>OY288249.1:29318661-29918661 GCA_958450325.1 Agrostemma githago
CTCCGCCGATCTTACATCACGAGTTTCTTCCCTATCCCGGTCCGCCTTATTAGACTAAGGCAAGGCCCACCTACGTAGGACAAACTCCTACAAAGGAGGGCCCGTTTACACAATCGAGTCAACCTTCCTTCGGACAGGACTAGGCCCACATAGCCGAATCCTAGGGAAGGCCCATCTTGCACAAGTCACCAATCCAAGTGTTTTTTCCGAGTCAACCTTTTACAAGGCATAGCCTTATAACAAAAGGTTCACGGTCCTTACGTCTAAGGGTCACTCGTCCGACACTTGAGTCTTAACAAAATTATCGGTCCCACTCCGGGCTACCCTTTAGCAGGGCGATCGATCACGGTTGCTCTAAGGGTCATGTCTTACACGTGTCTCACGTACTCCACTTTCGAGTCACTTAGGTGTCACACCATCTGAGTCGTGTCTAGGTCTTTAGTTTCACATTGGGGGCTATTCTCCGACGGAGTGATTAATCACAGTCACTCCGAGAATCGTACCCTACACATTTGTCCTAGGAGGGTCTAACCCGAGTCAAACATGGTCGCCCCATTTTCGGACTCACCCTTCTGCAGCTCGAGTCTAGTTTGCGGTCGTTACCTCGTCTAGGTCAACATTCAGGTATCCCGGTCCAAGAGTCTTTGTCGACCCGTCGCCCCAGGCCGTGTCTAGTTTGACTCTCTCTCTTGCGCAAAGCCGAGTTTAGGCGAGTCGCGGCACCCGTCGTTCTCTCCAATCAAAGACCTTACCAAAAAAAAACAACCAACCGAGAATCCGAGTCCGGATTTGATTCGAGTCTAAGTTTGAGTCCGAGTCTAGGATACCCTACATCCTCATTTCCAAATCAGAGTCAGAGTATTTTGCATTCTGTCCTCTTTTCAAATAAAATCAGCTTTCAACATTCTTTCTCATATATACTTTCCTTATGTGTGTCCGAGAACATGATGAACACCATCATACACTGTGAGCACATTGCACGTGACTATTATAGGCACATCTATAATGACGGCAGGAAACCGAGCCCGTGTTTTCCTTTTACCTATTCCATGTCTGGTATAGAAAAGCCACATAACTACCCTTAGCAGGAGCATATCGAATCCTATGACAAATCTGGGTAGTCTCCTAGTTTGGGTCTAAGACGGGAGGCAAGCCCATTTCCCACAACAAATACCTATCCGATAAGCTCAACCGATCCCTACCTTTGGTGTTAGTCTGACCAACAAAAAACTGGACAAAAAAAAATCAAAAAAACCCATGACCGGGGCTGAGAGGTCAACCAACATTCAAAAAAATCCATGACCGGGGCTGAGAGGTCAACCAAAATCAAAAAAACCCATGACCGGGGCTGAGAGGTCAACCAACATTCAAAAAAACCCATGACCGGGGCTGAGAGGTCAACCAAAATCAAAAAAACCCATGACCGGGGCTGAGAGGTCAACCAACATTCAAAAAAACCCATGACCGGGGCTGAGAGGTCAACCAAAATCAAAAAAACCCATGACCGGGGCTGAGAGGTCAACCAACATTAAAAAAAAACCCATGACCGGGGCTGAGAGGTCAACCAACATTCAAAAAACCCACGACCGGGGCTAAGAGGTCAACCCAAAAAAAAAAAAAAAAAAACAAAAGAAGGCCATCAAAAAAAAGAAAGGGCCAAAACAAAAAGAAGACCATCAAAAAAAAAGAAAACTGGACACAAAAAAAATCGAAAGTCCATGAGGAAAAAAAGCAAAAGGCCAAAAAAAAAAAAAAGCAGGTCATCATCAAAAAAAAATTCAGAATACCCATGACCATGGTCAACGGTCAATTCAAGGGAAAGCCCCACGACCAGGGTACGGTCAAAATTATCAAAACCCATGATCGCGGCTAAGAGGTCAATCAAAAATCAAATACCCATGACCGTGGTCAACGGTCAACTCAAGTGAAAATCCTTTGACCGCGTACGGTCAAATTCAAAATTATCCATGACATCCAATAGGAGAGTAACAATCAAGCTGGTCAGCTAACACCACACTCAGCCTTCCCACATTACAACCCTCAAGACCTTCCCGAGACCCAGGCCAGAGACAGCCCGGAATTTTGAGGATTCAAGCTCCATAGGATACCCCTAACAATTAGGGCCAGACATGGAACCAGCCCTCGAAGCCTTAGCTCCACAGAACCGAGCTCCAGATTTCGAGTCATCAAAGCCATTTACTTCCTAGCACCACATTTCCAAAAACATCAAATTCTCCGAGAGCAGAACTCGTTAAAAATCCCGAGAACAAAACTCGTTAAAATTCCCCGAGAGCAGAACTCGTTAAAAATCCCGAGAACAAAACTCGTTAAAATCCCATCCAAACCAGTTACCAACCCCAAACACGGGAACTCAACTTGCAGTCGGCATAGAACATGCCCAAATAGTTCACACCACCTCTGGGGGCTACCCCGGAGAACGCTCACAGTCACAGGATTAACATCCTAACCATTCTAGCCCTTTGATCAAGACATCACTGGGAATGCACCTAGCCTACACTGTCATTATGGCTAGTTACACACAAAGTCCTATTAGACTAGGCACCATATATATCTTTCAATCCACTGAACTACGGCATGGTTTGATTTCACCACACGTGAATACGTAGGCAGCCTTTCCACAGAGGCACAACCACTCACATTGACACACATTCAAAAAGCGCCGTTATTCCGGTCACGACACCATCATGATCTCAATAGCTAGCTTTGCTGTCCCAGGGGGCTTCTTTTAGGCAGAAGACCTCCATCCACTCACAAAATCCAGATAAATCCAACAAAAAATCTAGCCTCCTTTTTGTAGTGTGTCCTAGTACTCGGCTCAGTCGAAGACAAGAACCTGTCAGGATTCGAGGCGATACCCACTTTGGAAAAGTATCCTAAAATAAGAAATCCGGAAGGGCACCAGGCTAAAACAGTCTCATTACGGACTACTGCCAGTCCCCTATAGCATATCTATCCCATTTCGATATACGACCGTGTTGCCACTCGCCTAGGTTACGGGATAACGCAACTTGAGAGTCTTGTTAGGCGGCCCACTACTCTACCGAGTCACGGTCCAACCCTTAGAGAGTCCAGTCCGTGTCAGTCAACTCGTCCTGTCCAGAGTCAAGTCTGTCGGTAGGTCCCTCTCTTCAAACTCCATTTTGAGATTTGCAAAATTTAGCCATTTGAAAAAAGATCCTTTTCGACAAGGTCAGATTTCAGTCTATTTAAACTGCGAATTTCTGTTCTACCCCTTTCCATTTTGAAAACCTAGCTCGTGATTGCTTTCAGGATTTCAAAAAATTCAACTTTCAAAAATCATCGTCCCCAGCACGAGTCATTTTACTACCTACGTGTTGCATGCATTTTTATGTAACTTATACAGGTATGACTCAAGCAAAGACATGCAAGTCATTAAATCTCCCCAGCAGCATTTTCCGGGATAGCACGGGATGAGCCAACACACAGGCACACCCAGGGCTTACGCGACAAGCCCAAATTCCCCACGGAGTACAATCATCAAGCTCAGGTATGATTTCTGTCTTGTGGCTGGCGAGCCCTTCACGCGAGTCTAACGGACTATAAACGACCCGACGGAAGTCTACCAGGTCTTAACAGGCTTGGTAGCTACTCTGACTTTCGCCTTGTCCAAGCCTCAGTCAGAGTGGGGGCTCTGTAGACACCCGTATTTTGACCGCCAGGTGTCTATGGTAGTTTCCAAAAATCACCCGATGATGATCGGACGCTAACATGTTTCTACGCGCTCGGATACGGGCTCAAATCCATTAATCGCTGGCTAACACACTTACGGAGTACAAATCTCACCAAGCGGACCTCAAATCCAGGCCCAGTGGATCATTCCGAGTCAAACAAGACTAATTCGGGCCAAAACCGACACCAGAATTAAAACCGGCTTTTCACGATTGGGTCGACCCCGGTCAAAGTCGTTTCCGAAACACACAAAAACAACCCATCAATCATCAAAAGTCCAAGTCAAACACAAAACCCATCAAGGTCAAGGTCCAAACAAGACCCGCGCGACCCATCTAGGCCACTCGATCGAGTGACCCATCCACTCGATCGAGTGGGCCTGCTTTGAGCCCGGCGGCTGACATAACGGGCCACTCGACCGAGTTGGCTACCTACTCGGTCGAGTGCCCTAGCCCGGGTGCCCTAATCTCTTCTATATAAACACCCTCCCATGCACACCATCAACACAACTTTCACAACCTCAAAAACCCTAGTACACCCTAGTACACTCTAGGACATCTACACATCACAAAAAAACCCTAAACCTAGTTTTAGGAATTCAACCCGAGCCACCACAACTTAGCCTCCATACACCTCGAAGACTCCCGTGCCATAGCCACGTTTACGAGCCTTAATCCGAGACAGAAACATGTAGGTTGAGGGTGACAAACCTCCTTCTTCTTTCTCTTCTCTTTTCTTCGTCTTTCTATTATTATTACGTATTATTATTATTATTATTATTATTACTACTACGTATTATTATTATTATTATTATTATTATTACGTATTATTATTATTATTATTATTACGTATTATTATTAATATTACGGTTATTTTTATTATTTATCTTATCGCGCATTCATCTTTTTTTTTCAAGTAATTATTTCATAAGGGTCGAAACCCGTTGACACGGATCCGACATCACAATCCCTAGGGATTTATTTCGATGTCGGAAAAGTCGAGGGAATCAAGTTTTTTTATTATTCAAGTAAAGCGTCGATTTTAGATTCGATACCAATTCCATAATTGGATATCGAATCTAACAATCAAGTCATATGAATTAATTAACGTGATTTATTCATATCACGATAATTAATTCAAAGCGACTAAAATTAATCCATCTTTTTTATTTTTCACTCTAAATATCCCATATCGATTCAATAATCGAATATGGGATAGGATGAGTATTCAATTTTAGAATCGGGTATAAATTCAACAATATTTATATTCGGTTCAGCAAAATTCGCGATTTATAAAACCAAGTCGAACATAAATTATGCAATATTTATGTCCGATTCGGTAAAACCGTCAAATTATCATAAACCAAAAGCAATTTCAAAATCAATAATTAAATTGCAAACGAATAAAGTTCGTACAGGTGCCACTCGACCGAGTGCCTTAGTCACTCGATCGAGTGACACCCTAAAATCGAGTCAGAAAGCTAATTATGACACCCACTCGATCGAGTCTCACAGTGACTCGGTCGAGTGGCCATGTACTCGACCGAGTTAGTCAATAACTCGACCGAGTACGGTCTTTGACGCAAAACAGAATCATTTTTTTTGGTTCCACTCGATCGAGTCCATCGACCACTCGATCGAGTGGCCTCATAACGACTCAAACACGAGTCGTACATTATTCTATTTTTCAAACTCGATAGTATTTTACGACTTAGGTCAACATGTGCATAATTAATCACGTGTATGCTATCTTTTCAAATCATGCATCTTCATATTTGCATCTTTTTAATTCAATTCAATTTTGCACAAACCGTTATTATTCGTTATATTATTATATCATTACTAACGCGTTTGTTGTTTCTCTTGTTAATTTAATTTTGTTCGTTTATTGTACTAAATGAACCCGCATGCTAAAATACAACTTTGACGTTAATCTTAGCTGCATTAAATTGACTTAGAAA
Source organism: Agrostemma githago (assembly GCA_958450325.1). Taxonomy (NCBI): domain Eukaryota; kingdom Viridiplantae; phylum Streptophyta; class Magnoliopsida; order Caryophyllales; family Caryophyllaceae; genus Agrostemma; species Agrostemma githago. The sequence goes on from OY288249.1 coordinate 29,324,333, forward strand.
CCCGTTTCAATTCAATTCGCATGTTTAGGGAAAATACTGTTTGCATATCATTTTCCCGTTTTACTAGCGCGCGTATTGTAAGTCATTCGAATTCTTAGTAGAGGCCGCTAATGTGCGGGCGGGGTTGGGTGTCCTTCGTGGGCTTCCCAACACGTACCCTCACCCCTTACTCAGAACCTCGGTTTCCGGATGCCCGAAACCGTTGGCGCACGAGAGTCATTCAATATACGATTAACCGCTCAAGTCGGCATCTATATCGATATGCAAAGGGACGAGCCCAATAAACTCTGACATCGGAAATGGGCCGTATTTTGTATACGGCCCACTACGACATAGAGTGGGCTCGAACGGTTCCGAATAACCATAAAATTCGGTGGCGACTCCACTTCGACCTAAATTTCAATTCGATCCATTCTCATATGGAGATTCATTCGCCTACCCAAACCCGCGCGTGGCCGCGTCGGGGTGGACCTATGTCATGTCCACAATTGTTAGTATAAAGTTAGGGTTTGTGGTTAAGTAGTTGTATGAATTGAGTTGTTTTGATGTGTTAGGGAATTGGAAGTGAAAATACAATTATGCCATTTTAGTGACGTACTTATAAACGGATTTGGTGCAAATATTACTATGTTTAGGTGAACTGAGAATTTTACTAAATATGTGAGTAGTGTCTATTAGTAAATTATTTAGAGGAAATAATGTGTATTTGGTTATTGTATAAATTTTTTTAGATAAAAAATGAAGAGATTTGAACGAAAATGGATGTATGAGGAACGATTTGATAAGAGACGACGTCCCAGAACGGAATTTTTGGAGGGTGTTAATAGTTTTCTTGAGTTTGCTAAAACCCACCCCGAATACGCGTCAGAGGGTAGATTTAGATGTCCTTGTGTGAAATGTAAGAACCTCAGGTTCTTGGATTTTATTTTGATTAAGGAACATATCATCTCAAATGGATTTTGCCCAAATTATTATTGTTGGATTTGTCATGGTGAGACGTTTGTTGTTGAGGAATCTGAGGTTGAACAAAATGAGGGCGGGCTGAGAGGAATGATGGTAAATGTAAATGAGAAATCTGCATATACTGTCAACAGTTGAAGAAGCAAACAGGAGAACTCCCCCCGCCTGTGCAGTTGTTTCTTGATACGAAGAGCAATGGGGGACTCCACCACCGGTCGAACCTTCATTACGAAGAGGGACGTCGCCATTTGGGTAAGTTTCTAACATAAGGCTTCTTTACATTGTTCTTTACATCTCCTCTAATCATCACTACAATTTCTTTTAGAGAACATATTTGGAGGCCACTAACGCGCCCGAGGTTGAAGGTGCGGACCCGACCGAGATTTGGTTCAGAATTGTGCGAGGGTACCGCAAGGGATCGGTGTACGGTACAGGGAACGTTCACACCCTGTACTGGACACCACCCAACGCTCAGGGAGGGCATGCGACCTCGACGGAGTATGTACCGTCCGTCGTTGCTGATATGAGGTCAGAATTGCAAGAGGAGAGGGCGCAACGGGCTGCTATGGCTGAGAAGATGAGGGAGCAGGATGAGAGGATGAGGGAGCAGGATGAGAGGTTGAAGATGCAGGATGAGCGTATCCAGCGACAGGATGCGGTCAGCTTGCAAATTCTAGAAGAGCTAAACCGCCTGAGGAGCATGCAGCAGCAGAACTGCAACTCCGGGCCCATTCCCCGACACCAAGATCCTAAAGACCCCTTCAATGGGGGTGGTAGTGGTGCTTCAGCTAGTTTCCCTGTTAGCTGAATAGACTGAAAACGGTTTGTAGTTTATGAATATTTATCGAAAATAGTTTGTAACATTACTCTTAATTTAGTGTATTAAAGACATTTGCGTGCTTGGTTGCCAATTCTGGAGTGTGAAGCTGGCGTAACGTTTGGAGCGACGTTTGGAGTGTTTGGAATGATGTGTGGGACGTATTTTGGTTGTTGGTTTATGTTTTTGTGCAGATTTTGGCTAGAAATGAAATAAATAGAATCGGCCTACTATAGGTCCCTTAGCGACCGATATCGGTCGCTATAAAACGTCTAAAAACGACCGATATCGGCCTATTATGGTGCCACGTCAACCCCCTCAGCAACCGATATCGATCGCTACTTTTATCCCCTTAGCTACTGACATCGGTCACTAAGGACACGCCTTAGCGACTGATGTCGGTCGCTACATGTAGCGACTGATGTCGGTCGCGCGTGTTTTTTTAGCGACTGAAATCGGTCGCTCAAAGCGACATATGGGTGCGACTGTTCCTCAGCGACTGTCATCTGTCGCGCATCTATTTTAGCGACAGATGACGGTGGCTAAGATCAGTTGCCCAAGACCTTAATTCTTGTAGTGCAAGTCAAAACCCGTCCTCTCAACAATTCTAGGAGGATCCAGCTGTCCTGTAGTATATCGATGAAGTTGTTTCGCTGGTCGACCAGTTGAGGCAGACTACCCAGAACGCCCCCGTCATTGAGGGCGAGAGCCAACGCAATACTGATGTCTTCCAGCCAGTACGCACCATTGTGGAAGACTTGCGTGATGCTGGATACTTGGATGAATATATTGAGAATGCTTGTGGTAAGAGTACCGGAGATTACGATGAGGAGGGTACTTTTGAAGGTGGCATCATGTCACCAGGTTTCTGTGAGGAAGAAAGATACCGAGGACGATTACGAAGAGGCTGCCGTTGGGACGCCCGAGGCTGTCGAGCCTGTTGGAGAACTCAATGCAGACTGCGAGGTGCGGGGTTTGATTGGTATGAGTCCGACAGTAGTGGTCGCTCTACGGCAAGCAGGGTGGGAGACAGCGGACGCACGGTCAGCCGTGTCCGAGCTGGCCACAGAATCTGCCTTGGCAGCCACCGTTCACAACGATGGGACGTCAAACAAAGGGGCGCGCGAGGTAGTATCGGCTCCGCCCGATGAGACAGGCGCCGTAAACCCGACGCCAAACAATGCGGACGGCCAGGTTAGTTCTAGCCTTGAGGAGGCACTGCACAAGGCAGGATGGGATGTAGCGGACGCTGCTATCAATACGCCTGCGATGACAGAGGTCGTCATAGATGAGACCCAGCAAACAGGCAAGACAGCAGGAACCAAAATGCACGCTGCTCCAAGATTACATCATCGGTACATTTTCCACTCCGTCGTAGCATTTGAGTGCATGGAAAACGTTCCAGGAAATTTGGGGTGCACGTTGAACTGTGGTCTATAATGAGGGGGCAGCTTGTGGTATCTGGATTCATGTGCTCCAATATAGTCATCATCTGGGATATCCTCAGCGTTCGGAAGGATGTAATCGACTACGTCTTCGACCGATCTACGCTCGGGCCATTAGGGTACGTATTAATTATGCTGCTCATGTATTTTGGAAGACATATCGTTTTTATATACATGTGTTAATTGAGACTTTGTTTGATCTCCAGTGAAGGATTGGTCGAGTACACAGATTATGATTGTATAGCGAGAGACGATATGCAGTCCCTCGAGCCCGGACTACAGGTGGTAAATAACGTCGTTGACTGCTGGTGTAGGCTACTGAACCAGCTAATGTACGAGAAGTCTGCAGCAAGAGTAACCAGTAGATGTTTCTTCTCCCTTGGACATACGGTACACTCGCAAACTTTACCATGCATAATCACACGCTATAAGCTGTATAGTCACACGCAAACAGATGTATAGTCACACACTTTCAGGGTGTATAATCACACACTGTAAGCTATATAGTCACACGCAAAAGGATGTACAATCACACACTTTACGCTGCACACTCACACACTTTTTGGGTGTGTGATCAAACACTATTAGTTGTATAGTAACACACTTTACGATGTACAGTCACACACTTTTGGGGTGTATAGTTAGTTACACACTAACTACATGTATCATCGGTGCATGTGAGAAGGCGTCAATACTGGAATTGTGGACGAAAAAAGGCAAGGGCATAAATCTGGACGAACAGATATTTTACGTGTGGGATCAGTGGAGGGAGAACAGTTTCTCCGACTTTCCTTTGGACTCAGACATGGTATTATTATGTACATAATGTTCGTTAGTACTTGTTATCGCATAAATTCCTGACGCATTGGTTGCAGGTGTTCGTCCCGGTTTTATCGGGGGACGAGGGCCACTACAGTTGCGCCTGCATAAACTTCAAATCAGAGCAAGTAGAGTACCTCGACAACAGGTTGTACGATGAGGATTTATCTACGTTGCCTTACTATGGCATTGCTCGAATAGCGCTCAGACCCTTTTACGACTATTAGATCAATTTTGTGACTGCGAGAGTGTTAAACAACTGATCTTGGTTCAACTTGTTTTGTAGGCTGATAAAATGGGGGAGTACATGGTACAGCGAGGAGTGAGGAAGGGTGAGAGAGTCCGTGCATTTAGGATGGTGAACATTCCCTTATCTTGGCAGGGGGTAGGCTACTCCACCAATGACTGTGGAGTGTACCTGATGATGCACATGATGTTGTATGCCGGGTCCCCATTTCACTGCTCTTTGAGGACAATGGCGGCCACGAATATGTGCAGGGCAGAGATTGCGGCGACCCTTATTCTAAGCGACGTGAACCGGGAGAGAGGCGTTGTTTTGAAGAGAGTACAAGCATTCGGAAAGTACAAGGAATCGCTGTTGTCCGCTCCTGTGAATGAAAGAACTCCTGTGAAGACGGCCGAGCGGAGGCGTTCGAGCAAAACACCAAAAACGCCTGAACCCGAACCCCGAACAGTCCCAGAAGAAAGCCAATCAGCAATCAAGTCTCGGACACGAGGCAGTGGGGATGGATTGGATTGCTCTTTAATCCAAGGGGAACCAGACCCCGAGGCCATCGTCATGTCGACCTTGTTTCGCATGAACCAGCCGCTGACGAGTGGGATGCTCCGCCTGAGAAAGCACGTCGTCGACTACTGCTTCGTTGATGATAATGGGTACGAAGAAAGGTACGTAACCATCTTTGATTACTGGTTCATCTTGCCTATTACATATTCTAACCAATAAGTGCCGCAGTGAACAATTGGGGCACTACAGCGCGCATGCGCACCTGGAGAGGCGTGAAATTCAATCGTTGTTGTCCGGAGGTAGCATGAGCGAAGCAGTCCTTGAATATTGGTCGTACCTGATGAACTGGTTGGAAGCAAATGACAAACAGCGTGGGTCATCCTCACCTTCTGGAGTAACAATGGCGTGGTTCAGAATTCAACACATGGTATGCCCCCCTCCCCCTACCTATTACATTAAATAGTACAAATGACTTCATACACACATTAACAGTAAGATATGAAGTCTGTGTAATAGTAAGCCTGGTTTCACAGACTTCACTTTGCACAGTCGCACACTTGAAGGTGTAAAGTCACATGCTGTACATTGCATAGTCAGACAGATTTACCACTTCTTTCGTATATAGTCACGTTCTGTACGCTGCAAAGTCACACACCTTAGGTTGTACAATCACGCACTTTGTGGTGTACAGTCACACACATGTTATAGTTCTGACGACGTACCCCGCCACTTATGGCTACTAATATCACCCCCGCGAGGACTCACTGGCGCATATACTGGAACAACCCGATTCAAATACCCCCGACGACGAAGACAATGACGGCGTGTACGCAGCATGGGACAGATTCATACGAGACTGCAACGAAACATTCGACTTGAATGTCGAACTGCTGTTTATCCCGATATATACTAGGGGGCACTACGCGTGCGTCTGCATCAACTTTATAGAGACAACCGTTGATATCCTCGATCACCAAACACACGGCCCGGACTCATATATGTTCGGGGTGTCAGGCAAAATAGTAAGTTGCACGAGTCTACTTTAATTCACCGCGTCAATTATTCTACTGCTTCACTAAGTATTGATGTTTTCTTTTACCTAATATTGCAACAGTCGTGCACAGTGACCGACTACATGGACGACAAGGGGCTGATGAAGGGCATTCACCTGTCGAAGTTTAGGCATCGCCAGATAAAATTGGGATGGCAGAGCAACAAGAAGAACGACACGGAATCCGGCATTTTCAATTTGATGCACATGTCCCTGTACGATGGTGCACCATTCAGCGACGCCGATATTGGGTTTAAGGTCGGGAGGCGTTATTTTTCGTTCGAAGTTGCAGTGACCCTCGTCCTTGCTAACATGAATGAGGCTCGTGGGGACGTGTTGGAAAAAATCAACGCTTTCATAGCAAACGCGTCGACCACATGAAAGCAACTCGAAGCTAAGCGTAAAATAATAAAAATCATGGGAGGGGGCGTAAGACCTCACCGTCGGGCGTAAGACCTCGACGCACCGTAACGCGTGAATATGTAACAACTGGTGTACATATTGAAGTAAAACAGTTTTGGGAATATCGAAAAATCTCATGTTGCAGAGTATCTTTTGAGTATCAGATGAATGACAACTCAATATTTTGGCCAGTAACTTTACTAGGGCAGAGTCACGTCCTTGATGTGATACAATCACGCCACTTCTAATTCATAGTCACAGCCAAATTCATGCAGAGTCATGATTGACTACCACAATTCACTGACTAATTAACCAAAGTAACCCTAAATATATAACAATTCATTTCTTTCAGATTATATGATTTGTAAAAAAATACGATACACAAAACACAAAACAAATTTATTACGTCTTTGGAATTTGTACTCAGTGAAACTATGCACAACAAACACGTAAATTATTTTCGCAACGACATTATTTCACAAAACCGATTAAATAACCCTATGTCGACAATGTCAGCGACAAATACATCCCCTACAAATAACCATTATTAATTTATTACTTATGTGACTGAAAGGGATGTTTGTGAGTCTCTATGCACATTGACAACACAAAACGGCTCTCTCTTCTAACCCTAATTACTGAAGACACCCCACCTACCCAATTAAATTTTCACCCCCTTTCTTTTACCCTCTCTGCTGCCACCAATTAAATTTTCACCGCTCTCCTCCCTCCCCCCTTTAAATACCAATGCCATTTTTTACCCCCTACTTTCAACTTCACCCCTTTACCCCATAATTCATCTTCAACCTAAACAAAAAAATGGCCAGCAAAGTAGAAGAAGTAAGGAGTTTGATCGAGGAGTATGATAGTTTTTTGGATGCCACTAGATCCAATGAATTAATAGCCATGCAACTAGTCGCCACTGCCATAGACGCAAGGAACTTTGTGGCATCCTTGGGCTATACAGAAAAGGTTAAGTAGGTCTCTTGATGAGAAGGTCTCTTGAGTGTTTCCGCACTAGAAAAGGGTTCCAGCGTGATTTGGCCAACTTGAAGAAGATACTTAAAAAATACGAGGGTTAAGTAGGTATGGGGTAAAATGTAGCCAAAAAAATATGATATGTAATGGATGTTTTTATGTGTTTAAAGGTTTGATGACTGTTTTTATGTGGCTATATTATGTCGTACAATGTTTTAATGTTTCAAGTACTATGTCGTAGAATGTTTTTATGTTTCAATTATTATCTGTTGTGTAAAAGCTGGACTTTTTCTAATGTACAAATATTTCCATCGCTATTTCGTTATTTCCATCGCTATTTTTCTAGTGTGCAGATACATAATGTACATGGCATCGCAAATAAGTTGTATAGTCACACTAAAAATGTTGTATAGTCACAGTCATCAAGTTATAAAACCAGTTTAGATCTCTGCCTTTCAAATGTCGCACACTTCAATTTATATAGTCGCCCTCATTTTGTAGAATCACACTCAGTATATATACTGTAGAATCACAGTGAGTGTCTTGTACAATCACACTCATACAATTAGCATAACCACGCTCCCCTTGTTGTGGAATCACACTCTGCCTATTGTAGAGTCACACTCATTACGTTGCACAATCACACACTTATTTCGTGTCAACAAAATCTAACATTCTTTACAAAGATTAAGGGCTTGTACAACTGTATTTGTAGCCAAGGATAATGCATTTCAAAGACACACATTACGCATTTCAAAAACAATTGATAGACTTCTTTTCAAACGACTGCTGTTTCAATGTATTTTTACAGCCAATCAACCAAAAACAATTTTGCCAGAAATGATTGAGGTCCGCGATAGGTGAAAACAATATCACGGACCTTGACCATTTCAAACATCGACAATCTTTATGTTTCCAAAAATTCTTTATCCACAACAGAGGATATTCACAAACAATCCTCGGCAACACCTACCACGTCCTCCTCCTCCTCAATATCAACAGACAAGTCAGCAATAGGTGGGCCCTCAGCGAATCGGTTTGGGCAGTTCCACTTGTCATGGTCCCCCATCCTCTTACAGTTGTTGCACAACCGTTTAGGCTTCACAGCAATTGCAGCAACCTTCACCTTAGAAGACAGCATCCGCTTCCCACTGCCCTTGTTCTTGGCTTTCTTCGGGGGCAATACCGATATTTCAATTACGCTGGTACAGCCAAGGATCTCCTCTATTACTTGCATCTTGCTACATGGACTAGCATAGGGCACCACATTGGATCTGAAGTCACGAATTATGTCAGCTAAGCTACTAACGTCATCCTTACCCATTCTGCTGATATGATTAACAGTCTCATAGAACTCCGAAAACAGCCTCGTGACAGTAACAGCCTTCTCATCGCTTAGGCGACTCTCTGTTGGGGGACATGCATTAACATTACGTAGAGCATCCTTTGTCCATCTACCAACCACGTACCGTTCCGGGATCATCTCTCGTCCTTTGGAAGAATATATCCAAATAGCGTGCCTGCACAGAATTCCATATCGACCAAACTTCCTGCAAGTACAGATGACCTCATAGGTACCTGCAGGTACATTAGACACATAAAGAGTGCGACTATCAACCATACGGACAATAACTACACAACGTAAAGAATGTGACTTTCTAAAGGGTATAGTCACACCCTTTACGTGGTATAGTCACACTCATTATGCTGTATAGTCGCAGTCCTTATGTTGCAGAATTAAATCCATTACGTTGTATAATCACACACACCGCATTGCAGAGTCACACCCTTTATTATGCATAGTCACACTCATTATATTGAAGTATAAAACTCATTACGTTGTGCATTCAAATTCATTACGTGGACAGTGACTGTCTAAAAACTATGCCAATATCAGACTACCTGGATTGTATTCAACAATGTAGTTGCGGTCCCGGATGGAGTCCATAACTGTTGTCGCTTTAATCCCGTCCTTCTCCTGATATCCACGAACGCTGCACGTGTACAGCGAAAACTTGACCTCTTCCTGAAAGTGTGCAAACGCCACGTGCGTGTACACCCTTGCCGCGTCGGTCTCCTTCGGATTCGTCGTTGCAATTTTGGGATATGTCTGCCGGTTATCGTTGTCTAGCCTCTTCTGCATGTGCCTCTGATCGAGAGGGATTCACGTACGTCTCGAAGAACACGAAAGCTGCTGTGGTGAAGACAGGTTGTGGAGGTAACATGTTACCGAAGTCTGCCAAGTTGAAGTCGAAAAAATCTGAATTGGAAGAGGAGAGTTTTGCAGTTAGTACGATATGTCGATCGAAGGTGACACGGGTCGGCTGTAATGCACGTATTAAGTTAACTACCAAGGACGGTTTGGTAGTTATTGAGGAATTCAGTGAAGGTCATAACCATGAAATCTTTTCTGTTGTGGACAGAGAGTTCCAGAAGCTGTCACGTAATTTGTCCAGCTTCCACAAACAGATGATAGTTTGTAACTCAAGAGTAAGTCTTCTAAAATATTCGTCGTTAAAATTTCGTTATTGTCATTCGAAGTGACGTTGTTACTTAATTAGAGTTCCTGACATCATTTATGTATGCAAAGTGGTCACATTCATAAATTTTGAATGAATATGAGAGTGGAAAGTTGGTGATGAAAAAATTAAGCAGAAGCCCCCCTTGTTGCTGTGTGATTAAAGTCTCACTGTCGGCTGTTAAAGTGACATCGTTTCTTCGTTAGAGTTTCTGTAACTGTGAATATAATGTTAGAATGATATTCGTTGACGTATCTTCATGTTGTAAATTAATATGTTTGCAGTTGAAAATTGGACCGACACGTACGTATGCTATGATTAAGAAGCATGTGAATGGATTTGAAAATATTGGGGCTAGCTTAAATGACTTCAAGAATTTTGGTAGGGATCTTAAGTGCTACCTTCATCAACGAGATGGGTAGCTTTTCATAGATAATGGTGCAGAACCGGGAAGAGTTCTATTTGACTACGAATTGGAGGCCGACGGTAGCTTATGTAGGGTTATTTGAGTCGATGATGTTGGTAAGAGAAACTATGAAATGTTTGGGGATACTGTGTCCTTTGATCTTACGTATGGGACGAACATGTACTCGATGATCTTTACTCCGTTCACTGGTGTTGACAATCACAAAAGGTCGGTTACTTTCGGCGGAGCACTTATTGCTCGCGAGAACACTGAGTCTTTCAATTGGATGTTCAACCATTTTTTGGACGCGATGGGGGGGGGGAAAGAACCGTAGTATATAATAACGGACCAAGACCCCAGAATTATAAGCTCCGTTGAGCATATTTTCAAGAAAGCGAGGCATCGATTTTGTATGTGGCACATAATGAACAAGGTCCCTGTGAAGTATGGCTCGACGAGGAGCGATTACATCGAATTCATATAGAAGCTCAATGGTATTGTGTGGGACGATGATATTGAACCAACAGAGTTTGACTGTAGGTGGAAAGAAATCATGGAGGGTCATGGAGTGGCTGATTTTGATTGGTTTAACAACGCATTTGCCATAAGAAGTGGGTCGTGGCACATTGTCGAGACATACGAATGGACAGCGTTATGAGAACAACACAAAGATCGGAGAGTGCGAATAGTTTCTTTAAGAGGTTTGAAGGCAAATCTGGTACTTTGGTGGAGTTTTGGATGCGCTTTGAAAGCGCGATGGAGCAGCAAAGGCATACTCAGAAGAAGCTTGACAATGAGAACAGGCACTCAAGGCCTAAGATAGAGACTAATTTAGCTATTGAGGCTGATGCTACGAAGCTGTATACTCATGAAGTATTTAGTGAATTCCAAGCCGAGGTGAAGTATTCTATTGACACGTGTACGGTACGTGGCTTTCAGGTGAAGGAAGGGTGGAGGTTACTACGGTGAAGGATCAATCTAGGAACCGCACTTATGAAGTGCGCTATAACCCAAGTATGTCCGATAATTGTTTACAGTTGTTTTGTTAGTTGAGGTTGTCGAACTTTCAGTTCAGGTTGTCAAAGTTACGTTTTTAATGATTTAAAGTCACTTTTTTGGTGTCAGAATTGAAGGAGGCAACGTGTAGTTGTACACTGTTTGAAAGAAGAGGGGTTCTATGCAGACATATATGGATTTTAACATCGCACGGACAGAAAATGATACCAGCATCTTACATGTGTAGAAGATGGTCAGTTGACGCGTTTAGAGCAAATTTCGTATGTGGTGTTTATTTTGGTGAAGACGTTGTGGACAGGGTTGATGAAAAACAATTAGAGATGACGAAGTTGTGGTCCGAAATTCACGAAGCAGTAGGCGTGGTTCGTGAATTGGGTAAAGAAGATGTTGAGAAGTTAAGGGAAGTGGTTAGGGCTTATATCGATAGCGTCAAGAAGCCTACCAAGCCATTGACCAAACATCAGGAGTTTGAAAAATTGCTTGGTTGTACGTCTACTAGGGAAATAACTATTTTGCCTCCAAGAAAATCAAAGACCAAAGGTAGTGGAAAGAGGACGTTGTCAAGGAAGACGAAGACATCTGCCTTGGCGCAAAAACCGAAGCGAATGTGCAAGAACTGCAAACGAATGGCTCACCATGATAAGAGAAATTGCCCCAACCCGTTTGCGGAGCGCCCACCATCTGAAGACGGAGTTTCAGACTTTGTCGATAATGACAACGCAGAGGATAGCACGATGATTTTGTAAGTTTAGTATTCGGGCATTGTAGCTCGGAGATGATTTCAGAATGCTTTTATTTGATCATTCAATTTGTAATGTCGAATAAACCTTGAATTGGCTGAGTAGTACTTGCTTGGTTTAGTTTCTTCAGGAATGTATTGTGATTGATATTGGACTTTCGCTGAAACTTCGATCTAATTTCTTTATAGCTTCAACACATTATTTACGGAACTTCAAATTTTGTAACTTCAGGTGTTTGTATAGGTACTTTAACTCTGTCATGATGCCACTTTAAATATATCAGTCCTGAAGTTCGAGTTACGTGTAGAAATCTTTCGTTTTTGTTATATGCAACTTTAGTTCCATACAGGTGAAACTTCAGTTTATGTCCTTTATAACTTCAACACGTTATATATGAAACTTCAAATTTCGTAACTCCGGGTGTTTGTATAGGTAATTTAACCCTATCATGATACAACTTTAAATTTATCAGTCCCGAAGTTTGACTTACGCGTAGAAATCTTTGGTTTTTGTTGTATGCATCTTTAGTTCCATACCTTTGAAACTGCAGCAGTATTTTGTACAACTTTAACAGTACGAAATTGTAACTTCAGCAGTATGGTTACTCTATACATGCTACTTGAGTGTTGCACATTCAGAATTGCACAGCTATTAATGTGAAAGACATTGGCACCCGTTGTACTTCCTTCCACCAAACTTGTGAGACATTCCTGGTTCTTTTGATAGACGTAAATCATTCGTCATGTTCGGGAAAAAACTGTTGCTTCTTAGCCCATTTTTGAGTTTACAAAAGAGAGTGCGCAAACTAGTTTGGGTCGAAGTACATCATAGCATATTAAAGTTTTTTGTTGCTGAAAGCGTACAATTCTTTAACTAGGTCCAGGAAATAAATTCTTACGACTAGTGTAGACCTTGGAGACTTTATGTTTCTCCTTCAGAATATCCCAAATGTCATCTTTTTCCGCATTGAACTTGTCGATCTGTTTGCAGATTGTTTTCCTTTCTCTGTTGTAGTCAAAGAGAATGAACGTGGCAGTGAGCTGGACTACGAGGAATCGCCTACAGACCTTCCGCTGAAGATCTTCGAGGGGGTGGCACCTCATCTTCACCCTCATACAGAAGCATGTGCATCATTGTGAACAATCCAAAGTCCTTTTGATTGATGACATTAGTCTGCCATTCCATTTTCACCTGTTTTATTTCGAAAAAAAGGAGCTGGATGGCCTTGGTAACCCCCTTCTGTAACACCCGCAATTTTATTAATATAAAAACGACTTTTGTTACGATTATATCGTAACTCTATACTCTATTCCGTCAATTTCGATATCCATTCCTATCTCTTTCGTCGACCCGTAAATTATTTTGGACCCGAATCGAGTCCAATATTAAATCTTTTAGAGCTACTTGGTATTTGAGGACTTTTGTTTACTCTTTATAATTTAATCAATCATTCTTAATCAATTAAATATCCTACTCGATCTCCTACTCCTACTATCCTACTCCTACTCCTAATCCACCTCTCTTTTATTCTTCTATTTAGTATCAAACTCTTAGTTTAACACTCATTATATTTGTTTTACGTAACCTTAACCTCCTCCTTTATCTTCACAAAAAAAAATACAGTAGCTTTCATCATCTTCTGTTCCTACGACCTATAGGAATATTTTCTTTTCCAAAGCTTTGTTCATGCGATCCTTTAGGCGGACTATCTCCATACCGAGTTCCAATATTTTGGTCTCCGTTTCGACCCTAATTCGTTCTAAACTCAGGGTAATTCAATTACTCTTATTTCGCGTAGTTCTCAATTTGTAGAATAGATTTTATATGGTTGTAACACCGTATTCTCACACACACACACACACACACACACCATTTTTGTAGGTTATTTGGAGGATTCCGAGGCGGAAGAGTACATTGTCGATTCAGATCTCGAAGACTAAACAAGGTAACAATGATGGCATGACTCGGTATTGCGTAATATATATGTCGTATTTGCTTGTAGTAATGTTAAAATCGTATTTTTACTATTAGACCTGTTTTACTACGAAGTATATTATTATGATAATAGTTGTAATCGATTTCCCACATGTAGTTTCTATCGTTTTAATGTTACAAATCGCATACTATAATTTGTCGTGCATTGATTCTACTAAATTATTATAAGGTCGAGACTAAAACATACAAATAATAATTAATTTATTATATTTCGTGAAATTTTAGTATAAATTACCAAATTGGAAGTTTTATTGTTTTTAACATAATTACAGCATGTTTCAGAATCGATTAGTGTTTTTGTACGATTTATTACTCCTGTTTAAAGAATTTATTTTCAAAAGATTTGGAAAGAGACTACTATTATTTTAAGTCTATTATACGTCTGTTAAATTTCGTAAATTAATTCCATGTAGTTTCGTCACAATAAATCGTTTATGAAACTGTGACGGGTTAGTTCGCGAATCTGTCATTGTTGTAAAACCTAATTTAAAACCTATGATAAACTTTGAATTTAATTTGGGTCATTTACGTACTTAAACTTTGAAATATCTATTTAATTTTCCCAATTTTTTGCTTCAAAATAAATTTTTAAACGTATTTTATTAAATAAATACGATCGGGTGTCAGATTCTGTCAGTTTACGGAACTACGAATAAAAACCCCTCTTAAGTTAATAATTTGGATTTTTTCCAGAAACAAAAGTTATAGTAAAGTGTCTAAAGTTTTCAACCTCACTGATCATACATCGTTTTGAATTTAATGATTTATATATGAATTTTATAGTAAGACAGTGCAAATCTGAAAAATCTGTAAATTTGTAATTTATTACTTTTAATTACTTAAACTCCGACATTTTGAGAAATAATTATGATTTTTACTTTCCTTGACATTTAATCATTAATTATACATTTATCTAATAAATATAATGTTTATGTCTCAAAGCCCAATATTAAATAATATTTTATATAACTCATATGTTAAACGATTTCTAATTATAATAACACCTATTTTGGAAAGTTAATATTTGAAGAAAGTTTCTATATTTGGAAGGTTACTATTTTCGGAATGTTTAAGATATCTTTGGATAAAATACTTATAATGGTTTGAATGTGGAATAATGTTGGAATTGAGAATGTACAGTATATAAGTCCAGGATATGTTGTTTGTTGCCATCAGCTATATGGTCAGTGTATCTGCGTCAGGGATACATTGATTGTCGAACTGGGTATCGTTTATGCTCAGGAGTCATGCGCATGTACTTAGGCTAGGACCTCGCTGAACGCAATCCTATTATAGTTTGAGTTGTTTGGTTAGAGAACTTAGGAGTCGCTTCGTGGATGTAATCCCCTAGAAAATCTAACGCGATACAGTGGCATAAACACTGTAGAGTCGAGATTAAAACACGCTGTAACTAGACCTGTCAAACGGGTCGGGCGGTCGGGTTTCGGGTTCGGTCATTTCGGGTTCGGGTAAAATACGGGTCGGGTGTATTTCGGGTTTGAAAAATACGGGTTTTATACGGGTCGGGTTTATACGGGTTTCGGGTCGGGTTCAGGTCAAATACGGGTTATTAACGCACTTTAAAAACATTAATTTTCTTTACTTTTTTTTAGTCATAAATACAATTTTATTCTTAATTTTCTTAATCATCTCATTTAATATATGATATTAGTGAAAATAAACATGTTTTATTTAATATATATTTTAATTTACATTGATATTTTATTTCTATAGGAAGTACGAATATATATGACGAACTTTGACTCGATTTATTGATTTTTTTTCTCATTATAATAATCATCTCATAAAAATATGATTTTAAAGATGTATATATAAATATTATTTCTTAAAATTTTGAGGGAAAAAAAATATTTCTTAGTGTTTTTGAGAAACTTTGATGTATAATAGTAATATTTTTTTAATTTATCTATTTTTGGGCGGGTAACGGGTTCGGGCGGGTTTTGACCCAATATATTCGGGTTATTATCGGGTCGGGTCACTTTCGGGTTTCGGTCATTTTCGGGCGGGTTTTTTCGGGTTTTTTTCGGGCGGTTTCGGGTCGGGTTTTCGGGTCGGGTCATTTTTTGACAGGTCTAGCTGTAACTATGTCTTAGTAAAATTAAAATGGTAAAGTCAAACAATAGGCCTTAAATAAAATGGCCAAAATTTAAACAATCCACAAAAAGGGGTTTAAACATTCCACAAGACATAATTATTAAAAGAAAATAAGCAGGATCCACATTGCCCACTAGCCCACACCCGAAAACAAGTATACCTGCCATGTTAAAACATAAGAGTCACAATCAGTGGGAGCAACGTCAACGTTCTCCCAACCGGATGACAGGATTTTAAAACTGTAATTACTACTATAGAAAAATAGTAAAAATGGAAAACAGTGAAACAGCATATTAAAAACAAGCTTTCAGCGTAAGAACAAAATAATAAAATGGGTTTCCGAAGAAACATAAAAATATTTGCCAACCTGCAAACCAATTTATATCGATAATAAATAAAATAATCAAAATGTAGTTATGTGTAGAATCTAGACTTTCACTAGGATAATACTAGAAACTAGCTTCGAGAACTGTAGACTTAACTCATAACAGAATCCAGTCTCTAACTAGGCAACTCAACTATAACAGTACTGCGTGCAGCGAGGTCTTGGTTTAAGTAGTGCACACCCCTCCTGGATACAAACCATATCCAGTTCAACCCAACGCGACTTATACGATGCGATATCTAAGTTTAAGATAAATATACACTCTCCTGAACAAAAACCATGCTCAGTTCAACAGCCAATGTGCCCCATAAAGACACACCAGCCTTACAGTTGATGTCAAAAACGTACATCCCAGACTATATTACTCTAAACCCACACTTGTTCTTATTCTATAACTCCAAAACAAGCCATTACCGATATTCAAAAGATATAATCATTATAAATAATATGGAGGTAAAAGGAGTAATCATTATATTCTAAAAGAAAAAACTTTCTATTTTAGGAAACTTTCTATTTTAGAAAACTTCTATTTTTAGAAACTTCTATTTAAGCAACTTTACTAAAAATAGCATCATATCAAAATATCAAAAATATTAGTTTGTACTAATACAACATCTTAGCAAACGATATAGATTTATAAAACTAGTACTTTCGACCTTAACGATATTAATTATCAAAGTGGGCATTTAGGTGTATGAAATTATTAAAATACTACTACAAATCCCTGATATTTGCGACACTTTTATAGGCTGTTTTCGACGCTTTAAAGCATCAATATTTTATTTCTCAACGCTTTCTAAAAGCGTGGTTATTTTCAGTGTCAGGAATTTATGACGCTTGTTAGCGTCACGCTCAGCGACGCTTTCTAGCGTCAGGATTACCCACACTTTGTTACGTCAGTAATCTATTTCACAGGTGACGCTTTTTTACGTCAACAATTTTCATACGTCTCGACACTTTTTTACGTCGCCTTTGGTTTCTTTGCTACCATTTTTGTTCTACCTATTTTAAAACCAGTATCATGTTAAACAAACATTATGAACGACTAAATGCTGATATATTAAACACTAATTTGATGAGTATACTTCCAAAGCAAAATTGTCGACTTAAATATATAACCAAATTTAAAAGAAGCATTGTAATTATTCATCCAAACGTATAAGAGAAATCGGGAAAACATCGTTACATACTAATGATTTTGTACAAAAATAAATGTCTACAAAATCGATTGGTATTGGTTCCAAGGAGAAAATCACATGTGCTTCGCGTCACTCTCACAAGCCAAAATCAAAAGGCTTAGCTTAGACCCTTGCTACGTCTAGAAGTCGATGACGAAAAAAACCATCCTTCTTGAAGTTAAGTCCTTGAACAATCAAAATTAGTATAGTGCTCTGAAACAATCATGCAATGATTTGGATTAGCAGTTAATCTTCCACTTACAAAGTTTAGAAAAGGGCGTCTTAAACCAAAATTAACTTTAAGCAAAAGTAAAGTTATCTCAAGCTAAAATCCAGATTTTGCAGAAACCTAGAAAGAACAAGGATGAAAATTACAAAACCAAAAGACCGCAAATCACAAAATCTTTTTAAATCAACAAAAAAGTGAACCCAACGTCATAAAACCAAAGAAAATTACTCCCTCCGTTTTTTAATGTTTGCCTCATTTCAAGAATATATGTGAGAATTAATTTATTGAAATGGGGTAAAAAAACATTAAAAACGGAAGGAAGTAATATTTACTGAAATAGATTTATCTGGTCAATAGCTAAAATAACAATAGAAAGAGGAGAATACCAAAGTTTAAGAGATTTACCTATATACGACTTATTGTTTAACTAGCCTTACCAATATACAATTGAATACTGCATTTCACACAACCAATGAACAACACATGCTTGACCAAACACCTGCAAATATGAGAAATGTTCACAAAAAATAACTAAGCAAAAGCAATCACACCAATCTTCTCAAATAGAAGCCGCTTAATTAGAAGAATTAATGTTATTAAAATAGCTAAATTTAGTCTAAAGCACCAATTAATTAATAACTTATCGGTTTCCATTCATCATTATCATTAGATCACATTTCCTTAAAGGAATTGTCCTTTAAAGAAAGTATGAGTTATAGAAAACTAATGACAACGCCAAAGGTTAATCATATAATAGCCACAGTCATAGTACATCCCTAAAAAATAAACTATAATACACTCTTGTGAGCTAAATGGCAAACTGAACATACTCCAAAGCCAAATCTCAAGGGAACGAATGTTAATCCTAGATGACAAACCTAGTATTATATTAACTATTTTCCTTATAGGGGTAGTTATAATATAGATCTTAATAATACTAATCCCATCCTCAATTGCAAAAAAAACATACGGTATGTAGAGAAGTCGTTAACCTGAAATTCAATTATCTAGTGAGCTAAGATGCATAAACTTATTTCGGAGTATACTAATAGAAAAATATTACGTGGTATTAAAATGTAAAACAATAGACACAATAGTTTTAGTTCAAAGTGAGTAACAAATTCAACTCATATGTCGAGCTTTGAGGTTAAAGAGATGACACAGCTGAAAGTTTGAAAGTATAGTGATAAAAAGATAAGATAATCCATGGTCATAAAAAAGGGGTAAAATCTAGAAGGGGCTTGTACCTCTGAAGTGAAATGAAGGGATCGATTTCATTCAACAAGGTATATTGTAGTACAAATTATTATACTAAATATTTAGATAAGATACAGACACCACACAACGAGTCAACAATATACATTATTCATATCCTTGACGAAAAGTGTTTTGTATGTAAATATTTCACGAATGACATGTGAATAAAAATCCAGCCGATTTCAAGAGCTATCTATTTCAGTACCTAGGTCATCAATGATATTCTCTTGCAATGACCATGGTCACACATCTATGTTTAAAGCCCTATAACAAGAAAACTATTTAAAACATGAGAAATTTTTCGGGTTCATTAAGCAAATGCCAATCAAAACAAAAGGTTGTACCCTTCTTGTGTACTTATCCAAATAGAGAGCCTACATTCAAATAAATAAATGTAGTTTATAATCAAAATAAGATTCTTCTCACGGTTCACCCATATCAAAACCCAAATTTATCAAATGTTTGGTTTCCCTTTCCTCATAGAACTAATAATGTACAAGATAGAAAAAGAAAAATAACAAGTATCAACTACTAACACAATTCATTATATGGTATCATATGTTTTTTACAATACAAATCATTTGATAATTGAAAAACAAAACATAACGTTACCCATGGCCAAAGCTATCTGCTTAACTTTAAACATAACACAATTCGAAATAACTTACCAACCATTTGACGCTGATTCCAAGTATCTTCCTTCATGAGAGAACTGCAAAATCAAAATATCATCCCGACGTCCTTCTAAAATCTGCCAATACTGAAGTACAAATTTTTACAACATTACAACCTAATTATTTAAAGGTAGCAGCTTCTAATTAACAATTTTGTACAAACATCCAACTAAACACCAACAAAAGCTTAATGCCATAGGGGATCCAGCAAATGCGGGAGGTGGGTAAGAGGTTTTCCACAGCCGCCCTTGCATACTTCAAAATAAATACCCGCAGGCAAAAATAGTACTCCGTATGAGACCATTTTGAGGGAGTTGAGTTAAACTCATTTAATTAAGATTATAGTATTGAGTTTGGTACACCATATAAACAATCTTGGTGTTCGCTTCTGCCTACAAACACTGTTATTTAGAATGAATTGATAACAATTAAACGAATGCTAGGAGCTTCACAACACATAAGGGAATTTTGGGACAACAACTAACAAATTAAGGCTTCCTATAAACCATTGGGCTTGGACCAATCAGCCAATAAGATAGGCCAGGCCATCTATGGACCACCAGTCCATCACACCGTTGACAAACTTACACTATAACTTTGATCATCTCTCAGTCGTATTACATACAGTCACAACTCACAAATCTGGAAATTGTTGTTGATCAGTGATCACAATATACTGCAATTGTCAAGTACACTAATATACATGCATCTTGGTTATTCGTGCTGCTACTTTGACTCTCCGAGGGATGAGGATTCCAAAACCCAAGTCTTCTCTGTAAAAATTAGTTTACATATCAAATTGATCGAGGCACGTACAATTAGTGCATTATTTTAGCAATTCATAGCACACATCTTGATTGCTACTTCATTCTATTTACAAAGAATATTGCAGGATTTTTGTAAAATGATCTTTATTTTTGGTCTTTAATTTCTCGTAGATGCTACATTTAAGTACGACATCACCTTCCGAATCTTGTCCTATAATTCTGTCGAAAGAAGGATAGCAAGCATTAGCTAAGTTAGCTGGTAAAGACGTTGAATAAACAACAGGGTAAGCGTTTAAGAAACGAGAAAAGAGATGATACGGTTCTTACATTCTGATCTGAATGTTTACTCATTCATCTCCTTCAAAGGATTTTCATAGGAAGTCTTCTCATTTTAAGACAATCGGGTAAAGTCCCCATATGTAAAGATAATGATTCCTACAAACCCCTAAACTACAAATTAAGAGGTAAATAAACCCATCTACAGCAGATAAATTGAAAATTTAACGAAACACAAAACACGGAAGAGAAGAGAAGAGACATATTGTGACTAGGATCAAACTTAGGGACATGAGAGGAAGAATAGGTCCTCGAAACTGAGTGTAGGTGTTGTTGAGGAGATGGTGCCTTTGAGTTGAGAATTGAGATTGAGGAAACAATTTTGTTTTGTGCAAGCATATTAGAATTGTTAGGCCTTTCCTCTAATTATGACAAAGATTCAGTCCTTATCGTGTTTTATCACAACCGATAAACAAAAAAATCACAATAATAAAGACGATGCTTGCCCAGATGAACTTCATTGTATTATGACATGCTCAGCAATGGATAACACCGTAACTCCACCTACGCAACTATTGAAATAAAAATCAAATCATTTCAACAAATCACCAGCAAAAAAATCAATAAAATGAATAACAACAAAATCGTCAAACTTTATAACAAAAACTTACCGATAACTTAGAAGAATTAAAATCTAATAACTCCATAAATTAAACAACGAAAACAAGAAATTAATCAATGAAAAAAGTACCTAATTTAGTTAATGGTGATATTGATTAGAAAACATGCATATGGATGATCAAAGATAAGATCTATTGAGCGATGGTGAGAGATACAAGACGATGCGAGGTAAGCATTGTGGTAGGCGGGTTTTCTATTTTTTGGATTTTGGAAAGCGCGAATGTGAAATCTCTAGCTAGAGGAGCGAATTAATTAGGTTTTTCTAGAAGAGCGGTTTTTGTACTCCGTATAAAATTTGGGGTAAATTAGGCAGGTTTTTTTTTATTAAAATATATATAAGGTCAAAACAAGGTCGACGCTTACAGAAGTGTCCAGAGTAAAGCGTCCAAATTCTAAGGGAATTGTTGTAATACCTCAAAAGTGTTTATAAAATGATTAAGAATGTCTTAAACATTTTAATACTACTAATTAGGTTGTTTTAAAAATTTACGAAACTAAAATTCCCTAATTATTATTAGTTTCGACAATACGATTATAAATAGGATTTTAAGGCAAATGTCAATTTAAATATTTTAACGACTTTTATTTAATTAAATCAATGAATATATTTAGAGTATGTTAAGGGATGATTTAACTCTTAAAGTATCAGATTTAAATATTTTCAAAATTGCTGGAAAAATAATTCTTTTAGGTAAGACGAAGCCTTTTAACGATAAATCGTAATTTGTCCAAAAATTAATACTTATTAATTAAAGACTTTAATAAATAGTACAAAAATTACGTAAAATAGCTAAAATATATTTATGGACATTCTGTTCAGAAAAGAAAATTTTCCAGAATACTTATACTCGGTTTTTAAAGGGTTTTCTCGTTAATCATCTAATCTCGACAATAACGATTAATAAGAATAGTAATTAAAAAACGATTTACGTATTACTATCCAAAAATTATTATTAAACTTTAAAATCATGATTTTACAGAATCTACCAATTTTCCAGATTTCCAAAAGTTCCAGATTTAATAAATCCTATTAAAACCGTCTTTTAAATCCATTTTCACAATTAACAATCCCAATACTAAAACTTATCGTTCCTAACATTTTATTAAAACACTAAAAATCATAAAATTACATTTTATTATGAAATCATCATAATCATATTTTTTTCCATATTTAATCAAAGGACCATAAATCGAGACAAACGCGGTTTTAACGATAAACGATGATTTAAAGTGATTAATTAATTCATCCACTTAACGATTCCGAAAAATTATGAAAAAATTCAGAAAGTTCTATTTCATCATAAAGTTTCACCACGTCAAAATCAGATGAAAATAGAATGTTTAAGTACTATAACTAAAAATTGGCTTTTAATCATTTTTGTCCGTAAACGGTAATAATTCAATAATCGATAACTAAAATATCAGAAAAAAACTAAATTATTAAAAATCATCAAAAACTTCATTTTTACAGAATATAATCATATATTACAAGTTTAGGCCGAATATGACGACTTTACAAATTAATATGACGATTTAATCGTTAATCCCGTAAAAGCGATAAAAATACCGAAACATGCAAATTTTCAACTTTTAAAAGTTTTCCAGATTATATGGCATACATATATTGTCAAAAATAAAATTATAATTATATACATGCAGTTACACAAATAAAATCATGAAATACCGAGTAACACCGACGTTACCTCTAATCCAAGTCGGAATCAATAATATACTCGTCAGCCTCGGGATCGTCCACAAATCCTTTACGAAGGGATCGGAAAGAGGATTAAATTGACGATAAAAATGAGACATTTGTGACTCGAAATGGAGCAAAAATAGGGAGGGAGAGTGCCACGGCCAAAAGAAGAAGGAAGAAGATGTTTGTAATATTTTTTTATGCAAAAAATGAATGTAAGGGAGAGAGAAATGGTTTATGCATAAATGAAATTAAAATGGGTGAAGAAAACAATGTGCTTATTAGCCTAAGTTGGCCAGCCAAAAGGGATAAGGGGGAGTATGAAGAGTTTGATAATAATGCACCAAATAAATGAAAGAAAATAATCTTACGTTTACGGTTTAACGTAATAAAATGAAACGTATTAATAAAACGTAGTTAAATTGTGACAAGAAACTTTGGCGGTCCAAAATATGAGGAAAAAGGTCTCAAATAATTTATAAGTTGATAAAAAGTATAATCGTAAAATAGTTTAAGGCATTTCCAAGTAATTCGAGTAAACCTCACGTAAGAAAATAATTATTCGCGAAGCTTCGTAATAAAATCATTAATGGCTAAATTTTCGTAAATAAAAATATTTACTAGTTGAAAATATTATATAAATGCATTTAAAGATTTTTAGGAAAAGGAATAACTTAAATTCGAGCTTAAAAACGTCAATTCGAAAAGAAATAGAATTCTTGCGGAAAATTAATTAGTTTACGAAGAAAATCAAATAAATAGATTTAAAAGAATTAAAATCTTTTAAAATAAAAATAAATAACATTAAACTCTAAATTGAAAATAAGCTTGGAAAGATGATGAAATATAAGGCCAAAATGTGACAGAATTATGACGAAGTCATAAAGGTAGGGATAAAATGCTAGGAAAAATAGAGGGTGTTACAGTGAACACTGAGTTCCGTAACTAGTGAGGTTTAAGAGTCGCTTCGTGGGCACTGAGTTCTTTAACTAGTGACACTTCGGTGTTGTTTTGACATATTTTTAGTAGTAAACGTTGTACTGATCATCGGTTTTAAATTCCATTATTCGTTTTGATGTCGTTAGGCTGCTGAATTGTTTTTCTGATTTTGAATCTATTTTAATATATAATGTTTTCAGTTTTAATATATTTTCATATATTATGCTTCTATTGCTTATATATTATGTAATATGGCTGGAAGAACTGCCTGAGTTGCTCTCCACTGAATTGTGGTTGTTATGTTTAACATGGCAGGTTATCTGTTTTCCGGGATCGGGTTTAAGCTAGAGTAGTCATGATCCTACTCATTTATATTATTATTAATGTTTTGTTTTATGGATTGTTTTACCGGATTTTGGAAGTTTCATTTTCGCCCATTTTAGGAAAAGTGGCATTTGTTTCAGACTTAACTTTTCATAATACAATAGTCTATTAAACATCAATGTGTTTCAATCCCATCAACAGTGATTCCGCCACTATTTTGCATTAGAATTTTCAGAGGATTACAGTTGGTATCAGAGCATCACTGCTCCCGACGCTTACACTTGATCTTAGGCAAAATACTAATAAATAGATGAGAAAATAATAAATCACTTAGTAATAGAAGGGTACAAACCAAAATAAGGACTTGTTTGGTAGCTTGTTTGTTCTTGATAACTCAATGACTAGCATTGATTAAATGATTACTTGTTTTTGTCCCCAAAGAAGATGGCTGGACGTGGACGTGGACGTGAGGCTGCAAACAGGATGAGATTAACCTCGCTGTTCTCAACTCGCTGAACACGTTGATGGAGAGGACCCAACACTTGGGCTTTGGGCAACGTCCTTTCAGTTTCTCTAAGGCGGCAACGGAGATGGCTAAGAGCAAGCTGACCTTCTATAATGGTGTCATTGATCCCGAGAAGATGACGCTCTGGACACGTCAGATGGAGCGCCAGTTCGAGACTCACGAGGTACCGGCGCAACACAAGGTAGGCTTAGCAGTTCATTACTTGGAGGGTGAGGCCGACCGCAGGTGGACTTTATTTGGACCTGTTGTGTGTCAAATTTGGACCATTTTTCCTCCCAATTAGGCCCGTTCTTCCTCTGTTTTGCGAGACTAGAGAGCGATTGTCGCCGTATTTTTAGTATTTCTCGCATTAGCGTCTCTCTTTTACATTTTACGTGTTTTTGGTAGTTTTCTGTCTACTTTGATAGGATTTTCGACCAAAAGCGTGTCCGAGCTTCTATGAGCACGAAAGAGAGGGAGGTCGTCCGAAGAGCAAAGCAAGAAACTAAAAGTTCAAGTAATCCAATCGATCGACAAAGAAAGAGACCAGAAAAGAGGCGGAAAATCATCGGGTGAAGTTTCACCCGATGAGTCACCACCGGGCGAAGTTTTGCCCGACGACATTTTTGCCTCCCTGACGATCTTCGAGAAATGTTCACCACCGGGAGAAATGAGCGGGCGAAACTTTCACCACCGGGTGAAGTTTCGCCCGACGGTAAAGGAGCGCCAATTGCATATCTGGAGAAGAGTTTCACCGGGTGAAGTTTCACCCGGCGGTACTAACTCGTGGATGCCAATTAATTGCAGGGTGAAGTTTTGCCATGTGAAGAGGCATAGAGTGAAAGTCTCATTAAAGAAAGAAGGATTGGATTTGGGCTTTAGTTGTGTGACCCATTAAGGGCTTAGTATATATAGTTAACCCTAAGTTTCCTTTTAAACATGCCTCAATAGTGTTTCTTCTAGATTAAGCCTTGTTTAGTTAGATCTCCATTGTAGTAGATTCCATTAGATTTAAAAAGCTTTCTTAGTTTTAGAATAATCCTTATTTATATTTTGCAACATTTGAAGATTTAAGGGATTTGCAAAGATTTGGTGACAAGATTCTTGTATTATTTCTTGAAGCTTCATATTTTATTTTAATCTTCATCTTTCTCTTTTGAGTTTTTCTTCCATAGTTGGTACTTTCTTTCTCCCTTTCTCTTTTGATTAGTTCCCCCTTTAATTTCTTATTACTTTGTTGTTTGCCCTTGTTTAGTTATGTTTAAAGTTGTTTTACATCTCCATTGTTAGTCATTCCTTATTTTCTCTCTCCTTTGTTTGCTCCCATCATTTTCGTTGCTAGTATTTATTTGTTTTCTTTGTTTTGCCTTGTTGTTTATTTTCTTTCTTTATTGTTGTTTTGTTAGTGTAGTCCCCATCATTGTGTTAGATTAATTTCATTTCCTCTTGTTCAGCATGTTTAGCATTTCTCTTAGCCTCCTTATTATTTGTTTTGTTATGTTTAGTATGGATAGTGAGTAGATTTTAGTTAGGGGGTTAGGGGAGGAGGAATTCCAGATTTGGGTCTCTATTTATGAGGACTATTGCATTTGAGGGTGATATATCTTGCTTGGGATTATTGTGTCTTGTTGACTTAGCCTGATCAACTCAGTTAGCTTGACTCACTCGAACCAATAGGGAGAAACTCGAGGTTTGGGTAATCTCGTCTTGAGACTTTAGCTTCCTTGTCGCAAAAGCGGGTTTAGGCTAGGTCGGGTAGGGAAATTAAATGGTGGCTCCTCCCTTTATTCATCTTGTGATAATTCTTGTGATTCATGTACCTTATCGTTTAGTTTCGATTCCCCGACTCTCCCTAACGCCTTTCTTATTATTGTTTCTCGTCTCTAGTTATTTAATTCGTTTGCCCTAGCTTATTACTTCGTCCCAAAACCCCCCTTTTAGATCCCAATCGCAATTATTCCCGGACTTGACCAAATACATCATCTTGTCTCCCTGAGGTTCGACCCCGAATTACCATTACTACATAGTAGCTGGTTGGGACTATAAATATTATTTGCATGCGTGTCAGCGACAGCGCGCATCAAAATGACGTCATTGCCGGGGAGCAGCGATAGTTAGTTGATTAAGTCTTTGTATTAATTGTGTTTGGTTAATTGTTTTAGTTTTATTTCTCCTTCTACCTTAGTACCACTCGGTGCTAGGAGTCTCACCTTTGAATTGAGTTGTGTTCAGAAACAGTTATATTCAGCATTGCTTATTCCAAACCGGTGCAAGCGTAGCGTTATCATTATTTCAACCCTCAACTCAACCAAAGTGAAACCTCATCCATATCTTACATCAACTCATCACCCATCCAACCTTCCCAGAACAACTACAAAATTTCCCTTCCACCTTCTCCCTTCAAAAATCACCTCCATAAACAAACAAACATGCCTAGCTTAAGATCTCATTCCCAACCCACCAATGAACAAACTTCTTCTCCCGTCGCATATGGAACCATACCCAATGTCTTTGAGCTCAAGACTTCTTTAATTGCCATAGTTCAACAAGACACCCATCATGGACTTCCACAAGAAGATGCTCTAGAACCCATGGCAACGTTTAAAGAGAAGCTAGTTGGAATGAAATTGAATGGACTTACTTCGTGCCAATTCCATAGGCTTTTGTTCCCTAAAACCTTACGAGACAATGCTAGGAGATGGTTACAAAGCCACCCCGATGACACCTTTGAAACTTGGGATCGATTAGCCAATGCATTTCTAGAAAAGTATTACCCACCTTCTAAGACCAATCAATATCGGATGGAAATTCAAACCTTCCGACAAAGTGACAATGAGAGTATAAATGAAGCTTGGGAAAGATTCCGGATCTTGCAAAGGAAGTGTCCGCATCACAGCATTCCTAGTTGGCTTTTACTTCATATTTTCTTCAACTCCTTATTAGATAATGCCAAAGATAATGTCAATACGGCGACAATAGATGATTTCTTCTTGCTCGATGAAACCGAATTCGAGAAACTTATTTAAAGGATAGCAAAGAATGGCGAACAATCAAAAAATGACCAACATGGAGAGTTAATTGGTGAGTCAATGTCATCAATCGAAGGAAGAGCCGCTCTTGAAGCTAGAGTCGATGAGTTGGTCAAGCAATTTGAAATACATGTTGCTAAAGCCAATTCTCCACCCAAGACTAGAACATTTCCAAGAAGATCAACTCCACCAAGGAGGGTGAGTTCACCAAGACGATCATCTATTTCACCACCCAAATTGTATCGAGTTAAAATCTCATGCGATCATTGCGGGAAATATGACCACGACTCCGATTTGTGTATGAGAAAGGAGAATGTACATCGAGTTGATGCTCGAGGAACCTATGAAGCACCTTATATGCAAAATCCTAATTTGAGAACCGGATTTTATTCCATGCCATCCCAAGAATCACATCCTTACCATGATCATGCAATTCCAAGAGCCCCCAATCAAAGGGCTTATTCTAATTCTTATGGGTTTGACCATCGACAAAGATATCTTCATGGAAACCATGTTAATCAAGGGAATTACTACCCACAAGGACCCCATCAACCTAATTATGGTCCTTCCTTTGGGTTTTACCCTCAATGTAATCAAGGCCCTCAAAGGTATTCCCAACGTAATTCTTCACATCCTTACTGATAGACCGCATTTTAGTCATTATTTTACCCACATTTATTTACTTATTCGGGTCGATTTTGTGTGCTTAATCGCTATTATAGCTCATTATAGGTTATTATAGGACAATAAGTGTTAATTAGTCGTTTTAGTTATAAATATCATAATAATTGTTATTTCCCGAGAATTTGGTACTGCTTTGTTCGTTTGTATTTTCTAGGTACCGTTTCGGGGTTAACCAAGTGAAGACGAGAGATGAAGCGGAACCTAGCGAGATGAAACGAGTAAAACCCGAGTCAAGGTCGAGTTTGACCTTGACCCAAATGCTCCTGAAATCCCCATCACTATTCACTTACTCTTTTCCTACTAAATTCATATCAATTTCCTCCAGCTCAATTGACTTTCATTCATTATTTCAGTCCCATCTTCTTCATTCACCACCATTTTTGAGCTCCATATCCAGTGCCCAGCTCGCAGTTCCTCCGTCGATTTCAGGCACACACCTCAACTCCGGTCCAGTCAGCCCAAATCCGGCAGCCCCAGCTCCGACCACCTCCGTCTCCCTGTCTCATCTCCGCCGTCGCACGTCACCCCGGCATCGAGCACGCCAGAGCCGCAGTGTAGAGAGTAGTAATAAGAAACAGTAGGAGTAGGCAATTAGCTTGGGTTTTTCTTAGAATTTCTTTGTTTAATTCATCTTAGCTCTTGGATTATATTAGTTTAATTGGTTTGGATTAATTCTTCTACTTCATTTCTCCATCATTTATACAATTCTCCATCTCAAGTTTAGTACAATTTCATCTCTTTTTCATTATTGTTCATCTTTGTTTATTAGTTTAAGTTAATTTTATTGCTTAATTAGTCTAAAGTTTCCATCTTTACTACTTATTCATGTTTTTTATTATGTTTAGAGTAATGGGTAGCTTAATTAGTTTACTTTTAATCATGTTTGAGTAGTTAATTTCTAGGGTTGAGGAAGACTCGGTTTGTCTCAATTGTGGGTTTTGTTGGGGTTTGTTATCTTGTCGACTATGTGTTAGTGTTCTCCATTGATTGCGATTTTTGTATGATTTACTTGTCTTGGCCGCGATGGGTGAATTATATTTCGTTGAGCTTTCTTTGGGGTGGGTCAACCTAGTAATAAGTGCGAGAGCCCGTTATTAGGACCGTCCCGGGTAGATAGAGACTCGAGAGAGACCCTTTATCTTCCCAATTACCGACCATTATCGACTCATTTGTGAACTCCGATAACTCCCTTGAGACTACCTCGTTGACCTTGACCCTAGCTCTTCTTATCGTAATTTCTCTTTATTTGTTTGTTCGATTAGCTTAGCTCGCTAGTTTGTAACTCTTTTCTAACCAAAACATGTTTCTCTTTTGACTAATTCCTTACCTAGACCGAGACCCTTATTTAACTAGACCGTCCCTGTGGAATTTGACCCGACTTACCCCCGACTACCCAAGTTTAGGATTAGTTGGTTTTTACTTTGATCGATCGGGATTCGCGACAAATCTCGGTCCGTCAAATTGACGCCGTTGCCGGGGACGGTGCTATGTTAGATATTTGTCTTGTTTAGTTTTGGAATTAGTCTTTCCTTGCTTTTTTTTGTATATACTTGTGTGTTTTTGTGTTTTTTTGTGACTTTTCTTGAATCTTTTCTTCTCTTCCTTCTTATCTATAATGCCTTCTCTTGCCGACCATAGTAGACCGGATCCCGACTTATTTGCCTCACCCATTAACATTGGGGTTTTTGAGGGTCCTTGCTTTGATATTGAGCCTTCTTATATTGATTTGGTGGAGTGGGATGCCTTTCATGGGCTTGAGAGTGGGGATGTAAATGGTCTTCTTGAGAATTTTGTGGACTTGTGTTGTGTGTTTAAAAGGGATGGAGTGCCCCTTGATACCATTAAGCTTATATTGTTTCCATTTTTTCTTAAGGATGGAGTTAAGAGATGGTTGCGCTCACACCCTCCTAACACCTTCACCTCTTGGAACCTACTAGCCCTTGCATTTCTTAGGAAATTTTTCCCTCCCTCGAAGGTTGCCAGGTTTAGAGATGAGATTCTTAACTTTGAACAAGGCGAGTTTGAGAGTTTGAGTGAGGCTTAGGATAGGTTTAAGGGTTTATTGAGAGCTTGTCCAATTCATGGAATCCCACTTTGGCTAACCACTTCGACCTTCCTTCAAGGTTTGCTTCCTTACCGTAGAAACTTAATCATCTTTTCATGCGAGAGAATGTTCAACGACTTAAATGATGATGAAGTTTCCGATTTAATTGAAAGAGTGGCTAGTGTCAATGATCAATGGAGATTTATGAGAGTGAGACCTCAACTGAGAGAACCTAGAGATGACCCACCCATGCTTTCTTTGCAATATGTGTCAAGTGATAGGGCCGAGTCTTATTCTCTTGATAATGTGCATGATTCTCACTCTTGTCAAGTTTCTCATCCCTTTGTGACTGTGAATGATATTCATGACATTTCATCTACTTTTGCATCTTGTGGTGTTTTAGGATCTACTTTTCATGTTCTTCCTTCTTGTTCTTTCCCATCTATTATTGATGATGAGAAGGATGATGATGATTTGCATGTTGTTCCATATGTTCCCCAAACCCCTTTGAATGATGTTAATGATGATTTGTATGCTATTGGAGTGAATCGACTTGCCTTCATTCAACACAAATTCCGCATCCCCTTGTCCAACTTACACCTTTTGTTTTGAGTGTTAATGATTGTGAGGTGGAATGTGTGCTTTTTGAGGAAAATGTGTGCTTGGATAAGTTTAATGATCTTTGTAGAGAGGAAAACCACGAAGATCTTAGCTTGTGTGAGTTGGAGGGCATTTCTTTTGAGGTTGATTATGAGAGCTTGGAAAGGGAGTTGAGGAAAAGAGAGACTCTTGAGGTTGAGAGGAAGGAGCAAAGAGAACATAATGAGATATTTGATTATACTTTGAGTGATGGGATTGTGGAGATCGAGGATACTTGGGATTGTGAGGTTGATTTCTTTGAGGATCCAATTTTTGAGAAATTTAAGCCCTTCCCTTGTATGGATTATGAGTCTTTTTCACCCATTGATGATTTGGATCTTATTTCTCTTACTTCTTTGTTTGAGTCCATGCTTATAGGTGAGGATTTTGAAACTCTTTTGGAAGAGTTTGTGTTGATTCGTGGTTTGTCACTTGATGGTTCTTTGATTGAGACACTTGAGGATGGAGAGATGATTAATACCCTCAATATAAGATGTGCCCCTTCTCGTAGCTATGTTCCTAGAAAAGAATTCCAAGCCGTAAAGCACAAAAGAATCTGTCCAGACCATCTTCGATATCGAAGCACATAGCTCTGTCGGAAGCGGCGCCCCTGTATCTACATACGGGCACCAAATTAACAAGCAGGTAGCCTAGTTCCCTCAGCCGATCCTTGAGCATCACGGATTAGAGGACGACGGATGTGGCACATGCGTTTAACCATTTTACAGGTACGTCTTTGCCGAGGTACGGCCTACCCTAAACGGTACAGCTGGGCCCCTGCAAACACCGACCTGTACAGCAACACGGATGCGGCGATTAGTTTGAGGCAAAATGGGTCCAAGGAACTTACGATTGGCTATAAAGGGTTTGTAAACAACTAATCACACATGATTGACCGGTACAGAGAAAACTACCAACTCTATGAATGTAAGTAGGAGCAGATTACGGGAAATCGTAGTTAATCACACATCTAAAGTCCTTGCATTCCGTACCACGATCAACCACACCAGTGGATATTAAAATCCACGTTTTAACAGCCCTACAACTATCAACAGCATGCTCCCGCTGCGTAACGCCCAAACAACCAATCAAGTTAGATATACAGCATGTGATAGACACAAGTAACCTCAAGGACAGAGGTCTCACTGCTTCCCTTTGCAATCTCATCATTAGACACATACAACATGCCAATTTTGCGACCATTTACCTGAACACTGAGACGGGAACTATACCTTTTTTTGAAACGCAAAATAAAATGGAATGAGTAGTTAGGCCACTCGAAATTGAACTCTAGATATGAGAAAAAAAGAGAGCAGTATCGACCCAACGCACTATCTACAGGAAAGCGATGCTTAGACACAAGACCAAGTATATAAGCAGACCACGTCAAAAGAAGACAGAACAGGAGTTGACTAACATCGCCTGACATCGACACCATTATGCTATGAACAGAATTAATTAAGTAATTATCTGATCAGTTAAGATCATCAAAACTCCTTCACGAATGTTGATGTTTGGAAGACTTCAGTCGGTAAGTGGTTCACGCCAGTTCTTCAGTAAAGTAAAGACACCATGAGCCCATGATTGATGAAAACCTTATGCAAGTATATATTGGAGAGAGCCTCCACTAAAAGAAGAATTTTCTGGAGCTTATTGATGCAGGTTTTGATTCTCGGTTGAAAACGACGTCATCTTCAAAGGCTACTTCTAATATCGCCATATATTTGTCCACAGTTTTTGCATAATTTTCTTTTGGGTTCTCCTCAATTTTCTCTTGCTTATTTCGTTTTGCAGGCTTTTTACTCTGCTTTTTTGTTGTTCCAGATGAATCCATCTGTTAATTAGGAGTTAATCAAGCCCAAATTAGCAGGGGTTTAATCAAGACCAATCACAAACCATAAATCTATTCACACTTCTACCAGGTGAATTATAGGTAGATCAAATAATAATCACCGATTCTCCACTAATAATCTAACATAATTCTGGAAGTAAAGTGAAAATAAAGATAATTTTATCATACATTTTAGTCAACCGCTTTTTGGAATTATCAACGAATTTAGTAACTCCAATGTTGAAACATATCCGATACGTGTCTAAATAATACAATAAAGTGACCACTCAATAACTAAAGAAGAAGAAACACTCAACTAATCAACAACTTTAACAAGATCAACATAAACGAACAATAACGATTACAATACAACTCAACAGCGGAAATGAGCAAGAACAAATATAATACTGCATAGCTTGTTCGTAAGCGCGACACAGAAAGTACAACGCAGCTCGTTCGTAAGTGCAACACTAAAAACCCAAACGACACTTAAGCACGACGTTGCGACCCAAAACTCATTGAAAACCATCGTTATTCCAATCAAAAGGCACCGAAATAGTAACAATCAATCAATTAAAAAAACACCCAAATTCCAATCTTTTCTCAAACAATAATACAATTCATCTTCAATTTCAATCAAAATGGCACTCAAAATACAATCAATTCAATAACAAACACCTAATTTCCAATTTTTTCTCAACCAATCAATAAAATTCCTATATAAATCCCATTCTTTGTTTTGTTGGTTTTGAGTGTTGTAAAGAAAATCACAAATCTGTTTTTGTTTACTATAAATCGATACATGAACTTTGGTGGAGCAAGTGGAGGAAGAGAAGAAGCAGGGGACAATAATGGCAATTCATCATCTTATCTTCCCAAAATTCAGCAAATTTACCCACAATTTAATTTAATAACAAACCATTTGGAAATTTTAAGATTACATTTCAGAAATTTAGGATTAGCTACTCGGAAGAAAAGGGAAGCCAAAGCTGTGTCAATAAGGATCCCCTTACCTTGGCCAATCTGCTCTCCGACTGCTAAATCTCCCCACATAATTTCATAGCTTAAGCAATCAGCTTCGACATCCAACTTATGTGTGGCACTGCTATTGCTGTTAACAATGAATGATGATGAGCAGGCCCCTGAGGCCTCGTTTGCTACGTGTCGACCGTAGTCACATGCTTTCTTATTCATCGGACTCCTCTCACCGTCATCAATAGCATCAACTATAACGTCTTCAGCAGGCTTGCCTGTTGTAAATGAACCAAAAACACCAGCAGGCTTGCCAGCTCCTGTGGGTGTACCGTCTCCACTGGAATTCCCATCATCTCTAAGCTCGGACAGCACCACATCAGATAACCGACTATCTCTACATTCACGATCTCGAAAGACATTACTCTCTTCAATCTTCATTTTTTTATCGAACTTTGTTGCTTACCTTGGAAGCCTAAGTCAACAAATCCAAACGTAAGTTGAGAAATTAATCAGATTCCATGACAATGTAAAATCATCAGAAAAGCAAACAGGTTTGTTATTTTCGAAGCAATTGCAGTTTGCAATGGCGGATCAGGATCAAGAAACCAAAGGCCACAATGAAAAAGTCGGTTCCGAAACGCGACGCTACGACACCAAACAAATGGAAACGATTCAGACCTATAACCAAAGGTCACAATGAGAAAGTCGGTTCTGAAACGCGACGCTATGACACCAAACAAATGGAAACGATCCAGACTTATAACCAAAGGCCACAATGAAAAAGTCGGTTCCGAAACGCGACGCTACGACACCAAACAAATGGAAATGAACCATACCTATAACCAAAGGCCACAATGAGAAAATCGGTTCCGAAACGCGACGCTACGCCACCAAACAAATGGAAACGATCCGGACCTATAACCAAAGGCCACAATGAGAAAGTCGGTTCCGAAACGCGACGCTACGACACCAAACAAATGGAAACGATCCGGACCTATACCCAAAGGCCACAATGAAAAAGTCCGTTCTGAAACTTGACGTTACAACACCAAAACAAATGGAAACGATCCAGACTTGTACCCAATCTACGAAAACCGAAAACCAAAGCTGCAGTCGCCCCTATACATCCAAGACCACTGATAAAGTCCGTTCCGAAACGCGACGCTACGACACCAAAAACAAACGGAAACGATACAAAGTCAGAAAAAACAGACATCCTCAAACTAACTGGTGTAAAACATCCTCAAACTCACCAGAAATCCTCAAATTCACTGCAAATTCAGATTCCAAACCCTAAAAAAATCCTCTAAACTCACCAGAAATCGAAAGCATCGAAGATCGGTAAACCCTAAATCGGTAAAAATTCCCCTAAACTCACCAGAAATCGAAAACCGTCGGATATCGGTGAACCCTAAATCGGTTTACAAACCCAAGATCCGAAAACCTAGATGTTAGCCAAAACCAGGGTCACGGAACACACAGAAAAAAGGAGAAGAAGGCTAAAAAAAACCTAAATTGATGGCGGCGGAAGAACAGGAGAAGGAGAGGAAGAATGAGAGAAGGCCGATGAAGAAGGAGGAGAAGCGGAAGAAGCGGGGGAGGAAGAGAAGAAGCAGGGGAGGCAGAGCACCACGTGAGGAGGGCGTGGGTGGGTTACTCTTCATAAGGAATAATAAGGGGTTTTTTTTCATTTTTGCTGCATTTATAAGTTTATAGATTATAGATATATATACCGTACATTTTTGGCCGGGTCCAGTAATCAGTTAGCATACGAATATACGGAGTACGATGGTAGGGTTTTGTGCGAGTATATATTCTCTCCTGCCTCCATAGTCTCTCCTCTCCTCACTCCTATTACTGCTTTCTACCCTCACTCACCCACTCAGCTACCAGTCAAAACCCTCTCACGCCCCTTTCGTCCGCGCGTGCATTTCTCCCGCCGCCGTCCTTCAGCAGCATTTTCTCCGCCAAACCCTACATTTTCCGCCGATCATCCGCATACCCTAAGGTGGCGACGTCGTATCACATTCTCTCTCTCTCTCTCTCTCTCTTTCTTTTTTCGCAATATTTCTTGTTTTCGATTTTCTTTGTAGCGATTTATGTATGGAATTTTTCGCGGATGATTGCAGTTAATAATTTTGTTAATTTCCGTTTTTGTTTGCATGCATTTTTGGTTTCGGTGTCACTTTACTTTTCCAATGCTTCATTTGTGATGTACTCGTAATTCACTAAAGATGTTTATCGTTGCTTCATCCTATAATTTGATGGGTTTTTTTTTGCGTTTTTTTCGTGCAGATGGTCGTATTTCTGTTACTTTGTGTCGGGAAAGTGTAATGTATGTTTATCAGTTTGTAATAATTTGATTTATTGGTGAATTGAAACTATAATAATGTGGATTCGTATAATTTGAATTCATATTTCGTAAGGGATATTTGCAAATAAAATAATAATAATAATAAAAACTCTGGTAGTTATTGAAAATGTTCTTCTGGGACAAAATTGACATGCACTGGAATTTTCATTAGAATTGAGTCGAATCTTGGTTACAACTGTGCCATTTTCGGTGTTTTACTTTCAAGTTATTTCCAGTAACAAACTTTGGGATCCATTTGTGCGGAAAATACATATTTTTGATGTCATAAAGTCTGTGTTGGCTTTAGAGTGATGTAGGGTTTTCTTTGATTAAATTTAATGGGTTTCAATGATCTGTTGCTGTTCCTGTTTGGGCATTTCATTTGGTTTTATTGACTTCTTATCCATGTAATGGAGTCTCTGCAAGCAGAATCTTAGTTTGTATCTCGTAAGTGGTGTATCTGTGTTCTTCTGTCTGTCCACAATGGGGTTGTTTTCTCTTCTTTATTCGGTACTCCTATTTGTTTACTTTTGGATAATTGAGTTTCTTAGTGCTTTCGTGAACCCTTTTGTTGCCCATTAGTTTGAGTAGAATACCGATTTGTCCAAAGGCTTTGTATATGAAAGGCACCTATCCGTTTTAATTTTCTTTCTACAATACCAATATCTGTCTAGCTGGTACAGAGTATCTTTTACTCCATTCACCATTGATTTATTCGAACTTTTTACTCTGTATTAGGCAGGTGCAATTGGTTTTCAAGTGGCGGCTTATGCTCATTTGTAGTGGACCAGTAGCTGTTGATTTTGATTAAGAGTCCTGAATTTATATCAAATATTGACTCATAGACTGTTTGTTATTTTTTGAAAGTTTTGTGAACAAAGTTATCATATCTCATGAAGTGCTGTCATATTAAGCATGTCTTAGAACAATTGCTCTGGCTTGTATTGAGCAGTCATGCTTTTGAAAACATGAATTTTGTTTACAAAGGTTTCTGATGTTGAATTTTCGGGCAGGTAGGAAGAGAATATGAGTTCTGCAAGAGGAATTGAGTGTTTGGGTAAGGGCGTTAATGATATTAATCTCGGATCTTCAGAAGATGGTGCGTGGGAAGCTGTCTCAAGGAAACCAACAAAAAAATCTGGAAAAAATGCCTCAAATCAGTGGCCACAGCAAGCTTCAGCACCGAAAGCTTGGGGCCAAGCCGACACTGCCAAGAGGCTTGGCATGTCAAGCGGCAATGGTCAGGGTAATGTCAGGAATGCCCCAAACAATGACCCAGCAATAGGCGGCTGGGGATTGAAGCAGCACCAAGGCTATCCTGTTGCTGGGCCGTCAGGATATGGAAGGAATCGGACCCAAAAAATTGGGACTCCTCACACTATTGAGGATAACAGTGTTGATGACGATGAACAAAATGTAACTGATGAGAATGACGATGTTGATGTTTACTCGGATGATGATGATGATCTGTTGAGTGACGATTATGAGGATGAAAGTCCGACTCATGAGGCGAAGAAACAGCACAACTTGTTGAGAGCGTTTTTTGATGTCCTTGACAAATTGACAGTGGAGGAGGTCAATGAACCTGCAAGGCAATGGCATTGCCCTGCGTGCCAAAATGGTCCCGGGGCTATAGATTGGTACAAGGGGCTCCAGCCACTTGTAACACACGCGAAGACTAAAGGAACTATAAGAGTAAAACTCCACAGGATGTTTGCTGACCTATTAGATGAGGAGCTTCGGAGAAAGGGAACTGCTGTGATTCCAGCTGGCGAGTCATTTGGACAATGGGAAGGTCTCCAAAAGATGGAGGACCGTGAAATTGTTTGGCCTCCCATGGTTATGATCATGAATACAATCCTCGATAAAGATGATAATGACAAGGTACCTATACTTGCACATTTCCACTTACATATAGAGTACAATATAATGGTTTATCCCTAAAGAGTGTTCTATATGTTCCATTTGTTCATAGAGGATTACAAAGTTGTTTGTTGGTCTGTTTTATAGTATTTATTTAGATTTAGAAGAGCAGATTTATTTTTTTATCCTTATTGTTCTTGTCTAGTGGCTCGGAATGGGAAATCAAGAGCTTCTAGATTACTTCAGGGATTATCCTGCAGTAAGAGCGAAACACTCTTATGGGCCCAAGGGCCATCGTGGATTGAGTGCCCTCATATTTGACGGATCGGCAATGGGGTTTGTGGAGGCTGAGCGGCTTCACAAACACTTCCTACGAGAAGGTACTGGAAGGAGTGCGTGGGAATCTAACAAGAAGGTGCTGTTTTATTCTGGGGGAAAGCGCCAACTGTATGGTTTTTTGGCTAGAAAGGATGATCTTGAAGATTTTAATAGGCATTGTCCAGGTCCCCTCAGTATTCTTGTCAGATAGCTTTTTTTTTTATTGTTGTGATTTGTGAAGTGTGAACTACTCCCTCCGCCCCACTAAGATTGCCCCTTTTGATTAAAATACTCCTCACATATAATGAGGAAATGGGGCGATCTTTTTGGGACGAGGGTATATGATATTCTGCGTTAAGTCAATTTGTAGTACTATTGCACACCTGTGAGTTTGTGACGCTTCTCTCTCCATCCTTGTGATCAGGTAAAACAAGGCTGAAATATGATATGAGATCATACGAGGAGAAAGTGGTAAGCCAGATGAAACAAATGAGTGAGGACAATCAGCAGCTGACATGGTACAAGAGTAAGACTGCCAAGGAACAAGGACGTTCTAAGGTCCTAGAAGAGTCTCTTAATGTCGTCAGTGAGAAGCTCAGAAAAACAATGGAAGAAAACCGTATAGTGCGCCAGAGAACCACATTGCAGCATGAGCAGAATAAGGAAGAAGTATGCCTGTTTCAACACATACTTTGTTTGGTTTTGTGATTGTTTTGCTTTTATAGATGGTTAACATAGACTGCATGTTGTTAAAACATGTTCGCTATCTCTTATTACCTTTTTTTTTTTTTAGTTTTTTAATGTTCTACATTTCACCTATCTACAATTTTCTGATTAATCTGTTGATGCATTGGCAGATGGATTATCAAGAGCATTTCTTTAATGATCAGATCCAGAAAATTCACGAGGCAACGAATGCCAAGGAGAACTGTTTTGAGATCATGCAGCAGGAGAAGCGGAAGAAAGTCGAAGAGTCTAAGATGGATGACCGAAGGCTGAGGTAACTATACTCTGATCTTCTAGGATTCACGCTTTGATATGTCATACTCTGTATTTGTTAACATCATATGATTTCTTTTATGATTTAGAAAGCTTGTCCAATTTTGTATTCATGTCTCTCTTTGTTGTTTGGATTTAGTCTCTGGATTTGGCTGTCTATATGTGCTATTGCATATGATGAATAGATTTGTAAGTATTCATGTGGTTTTTTGTATAACATTGTGGTGCTCAACAAAATTTGTTCAGTATGTGCCTAGTAGTTCACGATTTTGAACAAGTAATTCTGTTTTTTTTTTAATTTGTTTTAAGAATCTTAATAGGGAATTTCTGTTCACCATTTTACTTTCTTTTTCCTCACTCATGTAAAATAATGAGATAGGTTGATTCCACTCTTGGGTTGTTCACTACATCACGTGCGAGGACTTCGCGATACTGTAAAACATCGCAGTTAAATTTGATCGCCATACCATTAATTGCACATGATGTTGTAGAGAATTTTATAGATGTTGCATTCTTTGTTGAAGCCCGGAATTAGGATTATGTTTGAATATTAGCTTAATGCCTTTTGGTATATTTAGGGCTGAGGAAGTGAGCAAGTTTAAACAATCTCAAGAACAAGAGATGGAGAAATTTGTTGAGGAGAGGGAGGAGCTGATCCGGGCTCATGAGGACAAAAAATTAGAGATGAAGAAGAAGCATTGGGAGGAGGAGGTTCAACTAGAGAGGGATTTTGATACTTCCTTGACTAAGCTAATGGAGAAATATGCCCCAGGACCCATTGAAGGAGGTGATGCTGATGGTCAGGCTTGATACCACGCAACAATAGCTTAATCCTTGACCAAGCTTAATTCTGTGATTGATTGAGGAAGAAAAAAGTGAACGAGGGGTGTGTAAATAGCCATGAATGGGCCAAAATCATTGTGACACTTGTGGTTAATGTGTAGCTTTGTGAACCTTGGTGTTTAAAATAGCCATGAATGGGCCAAAGTCATTATGAAACTTGTGGTTAATGTGTAGCTTTGTGAACCTTGGTGTTTAAAATGGCAGAAACTGAAGCGTCCTGTGTCATTATAGTTGTCTCTCCAGAATTGCTTTTGTTTCCTTATCGATGTGCTCATGTTTGTGTGTTCTGCTTTGCGGTGGCAAAAATCAAGGTTTGTGTATTCTTTTCCCTTCCAAGTATTATCGTTGATTTTTATCTTCTCGCTGATTGTGGCAGTTAAGCGTAATTTACTAATTTAGCATCTTATCTTGGATGATAAATATAAATTGTACTTAGGGTTGTGTGGTTTTTTTTACGATTTTTTATGGATCCACCAAATTTAAAAAGTAGTGACATTTTGTGTAAATAGATGTAGCATATGGGGATTATATGGTAAAGTATTGAATGGATGGGAGGGGAGTAATCTTTTCCAACCATTCAATCCTTTAAGTCCCAACTCATTTGGGTCGTCGGCGTTTCAGTTGGATCGTCGACGTTTTATACGTGATTTTATTATCGTATTGCCCTTCTCTAATAATTGTTAATATAACTAATCGGTTTTGTATATAAATCTAATTTTATGTTTCCGAGTATTAATTTGTCACGGTTTTTGTAATTTAACGGTTTTTGTGACACGTTTCCCCGTAAACTCCGGGATCATATTGTCCTAATAATTATTAATATAATTAATTGATTTTATATATACACAAAAATTTGCTCTTATATGTAAATGTAATTTTCTCGTTTCCGGGTATTAATTTGTCCCGTTTTTTATAATTTGACGGATTTTGGGACACGTTTCCCCATAAACCCCGGGAATCTTATTTAGAGTTTTCTATTTAAACCTTCTCGTACTCCATAATTCATTTAACCGCTTTTCAAGAAATCGATCATACCGCTCCAATCAAATAAGTTATTTTTTTATATCTCATTTATCTTCTCATTTTGTACTCCGTAATTAGTTTCTTCATTAGGTCGATTTATTTCATTTTAATTGATTAGGGTGCTAGTTATGTTTTCTCGTAAATTTACGGCTTAGGAAGTTGTATTAAATAGTTTGATTTGTTGATTGCGGCTTGATTAGAAATTAATTAACGGATTGTAGGAAGAATTAGTGTCGGAAATAATTTTAAAACCCCCCAAAAAAATACGAAACGTTGAATTTGGGTCTAAAAACGTTACTCCCTTCCCCCACATTGATGTTCCCACTTCAATGTGGCACATTGATTAAGAAATCAATAATGAATGGTGGTAAATTGTTTGGTAGGGTTCAAGAAGTCAAATCACAAAAAAGTAACCAATAGAAAGAGAGTAAATTAGATGAATAAGCAAAGTTTTGAAGTGGGAAAATCTTAGTGGGGTTTCCTTTTAAGGAAAGTGGGAAAATCTTAGTGAGGTGGAGGGAGTATAAAATCACGTTTTTGGGATTCCCAAAAACGTGAGAAGATCACGTTTTTGAGATCCCAAAAACGTGAGAATCCCA
This sequence comes from Agrostemma githago, assembly GCA_958450325.1. Lineage (NCBI taxonomy): Eukaryota > Viridiplantae > Streptophyta > Magnoliopsida > Caryophyllales > Caryophyllaceae > Agrostemma > Agrostemma githago. The sequence goes on from OY288249.1 coordinate 29,366,453, forward strand.
CGTTTAAGGGTTCCCAAAAACGTGAAGTTTTCATAGTTAGTGCTTAGTGGATCCAAAAAACGTGATGACCTCACGTTTTGGTTGTTTTGTTTCTTTTTTTTCTTTTTAATTTTTTTTTTATTTTTTTATTTTCCATAGTTTATACGTAAAATTCTTGTCTTATAAATTTAAAATTAAAACAGCGTAGGTTAAAATATTCATGGTTATCAATACATTTGGTTAGCTTCAGAGACGAAACTAGGAGAATAGAAAAGTAACACGGACCGATTTAATTTTTTGTTGGTTTTATTAATGAAAGTCGATTTAACGAATTGATATATATATATATATATATATATATATATATATATATATATATATATATATATATATATATATATATATATATATATATATATATTATATAAGTTTAGAATACGTTATTAATTTTTAGTTATATACGTTATACAAGTATTGAATTAAATATACGTCGTTATATATTGAATTAGTCCGGGAGGTGTCCCCAAATTAGCTCGGTCCGTCCAGTCTCACGACCTGAACTTAGATTTCGATGACCACGTCCGATAGTACGAGATTCCAGACGATAACCCACAAAATAAGACACAAAAGTGCCAAAAAAGACGGTTTTACAAAATAATCGAAACCGTTACGTTATCAAGTTTATTTCACAAATAACTAAATAAATAACAATTAGTAATGTTAATGAAATAAGTTAAAAGAGGGGCAAATACGTCAATTCACGTTATAAAGCGCCGACGATCCAGCTGAAACACCGACGACAAGGAATAGCTCTCCTTTAAATATCCTTTTGTCATTTTTAAGAAATGGGGATATTGGTAAATCAAATGATGTTACGGGTTCACCAAACTTAAAGTAAGGAAAAGTAGTGAAACTTTGTGTAAATATGGAAAATACATAAAGATTAGGGTAATGTTAAATACAACCCTTGGGTTGTATTTAAACATTTAAAATCTTTTAAATTTAGTACTCCTCTTCCATATGATATCATACATTTGCTTTTAGCACAAGAATTTAGGTGGTATTGGAAATGTGTATTTTTTGGTTGAAGTTACCATTTTACCCTTGATATTTATTTAAACTACTCCCTCCGTCCCACTAAGATTGTCCATATTTCCTTTTTGAGTAGATTCTTAAAGATTTTACCGTTTCTCAATTTTCTGTTTTAGTATATCCGTTTTTACAACTTTGTCCCTACTAAGTCAAAGTATTTACCACAATTTTCTTAGTTATTGTGAAAAGTGAATGGGGACGGATTTTGGGACGGAGGGAGTACTTTTGTTTCCACCAAATTTCTTCCTCCAAATATTGGGTAAGATTGTCATTTACTAACCAAATGGATGACCAAATAGGGAAACATATGGAATTAAATGGAACGGATGTAAAAGAATAATGTATGGAATCAAATGGAACAGAGGGAGTATAAACATATAGATTTGAGCATAAATTATACTCCCTCCATTTCATTGAAAGCTTCCACTTTTCCTTTTTTGTAAATTTCTTTGATAGCTTCCACTTTCTTTTTTGGTATAACTCTTTCCCTCTTACCTAGGTGGCCCACCTACTTTACACCCTCTCTACTTTTGAATATTTTATTATTATCCTTAAAAAATGTGCCCCTTTTTAGGTGGAATCTTTCAATGAAACGGAGGGAGTACATATATCAAGACAATTAATACATGTATTATAAGATTATTTCCTTATTTGGTTTCTTAAATACAATCCTAAGGGTTGTATATATCATTTTCTTAAAAATTATAAGGTAAAATATTTTATCAAAAGGGGAATGTTAAGAATTGATTGGATTGTTCATTTATAATATGTGTAAAGAATTGAATGGATGAGAGTGAGTATTTTATACTCCCTCCACCCCAATGAATTGTTTGCGTATTCCATATTGGGGCGTCTCAATGAATTGTTTGCCTTTCTATTTTAGGAATGTTTTTTATATGTAATTTGACCATTTTCATGAGTTTGGCTCCACATGTCACCTCCTAATTGGCTCTCTTGCCCTTGGTGTCAAAAGTAAATGCAAACAATTCATTGGGACGGATGAAGTAGTAATAAACTAAAATAGCCACTCATTGTGTGAATTACATTTGTGCCACTTGTGAGGTCGTGGTGTTCAATGGTATTCCCTGTGACTTTGATAAATCATTACATTTATTTTTTGTACAAGGAATAAGATGAATCTTACTGATCAAGTAAAGGTCTCACCACTCACAAGAAAACATCTCACTATAGAAGAAATGTAGCAACTTAAAAAACCCCGGAGAAGTGCGATAGGATACTTCTCTCACTAAAAATACTTTTCTCCTCCTTCTCTCTACAAAAAAAAACCCCAAAAACCAAAACCCTAAGTGACCACCTTCACAGCCGCCACCACCATCTACCTTCCTATCTCCCATCCTTGCCGGAGATGGGGTTTTCCAGCCCCATCTCCGGCCACCCGATCACTCCACTTTTATGATTGATGGTTCTTACACCATAATCCTACTGTTTATGCACATAGGGTCCGTCACCTGCTCGTCCTTTGTTTTGGTTTCTTGACGGTCTGAGTGTTGTCGTGTCCGATCGACTCCGATCGCCGACTCTTTCCTCCGTTCGTGCCCCGCCTCCATCTCCTGGACGTACGTCCTCCCTCTCCTCGTCCGTCGGTAGATCTCTCTGGCGTTTCTCCGGTCGTCGCTGGGGAGGTCGTCGATGTGGTATGTTGTTTTTTAAGGGTCTTTCATCACTACTTATGATCTAAGTAGTGTTTCTCTTCGATTTCTAGAGATGTTCCCCCCTCCCCTCGCCCCCTTCCCCCATCTCTAGTAAGTTGTTGAGTTGTTGGTTTTTTCTTCTTGTTTTGTCCCGGGGTTGTCTTGCATGGATGGCTAGGTGTTCCCCCTTCCCCTCGCCCCCTTCCCCCATCGTAGCCCTATGTAAGACTGTCTGGGATTGGGTTTTTATGGGTCGTTTTAGGTCTCGGGTGGGGAGTGGCTCACGTATGGGTCCGTTGCTGGTAGTCGTTGTCCGTCGGTCGATTTTGTCGTTCTTCTCGGGTGTTTTAGGATCGGGCCTTCTTTCTCTTTCCGTCTCTCGTTTGTTCTTTTCTGTGTCGTGAGCAGTGACCTACTCTTTGTTTGCATGTGTGATTGAGATTGTTTCTTGGTGTGGATCGTTGCTCAATGTTGTGGTTTGACCGGGGTTTGGGTGTTTTGGAGATAGGTTAGTCGTTTGGGTTTGGGCGGATGGTTGTGATGGTGGATTCCGTTAAATCGTAATGACGCTTCTTTTTTATTTGAGGTCGTGTTTGTTTGTCACAATAATCTCCTTTAGGAGTCCGATGAATTTGGTGTTCGGGGGTCTTGGATGTGTTGGTTCTACTATAGAATCTAATTCTAGAGTGATCAATAGAAAGATTGAGAAGTGGCGCAGTCTCTTTATTGTCATCTCGGTTTGCTCTTTGACTTGCTGGCCTTGTTCTAGGTGTGTTCGATCACCAAAATGCAGGAGTATTTACTCCATTGATGACAGGTCACCTGTTATTCTCCCTTTCTTTCTACGTCTTTATGGCGTAAGTGCATTTTGTTTGTGTCAATCGTTCCATCAGCGGTCTTGTGGAGTCTACACCTTGGATGATGATGCGGTGGATGCTAATGCTCGTGATCTCTCTATTGCTCCCTGTCAGCATGATTTGGCCCTTGGATAAAGTAGATTCATCATGTTCAAACTTTATTTAAGTTTTTTTATGATCGTGTTGTATTATGTAATTCTCCGATCCCTTAACAAAAGAGCACACTTTATAGGTGTGACTCTAAACTTGTTGTAGGGTGGTTTTTCTTCGTTGGCAAAAAAAAAAATAGAAGAAATGTAGCAATGCAATTGGATATGCCAAAAAAAGCAATTGTGGTAATTAGTACGATCCGGTGAGTCCGTGGTAATTAGTACGATCCGGTGAGTCCGACTCTCTAAGTGAGTCTTTACCTATTTGTCTTTCCTTTCTCTCCTTTTCTAAGTGTGTTTGGATAAGAAAATGAGAGGGAAATGGAGTGGAGGAAGGTGGGAAAGGAAAAAGTAGACATGGAGTTTTCCCTCCAAATCTTGTCTCTTTAGATAGTGAAATGATTTGTCTTTGAGAAGAGAAACGGAGGTATCCATTTTCTCTCCCCGTCCAACAACATCCTTCACCCCCATTTTTCTAACCCAAATCAATCGCTCTCCTAGATCAATCTAAAATCGCAATTTTTTTTTCATCAGACGACGGGTGTAAACAATCTAGAACCTAAATACTTGGGATCTAAATTATCTTCATTCGACTAATTCAAATGGTGGATGTCAACTTAATCATCTTCTAGTGATTTTTTCAGTTTTGAAGGTATGTATATAATTCCTCACCTTTTTCTACAGTTTTGTTTTTCAAAGTTTAACCCGTAACCTTGCTATTCGCTTAGCTTATTTTACCTTTTAACTTTGTTTTTATCGTTGTTGGATCAGATGAGACGATTTTTAATTTGTTTCCTCATACATTAGTTGCATATGTGATTGAAATTAATTAAATAATAAATTCCACGTACATTGATGCAGTTAATAGAAGTATTAAGAATTAAGATTTTTTTTCCCCTTAGATACAACTCTTAAGGATTTTATTATCATTTCCCTAAGGCCTAAGCTAATACATTACGCATTTCCACCTCGATGACACCACATGCCGAAATGTGGTAGCCCCTCAAAAGAGTGATTAGATTAGAGTCATTAAGCTTCACAAGTTTAAGTTGGTTTTTTCAAGGGACCAACAAAGACAGTTACGATTTTGACAGGTTAAACCAACTAAGCTATTATACATCTTCACTAGTTTAAGCAAGTGTTAACACAGCTGCACTGATCTACCATAGCTCGATTCCAGTAACTGTCTCCATGCTCCCAAGGGACTCGGTTTCTGATATCGATCAGACACATCCGGCATCCTTTTGGGCAACAATCCTCTCGCTGCAAATCCCATAAACTCTGCACATTCCACTGACCTCTTTATTCTTGACATCATTCCACCATCATCAACCCATGTACTGCTACTCTGATCTGCAAACAACTCTTTATTCAAGGTAACCCCTTCCTCATTTTGACCATCTTGTCCGACTGATGAAGATTCGTCACAATGAAGTACATGACTGTCCATCCCAAAAGATTCCCAATCAATATGCTGTAAAATCACGGTGGCCCGCTTTGTGCTTGACACAGGAACTCCTTGCACTGGATGATGTTGCTCCAGAGCCAAACTATCAACTTGGACTTTCAGCTGCTGCAATCGTTGACCTATCCTTGAAGATATGGCATCATACAAGTCCCCTCTTGATGCAAATTCGGTTCCTTCACTGTGTAGCAAATCATCAAATTCCATGGGATCGCCGATCAGTACTGTCACCTATATAAGCACACAACAAAAATATTTATGATATGATCTTATACATTCGAGCACATTTAGTGCCAACATGGAATCTTTTCGCCGGTAACCTTTGGTAGTAATACTTCTGCATTTAGTGAACTACTACGTACGGAGTAGTACTTTGTATCAATCATTGTAAACAGTTTGGTGACCATTTTACTACTTCAACTGTGAAACTATCTTCACACTAACTTCTTGCAAGGCCGTCTGAACCTGAAACTTCCACAGTTCGCACAGCACGAAGAGACTATTGGCATACTAAATGAGATATGAACTACTGCCTCATGTTTACAGCTTGATGAGTGTATAAACCACAATCTAAAGGAATTAATAGCAACAGAGAAGAACAAGGAAAGAGCTTATAAGAACATACAGTCTTGCCAATTCTTGGAATGTTGGCCCCAATAGGCATTATTTCTTGCATTCCGGTATGCACAAATGGGACCACCGTAGGAGTATTATCTGCATCTAGCACCAACCTGACAGATTAAACAAATCACTACCAGATGATAAAACACGTTCTTTCCATCTTAATTTCTACTCGTTTCAGCAACTCAACTCGGCTCGGCTCAGCTTTAATAAGTTCAGCTCGAAGAAGTTTAATGCAACTCTTATAATTTCAGCCTAATATATATTATCACTAGTTTTGACGCCCGTGCGATGCACGGGTGTAACAATAACGTTACTAAATCAACCTTAATACTTTCTTTTATAATTATTTACTTATGATTATTTCAAATAATGGTCATTTTAGAGGATTAACACTACACTTTTGCATGTATTTTATACGAAAAGTAGCAGACGCGAGTTATGATGCTATACTTAGACGGTTAGACCTGTCAAATTCGACTCGACCCATAAACCCGACCCTAATTTAATACATACGGAGTACTATTTTTTTACTTTAAAAATCGTAACAAAATTAGGTGTTCGAAACTATTTTTGAGCATGACCCGTATACTCCAACCGGTGACAGGTCTAGTGTGTACATTAGCTACATGACTAAAACAAACGATGCTCATCATAATACCTGGTCATTGTTGGCAATTTTAATGTCTATGACAACTCATTTGGAACATTGGGTCTATCTTAGCAATTTTAATGTATGTGACAACTCATTTGGAACATTGGATCTATCTGTTTTTGTTCTCTAAGCATTTGACTTTCGCATTAAATATATTTGTATGTATGTCATTATCTCGCTCTGAATTTGACCTGACCCACCTGACACGTTTTTGGAGGCATGAGCCCGTTTTTTTACGGGCAAACCGTTTAACCCGAATCCTAAATGACCCGATTTTGAGTCATGATCTAGCCCGACCTGTTCAATTCGTTGGAAAGAAGACATTACAAAAATTTAGTCTAAAAGCGACTTTCTAGCCATTTATTTATTTGTCTGGATTTTGATAAAACTCAAATTTTAACATACAAAATAATATTCCTTCTGTCTGTAGAAGAGTCACTCTTTTCTTTTTGGGTTGTCTCTCTAAAAATCACTTTTTGCTTTATTCTTATTTTGTCTGATTTTTGTGATTAACGTTGGTTCTAACCTCACTTATTTTCCACTGCACCTTAATTCTCATTAAGAAGGTGGGGGTGAATCTTTTAGAGAGACGAAGGGAGTATTAGTTATGCGACAAAGTGATTATGATTATTCCAAATCGTTGTCATTTCGAAGATTTGACACCGCTTATCAATGTTTATCTTAAGGGGACGACACCGAGAGAAATCAAGAAGTGAGACACGCTAAGAAAATTTTGATTTTTTTAAATATAAAAATCATAACTTAAAGAAAATAGTATTAATAGTATTAAAATAAATAAAAAAATTAATATCAAAAATACTTTTTTTTGCTTAAAAAGCGATAAAAAATTAGGCGTTCGAAACTATTTATGTCTCGTACTCTTACTATAACCCGATACGGGACCAGTATTTGACCCGACCCACTCGACGATTCTAGTGTCTACATTAGTTACCTGGGTGAAACAAATTACACTCATCAAAATACCAGGTCTTGCGCCTGTGATCAATATTAATATGTCCTTAAGACCATGACAACTCATCTGCGAGCATTGAGTTTATCCATGTCTTTTACTCGCTAACCATTTGACTCTACTGCATCTAATATATTTGCATGCATGCAACAATCTCGCTTTAAATTCGACCTAACCCGCAAACCCGTCCCATCTAATTTGTTGTTTTTTGGGTCATGAACCCAGTTTTTTACCAAATCCTAAATTACCTGTTAATTTAGGGACATGACATGGCCCGACCCGTTCAATCGTTGGAAAGAAGAGACTACAAAGCCTAAAACACAATTCTAGCCAATCTAATTTTGTTAAAACTCTAATTTTAACCTATTAACAATTCAATATATAATCCCTCCATTTTTTTGATTTAACCCTGACCATTTTTTATTTGGAATTTTTTTAGTTGGTCTCATTTCTTCATATGAAAATTTATAATTAGTATTTTTTTTCACATCACTAATTGCCTCTTACTTTTTCACTTTTTCTTAAAATTTGTACCAAACCCATATGCGGTTAATAAAAAAAATGGAGGGAGAAATTAATTGTTACTCCGTATATATTATCATTTTATTTGAATATAATTTTATGTCTAATCTTAACTTAAATCATCTAGCATTAGTAATTTACTCTTCTGTACAGTTGCACGTATAGGAGACAAAAGTTGTGTTCTCGTGTTAAATAGTACTCGTATTCAACATTACTATAAGACAAAACCTAACCCGACATGCCCAACTCGTTTTTTTGTAGGTCAAGAGTCAAGATCTCTAAATCTTGATTTATAACTCGATATTTTAATTAAAAATACAAACTAATATTCAATTTAATTTTTTATCTTTTAATTATAAAAGAATTTGAAAATTTTATTGAAATATAAAGTCCGTGCGATGAATATTAGTTTAAATAATTGAAATATAACATCATAATTAAGGAGTATAAAAATAATACGAAGTACTATTAAAACGAAAAAAAGAGGTAAAAAATCGACATTCGAAAGTATCTGTATTCTGTCCATAACCCGTTTCAGATCCATATAACACGATTCATAATTAAACCGACCCGTATTCAGTATTTTGACCCGACATGTTTAAAGTTATTTAAAAAAATCATGTACATTAAAAAAAATCCGTCTTATAAGGTTAGAAGTATGAATTCTTCTTTCAATCAAAATTTATTATTTTATACTATTACTAATAATAATCAATAATAATCAATATATTGATAATCATCTTTACGTGTTACATAATCAATCTAAGCCCATGCATTATTGTTATTGTTATACGGAGTATGACATATTACCCATGTTGCGTATAGTAATTATCGTAATGTAATTAGTAATTAGTAGACTTGTGTTGTTTATAAAAAGAATTTTTTACCTCAAAAAAAAATATAAAAAGAATTTTACTTTCACTCAAAATCCGTCTAAGGTAGAATTAAGAAGTTTACTTCTAACCTCATGTTTACTCAAAACCCGAGAATAAAATAATAATATAGCTAATAATGATTGTAAAATAAAAAAAGCCTCCTTTAATTATATATATATTGATTGTTAAAATTAATTATTATCATGACTCCTTTGTTGTTGTTGTTATTATTTCATACTTGCTTGTTATTCAATCATCTCTAAAATTTTCTGGTTATTCTTATACTACCCTTCTCATATTTTTTTTCATACTTACTGTTTTATTTCTTTTCTAAATCACTTTTAATCCAAATTCTTTCTAAACATAGTCAAATTTGTTTGAGAATTCACTATGAATTATAGTTTGGTAATCAATATTTTAATTTTTACTTGAAAATTATGATATCATTTAATTGATAATTATGCTTATTTTTTTATAAAAAAATTAGGGTTTAGGGTGGTAGGAGGGTGGGGACACCGGAAGTTGCAAGAAAGAGATGGCGGCGGCGGCGACGCGCGGTGGACAGTTGCAGGAGGAGGGTGGATGGTGGATGCGCGGTGGACGGCGCAGGTGTTAAGGGGTGATTGTGTTTTGGGTGTTTAGGCTGGTGTGGGGAGGCCTCACCGGAGGTCAATGTGGGGGGCGGCGACAGGATAAGGAGGGAGGGGTTGGTGATCGCTGATGGTGAGGGTGGGTGGCAGGGGTGGTGAGGGGGTGGGTCACGCTGCTGCTGCATTGTTTGGGTTTTTTGTGCTGATTTTTTTCCTTTTTATGTTTTTAAAATTTTAAATTTGAATTTTATTGTATTACTAGTTGGAAAGCCCGTGCGATGCATGAGTCGATTTTTAGTGACAATGATAATGACACAAAGTTAGAGGATTACATAAATTGATGAGACTATGCAACAGTAGAAAGTAAGTCGAGGACAAGAGTATGTCTAATAGTAAAGAAATATTATCCACATACGTGACTGTATTTGTAAGGAGGTAATATATGCGATAAACGTTAAATTAAATTTATGGTCTTAAAGAATATTTTAGTATAAGACTTAAGAGCTATGATAATACTCAAAATACTTGATGTGGGATAATTTTAATTGAACTCTTTTTATGACTCGAAAGATTTATGGTCTACGGATGATTGCTTTTATTTATATAATAGGATTTCAATCATCTTATTATAATTTCTCGATGTGAGATAATTTTACTTCAATTTATAGCCTTAAGAGTTGTTACAAGACTCAAAAGATTTTTCTTTAATATCTAAAACGATATAAAATTTCATCAGCTCATCATAATTTTTCGATATTGTAATTTTTATATCACAAATAAAACTCGATGCGGGATATATATGATTTATTAAGAGCTTTTTATAAAACTTATTGTAATTTTTTGATGTGAAATATTTAAGGACGAATAATTACTCTTATTTATAATATAGAATTCCATCATCACATCAGATTACTTTTAATTCTTAGTATAATATAGAGTTTCATCATCTTGTTATAATTTTTTGATGTGAGATATTTTAGTTAAGTTTGTAGTCTTACTTTCAAGTTTCATCATCTTGTTATAATTTTTGGATGTGAGATTATTTTTGTTAAATTTGTAGTCTTATAAAGAGAGTTTCTAAGACTCAAAAGTTTTTTTTATTGATATTTAGGAACGAATGATTAGTCTTATTTGTTATACAATTCCATTATCATAATTTTTTTGATGTGAAATAATTTACTGTCTTAAGAGTTCTTTTTAAGACCCAAAATAATTCATGATTACTCTTCTTTATAATATATAGTCATCATCTTATTTTAATTGTTTCAATTTGGGACAATTTTAAGTTTTATTCTTATTAAGAGCTTTTTTAAGACTTAAAAGTTTTTTGGTCGATATTTAAAAACAATGATGACTCTTATTTATAGTATAGAATTTCATAACCTTATCATAATTTTTCGATGTGAGATAATTACTTAAATTTTATAACCTTAAGAACTCTTTAAGACCCAAAAGATTTTTGGTAAATATCTAAGGATGGATGATTACTCTTATTTATAATATAGAATTTTATCGCCTTATAATAATTTGTCGATGTGGGATAACTTTACTATTTTTATATGTAATAAATTCATCACATTTCAAGCAATAATATGAAATTTATACTAATGAAAAGATTTTCTATCACGAATCTAATTATTTTACTTTTATAAAAAAAAATTATAATAATTTTTTGTAAAAAGAAAGTTAAAGATTTTTATATGAAAATTAAAAACATCACATTATCATTATTTTTTGATGTGGGATAATTTACCGTCGTAAGAGCTCTTTTTAAGACTCAAAAGAATCAATCAATCAATCAATATATATTAATAAAGCAGGAACTTTTCGAGCGATTTGATTGGTCCAAGTTTTTTTAATATTGTTTTTAAGTTAAATAAAGAATATACTCCACCTAAGACTCGATTTATTTTAAAATTTAAATAAAGAATATAGGAATTTGTATAGAAAAGAAACAATCATACTCCATTTAAGATTAAAAAAATTATCACTATATAACCGACGATTATCACCTCAGTCTAAAAAAAACTCCAAAGATTATAAACTTAAGTAAAAATTTACATCAACAAATTATGATGAGGTGGTGAAATTCTATATTATAAATAAGAACCATCATTCTTTCATAGATATTGACTAACAATTTTTTATTTGAGCCTTAAAAAAGCTCCTAAGATTATAAACTTAAGTAATAATTATCCCAAGTCAAAAAATTATGATATGGGGATAAATTCTATATTAATAAGACCAATCATCCGTTCTTAGATATCAACCAAAAATTAAAAATTATCCCAAATTTTCTCAAATTCTATGTAAATAATAACAATCATTCGTTCTTAGATACGGAATATCAATCAATAATATTTTGAGTTTTAAAAAAAGCTCACGAGATTACAAAATTAAGTAAAAAAATTCCCTCATCGAAAAATTATAATAGGGTGATGAATTTTGTATTACTCCTAAGATAAATAATAGGTACAAATGTGTAAATGTTAAATATTTGTTTAATATTAAATGTAGCGTAAATAGTGAGTTTAAAGTATTTGTTTAATACTCTATTAAAACAATAACTAAAATGGAAATGAGAATCTTGAACTTGAACGTTCAAAAAAGGAATACAGGTAGCTTAGACTTTAACGGATCGGGAGATAAATAAGAGTAATCATTCATTCTTATATATTAACCAAAAATCTTTCGAGCCTTCAAAAATTTCTTAAGATCACTATAAAGTTAATGCGGTCACAGATTTCTACGGAGTATTATATAAATAAGAGTAATAATAATTCGTTATTAGATATTAACCAAAAGTCTTTTGAGTCATAAAATAAATTTAAAAAGAATTTTTAAGACTATAAACCCAAAATATTTTACTCCCTCCGGTCATAAATTATTACCCTATTTCATGATTATATGTGAGGTATATTTTAATGAAATGAGGCAATAAATTGTGACCGGAGGGAGTAATTCTTCAGAAATTCTAAAAAAATAAAATTAAAGTTTTAAAATAATTAATAATAAAAATAAAATTATTATTATTATTATTATTATTATCCTAATACAAGCAGATATATTTTATTTTCCTTCATTTTATTATGATAAATAAGAGTAATCGTCTGTCCTTAGATATCAACCAAAAAATTATCCCACCTTGAAAAATGAGTAAGAGTAATCGTTCGTCCTTAAATATCAAACAAAAATTAAAAAAGAAAGTAAGATTATGAACCACATCGCATGGTCCTAAGACTCTAATGTGGTGAGTATCTACAATTATAAATATGAAGTCGTAATTTTCAACTTTACTATCATTTCAAATGCATTCATGATTGTACTATTATAAATAAGGGTATACATCATTACTTTAACCGACAACATTCATTATATCTATGACGACAAATTTGTTTTTTTCATCGTTGTTAATTGTAATATGTTCCCATTTTACCCAGTGAATATTTATTATTAACATGTTTCATCGTTGTTAAATGAAAGACTAATTAAAGTCTTTCATTTTAATTACAATGCACCATGTATAATGCGAGATACTTTAATCAGTTTTTCTAACTATAATGCACGCCTATAATTTAATTTTAGGTATACTCTTATCTTCGACTTACTTTCTCCAGTTGCGTACATAGTCTCACCAATTTATACAATCATACAACTACATGCCATTATCAATGTCATTAAAAATCGGCCCCGTGCATCGCACGGGCTTTCCGACTAGTTATTTATAACATAGAATCATCAATCTTATTTTAATTGTTTCGTTTTATGAAGTGGACTAAGCGTTTAACGTTGTTGCATTTTTGTTGCCTTATGAGGTGATAACCGTCGGTTTATAGAGTGATAATATTTAGAGTCTTAAGTGGGTTAAGATTGTTTTTTTTCCTATACATGTCCTATATTCTTTATAATATTAAATATTAAACAATTATCTTTTCATCACACTTAATACTCTAAATAACTGTTTTTTTTTCTATACAAATTTCTAAATATTTAGAGTCTTAAGTGGGGTAAGATTTATAATATTAAATCTGGTTTATAATATAGAAATCCATCACATCATAATTTGACGAATGACTACTCTTATTTAAAATAGAGAATTTCTATCATCTCATCATAAATTTTCGATGTGGGATTTTTTTACGTAAGTTCATAATCTTATGAGTTTTTTTAAGACTCTAAATTAAAGATCGTTGGTTGATAGGAGTATCTAAGAACGAATGATTACTTTTATTTATATAGAATTTTATCACTTCATCATAATTTTTCGATGTGGAATAATTTTTAGTTAAGTTTGTAATCTTAGTAACTTTTTTAAGATTCAAAAGATTGTTAATTAATATCTAAGAAAAAATTATTGCTCTTATTTATATAGAATTTCATCACCTCATCATAATACTCGTGTAGGATTATTCTCTCCCTACACAAATTTTTATATATTCTTTATTTAAATTAATACATTAAAACTATAATAATTATTAATAATAATTATCTAAAAAATTCAAAATTTAATTTTATATTTTAGGGTAAATAAATATTAAAATAATTATCAAACAAAATTGATTAAGCGTTTTACGCTGTCGTGGTCCAATTTTTGTTGCCTTATGAATAGTGATAATCATCGGTTTGCATAATGATAATTTTTATGAGTCTTAAATGGGGTAGGATTGTTTTTATCCTATACAAATTCTTATAATCTTTATTTAAATTTTAAAAAAAATTGAGTCATATGTGGAGTAGGATTTTTTTTTTCATATAGAAATTTTTATATTCTTTATTTAACTTAAAAAATATATTAAAAAAACTTGGATCAATCATATCACTCGAAAAGTTTATGCTTTATTAATATATATATTTATATATATATTGATTGTGTAGTAATTAGATTTTGTGTTGATGATCGTAGTATTAAAAGTTGTTGTTATCCATTTTTTTATATCTTTCCAAATTCATTTTTGGTCCACTTTTTTTTATCTTTCCTATTTCATTTCTTTCCATTTTGGTCCATAATTTTTACCATACTACCCTTACTATTTACAACATTTTACACCTTTATTCCTTACACACAATCATTCTACCCCCATTGTACGTATATTTTAAAAAATCGAGTCTCAGGTGGAGTACGATTTTTTTTCACATACAAATTTTCATATTCTTTATTTAAGTTAAAAAAGTTAGACCAATCATATCGCTCGAAAAGTTTCTGCTTTATTAATATATATGGATTGATATTGATTTGCATTACACTTGGCTTGACAAATATAAAAACGATTTGTGCATGTTTGGACTAACAAGGTCCTACACTTTGAAAATGTAACGACAAACAGGTACCCTTATTTTAAACTTTACTTATCAATTTTCATGATGTTCGTAAGCATAATATTTAAAGTTTGACTAATATTTAAGGTAGCGTTTGGGAATCTATATTTCATTTCAAATCGTCATTGTCAAATTGGAAAAGTGAAATGATGAATTTTAGAATGACATGTGTTAAGGTGTCATTTTGAAATGAGCCTTTTTGTGAAGGTATTGTATTTGGTTGGATTTGACAAAATCCAAATTCACAAATTCACTTTGTTTCCCAAACAAAGTATTTGTGTCAAATCCAAATTTTAAAATGAAATCCGTGTTCCCAAACGGACCATAAAATTTATCGTAATAATTATAGAGTTGAGGGGGCACATGTAAAGCGAATGTTACGGACATCTGTTGGCGCCTTGGATACAGTTTTTGACGCAATCAATCATGTTTGTAGGAGAGCTGGGGCGCTCAAGGACTACTAAATATCATGTTTGTCAATTATGAACACTTTTCAACGCTTGAGTTTCAATGTCAGCATGAACGCGATTAGAACTCTGGATGAAGTACTTATGAAAGGACAATGTGATAATTGTGTACTCAGGACTACATGCGGTCTACCTTGTGAATGTGAGATGAATGAGCTTTCGAACGAAGGTAATTTAAGAATAAGAAATAAAGAATATAAAATGCTCCATTGTATTCTTTAATTTTTTAATACAAATAGCGGACCACGACAGATATATTTTTTAAGAATTATTACCTAAATTGTAAACGTAATTCTTTCAATGTATTCAGGACTACATGCATTTCCATTGTATTAATTTAATTTTATTATTAAATTTATATTTGTTCATTATACAATATGCAGATAAGTGTATTGAATTAGATTCTATACAACCATTTTGGAAGACTTTAGATGTAGTGTACAGAAGAAGATAAAGAGTTGCAAGAGGCAGACATGCTACATAGGCTATGCAAACAAGTTGTACAAAGCGGTGTACAAGATATGCAAAAGGTTTGTGAGTTTATTGAGAATTTATTGCATCCTCCTAACATTGTTGATCCAGAAGTAAAAAAGACAAGAGGGCGTCCGAAAAAGTACTTTAAGTTAAGAGAGCCCTTTAAACATCAATATGCTAAGAAGAAATTTCCCAATAAGAATGAAAAAACAAATATGCAGCCGAAGGGTCAAAAAGGGAAAAAGAAGGATGATAGTACTCCAAAAGGTCGTAAAAGAGGGATACATTTCCCCTTTCCTCAACATGTTGATTTCATGGTACCTTCGATAGTAGAATGGGTGAATGTGATAGGGGATGGTAATTGCGGATATAAGGCGCTTGCGCATGATATATATGGTGATCAAAATAAATGGGTTCAAGTAAGACATGATTTATTGACTGAGTTGACGATTGACTTAGACTATTATTCTGAAAGGATAGAAGCTCATTCTCTCGCACGACACTTGATCAATGGGCCAGTTCCGCACCTAGGAGTAATTGGTTCGATAACCAATTTGTTATTTCGCAACAAACCGATATAGTGCAACTATCGTGTCTCTCTCCGCCCATGAAAATTGGACATGTGTACCAACGAAGACAACAACTGCGGAAAAAGGACCTAAAAGAATCGTGACAATTGTATTCCTTGAATCTTTTGAGCATTTCATATGGGTAAAGTATATATATAATTACACTAATTTTGTGTTTTTAACTTTTGATAATAGGAGCACATAACAAATAATTTAACATTTACAATTACAGTTTCTGCAGGTGCGTCTTGACGATAACTCCCAATTACCATCACTTCAAATCATACTTTATCTAGTAGAAGATCGGGGGTTGATACAAGTCATATTGAAGAAAGATTGGGTCGTTATGAAAAACTCTTTAAATCTCGAAAGCCACAAAATGAACCAACCCCCCAATCACCTCAAATAATTAGCGACTAGTAAAAATGTAGTGGTGAATTTGTTGTTGTTGTTGATTTGTGATATTGTTAGTGCACCTTAAATTACCACCATTATCCTCCATTTTGTTCTCATTTCAAGATCCATTACCTCCTAATAATTACTCTCGTGCCAAGCGGGCTCTAAAGGAAACGACTACACACTGGGGTAACTATCATATTGATCAAATTTGGACTCAATGTACTCATGTCAAGACGTGTACCATTCAAACTCAAAGTAACTCCCCATCTGCTAATTGCACTGCTAAAGCTTGTGGCAAAAGCAAATTTAGAGATTCAAAGGAGTAAAATCATTGCTAACTGAGTATAGAATAAGTTTAGTTCTCCCAGTTGCTCTTTCCCTCTAAAGATAAGAGAAGAAACATACATTGTATTTATTAGTTTGTCTTTTAGGAGTCGTGTAATGAAAATGATGCAGCCAATTTGAGCAAGCATACACTACGATGCTTCATTACGGGAAAAAAATCCAAAAGAGACTGACCTCCCAACACCCTTCTTGGCGGACCCAAGAGTCCTTCCTCCATCTCGTGAACGACTACCTTCAGGAAAGATGTGGACCCAGCCTCCATTATTTAGTTTAGAAATAGCGGTGTCCATTCCCTTAGACAAATAAAATACATGAAAATGCAATTGATATATATATAGAGAGAGAGAATTAGGATCACGTAAGTCTACCATATATAAGTAAGTCCATAAGTCCTCATATAAACTCTTAGATCAAGCAAATCAATGGCTAAGATTAATTCTCTCTCCTACCTTACCACCCAACACCATCAACCACCACTACTAAACACTACCGCTGCCACCACCATCCATGCGCCGGCCACCACGTCACCGGCGACCATCTTTCATCTCGTGTAATTTATGGATTTAGTATAAAGTTACATAATTAAGGATTAAAGTTACACGGGTTATACGATAAAGTTACAATCACTACTCCGACGCCACCACATCACCGGCGACCTCAATGATTTAAGGCTGTGATTATAGATACTGATATATAAAAATTCAAATTCGTGAAACATTTAAGTAATTATAAGAGGATACAAATTAATCAAAAATGAAACCAAATAAAAACCCAATAATTAAAACTCCTTACCTCTCACTTATTAAAACTCAATACTCCGTAACATGTGATTTTAACAGGAAAATGTGTGATTTCAATGATTTAGAACTGTGACTATAGCAAAACAGATACTCTCTCTATCCCAATGAATTCTTTACGTTTCTTTTTTGACACTATTCATGAGGTGAAATAATCTTTAATATAATTTCTAAAATATAATATAAAATATAGTCATGTGAGATTTTTTTTGAATTGTCATAATAATTATATTACGATTATCAAACTTTTAGAAGTTTTAATAATACGTAAATAAAGATATGAACGAAACAAAATGTACATCGACAAGTGTGAAAAAGCAAACGTAAATAATTCTTTGAGACGGGTGAGTATATAACATTAAAATTCGTGAAAATGCATAGTATATAATCAAACCCTAAAGTTATTCATCTTACCTCCCACGTATTCCACAACCTCCAACATATGATGAATGAACGAAGCTTTGATTACTACTGATTTCTATTGATTTTTTGGTTGGGTAATGTTGAGCTAGTATGGAGAAGAAGCTTGAAGATGAAGATGGTCTTTTTTTTAATTGGGTAAAAGAAACTTGTCCAGCAAGAGTAAAGAAGTCGGGTATTAGGGGAGAGGCTTGGGGAGCTGCATGGAACTGTTTGATTGAGTTGGTGACTACTGTCAACACTGCTGCTATCAGTCCACCCAACTGAATTGTCCTCTCTTTTTTTTCTTTTTTTTAAGTAAACCAAATCAATCCTAGTCATCCGTCTATTCCAAATAAATGGCCATGGGGAGGACCCAAGGACTTCCCAATCCTAAGGAGACTCACTTGATTATCCCTCTATATAGGGGCAGGATCCCATCAGAACCAAAGTTCAATCAAAACTATGAGCACCACAAAAAAAACCATAAGGCCTATGCACTGGCCCCCTGCCTCTCGGATGAACTTTGTTTTTGGTTTTTTTAAAGTGTAAGTGGAGCCTTAGAGAAGTGGAAGTGGAGTTCTGACAGTTCTTATTGAACTTATGGTTCTTATGTGATCCTGATTAGAACCATAAGTTTAATAAGAACTGTCAGAACCAACTAGCTTACACTTTTGAAGTTTAACTAACTACACTTTTAATGACATCATTTACCTTAAGGATTTCAGTTACACTTTTGAGAAAAAAAAATGAGGGGATAAGGGGGCGGCTAAAGAGTGTAAATTCTAACTACTCAAAAACTAAGGGGATAAGAGGAGTCCAATTACTCTTCAATTTGTTTTTCCCTTAAAAGTGTAACTGGGGTCTTTAAAGTTTAGTTCTGACAGTTCTTATTGAAGTGTGGATCTCATGGGATCTCACATCTCTACTAAGTACGGTAAAAATTTAACTTAGAGAGCCTTTTGAACAATTGAATTACCTTCTGATAAATTCCTTCACCTCGTGAAACAGGCAAAACCTTTACAGATCGGAAAAAGGCTGAAGTCGCCAGATTTTTAAAGCACCTATCAGAAGCACAAAGGGTCCATCTCAAGTTCTGAGCATCCATGAGTACATGTGGAGGCAGCAATGAGGCGATAACAAGTGGATCATCGACAGAAGCAACATGATTGCTAACCTAAAAGGTTTAAGAGGCTAATAAGTGAATTCACATAAAACATACCTCTATTCTACACCTCACCAACAAATTCACTTTTGAAGCCAACATAACGAATTCCTGAATCCTAAGTTCATACACTTGTAAAAGACTAACAGCAATACCACTTTTGTTAGGAAAGATTCATATTAATTTTTGCTTTTTCATAGAAACAAACCTTCAACTAAAACCAATGTAGGATTAAAAGAGAGCAGAAAGCACACAGAAGTAAGCCATTTATCTTGAAGAACTAAAATACGATGGTGAAAACAACAAAACTTATTGCAACCAATTGAAATAAAGTAAAATAAACAAAGGACATATGGTCACTAAAGGTTTGTCTTTGGATTTTTGTTTTACTGCATTTATTAGTTTTTCTGCACCGTATATCTGTCGGAAATCAACAAACATATAGCAAGTCATAATTAGTTTGACCATCGAGAAAAAGGGAGAAACATAAAGCATAAGCGGCTTGCATACCTGGACACGGTTAAGACCATGCATAAATACATGACAAACGTTTCCAAGAATGGGTACCGCCATTGCTTGAACCACGCGAGTAATTGCAGATTCTTCTTCAGCATAAATCTGCTGCTTAACTATGTGCATTAAAAACATTTGACAAATTAGAGAAATAAATATGAAATGACTGGTCAAAATATAACAACCAAAAATCATTTGTGGTCATAATATCCCAACGAAACATAGTCCCTACTATAATTTGGTGCTTCTGCAAAGTCCTATTTAGCTGAAGACTCCTCACGTTGTACAGGTCAAGGATCGCTCACACTACAAGGAGGTTTAGAGCATGTACAATAGAGAGGATTTACTCTCCTCTTAACACACTCTCTCCTCTAAGAGGAGGTCCTCTCTATTGTAGCTTATAGATTGTTCAGCCTCTTACCAAGAGGATCATGTCTTGTTCCTCTAATTTTAGAGCAAAATGATACATGGCCCTTGTGCAAAAGTACATATTTTTTATATATATCATGTTTATTTTTTACCTTCTATAAAAATTGGAAATAATTTTATTTGCTTTCATATTATATGTTTTCATTTTCATTTTTTTTATCTTTCATTATATCATGTTGTTTCATAGTTGCACTTATTTTGTCAAAAGAATTAATGTAGTTAACTTAAATCTATTTATTAATGCATATTAGTTGGTGAGAAATGAATGTCTCGATAAATTTGATATTGTAGGTATTTTATTCCGTTAAATGTTGGTGAACTTCTAATATGCTAAGAACTACTTGAAAATGACGTTGACTCATGTTGTTACTCCTGGAATGTAAGCGGAGAGAAATTTACACAACTTTATGGCTAGGAGGGAAGAACTACCAGACAAACAAATACACATGTCTTTAAATAACGATTTGGTCGAGCATGTGGACTATGTTCCAAGGCTCGAACATAAATTAAAAATATGTATTAAAATTTTTCTGTTACATTTCATGTATTTTCATTTAATGTATTTTATGATACTAGATTTAATTTAATTAACAACTTTTTTTTATAAAAAAAATTAGCTTTAGTAATTTGTAAATTATGAAAACAATACTCCCTCCGATTCATTTGTTTCTTTATGTTTACTTTTTGGCATTATTCATGGTTGGAGAGAATCTCTAATACTCCGTATAACTTATAATCTTTAGCTTAAAACATAGTCATGTGAGATTTTTTTTAATCGTCTCAATGAGTTCATTAAGAATATAAAACTTTTACGATTTTAATAATGTGTAAATAAAGATATAAACAAAATAAAACATGCATTGGCAAGTGTGATAAAGCAAATGTAAAGAATCAAGTGAATCGGAGGGAGTATAAAGTTAAGTCAATGTTAACTATACAATTATTAAAATAATAAGAAAAGTAATCTAAGAGGATACTCTCTATTGTGGGAGAAAAATTGAAGAAACGAAGAGGAAGAGGATGTAAATAGTGAAAAATGTAGTAGAGGAAAGAGAGTGAGGTGTCAAAAAAATAGAGGGGAGAAGAAATAAGAGGATGAAAATATCCTCTCTATTGTACATGGTCTTAGAGTGAGTACCCTCATTTCTAACACACGTAGGGGAAACGGAAATGTTTCACACCCTATAAATTTAAACAAAATCCAAATTTGAGGACACGCAGCAAGAAACACCGGGACAAAACATTAAACTAATAGGCCATCTCTATAAAATGATCACAATCTTATGGTGTGAAACCTTCTCACACAAAAATTATTGGGAAGCCATAGTTCGTAGCTGGTGATACATGACCTATTCCTAATCTCGGGGAAACATAAAACCTCCTTGACATTGCAGTTATATAACTAACTTACGGCGAATTACACGATCTATTCGAAATATCATATTTATTTAAACTACCTTTAAAACATATCAAAACAATCAACAGTCTCCATCATTTGGATTTCTGACTTTTAGGAGGTATTTGGTAGAGGTTTGAGAATGGATTGGAATGGATTCAATCCATTCCAATATTTGGTTGGGTACTAGAAATGGAGTTAGAACCCAAAGCTTGTAAATCCACTCCAAACCCTTGGAATTACCAAGGCCTACCTCAATCTCATGATTCTAAATCCATACCACCTCTCAAATATTATAACTCATTCCACCCTCGAATCAAACGACCGCAAAAGTATGAATATCTAATTTCAATCCTTCGTGAAATCACATTCCATTCCAACCCAAACAGTACGAGAAGAACAAATGAATTGACAAACCATGAAGAAAGATAGTCGACGTACAGTACAGGAGACACAAATCAGATCATCACACACTATAACATGAGGTAAAGTACCTCGCTTGATACGGGAGAGGGCAGCGGAGGAAGAGGATGAAGCGGTGGAGAGAGATTTCTTAGGAAAGTCGCGAAGGCGGTGGAAGCAGCGGCGGAGGACGTCGGCGGAGGAGACGCGGGGGATATAGAGGTGGCGATCGACGGCAACGCGGAAGCGGCGGCGGAGCTGGAGTTGTAAGTGGTGGGCATTAGCCTTTAAAATGTCGCCTCTATCGAGCCACTGATGGTAGTACTTTTGGTATTGGGTCGCCACCATCGTGTTGGGGGGTGGGAATTATGAGATGAAAAGGAAGAAGACAGGGATCTATTGTGCGCCGGGGTCTGTCTTTGTACGTGCTTAGGATACAATAGAATATTTTTGGTTTGGAATTAAGCTCAAATAGTGACCAGTTTTGATTAGGTCGGTTTTAATTGGGAATTAGTTTTGATGTCCGTGCGATGCGGTTGTAACACGTTACTACATTAACCTTTATACGGAGTACTTTCATTTATAATTATTGACTGCGATAGAATGATTATGATTATTTCAAATAATTGTCATTTTAGAGGATTAACACTCCACGTTTGCATGTATTTTATACGAAAAGTAGCAGACGCGATTTTTTGTTGCTACACTTAGTTGGTTAGACCCGTCAAATTCGACTCGACTTATAAACCCGACCCTAATTTAATACATACTATTTTTTTTATTTTAAAAGCCGTAGCAAAATTAGATGTTCCAAACTATTTCTGATCATGACCCGTATACCCCGACCGGTGACAGGTCTAGTGTGTATATTAGTTACATGGCTAAAACAAACGAGGTTCATCATAATATCTGGTCACTGTCAACAATTTTAATGTCTATGATAAGTTATTTGGAACATTGAGCCTATCCGTGTCTTTTGTTCTCTAAGCATTTGATTTTCGCATTGAATATATTTGTATGTATGTCATCATCTCGCTCTAAATTTGACCTGACCCACCTGACACGTTTTTAGAGGCATGAGTCCGTTTTTTTACTCGCAACCCGTTTAACTCGAATCCTAAATGACCCGATTTTGGGTCATGATCTAGCCCGACCTGTTTAACTCGTTGAAAAGAAGATACCACAAAACTTTAGTCTAAAAACTAATTTCTAGCCATCTATTTCTATGTCTAGATTTTGATAAAACACAAATTTTAACATACAGAGTAGTACTCTCACTATAGAAGAGTCATTTTTTCCTTTTGGGTTGTCTCTCTAAAAGTCATTTTTTACTTTATTCTTATTTTGTTTGATTTTTGTGGTTAACATCGCTTCTAACCTCACTTATTTTTCATCTTTCATTTTCCACCACACATTTCTATACACCTTAATTCTCATCAAGAATGTGGGGTTACTTTTTTAGTGAGACGGAGGGAGTATTAGTTATGCGACGAAGTAATTATGATTATTTCAAACCAATGTCATTTCGAAGATTTGACACCGCTTATCAATGTTTATCTTAATGGGACGACACTGAGAGAAATCAAGAAGTGAGGCAAGCTAAGAAAATTTTGATTATTTTTTTAAATATAAAAATTACATAATTTAAAGAAAATAATAATAATAATAGTATTAAAATAAATAAAAATTAGGCGTTCGAAACTATTTATGTCCCTATTCTGACCATAACCCGATACGGGACCAATATTTGACCCGACCCACTCGACAGTTCCAGTGTCTATATTAGTTACCTGGGTGAAACAAATGACCCTCATCAAACCGGGCCTTGCGCCTGTGAGCAATATTAATATCTCCGAAAGACCATGACAACTCATATGCGAACATTAAGTTTATCTATGTCTTTTCCTCGCTAACCATTTGACTTTACTACATCTAATATATTTGCATGTATGCAACCATCTCGCTTTAAATTCGACCTGATCCGCAAACCCGTCCCACCCAATCTATTGTTTTTTGGGTCATGAACCCAGTTTTTTTGACCCAAATCCTTAATTACCTGTTAATTTAGGGACATGAGATGACCCGACCCGTTCAACCTGCTGGAAAGAAGAGACTACAAAGCCTAAAGCACAATTCCAGCCAATCTATTCTATGTCTAGATTTTCTTAAAACTCTAATTTTAACCTATTAGCAATTCGATATATACTCCCTCCATTTTTTTGATTTAGCCCTATTTTCTTTTAGAGATTTTTTGAGTTAGCCCCATTTCTTCATTAGGAAATTTAGTAGTATTTTTCTCTCATTACATGCACTATATCACCAATTTTATCTTACTTTTTCACTTTTTCTTAAAATTTGTACCAAATCCAAATGTGGTTAATAAAAAAAAAAGGAGGGAGAAATAATTATTACTCCGTATATATTATTCTTTTATTTGAATATAATTTTATATTTAATCTTAACTTAAATCATCTATCATTTTTAGTAACTTATTCTCCTGTACAATTGCACATATATAAGAGACAAAAGTTGTATTCTCGTGTTAAATAGTACTCAACATTACTATAAGACAAAACCTTAACCGACATGTCCAACTCGTTTTTTCGTAGGTCAAGAGTCAAGATCTCTGAATCTTGATCTATGACTCGATATTTTAATTAAAAATATAAATTAATATTCAATTTAATTTTTTATCTTTTAATTATAAAAGAATTTTAAAAATTTATTGAAATATAAACTCTGTGCGATGAATATAACATCATAATTAAGGAGTATAAAAATAATACGAAGTACTATTGAAATAAATAAAAAGAGGTAAAAATCGACATTTGAAACTATCCGTATTCTGACCATAACCCGTTTCGGACCCATATAACACGATCCATAGTTAAACCGACCCGTATTCAGTATTTTGACTCGATATGTTTAAAGTTATTTAAAAAAAATTCGTCTTATAAGGTTAGAAGTATGAATTCTACTTTCAATCAAAATTTATTATGAGATTTCCTACGTGGTACCCCTAAACTTTTTACTTTTCTACCTTGTACCCCTACAATTTTTACATGTATACATGGTACCCTTATATCTTACTAAAAGTTTCTTTGGTACCCCTAAACTTTATTATTATCTTTAATGGTACTTCTAAACTTTGTTCCCGTCAAGTTTTGGCAGCAAATTACTTTTTTATGTTCAAGATTAAAAGTTAAACGTCATTTAACATACCTAATTAACAGATAATTGAAGTTAAACTAACAATTTTGTACGTGTTTGCAGTTATACTCCGAATGTAAACGGATTATATTTTTGACGTTATATTGTCAAATCAAATGATAACACTTAATTAAAGTTCAACAACTTGTTAATTATCTAAGTTAAATGATATTGAAGTCTTAATCCCGAGCTAAAAACATAATCTAACGACAAAACTTGATGGAAAAAAACTTTTAGGGCTCTAGTGAAATTAATAGTAAACTTAAAGGGTATCATGTATAAACATAGAAAAGGTAGGGTACCATGTAGAAAAGTCAAAAATATAGGGGTACCGTGTAGAAAATCTCATTTATTATTTTATACTATTACTAATAATAATCAATAATAATCAATATACTCAATATAATGATAACATCTTTACGTGTTACATAATCAATCAATTTTAAGCCCATGCATTATTGTTATTGTTATACATATAATATGACATATTACCCGTGTTGCATATAGTAATTATCGTAATGTAATTAGTAATTAGTAGATTTGTGTTGTTTATAAAAAGAATTCTACTTACACTCAAAATCCGTCTTAGGTTAGAATTAAGAAGTCTACTTCTAACCTCATATTTACTTAAAACCCGGAAATAAAATAATAATATAGTTAATATTGATTGTAAAATAAAAAAAGTCTCCTTTAATTATATATTGATTGATTTGTTGTCGCGAATTTAATGATAGGGATTTGTCATCAATCTCAATCGATCAAAGTAAAAACCAACTAATCCTAAACTTGGGTAGTGGAGGGTAAGTCGGGTTGAATCCATGGGGGCGGTCTCGTTAAAATAAAGGTCTAGGTCTAGGTAAGGAATTAGTCAAAGGAATAGATGTTTTTGATTTGAAAAGAGTTCTAAACTAGTGAGAGCTAAGTTAATGAGCATGAAACGAACAAACAAAAGAAGACAAATACGATAAAAAAGACTAGGGTCAAGTCGGTAGTCTCAAGGGAGTTATCGAAGTACACAAATGAGTCGATTAGCGAAGATAAAAGGTCTCTCTTGAGTCTCTATCTACCCGGGACGGTCCTATCAAAGGAGATTAACAACCATCAACCAACAAGTTCATCAAACTCACAACAAAACCCATAAATGAGACAAATTGTAGACACCCGCATTTTGACTGCCAGGTGTCTATGGTAGTTTCCAAAAAACACCCGATGATGATCGGACGCTAACGTGTTTCTACACGCTCGGATATGGGCTCAAATCCATTAGTTGTTGGCTAAAGCACTTATGGAGTACAAATCTCACGAAACTAACCTCAAATTCAGGCCCAGTGGGTCGTTTCCAGTCAAACAAGACTAATTTGGGCCAAAACCGACACCGGAAATAAAACTGACTTTTTACGATTGGGTCAACCCTGGTCAAAGTCGTTTCCGAGACATACAAAACAGCCCCTCACAACATCAAAAGTCCAAGTCAAACACAAACCCATAAAAAATCCAATCCACGGTCCAAAACACCGGACCCATGCGATCCAGCTGGGCCACTCGATCGAGTGGGCCCTTATCCAAGCCCGACGGCTGACGCGCTGGGCCACTCGACCGAGTCAGCCACTTACTCGGTCGAGTAACCCTAACCGGGGTCCTAGGCCATGCCTATATAAACACCCCATGCAACATCAATCACAACAACTTTTTTTGACCTAATTCTACCCTAATCAACACACCCTTCAACAACCTTGCAAACCCTAAACCTAGCTTTAGGAATCGAATCCCTACCGCCACAACTCAATTTACATACTCGAACTCCCGTGCAATCCGTCACTACGAGTCCCGTCCGAGCATAAGAAACATGTAGGTTGAGGGTGCAAAAACCCATTTCCTTCTCCTTTCCCGTCGTCTTCGCGTATTCATCGTCATAAGGGTTGTTTTTCTTATTTTCTTTATCGTTATTATCGCGTACTAATATCGCTAGTATTATAAAACATTAAAATAATCGTGAATTTGTGTCGAGTGTGAGTGATGGTGGGATAAGAAAACCCGAATATACAAGTGTACTGCACACAGCGTTGTCGGTCGCTTATCCCATCACCCCGATCGCTTGATTATTGAAACGAGTCAACCTAAACAATAATTCGTTTATTTTCGTTTGCGTCGCATATTCACATCGATTTTCCAAAACAAGCATTCTATTTTAATAAGGGTCGAAACCCGTTGATGCGGATCCGACGTCAAACAATTCGCAAGAATTAATTATGACGTCAGGATGCGGAGGGAATCACGTCTTTCAATTTAAGCAAAGTGTCGATCTATTAAATTCAATACCAATTCCCTAATTGGATGTCGAATCCAACGATCTAGTCAAACAAGTTAACCAATTCGATTTTTCGTTGAAGCTAACGTAGATGTCGTTAAATTCGTTAGAATTATGACACTATGAACGCGGAGGAAAACTCATATCGTTTTGGTCAACTTTAAACGACTTATAGCAACTTCACTTTATCTCGCTCTAATATCCGATGTCGATTCAGTAATCGCATGTTGGATACGACGAGTATCATACACACGAGTCGAGCACAAATTAATCAATATTTATGCCCGATTCAACAAAGTCATCAATTTAGCAAAAATCAAAAGCAATTTCGATATCGATACAAAATTGCAAACGAACCTGGTTCGTACAGGTGCCACTCGACCGAGTGCCTATGCCACTTGATCGAGTGACATCACAAAAACCGAAACATAATGTCTTTTCGACCTCTACTCGGTCGAGTCTCACAGTGACTCGGTCGAGTGGCAACGTACTCGGTCAAGTTGGTCAATAACTCGATCGAGTAGGGTCCCAAAATCCGGACAGAACCTTTTTCAGAGGTCCACTCGGTCGAGTCCCACAATGACTCGGTCGAGTGGCCCTTTATCACGTTAAACCGTGAGTCTTACAATAGCATTCAAGTCTCGTTAACCGTTTTTTGTGACTTAGGTCAACACGTGCCTAATTAATCACGTGAAACATCTTTTCAAAACCATGCATTAACTCATTTGCATCATTCTACACAATTCAATATTTGCACAAACCGTTAATATCATTATACCGTTACTAACCGTTTTTTGTTTCTCTTGTCAATTTTGGTTGTTTATTTTATTGTACTAAAATGAACCCACATGCTAAAATTCAACTTCGACGTTAGAATTAATTGCATTAAATCGACATAGAAACCCTTTCGATTTCATTCACATGCTTAGGGAAAACAATGTTTGCATAAGCATTTTTCACCGTCTAACTAACGCGCGTATTAGAGAGTCTTTCGATATCCTAGTAGAGGCTGCTAATGTGCGGGGGGGGGGGGGGGGGGGGGTTGGGTGTCCTTCGTGGGCTTCCCAACACGTACCCTCACTCCTTACTCAGAACCTCGGTTTCCGGATGCCCGAAATCGTTGGCGCACGAGAGTCATTCAATACATGATAACCGGTAGTGACGATATCGGTATTGAGATGCAAAGGGACGAGCCCAATAAACTCTGACGTCGGAAATGGGCCGTATTTTGTACACGGTCCACTACGACATAGAGTGGGTTCGAACGGGCCCGAACTCCCACAAAGTTCGGTGGCGAATCCACATAGATTTAAATTTCAATTCGATCCATTCTCATATGGAGATTCATTCGCCTCCCCAAACCCGCGCGTGGCCGCGTCGGGATGGACCTATGTCATGTCCACAATTTGGCGACTCCGCTGGGGATTAACTGATGCGTGACTTACCATCGGCATCCTCAGGGTGAGACTCGAATAGAAATCGTTTGACTAGTACAATACGCGTCTTAGTTTTACAGTTCATGCATAACCCATATTTTCCCGGGCCGGTACTGGTGACCGACGTCCCACTATACCGTTGATGTACTCCAATACGGATATGTCAAAAGGTGTCCATAGTCGATTCGAGTGGGTTTCGCGGCATGTTCTAAGCTCAACTCGACTTAGAGAGTCCGTCCCGATCAACGTCTAGACTATGTACACTGGTATAGACCCTCTAGACCGACCGAGACTTAGTGTAAAGCATACATGGCGTCGTTATAATGCTTGTATGACTACGTATTGTTTGGTTTCCGTGTTGTTTTCAAAAAAACCGTCAACTTTTCAAAAATACATCTTTTTCAGGATATTCAATTTTCAAAACCCGGGTCGTATACCGAATTTAGGACTTATGATTTTACTCAAAATAGCCTATTTTCTAGACGGTATGCTGCCCAATTCAAAACTCGAAATTACTTTTGAACTTTCAAAACCCATGGCCCAATACTCTCTTCGTTTTCTTTCGAAAATCGGGCCCTCCACCGAGTTCACTCGGGCTCTCTTAAAAAACAATCCATTTTCAAAATCTTCCTCTTCTTAGGACTCCCCGTATTTAGCAGTGTCGGGTCGCGTCGTAAGTTGTCAAGGTCTTTAGCGTCGAAACTCTGTCGATCTTACATCACAAGTTTCTTCCCTATCCCAGTCCGCCTTATTAGACTAAGGCAAGGCCCACCTACGTAGGACAAACCCCTACAAAGGAGGGCCCGTTTACACAATCGAGTCAAAAGTCTGGGAATGTCTCACGTGAACCTTCCTTCGAACAGGACTAGGCCCACTCGCCGAATCCTAAGGAAGGCCCACATTTCACAAGTCACCCGTTTAGGTGTCTTTTCCGAGTCATTTCCTTTTTTAGTCTTGTTCGGGATGTACTTTCTATTCCGGGATTCGGGCTAATTTCTGATTACGCGGTGTTCTTACAGACATGCCACCCGAAACCAGATATCAACGCAAGATGGACGCATTGAAGGATGCCCTAGAGAAGATCGAAGCCCAATTGACTGCCATCCAGAAGGATCAAACGGCACTCGCCACTCGTGTGGGTGCAATGGAGAAGGGAACTCCTCCTCCTAGATCGGAGCCCACTGGGCCCATAGCTGAACTAGTCAGCGCTGTCCGCAGGCTCAAGGAACAAGTTCATCTGTCAACGAACAACTCGATCCACACTGAAATTGCTCGTTCCTATTCACCTTTGAATGACGAGCTACCCGCTAACCTCAACCTTACGGGAATTCCAATGTTTGAGGGTACCGAAGACCCGGTCCATCACATCCGGGCCTTCAAAGACTTTATGGCGGTAAAGGGGGTGAAGTCCACCATGTTTACGCACTTATTCCCTTCCTCCCTCGAAAAGCATCCTAAGGCCTGGTACTACAGACTCGATTCCAAGAAATATAAAACTTGGGATGACGTGGCAACTGAATTTGCTCGAAATTACGCTGATAATACCGAGATTCAGACTACAATGCGTACTCTGGAAGTAATGGCCCAGGAGCCCAAAGAAGGGTTCACTAAATATCTACAAAGATGGCGGGCCGAGAGTGTAAAGCTGGTGGATAAGCCCAGCGAGAAAGTGCTAGTAGAAGCATTTGTCAAGAACCTTCTCCCTTCCTACCGGGTCCACCTCCGGTATGCTGTTATCCCTAATTTTGCTACCCTAACTGAAATGGGTACAAGGATCGAGGACGACTTAAGGTTAGAGAGCCTGACTAAGGCCTCTACCAAGGGCTATCAAGGGGCAAGCTCATCCACGAGCAAGCCCACACCTGCAGCTGCAACTCGCAGCATTTTTGATGAGGTAAACCTGCTTGACACCTCATCCAAAAAGAATACACCAAATCGGGTATTCACAGATATAGGGACTACCTATACTTATGCCTTACAAAGGCTATCTTCAAAGGGTTTGATCCAACCAATAGGCCCGATGCCCGAGCTTCCAGTGGATAAGAGGCCCAAAAGTTATAACGCCCAAGCCTACTGCCAATATCATCGTGGTAATGGGCATGATACTGAAAAGTGCTAGAAACTGAAGCATCTAATCCAGGACCTAATCGAGAGTGGGAAGATCCCGTTGCCCGGAGACAAGCCGAGCAATAAAGAAAACCCGTTCAGTGCCCACGCAATATTCACCGGTGAGGTAATTGACTGTTCTCACCTCATCTCCCCCTTTATCCCACAAATCAACGGGATATGGTTCGATGACGAGGAAGATGTGTACTTAGCCAAAGGGGAAGTTGTCCCCATCACCCTTGAAGAGGTCTGAAAGGCTAAATCCAAAGCCTTAGCCACCAACCACCTCGCCGCAGCTGGGCGTTCTATTCCTACATCCGTCACTGAACCTGCCAGGACGGATTCTACCCTCGAAGAACCAAGCAACGACACGGCCTTGGTTCAACAAATGAAGAGGGTCCGAGCTGATCTAACCATATGGCAACTACTGGTTAGCTCACAAGCACATCGAGAAGCACTGACTAAGGCTCTCGATGAAATCAAGGTCGACTCACAGGTTACCCCCACCGAAATGGTAGCCACTATTATGCCTTATCTTAAGGGCAAGTCCAAGGAAGAAGGCCTACTTATCACCTTCTCCGAGTCTGATCTTCCATCATTCAGGCCCAATCATAATCTGGCCCTTTACATCACGGTCATTTGCCGAGGAAAGTACCTCCCAATGACCCTTATCGATGATGGGTCTGCTGTAAATGTCCTTCCCCCAAGGACCGCTAAAGCCCTCGGCATCACCGATGCCGACTATCTTCCGACGGCGCAAACCATCCAGGCTTTCGACGGAAGCCCAAAACCAGTCGCCGGGGCCGTTAAACTGAAAATCATAACGGGCCCAATCGAAAAAGAGTTAGAGTTTCAGGTGATTGATGTCACCTCATCCTTTAATTTACTACTAGGAAGGCCTTGGATCCATGCAGTCAAGGCCGTCTCCTCTTCTCTCCATCGGAAAGTCAAGATGCCACTTCAAAATGGTGTCATCACACTAGAGGCTACTTCTATTATCGTGGCAAGCTGCAACGCTACGGGCCGGGCCGACCCACGAGGATTTGATTTCGTGGGCATGATCGAAGAAGAGTATCTCTTTAGGCCCTACTTCACAACTAGCATCAACACGATGCTACAGAATCTAGGCTACTTACCGGGGGCTACCTCAAGGCCATATCTTCCGGCTGGGAAGATCATTGAGGTCCTAAATGATGGCGAATCGCAATTCGGATTGGGGTATGCTATAACCCCGGAAAACGTGGTTCGGGCCGGTATCCACAAGGCCATCGACATTTTCAAGGGTACTTACATAGGCCCTTATAGCCCGAAGCTAACTGACTACTTCGTCACTCCAGTTTTTGGAGCTATTCAAGTGGGCCTCTACCAGCCCACCATCACATATCCCGAGACCAAAACAGCTCAGGAATGCAATTTCCTCCCCGATGATATATTCACCTTTGTTCAAGCTGAGTCCAAGGAAGGGGAAAATAACTCCGAGCCCGTACTGGGGCTCCTATTTGGGGAAGACAAGGCCGTCCCCGCTCCGAAGGACGATTTGGTCAATCTGATCCTACGCAGCGATCGTTTTGACCCAACCAAGATGATCACCGAAGTTGGTGCAGATACAGGAAAAAGGGCCTGGAGAAAGACCATCAAGTGGACTGATGGCCAAGGACGGACCTACAAGCTGACCACCGGCGAGGGAGACATGCCGGATACCGAGTCTGAGTCAGAGTCAGAGTCGGAGTCAGAGTCCGAGTCTAGAGGGTCTGGTGCTAGAGTCGAGTCTGTAACCCCTTTTCCCTTATCCACTGAGGTCTCGGGGCCTGTCCCAAGACCTCTCCCTATCCCGCCACTGACCAACGATCAGATGGCTGCTCTTTTTGAGCTTTTCACAAAATTTACTATTAATAATAATAACAAAAACCGTTCTGCTTACGACTTGTCTTATATCCAAAATTTTCTCAATTTCAAAGATTTTATATGCAATGACATTGAGAAGCCCGACGAACAGGTACCTTTACCTCCACATCTGATCGAGCAGCTCGAACAAAGGGAGTCCTGAGATCCGGTAATCGAAGAAACCGAGTCCATCAATGTGGGAATCACTTTAGAGCCCCAGATGCTTAAGTTGGGCCTATCCTTAGATCCAGAGGAGAGAAAATAATTCACATACCTCCTCCAAGAGTTCAAAGATGTTTTCGCATGGTTCTACAAGGACATGCCGGGTATAGATTGGGAAATAGCCGAACACCGAATACCCTTCAAAGATGGGTGCAAACCGGTAAAGCAAAAACTCCGAAGGATGAAGCCCGAATGGTCTCTCAAGGTCAAAGAGGAAGTAGACAAACAATTCAAAGCAGGTTTTATACAAGTGTCTGAATATCCAGACTGGGTCACAAACAGCGTGCCGGTACCCAAGAAGGACGGCAAGGTGCGGGTGTGTGTGGACTTCCGGGACCTTAACAAGGCCAGCCCAAAAGACGATTTTCCGTTACCACACATCGACATACTGGTGGATAACACGGCCGATCATGCCCTTCTATCATTCATGGACGGGTATGCCGGATACAATCAGATTAAAATAGCAGAAGAGGATATGAGTAAGACCACCTTCATTACACCTTGGGGTACTTACTGTTACACCGTCATGCCATTTTGGCTTATCAATGCCTACTTTATTACATGATATGATGCACAAAGAAGTGGAAGTCTATGTGGACGACATGATTGTCAAGTCCAAAGACCGAAGTGGGCACATTACGACCCTAAGAAAGTTCTTTACCAGGCTGCGTAAATACAATATGAGGCTAAACCCTCAAAAATGCAGTTTCGGGGTAACGTCGGGCAAATTACTGGGCCATATCGTTAGCCAACGCGGCATCGAGGTCGACCCAGCTAAAATCAAAGCCATCACCGAGATGCAGCCACCCAAGACCGAAAAAGAAATAAGGGGGTTTCTCGGGAAAGTCCAATACATCAGCCGGTTCATTTCAAAATTAACCATGGTATGTGAGCCCATTTTCAAGAAACTGAAGATCGGAGAACGAGTACTTTGGGACGACAAATGTCAAACGGCTTTCGATAAAATCAAGGAGATTCTGTCTGCACCGCCGGTATTAATGCCACCTCAACCCGGTTTGCCTTTGTCGTTATACTTAACAACGACAGAGACAACCATGGGGGCTATGCTGGCCCAGACAGTCGATTCAGAAGAACGGGCTATTTACTACATCAGTAAAAAGTTCCTCGAATATGAATGCAAATACACAATGCTTGAAAAGACGTGCCTAGCTCTGGTTTGGGCCACTAAAAAGCTCCGACATTACATGCTTAGTCACGAGGTACATGTATTATCCAAAATGGATCCTATCAAGTACCTGTTCGAGAAGCCCATCCTCAATGGCAGGATGTCCAGATGGACTTTAATGTTATCTGAGTTCGACCTCAAGTTTGTACCATTGAAAGCCATCAAAGGCCGGGGTAGTGGCAGAATTTCTCGCCGATAGCCTAATATCCGAAGAGGGCCACACCGATACTTGGGCCTTTCCTAATGAAGACATATTCCATACCGATACCGATACATGGGAATTGTATTTTGACGAAGCATCCAACTTTCGAGGATTTGAGGTCGGGATTCTGTTAATCTCACCACGAGGGGAACACACCCCATTATCCATCAAATTGGACTTTGACGTGACCAACAATGCAGCCGAGTACGAAGCATGCATTTACGGGTTGCAAGCCGCCGCTGATTTAGGGGTAACAAACCTCCGGGTCCACGGTGATTCATCATTGGTCATCAATCAAGCACTCCAAAAATGGAAAACTCGGAACGCCAATCTCGTGGCTTACCAAGCACGGGTAAGGGTTCTAGAGAAACAATTCCAGAAGGTAGAGTATATCTACCTGCCCCGGGAAGAAAATCAATTCGCAGACGCACTTTCCAAATTAGCATCCCTGCTAAATATACCAGACCATCTTACTAGTATGCCAATCTGCGTCGAAAGGCGGTCCGAGCCGGCGTATGTACACGCCATCCAGGACATCGAGCTAACCGATCCGGAACCTTGGTATCAGTTAGTCCTAACCTACTTGGCAACGGGAGAATATTCCCCGGGAACTGAAAACCGGGCCAAGAAAGCCCTGCGGAGATTGGCAACCCAATTCGTTCGCACGGATGACGGGCAATTGTACAAAAAGACGGCACAGGGGGCTCTTCTCTTGTGTATTGATAAAATACAGGCCAAAAAGGTCATGGCCGAGGTGCACGACGGTGAAAATGACACGCATATGAACGCCCATATGCTAGCCCGAAAAATCATGAGGCTCGGGTATTACTGGAACACCATGGAAACAGACTGTCAATTATACGTCAAACACTGCCATAATTGTCAGATCTTTGCTAATGTGCAGCATATGCCATCTTCCCTGTTATATACCATGACATCACCATGGCCATTTTCGACATGGGGTATTGATATAATTGGAAAGGTGCACCCTTCCGGGACGGGAGGTCATTGCTTCATTCTAGTGGCCATCGACTACTTCACCAAATGGGTCGAAGCCGAGTCATACCGTGTCTTGAATGCCAAGCACGTGGCCAAATTTATCCAGAACAAGATCATATGCCGATACGGGATCCCACATGAGTTTATCAGTGATCACGGGACCCACTTTCAAGCTGAAACCGCCGCATTACTGGCAAAATATAAAATTCAAAAGCACACATCTTCTCCCTACCGTCCCCAAACAAACGGAGCGGTAGAAGCGGCTAACAAAACAATTGTCACCATACTTAAAAAGATGGCTGAGAATTACCGGGACTGGCCCGACAAAATACCTTTTGCCTTATGGGGGTATCGAATGTCGATTCGCACCGCGACCGGAGCAACTCCATATTACCTGACATATGGAATGGAAGCGGTCCAACCGGTCGAACTAGAAGTGCCATCCCTCAGGATTTTACTTGAAAGCAAAGTACCTGAAGCAGATTGGGTCCAAGCCCGATACGATTCGCTAGTCCTCCTAGACGAACGGCGATCCCGGGCCCTCAACAATATCCAAATATATCAAAAGAGAATTGATGCGTGCTATTTATATATGATTATTACGTCTTTTACGCACGCATTTCCATGCATATCGAGTAGCATTGTCTACTATTTTCCCCCGAATTTGATACTTTGTGGTCTTGTTACATCTTATGTAGGGAATGGACTCGTAGACGCATAAACGAGGCAAAAATCGTGCTTAAAGATGAAATCTTTTGCAAAATAAGAAAAGAGAATGATCGTTTCCAAACGGGTCTACTTAAAACGTGAAAATCTTGAGTTTTACAACTCCAATTGAGCTGATTCCAATTGCGTTGGAAAGCTCTTTCTCTTAGCTTTCCAACGGTATATTACACGCTTGATTTTAAGAAGTAACAAAAAAATGGAAAGCGTTTGAAGTTAAGCGCGCAGTGCGGAGAACGGAAACAGGGCACAGATAGTCGAACGACTATCCATAATAGTCGACCAACTATTCTCTAGACTGAACGAAGACCGAGACTTTCCTAATTCGATGTTTAGGGTTAATAAGACTTTTGGACTTTTGTTTTAACTTAGTATTTAAGAAACCGTTAGACTAGAATTTAGATACAATCTCTTCGTTTTATTCTTTTAATTTTCTTTAGACCACTTCTTCCTTATTCTTTTAATTCTCTTGAGACTACTCTCTTTAGATTTCTCTTTACCTTAAACTTTTAGATCTAGATTTATGAATTCTTTTCTACTCTTCCTTTAAACTCGGTAATCTAATTCTTTCTTTGTTCTTTCTTATTCTCTTTGTTCTTAATTCTTTCTCTCTTAATCTTATTAATTCTTTTATTCTTAATTTCTCTTTAGATCTATTCGTTATGCTTAATTTATTTATCATCTTTATTATTATTGTCTTAAATTTCTCTATGAGTAGCTAATTTCCCTTGCTAGGATTTAGGGGATCTCTGAATTGAATACGATTGCTAATTAGTTTATAGATCTATCAACGGTATTGCGTCTGAGTTGTTAATTGCGTCTGAGATTAATTGATTAAGTCGACGTAATTGATTAATTGAATTGGTAAACTCAAGCCTAAGATCGGAAGCCTGGTAAGAGTTAGACCTTCTACAACACATTAGTTTGCCCTAATAAGATCGGAAGCCTTTAGACGCATGCTAGGGTGAATAGCGGACCGGAAGGACCTTTTCACTACCCCTTAGATCAATATCTATGATAGACCTGTGACCTTAACTGTGACCGTAGGAAATTCATGGTGAACCGACAATCCTAGTTTTCTTTCCATATAAATTTGTCTTAATCCATACTATTTATTTTAGTTATTTCTTCTCCTTTAATTTTCTTTCCTTCACTACTTTAGTTTAGTTAACCCAATTACAACCCCCGATTTGGTTACTTAGATAGACTTTAATTGCGAGTAGAATTTATTTGTCTCCTTGTGGATACGATCCTGACTTCCCTAGCTATATTTTTAGTTAGACCTAAGTTGGTTATCTTTGATAGGTATACGACTAGCTTATCAAGAATCCAACGGGCTTTCAACAAGAGAATTAGGCCCAGAAACATCAAAGAAGGGGATCTGGTCCTAAAATCGGTTCGTGCCTTACTACTGGTTGACCCAAGGAGAAAGTTCAAACCCAATTGGGCTGGGCCATACTTAGTCAAGAAGGTCCTATCAGGAGGAGCGGTGATGCTGAGAGACTTGGACGGGAACGAATTTGTCAACCCAACCAACTTGGATCAACTGAAGCGCTATTACCCTTAAACCCCATCTCAATGTCATTTGCAAAAATTTATAAAATTTGTCTTTTTATAAATTTTCAAAAATTATAGACAAGTCAATAAGTTAGAATTAATTATTCTACTGTCGCGCATCTCGCACTAATAGTCTTGATGTATTTCGAAAATTGCAAAATCAAATCAATTTTGAACTACGTTTGGTTTGATTCCACTAATTGGGGATACGTAGGCAACCCCTCAAAAGGGTACAACCACTTCAATAAACGAAAAGACGGGAATGGTATTCATTAATACGTCTCTATTAAACCGATAAACTCGGGAATTACAAAAAAAAATGCCAAAACGGCAAAACACCCACAAAAAAAATCACACCCAAAAAATAATAATAATACTCAAATAATAAGAACAAGGAGACTAATATCCCGGCATC
This sequence comes from Agrostemma githago, assembly GCA_958450325.1. Lineage (NCBI taxonomy): Eukaryota > Viridiplantae > Streptophyta > Magnoliopsida > Caryophyllales > Caryophyllaceae > Agrostemma > Agrostemma githago. Next base: position 29,404,799 of record OY288249.1, read on the forward strand.
TTCCCCTTTCCTTTGTCCTTCGGGTCGCGTGGGGCCCGAGGTCGCCGGGACGGGGACGAACGTTCCTGGATCACGAGGGGAACCTCCTTAGCTCGAACCCGTTTCTTTGACAACGGGTCTTCAACAACAGTCTCCGGTCCAAGTCGAGCCCGCACATGCTCGGGTAGCCTATCCCGTGGGCCAAGTCGGTCTTGCACGGCTAGTTTTGGGCCCAGTCTCCTCTCCAAGTCAGTCTGGGGGCTCACTTTCCCCCAAGCACCTTTAACACTAGACCCTTCAGCTTGAGTCTTAGTCTTCTTTTTGCGACCTGACATTAGACGGACCATGGTAGCCGGGGTGTCACCTTCGTCAAAGAATCCCCTGTTGTCTTTAGCCTGCTCCCTTCGCAGCAGGTCAAAAGCCTCATCAACCTTCAGAGCAGCTCGGGCTTTAGCATCACCCGCTTTAGTCCACTTCACCCAAGTCGAGTGGCGAGATTTGGTGACGGGCTAAGTGTGCCGGGTATACCTTTTTTGCATCCAATTGTCGCACATTACATCGGTCAGTTGGGTAGGGTCACTCACAACTGCTTCAACTTCTAGGATTCGCTGAGTCCATCCATACTGCCTTAGTATGCGATCCGGGTAGAGATGAACCGTCTGCCTGAAAGATAGTATTACCTGATAACGGGCTCTGTCCCTCGGGTCCAAGCCAGTCCAAAGGTAGATGGGCCACCATGGTACTACCCATCGAATTAACGGGCCGCTGTGAAAAGACAACACCTCGTCCCAGTACTTTTGCGTAATCTGATGAGAAAAATCAATGGCCCGCCTCCTCGTCATCACCTGGTTATGACGGTAGTTGCTCGCATCAAGAGGAGGAACTATCACTGATAGCCTCTCATATAGCCAAATCTGAAAAAGGAAACAAAAACATGAGTTCCCGAGGCGAAATAAGCGTCCGCCTAAGGGCACTCGGTTGAGTGCCTGGGACACTCGATCGCGTGGTACCCCTGAACACGAACAAGGGGCTTTTACGAGGGCACTCGATCGAGTGCCAGGGTGACTCGATCGAGTGGTACCTCTGAGAGCAGATCAGAAGGTTTTTACGAAGGCTCTCGATCGAGTGCCAGGGTGACTCGATCGAGTGCCCACTGCAGCAGGAGAATCGAAAAAAATTAATCAAAAATTGAGGAGTTAGAAAATAATAAAAATCCAACATACTTGCAGCAAACGGGTGCTCCCGGTGAGACGAACAGAAGAATCCCTCTTGCGATTATCCAATCCTTGGATGATTTCACCCGTGATCAGCCAAGCCGGGCTGTGTTCAGTCTCCATCAAGTCCACTACGGTCAAAAGACGGGTGTTTCCCATGCATGATAGCAAATCCATGTGACCTTCGAAAGCATAAACATGGAGCATGCGGAAAGAAAAAGCCCTACGGCTGTAAGCCGGTCTGACCCGGACATCGAGAGGATTCATAAATTTCTCAGCCAAGTCGATCAGAGAAATATTATCACCCTCCATCATACGGGATACCTCGTTGTGAGAAAGCCCTAGAAATTCTCAAAGCTTCCTCATGGGGTCATAAATTGAGTACGGGACAGCGGGACGGAGTATCGGGTTCCATCCTCCTATAGCTGCAATCTCCTCAGGTAAAGGGCAGACTTCGCCCCCGGGGAAAGAAAAGACATGATATATGTCGTCCCAGTAAGACAAGCATGCATCCTGAAAGTGGCGATAAACTTGCATCTGACGGAATGTATACAGTTGACTAATACTCGTCTGATTCAAAGCCACTCTATCCCCGTCCCTAAAGCGTCGGGACCATTCCTGCAGCATCACAGTCAACCTGCCGATTCCCATGGCTATTTTCTTGAGAGAAATAAGAAGACTTTCTTTTGAGAAGAGAGGAATTGTGGATGAGATTGTGAGGAAAATCAATGACAAGGGAGGGGTATTTATAGTATTGATTCTACAACACTCTTTCCATATCTTGCCTTGAACAAAAGTTTCTTAATTACAAAAGGAATCAACCCACAAGCCTAGTCCCGATACTAGCACAAAATATTCATCCCGAACTTTCCTAATTTCTTTAGGAGTTAAAAGTTTCAAAAATAGCCAATTTCAAAATTTTCAAAAATTCAAACTTTCAAAAATTCAAAAATCTTTTTATCCCCAGCGCGAGTCAATTTACTACCTACGTGTTGCATGCAAATTTTATGTGACTTATACAGGTACGACTCAAACAGGGACAGGCAACCCACTTTACCTCCCCAGCGGAAGGCCCTAGGTGGCATTTCCCTGGAATAACATGGGATGAGCCTACATACAGGCTCACCCAGGACTTATGCGACAAGTCCAATTCCCCACAGAGTTATCAGCTCAGGTATGACTTCTGGCTTATGGCTGGCGAGCCCTTCACGCGAGTCTAATGGACGATAAACGACCCGACCGGAGGTCCGCCAGGTTTCAATCCACAATTGGCCTGGTGGCTACTCTGATTTTCGCCTTGTCCAAGCCTCAGTCAGAGTGGGGGCTCTATAGACACCCGCATTTTGACTGCCAGGTGTCTATGGTAGTTTCCAAAAAACACCCGATGATGATCGGACGCTAACGTGTTTCTACGCGCTCGAATATGGGCTCAAATCCATTAGTTGTTGGCTAAAGCACTTATGGAGTACAAATCTCACGAAACTAACCTCAAATCCAGGCCCAGTGGGTCGTTTCCAGTCAAACAAGACTAATTTGGGCCAAAACCGACACCGGAAATAAAACCGACTTTTTACGATTGGGTCAACCCTGGTCAAAGTCGTTTCTGATACATACAAAACAGCCCCTCACAACATCAAAAGTCCAAGTCAAACACAAACCCATAAAAAATCCAATCCACGGTCCAAAACACCGGACCCATGCGATCCAGCTGGGCCACTTGATCGAGTGGGCCCTTATCCAAGCCCGACGGCTGACGCGCTGGGCCACTCGACCGAGTCAGCCACTTACTCGGTCGAGTAACCCTAACCGGGGTCCTAGGCCATGCCTATATAAACACCCCATGCAACATCAATCACAACAACTTTTTTTGACCTAATTCTACCCTAATCAACAAACCCTTCAACAACCTTGCAAACCCTAAACCTAGCTTTAGGAATCGAATCCCTACCACCACAACTTAATTTACATACTCGAACTCCCGTGCAATCCGTCACTACGAGTCCCGTCCGAGCATAAGAAACATCTAGGTTGAGGGTGCAAAAACCCATTTTCTTCTCCTTTCCCGTCTTCTTCGCGTATTCATCGTCATAAGGGTCGTTTTTCTTATTTTCATTATCGTTATTATCGCGTACTAATATCGCTAATATCGCTAGTATTATAAAATATTAAAATACTCGTGAATTTGTGTCGAGTGTGAGTGATGGTGGGATAAGAAAACCCGAATATACAAGTGTGCTGCACACAGCGTTGCCGGTCGCTTATCCCATCACCCCGATCGCTTGATTATTGAAACGAGTCAACCTAAACAATAATTCGTTTATTTTCGTTTGCGTCGCATATTCACATCGATTTTCCAAAACAAGCACTTTATTTTAATAAGGGTCGAAACCCGTTGATGCGGATCCGACGTCAAACAATTCGCAAGAATTATTTATGACGTCGGGATGCGGAGGGAATCACGTATTTCAATTTAAGCAAAGTGTCGATCTATTAAATTCGATACCAATTCCTTAATTGGATGTCGAATCCAACGATCTAGTCAAACAAGTTAACCAATTCGATTTTTCGTTGAAGCTAACGTAGATGTCGTTAAATTCGTTAGAATTATGACACTATGAACGCGGAGGAAAACTCATATCGTTTGGTCAACTTTAAACGACTTATAGCAACTTCACTTTATCTCACTCTAATATCCGATGTCGATTCAGTAATCGCATGTTGGATACGACGAGTATAATACACACGAGTCGAGCACAAATTAATCAATATTTATGCCCGATTCAACAAAGTCATCAATTTAGCAAAAATCAAAAGCAATTTCGAGATCGATACAAAATTGCAAACGAACCTGGTTCGTATAGGTGCCACTCGACCGAGTGCCTATGCCACTCGATCGAGTGACATCACAAAAACCGAAACAGAATGTCTTTTCGACCTCCACTTGGTCGAGTCTCACAGTGACTCGGTCGAGTGGCAACGTACTCGGTCGAGTTGGTCAATAACTCGATCGAGTAGGGTCTCAAAATACGGACATAACCTTTTTCAGAGGTCCACTCGGTCGAGTCCCACAATGACTCGGTCGAGTAGCCCTTTATCACGTTAAACCGTGAGTCCTACAATAGCATTCAAGTCTCGTTAACCGTTTTTTGTGACTTAGGTCAACACGTGCCTAATTAATCACGTGAACCATCTTTTCAAAACCATGCATTAACTCATTTGCATCATTCTACACTATTCAATATTTGCACAAACCGTTAATATCGTTATACCGTTACTAACCGTTTTTTGTTTCTCTTGTCAATTTTGGTTGTTTATTTTATAGTACTAAAATGAACCCTCATGCTAAAATTCAACTTCGACGTTAGAATTAATTGCATTAAATCGACATAGAAACCCTTTCGATTTCATTCACATGCTTAGGGAAAACAATGTTTGCATAAGCATTTTTCACCGTCTAACTAACGCGCGTATTAGAGAGTCTTTCGATATCCTAGTAGAGGCCGCTAATGTGCGGGGGGGGGGGGGGGGGGGGTTGGGTGTCCTTCGTGGGCTTCCCAACACGTACCCTCACCCCTTACTCAGAACCTCGGTTTCCGGATGCCCGAAACCGTTGGCGCACGAGAGTCATTCAATACACGATAACCGGTAGTGACGGTATCGGTATCGAGATGCAAAGGAACGAGCCCAATAAACTCTGACATCGGAAATGGGCCGTATTTTGTACACGGTCCACTACGACATAGAGTGGGTTCGAACGGGCCCAAACTCCCACAACGTTCGGTGGCGACTCCACATAGATTTAAATTTCAATTCGATCCATTCTCATATGAAGATTCATTCGCCTCCCCAAACCCGCGCGTGGCCGAGTCGGGGTGGACCTGTCTCATGTCCAGACAAATCAATCTTTTTCTTAACCCTAGAAATTAACTACTCAAACATGATTAAATATAAACTAATTAAAATACCCATTACTATAATCGAGCTATTAAACATGAATAACTAATAAAGATGAAAATTTTATACTAATTAAGCAATAAATTATCTTAAACTAATCAATATATCAATATCTTTATATCTTTATCTTTGAAAGCAGAAACATTTCTGCTTCCCACGTTCACCCACGTAGGCATCCAACTAGGCAGTGACGTAGCAGTGACATGGCAATGAGGTGGCGTCATTGAAAAAGAAACTAAAAAAAACTTCTTATCTCCCTAACTTGAATGATAATCGTCTCAATATCAATTAAGTATTGTGAAGCAGTTTTCTAACCTCCTATGAAACCTCCACTTATCCCTCTTATTTCCATTACTAGAAACCGTCCCTCTTCATCATTACTCTCTCTAAATCACAATCACTCTCCTTAAAACTTCTCCTCATGGAGTGAAAGAGTTTGACCACTATTAGTTTCTCAAAAATTCTCCTCAAATAGGACGACCACTATCAAATTCTCAAGTATCCTCTTGCCACTGAGTCGGCAATGAAGAAGATTGAAGACAACTACACAATGATGTACGACATCTAGGCGAAGAAGGTTAAAAATACGTTCAAGCCCTTCAACAGTCTGTTCAACTTAAACCCGACGCTGAAAGAATTGATGCCAAGGTCTTTTTTTTTCATCTATTTGTTTATTGTTTATTTGTTTGTTTATTAACCTGAGTTCCATTTCTGGCTTTCGGCTATCTGACGAATTCGATGAATATTCTTCACAACTGGAATTTTCCTGTAATTTTCTTCATTTCGGTTGAGTTTCTGTCAATTTGTTGCATTGTGTAGTTCAATTGGGCTTAATTTTATGGTTAAGTTGTGGTAGATTGATTAGTTGTATTAGTTCAATTGGGCTTAGGTTAAGTAGCGATTGCCATAACCGACACAATTGCAGATATCACCGCAACCATTTTACTTATGCACGATCCATCGAATGCAGTCTATAATAACGACTTGAATTGGTAGCACAAAAGTTTAAGGCTATATATCTGCGTTCTGAATTACTGTCGAAGCGAAGCTACCTAAAGTCAGAAACCAGTGTTTGCAAAAAAAAACAACGATTGATAAAACTGACACAATTTTAGATGTGAAGGTAACCAATTTACTACTCCGTATGTATTAGTATCGACTGCAGTCTCCAATAATGACCAGAAATGGTAGCAATAAGTTTAAGGCTATGTAGTGGATAAGTGGAGTATCAACTGTTTTTTTTTACTTTTTACCTCTTGGATGTGCCATGTTTTGGATAGCAAATGGGGCAGTCATGATAGACATAGAAAACTTGAATCCAAACACAGTTCTTGTCATGTCTATATTGCTTACATTAATATGAAATTTTAACTTACAGGATCCCGGAGAAAACATTTCGATTTTCAGACAAAGTCCAATGATCATAAGAACCAGATGCATAACAGTAAGACACCATCTTAGACAACTTCTGTTTTGCAATTGTTTCATATTCATTAACATTGGTTATCTCACCCATTTTTCGACTAATCAAGATAATAATTTTGTAGTATGCTCCTACTCCATCCTTTTTTATTTAGTCCCATTTGACTTTTTTTGTTTTATGTGTGGGAAATTTGGGTCAAATGAGGCTAAATAAAACATATTAAGGGATTAGTAAATTAATTTGTGTGGATGATCAAGTAAAGTGATTTAGTTATGCTCATCTCATATAGAATTCATTAACTTGCAGGTAATGCTCTCGCTCTCCATAGTTCCACCGCCCCTGTCTTTTACAATAAGGTATATCTTCATTCTTGCTTTTGTGATTTGTTTGTTTCATTCTTTGTTATAGGAAGCTTGAGTTGATACAAAGTAGGTACGATTTTGTTATCGTAGATTGCGATTTTATGAACTCTATCATTGTTAGGCCCGCGTGGTTTTGGATTGAATTTTTTTCTTTAGATAGTTGAGTTGACTCACCTCTCCCTTGCAGATTTAATTTGCTGTACAAGGGATTTGATATTCAATAATACCAAATAAGAATTTCATTGCAGTTTGGATGTACATTTAGGTGAAAATATAGGTCGTGAATACGATGGTTTAATTTTTTGATACTCCGTATATAGATGGTTGATTAATGTATTTTAGATGTGAATAGGTTAAAAATATAGAAGTATATAAGAGCACCTCATTCTCCAGAATTCGTGCAAGTTTTTCCCACCTCCCTCCTTATTCTTAAAATCAAGTAATAGTTTTGAATTCATTGATCAATAGCCTTACTTCTTACTTGATTTCATTAGTCAACAGTCCAACACCAATTGATAGCTGGGCGGATGAAACTTTAAATTAAAATTGCTTGATCAATTTGTGGACATGACGTAGGTCCACCCCGACGCGGCCACGCGCGGGTTTGGGTAGGCGAATGAATCTCGTGGTGAGATTGTTCTCGGGTTCGAAATTTAAGTCAAAGTTGGAGTCGCCACCAAATTTTATGGGAATTCGGAACCGTTCGAGCCCACTCTATGTTGTCATGGGCCATACACAAAGTACGACCCATTTCGATTTCAGAGTTTATGGGGCTCGTCCCTTTGCATTACGATACCGATACCGTTTACACCGGCTTTCGTATATAGAATGACTCTCGTGCGCCAACGGTTTCGGACATTCGGAAACCGAGGTTCTGAGTAAGGGGTGAGGGTACGTGTTGGGAAGCCCACTAAGGACACCCAACCCCGCCCGCACTTAGCGGCCTCTACTAAGACATCGTTCGTGTTCGTGTACACGCGCTAGTAAAATGACTAAATGATATGCAAACAGCGTTTTTGGCTAAGCATGTGAATTATTGGTTAGCTACGTCATTTAATGCATCTAGATTCACGTCAAAGTGATTTAGCATGTGATGTTCATTTAAAAAGCGATAACATAAAAAAAATAATAAAGCTCGTAAATATGTACAAAATACACGGGCGGAAATACAACCCGACCAATACAAAATAACGAACAATATAAAAAAGAATAAACGAGGTATATAAAGAGCGATAAATAATAACTTGAAACGGACCCGTATGTATAAATACAAACTAGACCATAAGTTGTGCAAATGGACAAACTCCGATTAAATACACATTATATTGTGTATTAAGCGAAGGACGGAGATAGAGGACCTAGACGTGATGCTAGCCCGATCCCGAATCTCGGTGCCTTGTCCCGACTTATCACATTGAGAAATTGATGTCTATACTAACCATGCGCCGGATACAACCAAGGAGTCGTCGACACAAGATTAATAGTGAGAGACTGTCAATCAAAGTCGTTTAAGTGAAGTGATATGCATGAGTTTTGAAAAAGGAGATCACGTGATTGACTTTACACGCGACGACTAACGTCGTAAAAAAAGACGAGGCTCGAATGATAAAGAAAGCTCTCGGTTTTCTTGGGCTACAGGACCCACTCGGTCGAGTCATGGCATGGACTCGATCGAGTGCACCTTCGAAGTAGCTACTGCCCAGTTTTTGGGGTGCTACTCGATCGAGTGGCTCATGGCACTCGGTCGAGTGGCCCCTGTACGAGGCATAACTCGTTTCGAAAAAGGTGGCTATTCTGATTTATTTATTTTTAAATCGATGGTTGTTGGCCGAGTTGGATAAAAATATTGCATGATTTAAATCCAACTCGACTTCCGGTGTTATAATCGTGTAATATACGATTATAATACCGTCATCGGAAACTTGTGAAAAAATGTCATTATGGGATTAAAAGTTTTGATTAGTGACAAAATTGTGTTCCTCCGCGTCACGACATCGATGCTAATCCTGATGGATTATGTGATATCGGTTTTCGCATCAACGGATTTTGCGCTAATCTTAGAAATGGAATCAAACACGTTTAACTATGATCTACCACGATCACGTTACGCCCTTGAGTACATTGGGGTGGCGCTCCTCGAAAGGGTGCCACCTCCGTCGTGGCTCGAAAAGAGATTAAACGGACTTTAGATGGTCGTAATATTCAAACGGGTTCGAATCCGATTTTTAATATTATGTATGTATACGCAGTATATGTAAGAACGAAAAGTAAATAACGATAAATAAATGTTAGATTGGTTAGTAATAAAAATTAAAGAGTTAGTATACGATAATTAAAATGTTAGTGTTAGTGTTAGTGTTAGTATACTAGTATAATTATAATATGAAGTACAAAACGTATATATAAAAAAAACGAGATAGTAAAGATAGAAACGGGGGTGATGACACCCTCAACATACATGCTTAGAATGGCCTCGACAATGGACTCGTAATAGCGACGGGAACGCGGGAGTATCGAGGATGTAGTTGAGTTATGGTGTGTGTATGTGCGGATGGTCTTGTCGGTTTTTCGAGGGACAAATGACTCGGTTTTTTTGTGTAGGATGGCTTAGGGTTGTAGGGTGGAGAGGATGCTAGACTTAGGTTGAAAATGTAGGTTTTTTTTGTATATGAAAAATTCTGCCCAAATGAAGAGCACAAGGGGGGTATTTATAGAGTTTACCTCTCGACCTAGGGTCACTCGATCGAGTGGCCCTAGTGCACTCGATTGAGTGCCCTAGGAAAGGAGTCTGGTGCGATTTTTGTGGCTCCACTCGATCGAGTGAGGTCAATGCACTCGATCGAGTGGATAGGGTTGACGAGGCATTTTAGGAAATGGTTGACCTTTTTTATTTTTGAGGATTGTGTTCAGACGCAAGTTTCTAGAAGCGAACTTGGTTGATTTCGAGGATGGGTTCGTCTTTGACCGGGTTTTGACCCGGTCGCCAAAAGACGGTTTTTATTTTTGGTGTCGGTTTTGGCCCGAATTAGTCTCATTTTACTCGGAACGACCCACTGGGCCTGAATTTGAGGTTGGTTTTGAAAGATTTGTACTCCGCTAAATGCCCACGTCGGATATTATTGATTCCGAGCCCATATTCGAGTGTACTAAGTCACGTTTGCGTCCGATCATCATCAGGTGTTTTGTCGGGAACTGCTATAGACACTAGTAGGCAAAATGCGGGTGTCTACAGAGCCCCCACTCTGACTGAGGCTTGGACAAGGCGAAAGTCAGAGTAGCTACCAGGCCAATCGAGGATTACGACCTGGCAGCCTTCCGGTCGGGTCGTTTATAGTCCGTTAGACTTGCGTGAAGGGCTCGCCAGCCATAAGCAGAGGGTCATACCTGTCCTGATGGTGATAGCTCTGCGGGGAGTCGGGCTTGCCTTTAAAGTCCTATGTGTACCCGTATGCCGATACATCACATCTTGGATTTAGCTTTCCGGGAGAAACACTGACTCACGTTGGGGAGTAAAGTAGCTGCGCGGAGACTTGTTTCTGAAGTCTGGGATGTACCTGTATGCTGACACATAATAACTTGCATGTAACACATAGGCAAAACACCGACTCGTGCTGGGGAAATAAAATATCGATTTTTTTTAAAATAGGAATTTTTGAAATATTTTTAGAAATTTTTAGGAATGCTCGGGACGACTTGATTCCTATTCTGGGTTCTGAGCTACAATCAGGCCTGAGTAGGGCCCAAATCTGCTGAGGAAGCATGGCAGTTAGGGTTTAGTTAGGTTTCAGTTAGGTTTCCTTATTATAAATATAGGAATCCCTGTTTCAGTTTTCTGTATCCCACATCACAAACTCCTTCTTCTCCTCAAAATCTTTTAGACTTTCAAGAAGATTCAAATTTCTGTCATGGGTATCGATCACCTGACTGCGCTGCTTTTTGCTTGATCCCAACATTTTCGGGACGAGGAAAAGGTTCAACTGACTCTGATGGGAATTGTCAATTTACTCCCATTTCAACGTCTGATAATCGACTCGCATTTTCTGGATGCCTGTTTAACGTTTTGGGATACTACCCATCACATTTTCGCGTTCCCGCGAGGAGAAATATGCCCTCTACCTGAGGAGATCGCATCTATAGGTGGTTGGAGCCCTATTGCTCATCCTGCTATCCCTCCGTTCTATCCTGATCCCAGGAGGAGACTGAGGGATTTCTTGGGTTTGTCTCATGCTGAGACAGATCGAATGGTGCGGGGAAATTCTGTTTCCCTTTTCGACCTGGCTGACAAGTTTATGAATAATCAAGACGTGAGGATTACTGCTGCTCATGGGCGTAGGGCTTTCGCCTTTTGTATGCTGCACCGTTACGTTTTTGAAGGGATGATGGAGGCTGACTCGTGCTTGGGTCAGATCAGGCTGATTGGTGTGGTTGACCAGATGAAGATTGGTCATAGCCCTGCTTGGCTAGCCACCGGGGAGATCATTATGGGTCTCGATGCTAGGAGGCTTGACCCGGACCGACAGTTGACGGTGAGCGTCCGTATCTTACAGGTACACATCTCACGTTTTTATTTATTTATTTATTTATTTTTTTTTTCACGCGAATTTTCTGATGTCCGTAAGTCACTCGATCGAGTGGACCTGTCACTCGATCGAGTGACACCTTCGACGAGCTTCTGCCTGCTTTCAGAGGGCTTACTCGATCGAGTCAGACGTTGTACTCGATCGAGTGAGCTCTAGCGAACCTTCCCGTTCCTTACGAATTTTGTGTATATTTTCAGATATGGCTGTCGGAACGCCTGTCGATCATAGAGTCTCCTCCAAGTATTCCCAATTACCGTAGCAGCCAAATTAGCTCGAGGAGGCGTCGGATAAGCTAGAGTCACCATATAAACCGAGCTTACTGGGATGAGGAGCTGATGTTTCATGGTGGTCCCTTAATCAGGTGGACCATCGCCTGGTGGTTTCCCTCCACACTGACGGGTTTGGCCAAGAGAGACCAAGCCCGCTACTTGGTGATTCTGTCTCTCGACTGGACAGTTCACATCTACCCGGACCGCCTCCTGAGGCAGTTCGGTTTGTCTCAACGTATTCCTGAAACTGAGGCAATCATTAGCGTCTCGCTCCAATTGACGGACGCTATGTGTGACACATGGCTACAGAGATGGTTCACCCGTCCTACATGGACTACACCCAACCCTTGCCAATCCGCTTGGGTTTCACGTGCATACGAGAAGTGGACTTCCGAGGAGGCCGAGGAAGCTCGTAAGGTTTTGAAGGTTGATGAGGCCTTTGAATTGGTTCGCCGGGAGACGGCGAAAGACAACAGGGGTTTCTTCGACGAGGGAGACACTCCTGCTACTTTAGTCCGATTAGAATCGGGTCTTAAGTCACATACTAAGACTCAATCTAAGGATGCTGGTGCTAGCAGCACTCGGGGGCAGCCAAGCTCCCAGACTGAATTGGAGAGACGACTTGGGCCAAGATTGGCGGTTAGAGATCGGCTAGGCCCACGTGATCGGCTTCCTGAGCCTGTGAGGGCCCGACTTGGGCCCATTGATGTGATTGAGGACTCAAGTTCAGAGAGGCGAGTCCGGGCCAAGGAGGTTCCCGTGGTGATTCGAGAACGCTCTCCCCCGCGTCGTCGTCAGTGGACGGCCAAGGAGGCCAAGGACAAGGGAAAGGGCAAGATGCCTTGAACGCCAAGTCCTTAACTTTATTATTATTTAAATATTATTACTAATTTTTGTCATGTGCTTTTTTTTTTTTTTTTTGAATTCCTGCCCTTATAATTTCCCGAGTTTATCGGGGTTTTTAGTAATTAATAAAAGAAGTTTATTATTGAACCGTTCCTGTCTTTCTCGATTGCACTGGTTGTGCCCTTTTGAGGGGCTGCCTACGTATCCGCGATTAACGGAATCAAACCAAACGTAGTTCAAGCTCAGTAAATTTGCAATCTCGAATTACACCAAGACTATTGGTTCAAGATGTTCGTGACAGTAGAATAAATAATTCTAACTTATTGACTTGCTTGTTGTAAAAAAATGATTTTGATAAAATTTGCTAATGACATTGAGAAATGGCTAAGGGTAGTAACGCTTTAGCTGGTCCAGGTTGTTCGGGTTGACGAACTCGTTCCCGTCCAGGTCCGTCAGCATTACTGCTCCTCCCGATAGGATCTTCTTTACCAAGTATGGCCCAGCCCAATTAGGTTTGAATTTTCCCCTTGGGTCAACTGGTAATAAAGCTCAAACCAATTTAAGGACCAGATCGCCCTCCTTAATATTTCTGGGTCTCACCCTTTTCTTGAAGGCCCGCTGGATCCTTTTCTGATAGATTTGGATATTGTTGAGGGCACGAGATCGTCGTTCGTCGAGTAGAACCAACGAGTCATACCATGCTCGAACCCAATCAGCTTCGGGTACTTGACTTTCTAACAGAATTCTAAGGGACGGTATCTCCAGCTCGACTGGTTGGACTGCCTCCATCCCATAGGTTAGATAATACGGTGTCGCACCGGTTGCGGTGCGGATTGACGTCCGATATCCCAATAGGGCAAAGGGTATTTTATCGGGCCAGTCCCGGTAATTATCAGCCATCTTTTTGAGTATGGTGACAATTATTTTATTGGCGGCCTCTACCGCTCTATTCGTTTGGGGACGGTAAGGCGAAGACGTATGCCTTTGAATTTTATACTTGGTCAAAAGGGCTGCCGTTTCGGCTTGTAAATGAGTCCCGTGATCACTGATAAACTCGTGTGGGATCCCATACCGACATATTATCTTGTTCTGGATAAACTTGGCGACATGTTTAGCATTGAGAATGCGATATGATTCAACTTCGACCCATTTGGTGAAATAGTCGATAACTACCAAAATGAAGCAGTGTCCACCAGTACCAGAGGGATTTACTTTCCCGATTATGTCAATACCCCATGTCGAGAATGGCCAGGGTGACGTCATGGTATAAAGCAGAGATGACGGCATATGTTGCACATTGGCGAAGATTTGGCAGTTATGACAATGTTTGACATATAATTGGCAGTCGGCTTCCATAGTGTTCCAGTAATACCCGAGCCTCATGATTTTTCGGGTTAACATCTGGGCATTCATATGTGGCCACATTCGCCATCATGCACTTTAGCCATAACCTTTTCGGCTTTATATTTATCAACACAAAGGAGAAGAGCCCCCTGTGCCGTCTTTTTGTACAGTTGTCCGTCATCGGTACGGATGAACTGAGTGGCTAGGTTTCGTAAGGCTTTCTTGGCCCGGCCTTCGGTCCCGGGAGGATATTCCCCGTTCGTCAGGTATGTCAACACAGCCTGATACCATGGTTCAGGATCAGTTATCTCAATGTCTTCAATGGCGTGGATGTATGCCGGCTCGGATCGCCTTTCGACACAAATTGGCATACTGGTCACGTGGTCGGGCATATTCAGCAAATATGCCAATTTTGAGAGTGCATCTGCAAACTGATTCTCCTCCCGAGGCAAGTATATGTACTCCACCTTTTGGAATTGTTTCTCGAGATCTCTTACTCGTGCCTGGTAGGCCACGAGATTAGCGTTCCGAGTTTTCCATTTTTGAAGTGCTTGGTTTATGACCAAGGATGAGTCACCATGTACCCGAAGATTTGTGATCACCAGATTGGCGGCGGCTTGTAGCCCGTAAATGCATGCTTCGTACTCGGCTCCATTGTTGGTAACATCAAAGTCCAGTTTGATGGACATGGGAGAATGCTCCCCTTTTGGTGAAATTAGGAGGATCCCGACTCCGAACCCCCAAAAAATTGGACGCTCCATCGAAGTATAAATCCCATGTTTCGGTATCGGTATGGAAGATATCTTCATCTGGGAAGGACCAGGTGTCGGAGTGTCCTTCTTCGGTTACCGTGCTATCGGCGAGAAATTCAGCTACTACGCGCCCCTTAATGGCTTTTAACGGTACAAATTTCAGGTCGAACTCTGCCAGCATTAGAGTCCATCTAGAAATTCGGCCATTGAGAACGGGCTTTTCGAAGAGGTATTTGATCGGGTCCATCTTGGATAGCACATGGACCTCGTAGCTGAGCATATAATGTCGGAGCTTCTTAGTGGCCCAAACCAGAGCAAAGCACGTCTTTTCGAGCATGGTATATTTGCACTCATACCCTAAAAACTTTTTGCTGATGTAATAAATGGCTCGTTCTTCGGAGTCAACTGCCTGGGCCAGCATAGCCCCCATGGCTGTCTCGATCGTCGTTAGGTATAACGACAGAGGCAAACCGGGTTGAGGTGGCATTAAGACTGGCAGAGCAGACAGGATTTCCTTGATTTTATCGAAAGCAGCTTGGCACTTGTCATCCCATAGTACCCGTTCCCCTACTTTCAGTTTCTTAAAAATTGGTTCACACACCATGGTTAGTTTGGAGATGAACTGACTGATATACTGGACTTTCCCGAGAAATCTCCTTATTTCTTTTTCGGTTTTAGGAGGTTGCATCTCGGTAATGGCTTTGATTTTAGTTGGGTCGACCTCGATACCTCATTGGCTAACGATATGACCCAGTAATTTGCCCGATGTTACCCCGAAACTGCACTTTTGAGGGTTCAGCCTCATGTTGTACTTGCGCAATCGGGTGAAAAATTTTCTTAGGGCGGTGATGTGACCGTCCCGTTCTTTGGATTTGACGATCATGTCGTCGACATAAACTTCTACCTCTTTATGCATCATGTCATGCAATAAGGTCGTAGCAGTCCGTTGGTATGTGGCCCCGGCATTAATGAGACCAAAAGGCATGACGGTGTAGCAGTAAGTACCCCAAGGTGTAGTGAAGGTAGTCTTACTCATATCTTCTTCCGCCATCTTGATTCGATTATACCCGGCATACCTGTCCATAAATGATAGAAGGGCATGATCGGCCGTGTTATCCAACAGTATGTCGATGTGTGGTAACGGGAAATCATCTTTCGGGCTCGCCTTGTTAAGATCCCGAAAATCCACGCATACCCGCACCTTACCGTCCTTTTTAGGAACCGGCACGATGTTTGCAACCCAGTTCGGATATTCGGACACCTGTACGAAGCCGGCTTTGAACTGTTTATCGACTTCTTCTTTTATCTTGAGAGACCACTCAGGCCTCATTCGGCGGAGCTTCTGCTTGACCGGTTTGCACCCGTCTTTAATCGGTATGTGGTGCTCGGCTATTTCCCGGTCTATCGTC
Source organism: Agrostemma githago (assembly GCA_958450325.1). Classification (NCBI taxonomy): domain Eukaryota; kingdom Viridiplantae; phylum Streptophyta; class Magnoliopsida; order Caryophyllales; family Caryophyllaceae; genus Agrostemma; species Agrostemma githago. Next base: position 29,420,931 of record OY288249.1, read on the forward strand.
GGCATGTCCTTGTAGGACCATGCGAAGACATCTTTGAACTCTTGGAGGAGGTTCGTGAATTGTTGTCTCTCCTAGGGATCTAAAGATAACCCTATCTTAAGCATCTGCGGCTCTAAGGTTGTTCCCAAATTGATGGACTCGGTCTCTTCGATTACCGGATTCCGGGATTCCCTTTGCTCTAGTTGCTCGATCAGATGTGGAGGTAAGGATACCTGTTCGTCGGGTTTCTCAATGTCATTGCATAAAATATTTTGAAAACAGAATTTAAAAGAGGCAAGTCGTAAGCAGAACGGTTGTTATTATTGATTGAAAACTTTGAAAACAACTCGAAAAGAGCAGCCATTTGATCATTGGTCAGTGACAGAATTGGTAAGGCACGCGGGACAGACCCCGAAGTGCCAGCAACAGGAACGACAAGGGGGAAAGGGGTTACAGAAGTGACTCTAGCACCATACTCCCTAGACACGACCTCAGACTCAGACTCGGACTCCGACTCAGACTCGGACTCAGACTCAGGCATGACTCCCTCTCCAGTGACCAGCTTGTAGATCTTTCCTTGACTGTCAGTCCACTTGACAGTCTTCCTCCAGGCCCTGTTTCCCGTCTCGGAGCCGACGTTCGAGATCAGCTTGGTCGGGTCAAACCTGTTGCTGCGGAGAATCAGGTTGACCAGGTCTTCCTTTGGAGTCGGGGCTATGGTGTCTTCCCCGAAAAGCAGCCCCAGCGTGGGCTCATCATTGTCAGCTCCATCAGACTGGATGAGGGCGAACACATCATCCGGGATGTAGTTGCAGTCCCGAGCCGATTGGGTCCCGAGGTGCACAGCATTGGGTTGGTATAGACCAACCTGAATAGCCCCAAATACGGGTGTGACAAAGTAGTCAGTCAACCGTGGGCTGTAAGGGCTCAAGTGGATACCCTTAATGATGTTGCAGGCCTTTTCGACTCCTGCTCGGACAACGTTGCCCGGGGTGGCGGCATAGCCAAGCCCGAAGTGAGAGTCTTCGTCCTTAAGGACCTCAATGATCCTCCCAGCTGGAAGATCGGGTCGAGAAGTAGCCCCCGGTAAGTACCCTAGGTTTTGTAGCATCGTGTCGATGCTAGTTGTGAAGTAGGGCCTAAAAAGGTACTCTTCCTTGATCATCCCCACAAAGGCGAACCCCCAGAGGTCCGCCTGGCCCGTGCCGTTGCAGCTAGCCACAACCATTGGGGTCACTTCTAAAGTAATAAAATTGTCGAGGAAAGGTATCTTGATCTTTCGGTGGAGGGTGGAGGATACCGCTTTGACCGCGTGAATCCACGGCCTTCCTAGGAGCAAATTGAAAGATGAGGTGACATCAATCACCTGGAATTCAAGCTCCTTTTCAATTGGGCCCGTTATAATGGTCAGCTTTATGGCCCCAGCTACCGACTTTGGACTCCCATCGAAGGCTTGGATGGTCTGAGCCGTCGGAACATAATCGGCCTCGGTAATGCCGAGGGCTTTGGCGGTCCTCAAAGGAAGGACATTCACATTAGACCCATCATCAACTAGGGTCGATCATCGGGAGGTATTTTCCTTGGCAGATCACCGTAATGTAGAGGGCCATATTATGGGAGGCCCCGAACGACGGTAGGTCGGCTTCAGAGAAAGTGATCATTGGGCCTCCTTCCTTGGTTTTGCCCTTCAAGTGGGGCAGGACCGTGGCTACCATTTCAGCAGGGGTAGCCAAAGAGTCGATCTTAACTTGATCGAGAGCCTTAGTGAGTGCTTCTCGATGTTCTTGTGAGCTAACTAGGAGTTGCCATATAGTGAGGTCAACTCGGGTCTTCTTTAGTTGCTTCACGAGGGTCGTTTCAGCAGTCGGCTCCTCAGGGGCGACTTCCATCCCGAGTGGATTGGTGACAGTTGTCGGGATAGGGATGTCCCTAGAGCTAGTGGCTTGATAGGGACGACCAAGGTGGTTACTGGCTAAGACTCAGGATTTAGTCTTACGGATCTCCTCAGGGGTGATGGGGACAGTTTCCCCTTTAGCGAGGTAGACATCTTCCTCGTCGTCAAACCAGATCCCGTTCACTTGCGGGATAAATGGAGAGATAAGGTGAGAGCAATCAATCACCTCCCCGGCAAAGATGGCATGGGAGCTGAAAGGGTTCTCCTTGTTACTCGGCTTATCTCTAGGTAGCGGGATTTTACCGCTCTCAATCAGGTCCTGGATCAAGTGCTTCAGCTTCCAGCACTTTTCGGTGTCATGCCCATTGCCTCGGTGGTACTGGCAATAAGCTTGGACATTGTAGTTCTTGGAGCGTCGCTCGACCGAAACTTCGGGAGTTTGGCCTATCGGTTGGATTAGGTCCTTTGAGGACAGCCTTTGTAAGGCATTGGTATAAGTGGTACCTATATCAGTGAAAACCTGAGGTGGGGTGTTCTTCTTGGATGGGGCATCCAGTAGATTAACCGCGTCGATAATGCTGCGGGTTGCAGCCTGGGGCTTGGCAGTGGAAGTGGAAGCCCCTTGGTATCCCTTGCTAGAGGCCTTAGTAAGGCCCTCCAGCCTCAGGTCGTCTTCAATTCTCATACCCATTTCAGTAAGGGTGGTGAAATTGGGTATGACAGCGTACCGGAGATGAACCCGGTAGGAGGGGAGAAGATTCTTAACGAAAGCCTCCACCAAAGTCTTTTCACTGGGATTATCGACCAGTTTCACACTCTCGGCCCTCCAGCGTTGAAGGTACTTAGTAAAACCCTCTTTTGGCTCTTGGGCCATAACCTCCAAAGACCGCATTGTGGTTTGGATCTCGGTGTTGTCAGCATAGTTCTGGGCAAACTCCGTAGCCACATCATCCCAGGTAGGGTATTTTTTCGGGTCTAGCCTGTAGTACCATGCCTTTTTATTCATTCATTTTGTTTTTTTTAATCCTTTTCGTCGCAAGTTTCTCATTTGTCGTAACACTATTAAAATATTCGGCGATTACGTATCGAATACGAGGGATGACGGGATAAGGAAACACGAATACGAGAGTATTGCACTCGACGTTGCCGGTCGCTTATCCCGTCACCCCGAATATTTGGTTGTTTGAAGCAAATCAACCCCTAAAAACAACGCTTTTATTTATTTATTTTAGCATCGAATTATTAATCTCGTCTAGCATTTTTATTATTGTCATTACTAAATAATACCGCGTACATATAAATATATAAACCGTTTTTGAATCGAACATGTTTAACTACAGTTTCTGCTTCAAGTCCGTTTAATCCCTTTACAAGTCGTAACAATTGTGGCGCTCTTTCGAGTAGCGCCGTCCTAAACATATAAGGGCGTAACGCGATCGTGGTAACACGTAGTTAAACACGTTCGATGCAATTTTTGAGGTTAGTACGAAACCCATTGACGCGAAATCGAACATCACGTAATCCGTAAGGATTAGTAACGATGTCGTGACGCGGAGGGAATTAATTTCGTCCTAATTAAATTCAAAACGATTTCATAAAACTTATTTCAAATTCCCGATACCGGTCTCGTAATCATAAAATACGTGTTGAGTATCGAAAACTTACATAAATCGAAAACTTACGTGTTAAGTATCGAAAACCGAGTTGAGTATAAATCGTACAATATTTTTACATAACTCGGCTAGCTATCGATTTCAAACCTTAAACAAAATTCGAGATTGTCATCTTTTCGAAAACGAACAGCAGTTCGTACAGAGGGCACTAGATCGAGTGTCATAGCCCACTCGATCGAGTGACCCCTTTTAAAACAGGCAGGGGGACCTCACGAATGGCACTCGATCGAGTCCCTCTCATGACTCAATCGAGTGACTTTCATCATGCCTCACCGTGAGCCTCCTAAATATTGTAAGCCTAATCAAACTTTTTTACGACTTTTAGTCGTCACCTTTTACAACTTTTTTACAACTTTTTCACTATGCTCGTTGTATTGTAATTCCGGGTTGTATTTCCGCCCGTGTAATTTGTATTTATTTACGAGCTTTCTATTTTGATGTTTACATTTATCGCATTTAAATGAACATCACATGCCAAATCACTTTAACCTGAACCAAGATGCACTTTGACGTGAACCAAGATGCATTAAAATGACGTAGCAACCCATTCTATCTTCATATTTCGTAAAACGTTGTTTGCATAACATTTTACCGAATCACTAGCGCGCGTATTAAAAAACCGAACGATATCTTAGTAGAGGTCGTCATGTCCGGGCGGGGTTGGGTGTCCTTTGTGGGCTTCCCAACACGTACCCTCACCCCCACTACTACAATTCTAGCCTACGATGACGCTTATTAGAGCACGGTCACACACGGAACCGTGCTCTAGATAAAAAATTAACAATTAGGACGGTTGGGCTAGAAAAGTGAGATCTTATCTATAACAAAGAAGTCGGTTGGTCAAAATAACCGTACTCTGTTATGTAAGAAACCGGTTGAAAAGGAAAATCGACCTCTATGATAGACAAAGAGGTTGTTTTATTTCTTAAAGCGACATAAATGTTAATAAAGCGAAATAAAAACAAACAATTCTAACACTACCTCTTTCGAACCTATTCTACTTTGTTTTTTTTGTAAGATTTCAGATAATCACCCTCCCTCCCCAAATCAACCCCAACCCTAAACCCTCACCCCTCTCCCCCGGCTTCCACTCTGCCACCACTCACCGTCGTTTCCCCTATGCCGGCGACCCACCTCACCTCCCACCTCCCTCCACCGCCGGTTCTACTCCTCACTCATACCTCTTTTTTGTGTTTTTTTGTTCTTTCTTTATTTCCGGGGACCTAAATGTCCGGTTCTCCACTGCTCCCACCACCGGTTCTCCTCCTACCTTTCCGGCGACCCATCATCGTCGCCTCCTCGATTGCCTCTCCCTTTCCCTCACGCTGATTCACTTTCCTTCTTCTTCCTTTTGTTTTTTTATTCAGGTTGATGATGTCAGAATTGTGTGTTGCTCTCGGAGTTGTTGTTGCTAACGTCTAGCCTCCTCACATTCCGTCTTCATCGCGATTAGGTATATTATCTAAACCCTATTTGTTTTGTGTGTGGTTTAGATATCGGTTTGGGTTTGTGTCACCATTCCGATGAGAAATAAGATCTTCATTAGCTTTAAGAAGACAATGTCATTTGATTAAGAAAACCAACAATTATAATGGAGAAAACTAGCAATAGAAAGAGTATTATAGCAAATATAACTTAACAATTTGACTTCTACTGTAGTGTTGTACACAGTATCTGACTTCTGCAGGTATAAACACCAGATCGAGCTCTATTATGAGAGCTTGGTGTTGTCCAAAGGTTATTGAGCCTCCTATTTGAGGGCTTTCCCCTGAGTATTTGAGAATTTGTTTTCAGATGATAATTAGGAGTCTGCCTAAATATTTTTCCATATCTCTTCCTAATGGACAAACTACCATTATCAATACTATAGGAATTTGTGTAAGCCATTTTTGTTTGTTTATGGAAGTCATTTTTGAGCTCAATTTACGTAATTTGTAGTGGGTAGTGGCCAGTGGGTAGTGGGTACTGGGTAGTCTGCATTCTGCCCATTTGCAGATTCATCCTAATTTGTTTATTTTATCCCGGAAATTATGATACAAAAATCGTGTTGCCAAAACTCTTTGATGTGTATATGTTTCATATGATTCTGGTAGAAGCCGCCTTCGATGAATGTTTGGGCTATGGAACTTAATGGTAGGATAACGTAATCGAAAGCTATTTAGGCGGAAATGGGTGTATCTAACTCCTTGTAATGAATGCTCGAGTTAAGCTCATGAAGTTATTTTCTAGAGTTTGTATAGCTTTGTTGGGTGCAGTAGGTGAAAACCGTAAAAAATTGCTATGTCATTTTCCAATGTTGAATGACTATTAACCACTAAGTATTGTTTTATGACATGTATGCTTTATCGATTACAGTAGTTCATCTTAAATTTGCGTAATAATGAGAATGAAGAAATTCTTATTTTTGCTTTCGACTCCAAATTGTTTCCTTCTCATAGGGGCACTAGGGCAGGCAGCATATACTCCTCGGAGATCATATTTACGTGCATGTGCTTACAGAGGGTTTTTTACTTGCATATTATTAATTAAGCTAAAAGTTTGTTTAGTACTCCGTATATACTAAAAGTTTGTTTAGTACTCCTTATAAGAATTAATCTTCATTAGAATTCATCACTTTTTGCCATCCCAATCAGCCTTCATACGAACAATATGAAAACGACTAGCAAATCAGCTTTTGTTGTAATGACACGACTTGGTGGCATGCATTCTAGCACGTATGGGCTTCTAACTTGCATATATTATCTACTCTAAATACAAATATTTCATTTCATTGCCTCATTTTGATCAATAATTGATGCTTAGCCTCTATTCATGTTGATATTACCATTCTCGGTTTAGACACTTTAACAATTCTTTATTTTAAGTCAATATATTGTGAAGGTTAATGTTTCAAATAATTTGAAATGAAATGTTTTCATACAGAAGAAAGGAAGGTTTGTGGTTCTGCTCTTAGGGAGGCACACCCAGATAGAATCCCAGTTTGACAAATCTCTTTTATGTTGTATCCTTATTATACCTTCTTTAGTGGAAATGTATTTGCTACTTATACTTGTCTAGACGTTTTTGTGTAGCTTGTCGTGCAAATAATTGGCATCCATCAAATTGAGACCAGGTGAGTACTTTCTTTTGCTGCTTGGTGCTCAGGCGTTTATTTTTTTTGTTAACCGTATCTGCTAGCTATATGAACGAATATGCTACTTCCTTCCACTTTAGTATTCAGTTGTAAAAGTGTAAAATAATCAAATGAAAAGATCTTAGAACTCTGTTTTTCAAACCTTTTCAATTCTGATAATAGTCGTGTAGTAAGATCTTTCTTTTTCAGATTGTTGTTGTTTTTGTTGGTGTATTAGATGTTGGTGTTCGTGTATTCGGGTAAGTAGAAATATGCTAATATGCTTACATTTTTTTTAAAGCATATCTAATCTAATAACATTATGATTACAAATTGTTTTTTTTGTTTCAGGTTCATTGCAAGGAGTTCAACTGATTACAGACAACATCTAGTACAAAATTGATTAAGGAGTTGTTCATCTTGTATCACAGATACATTAGTTTTATGTTTTAAAAAGATTGGTAGAGATATATTTTGCTTATGATTTTTTTTTGAAGGCTGGCAAGGTTAGTAAGCTTTTTACCAACACCTTTTTTTAGTACTCTCTATATATATAAGAATATAAGATGATATCCATGATAAACATCTTGATGTATGTTGTTTATTGTGTTATATTTTGTCTTCATTAATAGAGTTCTTTCAACAGATTATAGAGATGTGATAACCAAATCATTGTTGTACTTTGAAGCTCAAAGATTGGGCAAACTTTTATTTATGGTTTTTCTTCATTCTCCAGCGTATCCGCATCTTCTACACGAATTCATCCGGCACTTGGAGTGGATTGACTTTGGTGGCATTCACTGATTTGCAAAGACCATGCACTTATAAGTTGCTATTTTGATGTATTTTGGTTTGTTTTTGCAAGAATATGTATTTTGCTTGTAGATATTGAAGTTCTTCCGTTCACCTTCATATGTGTGAATTTTTTTAAGGATTCCTACAGTTTTGTACGAGTAATGTATATATTATAGTTCATGAAATCGCGGTTTCTTTTGTAATTTTATTTGTCGGAATTCGATGTTGGGCTCTATTGGATTGTAGGATGTATTATATGGTCAAGATAGTTGAAAACAAATTGTGTAAACCAAAATATGTAACAATGTTGCGGTTGGTCTATATGATACAAACCAATTGTGATTTTGTTAAATATTTTTTTTTACAAAGATGACGGTTACAACAAAGCATATTGTTTTAGAAGGGCAACAAAGATCACGGTTTTGACAAGGGATTGTCCTCTTTTAGAAAATAACAAAGATGACGGTTTCAGAAAGAAAGCATGCTCTGAAAGTATAACAACAATGACGGTTCTGTAGTTCAACCGTGATCCTTGATAAACAACAAAGAGGACGTTTTGACTCGTTTTAAACCGTGATTGATTATCAACGATCACGGTGACCTATATGACGGTTATAATCTTATTCAAGGATGCTTTTGAACCGTAATCTTTTCTATGTTTTGTAGTAGTGCCCTTACTCAGAACCTCGGTTTCTGGATGCCCGAAACCGTTGGCGCACGAAAGTCATTCGATATACGATACCCAAAAACTTGGCATTGGTATCGTAATGCAAAGGGACGAATCCCACAAGCTCTAGTATCGAAGTGGGCCGTACTTTGTGCACGGTCCACTGAAATACAGAGTGGGTTCGAATGGGCTCGAACTCCCACAAATTTTGATGGCGACTCCAACTTCGATTTAAATTTCAACCCAAAAACCATCTCACATGAGAAACATTTCGCCAGCCAGAAATCCCACAATGGGCTCGCCAGCCATAAGATAGAAATCATACCTGCGTTTTGTTATTTATTAATGAATCCGTTGAGGAAGACTGATGTGTAACTTACCATCGAGATCCTCAGGGTGAGACTCGAGGAGAAATCGTTCGATTAGTACAATACGCGCTTTAGTTTTACGGTTCATGCATAACCCCATTTTTAATCGGGCCGGTGCTGGTGACCGACGTCCCACTATACCGTGATATATTCCAAATTGGTTATGTCAAGGTGTTCATGGCTAATTCGTATGGTTTGCACGGCATGTTCTAAGACCAACTCGGCTTAGGAAGTCCGTCCCGATTCTCGAAAAGGCCATGCGCACTGGTATAGACCCTATTCCGACCGACCGAGACTTAGTGTAAAGCATACATGGAGTCGTCATAATGCTTGCATGACTATGTGCTACTTAATTTCCGTGTCGTTTTCAAATAACCGTCATTTCCAAAAATGCATCTTTTCAAAAAATATCCAATTTTCAAAAACTCGGAATGCTGCCGAAATTTAGACTTAAGATTTGACTCAAAACAAGCCTATTTTCTAGCCGACACGCTGTCCATTTCATTATTCGAATTTATGATCCCTATTCGATTTTCAAATCTTCAAAATTCCATTTCGATTTTCAAATCTTCGAGATTCCATTTTGATTTTCAAATCTTCGAGATTCCATTTCGATTTTCAAATCATCAGGATCCCATTTTTTATTTTCAAATTTTTTGGAAATTCATTTTCAATATTCAAATTTCAAAATTTCAAATATTCAACTTTTCAAAAACCCGGTCCTGTCGGCATGCTGCCAATTTTAAAAGACGGGACCGTCTCCCAATTTTTCAAAATGCAAATTTATTCGCAACCATTCCAACATTTCAAATGCTTGGTCCTGTCGGCATGCTGCCAATTTCAAAAGGCAAGACCCTCTTCTCAATTTTCAAAATTCAATCCTTTTCCAAAAAAACCTTCCTTATTATAGGACCTACCGTAATCCGTGTGTTGGGTCGTTTCATAATTTGTCGAAGGTCTATAGTGTCGAAACTCCGTCGATCCTACATCGAAGGTTTCTTCCCCATCCTAGTCCGCCTTTTTCTTAAAGACATAACCAACCAACACGAGTCATACACTCGTAAATGGAAGGTTCGTCTAAACACTCGAGTCCTAACAAGAAAGTCCCACGCGATCTTTCCCTTTAACAAGAGGGTCCACACGACCTTTCCTAAGGGAATTTCGCCCATCTTTCAATCCGTTAGTCGAGTCATCCCAATTCGAGAACCCTTTAACTTAAGGGTCTGCCCTAATCACAGGGCCATCCTTATTCAAGTCAAGTCAAGGGTCTCTAGCGTCGAAGCTCCGCCGATCTCACATCGCAAGTTTCTTCCCTTACCCCGTCTGCCTTTCCTCGAGGCCGAGTAAACCTTTTACAAGGCATACCCTTGTAGCAAAAGGTTTGTTATCCTTACATCTAAGGGTCACTCGTCCGACACTTGAGTCTTAACATAGTCTTCAATCCCACTCGGGGGCTACTCTTCAGTAGAGCGATCAATCACGGTTGCTCTAAAGGGCATGTCTTACACGTGTTGTCTCACGTACCCCACTTTTGAATCACTTAGATTTCACACCATCTAAGTCCTGTCAGAGTCCTCGGTCTCACTCGGGGTCTACCCTTCAGCAGAGCGATCAATCAAGGTTGCTCTATGTGTCATGTCCTACACCTGGTGTCTCACGTGTGTCACTTTCGAGTCATTCACATGCCACACCATCTGAGTCCTATCAGAGTCTTCACTCTCACTTGGGGGTTGTCCTCCACCCGAGCATTCAACCACAATCACCTTAAGGGGTACCTTATGTTCATCATACACCAGCGTCCTTATGATGCTTTTCTTCGAGTCGTACATATGCTACGAACACTTGAGACTCCTAAAAGTTTAGGTCGCCACGGTTGGTCCGAGCACGCGACGCAGTCAAACACGGTCGCCCCATTTTCGGACTCACCCTCGTGCAGCTTGAGTCTCATGTATGAGTCCAAACCAGGGTCGTTACTTTGTCTAGGTCAGCGTTCGAGTACCCCGGTCCGAGAATCTTAGTCATTCTCGTTGCGTCGGGCCATGTCGCACTTGTCATTCTCTCCAATCAAGGACCTTACAAAAAAGAAACAACCAACCGAGCATCCGAAAGTCCGGATTTGATTTGAGTCTAAGTATGAGTCCGAGTCTAGGATACCCTACATCCTCATTTCCAAATCAGAGTCAAAGTCATTTGTATTCTATCCTCTTTTCAAAATTCAATAAAATCAACTTTCAATATTCTATCTCTACTATATGCTTCCTTATGTGTTTCCGAGAACATGATGAACACCATCATACACTGTGAGCACATGCACGTGACTATTATAGGCACATTTATAATGACTGCAGGAAACTGAGATCCGTGTTTTCCTTTACCTTTTCCATGTCTGGCATAGAAGGCCACATAACTACCCCTAGCAGGAGCGGTATCGAATCCTATGACAAATCCAGGTAGTCTCCTAGTTTGGGTTCAAGACGGGAGGCAAGCCCATTTCCCACAATAAACGCCCCTCCAATAAGACTAACCAATCCCTACCTTAGGCGTTATTCTGACCAAAAGGAAAAAATGGAAGCATTGTTGTTCTATACGTTCAACGCTAGGAAAGACCCAACTTGGAACGGTGCTTCCACCAAGTTTGCTCGGAATTATGATGACAATACCGAGATCCAAACCACAATGCTTACTGTAGAGTACTCCACCGCGAGTTTTCACTTACATAAACACCAAATATGCCTACACCTTACAAAGGTTTAGCTCCAAATGCGTAACCCAACCGATAGGCCCAACCCTAAATCAACCCACAACACCATGGGGGAGGATAGCCTGAAAAAAAATGGACAAAAAATCAAAAGTTCAAGGACAAAGCAAAAGGCCGAAATAAAAGAGCTGACCATGATCAAAAAGAACTCTCAACATCCCTCGACCAGAGTACGGTCAATCCCTTGACCGGGGTATGGTCAACCCAAATGAAGAATCCTGTGACCAGGGCTAAGAGGTCAACCAAAAAAATTCAAAAACCCATGACCATAGTTAGCGGTCAACTCAAGTGAAAGTCCCATGATTGGGGTACGGTTAATTAAAAAAGTATCGATGCCCATACCATCAAATAGGGGAGAGACAATCGGGCTGGTCAGCCAACACCATATTTAGCCTTTCCACATTACAACCCTCAAGACCTCCTCGAGACCTAGGCTAAGAGACAACCCGGAATTTTAAGGATTCAAGCTCCATAGGAAACACCTTAACCATTAGGGTCGGACATGGAAATCAGATCCCGCATTATCAAACTTGCCCAACCGAAGTTCGAGTCATTTTTACTCGACTTCCCCCTTTCCTACCACATTACAATATCTTACCCTCGAAGCCTTAGATCCACAAAATTGAACTCCAGATTTCGAATCATCAAAGCCACTTACGTCCTAGCACCACATTTCCAAAAACATCCAAACCAGTGACCAGCCCCAAACACGGGAACTCAACCTGCGGCCCAAATAGTTCACACCACATCTGGGGGCTACCCCGGAGAACGCTCACAGTCACAGGATCAACATCCTAACCATTCTAGCCCGTTGATCAAGACATCATTGGAAATGCACCTAGCCTACACCATCGCTATGGCTAGTTACGCAAAAAGCCATAATAAACTAGGCACCATAATATATCTTTCAATCTCCTGAACTACGGCTTGGTTTGATTTCACTACACGCGTGAATACGTAGGGTATCCTTCAACAAGGGCACAACCACCCACATTGACACACATTCAAAAGCACCATCATTCTTATCACGACACTGTCATGCTCTCAACAGTTCGCTTTGTCGTCCTGGAGGCTTCTCTTAAGCAGAAGTTCTCCATTCACTCACAAAATCCAGATTTTTCAAAAACTAGCCTCATTTCTATAGTGTGTCCTAGTACTCAGCTCAGTCGAAGACGAGAATCCGTCATGGACTCGAAGCGACACCCACTTTGGGAATGTACCCCAAAACCAAAAAATTCAAAAAGAGCACTAGACTATAGCATTGCTACTGCTAAGTCCTGTCATGCAAAAACAATCTCATTACAGACGACTGCAATCCCCCTATAGCAGATCTTTCTCATTTCGATGTTCGATCGTGTTGCCATTTGCCTAGGCTATGGAATAGCGCAACTTAAGAGTCTTGTCATCTTAGGTGGCCCACCCCTCTATCGAGTCACGGTCCAAACCTTCAAGAGTCCGAGTCCTGTCTGTCTACTCGTCCTGTCGCGTCCAGAGTCGAGTCTGTCGGCATGTCTCTCTCTTCAAATTCCTACTTTGAAATTTGCAAAAATTTAGCCATTTGAGAAAATCCTTTTCGACAAGGTTAAATTTCGGTCTATTTAAACTGCAATTTTTTTTTCTAACCCTTTCAATTTTGAAAACCCATCTCCTACCAAGCAGGGTCGTCTCAAAGTCAAGGGAGACCTGGAGCGAAACTAAAATATGAGGCCCTTTTTTATTAGCGGTCGTATATATCAAAATTTTATTACGTAAACCAGTATGTAATTTTCGAAGTATATATTTTTTGCTAATTTCGAATAAAGTCAAATCGTCCGCAAACTGAAAATTGCGATAAAATTAGAAAAAAAAAAAGATTAGTTGCTTTGATTTAAAAGGTACTCAAAACTGCTTAATTATCAATTTAAAATAAGCTCGTAAATTGAAGACAAAATTCAAATAATTAATTTATGATCATTAATGAAGTACTCTGTATTATTTTAATGACGATGGATATTATGAAAAAGATGATAAAGAACTCTTTATCTATTAAATTATCAATACATTAAAAAAATTTAAATAGAAACAAAAAAAAATTGACAAGAGTTAAACTCTCTAGAAAATGGGAGGGTACAAAGTAAAAAATTAAAGAAAGGTTCAAAATTTTTATTACGATATAATTATTTTATTCCTGAGAAAGAAATAATACAAAATTTCTATAAATTAAAACGAAATTGAAGGGAATTTGAAAAAAGAACGAAGTTGAAGGATATTTAATGCGGGATGAATTTGATTCATAAATGGGGGAAGGAAAAAAAAGATGATAATGTGCATGCATAAGGAATCGAACCCATGAAATGATGGTAGGAAGTCAAATAGCCTACCACTCCTGCAACTGCAATCTTATGCATAATAAATACAGCGTCTGATATATATTAGTCAAAACTATCCAGTTCAGATTTGAGGCCCCAAGAAAATTGAGGCCCGGTTCATTTGCGCCTATAGCGCCCCCCTTGAGACGGGCCTGCTACCAAGTGAGCTGTTGTCAGAACTTTGATTTCAAAATGAAGCAAAAATCATTTTCCCCAGCGCAAGTCAATTTATAGATGCTAACTGTATTTCCTGTATACTACCTTGCTATCTGCTATATTCGCTATTTCTGTCTATGCATCTAACATTTCAGGTACCACCTTGTGCTTCCCGACGGAACATCAAAGGCTGTGTTTCTCTTAGAATATTACCTCCGAGATGGGATGTGTCTGCAGACAGGTACACCCAGGGCTTCAGAAGCAAGTCCCCGCACAACTCCTTTACTCCCCAGCGGGAAACCCGAGGTGGTGTTTCTCCTGGATTATTACAGCCAAGATGGGATGTGTCTGCAAACAGGTACACCCAAGGCATCAGAAGCAAGACCCCGTGCATATGCGATGTATCTGCAAACAGATACACCCAGGGCTTCAGAAGCAAGTCCCCGCAGAGCTTCGAGATGGGATGTGTCTGCATACAGGTACACCCAGGATTTCAAAAGAAAATCCCCACGGAGCTATCCCAAATACAGAACGCAGGTATGATTTCTATCTTATGACTAGCGAGCCCTTCCAAGCAAGTCTAATGGACTATAAACGACCCGACCAGAAGGCTGCCAGGTCGTAATCCTCGATTGGCCTGGTAGCTACTCTGACTTTCGCCTTGTCCAAGCCTCAGTCAGAGTGGGGGCTCTGTAGACATCCGCATTTTGACTGCTATTGTCTATAGCGGTCTCTAACAAAATACCCGATGATGATCGGACGTAAACATGCTTTAATGTGCTCGAATATGGGCTCGAAATCAGTAGTATCTGGCATGGGCTTTTAATGTAATACAAATATCAAAAAACCAACCTCAAATTCAGGCCCAGTCGGTCATTTCCAATAAAATAAGACTAATTTGAGCTAAAACTATCACCGGAAATAAAAACCGGGTTGTATTTCCGCCCGTATAATTTGTATTTATTTACGAGCTTTCTATTTTGATGTTTACATTTATCGCACTTAAATGAACATCACATGCTAAATCACTTTGACGTGAACCAAGATGCATTAAAATGACGTAGCAACCCATTCTATTTTCATATTTCGTAAAAGGTTGTTTGCATAACATTTTACTGAATCACTAGCGTGCATATTAAATAACCGAACGAAATCTTAGTAGAGGCTGTCATGTGCGGGCGGGGTTGGGTGTTCTCTGTGGGCTTCCCAACACGTACCCTCACCCCTTACTCAGAACCTCGGTTTCCGAATGCCCGAAACCGTTGGCGCACGAGAGTCATTCGATATACGATACCCGAAAACTCGGCATCGGTATCGTAATGCAAAGGGACGAACCCCACAAGTTCTAGTATCTAAGTGGGCCGTACTTTGTGCACCGTCCACTGAAATATAGAGTGGGTTCCAATGGGCCCGAACTCTCACAAAGTTCGGTGACGACTCCAACTTTGATTTAAATTTCTACCCGAGAACCATCTCACATGGGAAACATTTCACCGCCCAAACCCGCGCGTGGCCGCGTCGGGGTGGACCTATGTCATGTCCACAACCGTCTTCTTCCTCTTCATAATATTCAATCTTTATCACAAGCATACACCGTCCTCTTCAAAAATTGTTGCAGTCATATTCTCCACAACTTAATCTTGAGTATGTGGAAGCGAGACAAAAAATCATTGATGGTCCCAAGAGCAAGTCATCCAAGGGTCGAAAAAAATAATGTTTCTAATGAATTATGTCATCTTTTTGTAATTATGAATATTGCTTTGCATTGTTTTGACATCTTATCCTACCATGTTAGTTAGCTATCAATGAATGATATTGTTTATCTCCATTGGTATTTTGATTATCACTAATGGAACAATGTTGTTATACTCTGTTACTCTGACTCAGTGTACCTGTTACTCTAAGGAACGAGTGGTGTTACTATGAGAGTGAATGATGTTAGCCCACGTTACAAATTTGGTCTCATAATCAGGGTGTTACACCGACGCATTGTAACTGTTACTTTAACGAATAAATTATGTTACTCTGAGTAATGAATGATGTTATCTTCATAATGATCGTTAAACAACGTTGTTATCATCTGTTATCAACAACGTCTTCATTCGTTAAAAAAGGCTGTTAACCCGCATTACAAAGTTGATTTCATAATCAGGGATTGGGGTTCTTAGCCTAGCCAAAAAAATTGTGTTACCCTGACTCATTGTAGCTGTTACTTTAACGAACAAATGATGTTACTATAAGGAATGAATGGGGTTAATCTAAGAATGAATGGTAAACAACGTTATCCTCAGTTACTTTGATGCATTATATCTGTTACTCTAAGGAACGAATGGTGGTACTCCAATACATTCGAAATGTTACTCTTACAAAAAACACATGTATTAAATATAAAGTTATTCTTGTAAAAAAATGTGTAAAAATGGTGTAGAAAATCTGTTATTCTTGTAAACAAAAAAACCTGAAAACCTGAAAACAATATCGAAAAATCACCATTGTCGTCCTCATAAAATTGACAAATAAACTATAAGCAATATCAAAACTCACCATTGTTGTATTCTACGATTTGCTTATCAACAGTTGATGAAGATGTCGCGATCATTGAATCCATTGAATGGGATGTCGAGCATAGATTGTTGGGAAACGTGTTTTATAGGTTTGATTGCTCGTTTTTTATACTTTTGGTGGTGCATATATTGCTCGTGAAAACACTGAGTCTTTCAATTGGGTGTTCACCCGTTTTTTGGACGCGATGGGGGGGAAAGAACCGAAATATATAATAACGGACCAAGACATCGGTATTATAAGCTCCGTTGAGTCTATTTTCAAAAAAGTGAGGCATCGATTTTGTATGTGGCACATAATGAACAAGGTCCCTGTGAAGTATGGTTTGGCGAGGAGCGATTACATCGAATTCATACAAAAGCTCAATGGTATTGTATGGGATGATGATATTGAACCCACAGAGTTTGACTCTAGGTGGAAATAAATCATGGAGGATCATGGAGTGGCTGTCGTTGATTGGTTTAACCGCGCATTTTCCATAAGAAGTAAGTGGGTAATAGCACATTGTCGAGACATACGATTGGGCAGCGTTATGAGAACAACACAAAGATCAGAGAGTGCGAATAGTTTCTTTTAGAGGTTTGAAGGCAAACCTGGGACTTTGGTGGAGTTCTGGATGCGCTTTGAAAGCGCGATGGAGCAGCAAAGGCATACTCAGAAGAAGCTTGACAAAGAGAACAAGCACTCAAGGCCTAAGATAGAGACACATTTAGCTATTGAGACTGATGTTGCGAAGCTGTATACTCATGAAATATTTAGTGAATTCCAAGCCAAGGTGAAGTATTCTATTGACACGTGCACGGTATGTGGCTTTAAGGTGAAGGAAGGGGTGGAGGTTACTACGGTGAAGGATCAATCTAGGAACCGCAATTATGAAGTGCGCTATAACCCAGGTATGTCCGATAATCGTTTACAGTTATTTTGGTAGTTGAGGTTGTCAAAGTTACATTCTTAATAAGTTGAAGTTGCTTTTTTTATGTCAGAATTGAAGGAGGCAACGTGCAGCTATACACTGTTGAAAGAAGAGGGATTCTATGAAGACATGTCGTATGGATTTTGACATCGCACGGACAGAAAACGATACCAGCAGCTTATGTGTGTAGAAGATGGTCACTTGATGCGTTAAGAGCAAATTCCGTAAGAGGGGGTTTTTTTGGTGAGGACGTTGTAGACAGGGTCGATGAAAAGCAATTACAGATGACGAAGCTGTGGTCTGAATTTCACGAAGCAGTAGGTGTGGTTCGCGAATTGGGTAAAGAAAATGTTGAGAAGTTACGGGAAGTGGTTAGGGCTTATATTGATAGCGTCAAGAAGCCTACCGAGCCCCTGACCAAACATCAAGAGTTTGAAAAATTGCTTGGTTGTACGTCTACTAGGGAAATATCTATTTTGCCTCCAAGAAAATCAAAGACCAAAGGTAGTGGGAAGAGGATGTTGTCGACGAAGACGAAGGCATCTGCCCTTGCGAGAAAACCGAAGCGAATGTGCAAGAACTACAAACGAATGACTCACTATGATAAGAGAAATTGCCCCAACCTGTTTGTGGAACACCCACCGTCCGAAGATGAAGTTTCAGACTTTGTCGATAATGACAACGCAGAGGATAGCGCGACGAGTTTGTGAGTTTAGTATTCGGGTATTGTAGTGCGGAGATGATTTTCGAATCCGTATATTTGAAATTTAAATTTGTAATGTCAAATAAACCTTGGCTGAGTAGTACTTGGTTGAATTTTTATAGAAATATTTTTTGTTTGAACTTCGACTTCCACAATATACAACGATATCGGTTTTTTGTGATACATTGTAAGAAATAAAGAATGAATCGAGATAATCAAGTAAAACAAGAAATGCAAACTTTGAGTCTATAAAAAGATATTCGAGCTTCCAATATGAAGCGTGATAATAACTTACTGAGTATCCGGAACTATGTCTTAATGATTCGAATATAGACCGGACTGAGAGAAAGCCTCTGTTCCCTGCTTATATAACACACATCCATGACCTCAATACATATTTTTGCGATAAGGCAATTTTGAATTTTACCAGAAACTCATGAAATCAGTTTATAAAATGAATAACACCCATTAGAGTACACCACATACATAGAATAAAATGAATAACACCAATACATATTTTAGTGGAGAAGGAATCTACTGTATTTCACTATTTGCTACTCCTATCATGTTTGGACAAGATGATGTATGGATATTTTAGATGGTCGTCTTCATACCACATACGTAGTCATATGTGCAAACAAATGGGTCATTATTTGAATATTTGGTGGTTTTATGTTTATTTATTCTTTACGGATAAAATGCAACAAATGTTAACTAACTCAATTCAAATTCCGTTACCATCAATAAATCAATAATAGGAGACCGATCACCAAATTTTTGGACACCCGCACCAGAAAGTACTCGGTCCGGACCGGACATGGTTTAGGTCGGACTAGTTTACCGACCGTACCACTCTTTGAACACCCCTAATGGTGAGGAGAAGTCCTTCCCTCCCAACTCCAAAGAACCTGCACTGAAACTCCATATTCTATTTCCTTAATGAATCCCTTTGAGAGTTCACATTGTACATTCTATTTCAAAATGATTTCACATTACTTACATGACACTATTCACAACCATTTAATATGTATACCTTACACACTTGCAAAGTCCTTCACTTAGCAAAGTATCAAGAGAGTTCAACAAGGACCGATTTAAAGCTACAAACATGAAGCTTCAATAGAGAAGACGTACCATTGAAATGAGTTGTTGGGTCTTCCAAATCAGTAGAAAAGCCGATACCACTGAAATGAGTTGTTGAGTGATCTTGATCCCAGGTTATAGAAATTATTTGTCCAGTCATCCTCACTCATTGTGTTGGTCGGCTCCAAAAGGCTGCTATATGTCCTTGTTGTCGTACACAAGTCATGCAAAAATATTTCGAACAACTTCTATGTTTGCTTTAATGAATCATAAGTAGGGAAAGTAAGACAAAAAAATTTATAAACACTAGAGGCAGTTCCATTTGGACAGACCTTGGAAATCCCAAACATAAATCGGAATTGGCTACATTGCAGCAGATTCCCAAAATAAGTGAGCACCTCATTACTTAAATCCTTACATCCAAGGACATACATCAATTTATAGACAGTATACGGTGGTGTACGCTATAGACATTATTTCTAACCTATACTCATTATGTAGAATAATCCATGAACGCTAGGCTTGTTATGATATCTTAGCGTCTTTGGTGGCTGTTTTTAGTTCAAAAGTACTTACGAGCTAGGTTGCACCGATACGGACACGGACACGTATCGGACACGGGACACGGCGGTCAGATTTTTTCAAGACACGGGGACACGGAAAAAAAGACAATATGTATATCGAAATAAAGGGAATTTTAAGCTCTTTATAACGAACATTCAAATTTTGGTCACTTATAAGGCCACAAAGAAAGAAGTAATGAACTAATACATCACTGTCGATTGTCGCAGAGGAGGACTGGTCAGGGTCGCCATCGGCATCGGAGTTGGAGTCGGTGTTAGGGTCGGCGTCGGCGTCGGGTTTAGGAGAAAAGGGTTGTTGAAACTTGAAAGGAGGTAATAAGAGGATGGTTGGCGGTGGGTGCGTTTGAAAAGAGGAGAGTTTTGTTTTCTTTTGGTCCCGAACCGTGTCCTAAATGTGCCGGTCCGTGTCCAATACGTGTCCATTTAAAAAAAACCATACACGGTTTTCGGTGTGTCTGACACGTATCCAGGCGTGTCGGTGTCCAACACGGTATCCGACACGGATACGTCACAAATGAGGCGTGTCCGTCCAACGTAGCTTACGAGAAGCTCAATACATCATCTATAGAACCAATTGTCTAAGAAAAATATTTATAAAACCATCTCAATTGAAAATAATTAAAATATGAGGTTGTGTGGCTTAGTGTTAGAGTTACCAACAGTGGAATAGTGACGCATGGAAGAGGAAAAACATACGCATCAACCCTTGGAAAGTCATCCAGTGTAAAACTCTGGTCTGCAACAGGATTTGAAGAGGTGATGGGTAGATATTCAGGAGATTCATCTACCCACTGTTTAAAGTTACAAGCTCCTTCTCCCTGTAAAAGCGGCAAGTGATCATAAACGGTGAAACAACACTAATCAAACATCAGATAGCCTTGTTCTTTCGGACTTAATTTCAGTTCAGTTCCGATAATTTCAGGACCTAGTACAAGATTATAACGAGCTAAACAGGACGATGAAATCCCCAAAATACGAACGAAATTGAATAACACCCGGAATCAGCGAAGAGTAGTAACGAACATTTCAACAAAAAAAGGAAGAAAATATTTAAAAATGAAGGAGATTATTACCATATATTTGAGGCGAGAGAGAGGGGATTCAAAATTAGGGTTGGGAAGTGAAGAGGAGGAATTGAAGAAGAAAGGGGGGAAATCGGCGAGTGGATCGCTGTCTACAGCGACGTCGTCGTTCAGCATTGTGTCGGTTGCGTAGTGACGATGATTTTCCGGTGGAATGAAAACCCTAGATTTTCCCGTTACTTCATTTCTCGATGGTTATTTGGTTTGGGAGGTTTTTTTATGGGGTTTTAAGTTTTGAAATTTTGGGGAGGTTTTTGAGAGAGCGAGAGTGAAGTAGAATACTGCTATACAGGTGGACTGTGGTCTTCTGGATTCTACGGATTACTCGTCAATCAATGTTTAAGAAGAAATTAGGGAACGAAATTCAGGGAAAGAAATTAGGGAACGAAATCATGGTTAAGAGAAAAAGTTGATGAAGTCATAAAGGATAAGAGAAGAAGGATAATCAGAAGCTGCTGCTACTGACTGAAGAAGAACGACGAGCTAGCAAAGGCGGTCGGGTTTAGGGTCGAGAAGAAGCACTTGATTTTGTTGCTGATAGTGATAGTGGAATAGGGAATCAATATATATATATATATATATATATATATATATATATATATATATATATATATATATATATTAGGCTTTTTTCGAGCGATCTCATTGGTCCGTTCAATCAAACCTCAAATTAGGAAAGCATCATAAATAAAAAAAAATCAATTAGAGAATCTTTTGATTATTACAATATATATTTAATCTATTATATTAATGTGATGTTTTACAATTATTAGATAAAAACCTATAGAGTTCATTTTTTTTAAACATTATCGTAAAACAAATTATAAAAATGAAATAATTAGATTCGTGTTAAAAAATGCTTTCATTAGAGTATAAATTTCATATCATTTGTTTCACATTATGTGATGAATTTATAACATATAACAGTTTTAAAATTATCCCACATCGACAAATTACAATATGATAATGAAATTCTATATTATAAATAAAGAGTAATAATTCATTATTCGATATCTACCAAAAGTCTTTTGAATCTCAAAAAGAGTTTTTAAGACTATAAATTTAAGTAATTATCCTACATTGAGATGATGAAATTTTATATTATAAATAAGAGTAATCATTCGTTTTAAATATCGACCAAGAAAAACTTTTAAATTATCCCACATCGAAAAATTATGATGGGCTGATGGAATTCTATATTATAAATATTAGTAATCATTCATTTTAAATATCGACTAAAAAACTTTTTTCATATATAGGACTGCAAATTTAAAATCATCCCATATTTACAAAATTACAGTGGGTTGATGAAATTCTATATTATCAACAAGAGTAATGATGTATTTTTTTTATCTTAAAAAGAGCTGATGGAATACTATAAACTTAAATAAATTATTTCACATCGAAAAATATGATAAGTTGATGAATTCTACTCCGTATATTATAAATAAGACTAATAATTCGTTATTAAATATTAATCAAAAAAAACTTTTAAATCTTAAAAAGTCTCTTAATAAGACTACAAAAGTAAAAATAATCTCACATCGAAAAATTATAATAAGATGATGAAACTTTATATTATAAATAATACTCTGTCGTAACCATGTGCTCTTAGATATTAACCAAAAATATTTTGAGTCTTAAAATATATTAAGAGTTAAGACTATAAACTTAACTAAAATTATCTCACATTTGAAAAATTATAAAGTTTCATCAAACATAAATCTTTTGAGTCTTCAAAAAGTTGTCAAGACTATACACTTAAATAAAAAATTATAATAAGGTGATGAAATTCTATATTATAAATAAATTCTCCCACATCGAAAAATTATGATGAGCTTATAAATTTGTACTAAAGAAGAGTAATCATCGTTTTTAAATATCAACCATCAAAAAAACTTTTGTTTTTTTTTAAAAAAACTATGATGGAATTCTATGTCATTGTTTTTAAAGATGAAGTCATGAATTTGTGTAGTCTTGAGTTTATAAAGGGTCTTAATGAGACTACAAACTTAAAATTATCTCACATCGAAACAATTAAAATAAGTTACAGTAATGATTCTATATTATAATTAAGACTACAAATTTTAGTTAAATTTATTCCACATCAAAAAATTATACCCCTCTTTTTTGATTAAATTCTATATTATAAATAAGATTAATCATTCGTCCTAAAAAAAGTTTTTAACGAGGTGATAGAATTCTATGTAATCTTTCGTTCTTAGATATTAACCAACAATCTTTTGAGACAAAAAAAAATTCTAGGACTAAGATTATATAGTTAAAGTATAATTATCCTGCATCGAAAAATGAAGATGGATTGATGGAATTCTATATATTATAAATAAGTGTAATCATTCGTATATGAATAAAAGTTCTTAATTAGACTATATCTAAACTTAAATAAATTTAAGTAAAATTATCCCACATCAAAAAATTATAATAAGGTGAATTTTATTATTATATAAATAAGAGTAATCATTCATCCAAAGTATATAATAAGACAATCCATATGTTTATACTAAAAGTGGAATATTTTAAATGCTTAAATACAACCCTATGAGTTAAATACCGACAAAAAAACTTTTGAATCTTAAAAAAACTTCTAATATAGAAGACTACAAACTTAAAATCATCCCACATTGAAAATTGTGATGAAATTCTATACTTCGTATTATAATCAAAACTTAAAAAGAGCTTTTAAGGCTATAAGCTTAAGTAAATTATCTCACATCGTCGGAAAAAAATTGACGAGCTGATAGAAGACTATAAACTTAAATAAATCATCCCACCTCGAAAAGTTATGATAAGTTGATGAATTCTATATTATAAATAAGACAAATCATTCGTTCTTAAATATCAATAAAAAAACATTTAACTCTCTTAATAAGACTACAAAGTTAAATAAAAATAATCTCACATAAGGTGATGAAACTTTATAGTATAAATAAGACTAATCATTCGTTCTTAAATACCAATAAAAAATTCTAAGTCTTAAAAAGTCTCTTAATAAGACTACAAACTTAACTAAAATAATCTCACATCCGAAAAATTATAATAAGGTGAAATTTAAGTAAAACTATCCCACATCCGAAAAATTATAAAGTTTTATCAAATAAAAATCTTTTCAGTCTTAAAAAGGTTCTTAAGACTATACACAAAAGACTAATTATAATTTTTTCCTTAGACATCAGCCAACAATATTTTGAGTTAAAAAAAATCTTAATAAGACTACAAAATTAAAATTATCCCACATTGAAACAATTAAAATAAGGTACGGTGATGATTCTATATTATAAATAAGACTACAAATTTTACTTAAATTATCCCACATCGACAAATTATAATATGGTTATGGTTCTATATTATAAATAAGACTAATTATTTGTTCTTAGATATGATATCAATCAAAATCTTTTGAGTCTTCAAAAAACTCTTACGACTATAATAAGACGATGAAATTCTATGGTGATAAAATTCTACAGTATATTATAAACAAGACTAATCATTCATCCTTAGATGTCAACAAAAAAAATAAAGTTAAATTAAAATTATCACATATCGAAAAATTATAATGAGGTGATATAATTCTACGTAATCTTTCGTTCTTAGATATTAACCAACAATCTTTTGAACTTAAAAAAAAGGTATAATTAAAGTAAATAGTTAATGTATAATTATCCCGCATCGAAATTAAGATGGTGTGATGAAATTCTATGTATTATAAATAAGAGTAATCATGCATCCGTCTATAAATAAAAGTTCTTAATTAGACTATATCTAAACTTAAATAAACTTAATTAAAATTATCCCACATCAAAAAATTATAATAAGGTGGATTTTTTTATTATATAAATAAGAGTAATCATTCATCAAAAGTATATACTCCAACAAGATGATCAAATTCGATTATATAAATAAATAGTAATCATCTATCATCTAACATAGATATAAAAACAAACTCTTTTAAGTCTTCAAAATAGCTCTTAAAATTATAAACTTAATTGAGTAATTAAATTATACCACATCGAAAAAGTATGATGAGGTGATGAAATTCTATATCATAAGTGAGTAATCTTATGGTTTTAAATATCAACCAACAAATTTTGAGTCTTTAAAAACTTTTAAAAGGACTAGAAATCTAAAATTATCCCACATCAAAAAAATTAAAATAAGGTAATGATTCTATATTATAAATAAGAGTAATCGTGCGTTTTTCTAGGTCTTTAAAGCATATCTTAAAACTATAAACCTTGAGTAAATTATCTTATATCGAAAAATTATGATGAGGTGATAGAATCTTATATTATCAATCAAAAAAATTATTCGCATGTATTCTTTTGAGTTTTAGAATAAGCTTTTAAGACTATAAGCTTAGTTGAAATTAAGTTTGATTACTAATATCATGTGATCATCTTATTTATTATAATGATATAGATTGATCAAGTTTCTTATTTAACGAATATACATCATCAATGTAATTAAGCCAATTAACCGGAAGCCAACTAACCCGTGCAACGCACGGGCTTTAATCTAGTATATTAATAAAGCAGGAACTTTTCGAGCGATATGATTGGTCGGAGTTTTTATTTAATATATTTTTTAAGTTAAATAAATAATATAAAAATTTGTATATGAAAAAAATACTACTCCACCTAAGACTCGATTTTTTATTATTTAAATAAATAATATAAGAATTTGTATAGGAAAAAAATAATTCTACCCCATTTAAGACTCTAAAAATTATCACTATATAAATCGACGATTATCACCTCATAAGGCAACAAAAATTGGACCACGGCAGCGTGAAACGCTTAGTCAATTTTGTTTGATAATTGTTTTAATATTTATTTATTTATCTCAAAAAATATAAAATTAAAATTTTGATTATTTAAATAATAATAATAATTATTAATTATTATAGTTTTAATATTTTTTTTTTTCAATAAAGAATATATAGAAATTTGTATGAGTTTATGAAATTTTATACTATATCATAAATAAGAGAAATCATTCGTTTTAGATATTAACGAAAAATCTTTTGAGTCTTATAACAACTCTCAAGTCTTAAGGCTATAAATTGAAGTAAAATTATCGCACATCGAAAAATTATACTAATAAGATGATGAAATTTTATTATATAAATAAAAGGAATCATCCGTCAACCAGAAATCTTTGGAATTGTAAAAAGAGTTCAAGTAAAATTATCTCACATCGAGAAATTATGATGAGGTGATGAAATTCTATATCATAAATAAAAGAAATCAATCATCCTTAGATATCATTATATCAATAAAAAAAATATGAGAATAACAAACCGTACATCATCAGTGTATTTATTATTATACTTCGTACAAGATACTTCAAAAAATTATACTAATAGCATGATTCAAGAGTTTTATTTTTTAAGAAAGTGAGATAACATAAGAGATTTTTATATTTGACAATTTATAGAAATTGTCTCAAAGTGTTTGCACAATCCTATTTTCCATCTTATGTGTACTTAGTTAATCATATGAGCAATATTTTAATCCCATATTAGATTAATTACTTATACATTTATTGTGTAAGAAATAAACACGTCGTTTTATACTATCATGAAATTTAATTACTCATATCATTATATCCACTCTACGTACAATATGTTTTTGAATTATCTATGTCAAATTGGATCTCTTACTTTACATTGGTACGTAAATATTATTTGTCAGTTTATTTATTAATTATTACATTTATAATAATAATAATCCATAGATTATATTGTTGAATGCAAAAACTTATAGAGTAACAAATAAATATTCCATATAAATATAAATGAATAATGGTACGAATACGTAGTTGAAGATGCAATTGTGTGAGAGGTACTTTAATTAGTCTTTCTAACTATAATGTACGCCTATAATTTAATTTGATGTCTATCGCAAATAATATCTACCTATAAATATATTCACGTATGTGGATAATGTTCGTTTACTATCCGGATAATTTGCTTCATCCGGATCCAACCAGAAGTTAAGTTACATCTAGGTTATATTGCATCGTCGGGGAACCGAAATCCACTATTGATCGTTTGGCGGCCTGTAGCTTGAGCAAACTGGATCTGTGCAGAAAGGTCCCTTGTATCTTCCTTGTAGCACAAAGTTGTCTACTTGAATCAACATGTGTTAAGAGTTCTAGGCAGGTCTGGTCCCGATCTAGAGCAGCAACAATTCAGCATCTTGTTCATCGTCTTCTTCCAGAAAAAAGCAACAATTTTTCAATGCTAGTCATTGAGTTACAAGAACATATAAACCTAACAGTTAAGTCCTTACTTTGGTTTCTACCCATCTCTCACTAATATTTCTTTAATGTTAAAATCATTTACTGGTATTTTTCCTAAAGTCAGGTGTAAGCGTTGGGAGCAACAATGCTCTGATACCAACTGTAATTCCCTAGAAAATCTAACGCAATACAGTGGCGGAAACACTGTAGAGTGGGATTAAAACACACTGACAAACTATATCTTATTAAAAGAAATGGTAAGTCAATACAAAGGCCCCTTTTTACAAAAGGGCTAAAAGAACATTCCTTAAAAGGGTTTATACAATCCTTCAATAAACGTAAATAAGGGAGAGTAGGATCCACGCTACTCGCTAGCTCACACCCAAAACGCAGCAGCAAATACCTGTCATGTTATAAACACAACAGCCACATCAGTGGGGAGTAACTCGGACGTTCTCCCAGCCATATTATATCATATGGAAAAATAATAGTATTACTATATCAAAATAATTAAAATGAGAAAACATTAAAACGATATAATAAAAATAAGTTTTCAGCGAAACTTAAAGCATTTGCAAACCTGCAAGTCAATATCAATCGATAATAATAATATTCAAAAATGGCGTTATGGAAATCAATCAATGCAACGGAATAGACTTTCACTAGGATAATACTCAAACTAGCTTCGAGAACTTAGTCAAAACAAATTAGACTTCGGTCTCTAACTAGGCAACTCAACTATAACAGGACTGCGTGCAGCGAGGTCCTGGCTTAAGTAATGTACACCCCTCCTGGACACCAACCGTAATCCAGTTCAACCCGACGGCGACTTACACGATGCGATATCTAAGTTTAAGGTCAAAATATACACACTCCTGAACACAAACCATGCTCAGTTCAACGACCAATGCGTCTCAACATAGACACACCAGCTTTATAGTTGATGGCAAAACGTATACCCGAGACTGTATTACTCTACCCATACACTTGTCCTCATTCCATAACTCCAAAACAGCCATTATCGATACATATACAAAAGATATAATCATAATAAATAATATGAGAAAAAAGGAATAAACATTTCATATGAAAAGAGAAACTTTCTATAAATAGAAATTTACTATTTTTATAAACTTACTTAAAATAGAAATATTGTTATAGAAAATTTGTAAGTTATTAAAATAAGTGAAATGTATAAAAATAGCATTTCTAACGAAATTAGCATTTTATTATTATCGTCGTTATCGTAACTTTAATATATTTCTAAATTCGTTACTCAAAATATAAAGAAAATATAATAAGTCAATATATATTATCATATAAATAATTAGGAAATTGAGTTAAGACTATAAATTTTAGAAAGGAGATGATTTAAGAAAAACGATATCAAAATTAATTGAGTCGACGAACTTTATAAATTAAACGAGATTTTATAAATCTTTCAAATTAGTTTTAGCAAATAGATTTTATCAATAAGTAATACTGATTTTACTAAAAATAATCAATCGTAGACAAATGAGAAATTATTAGTGAAAATAGTCTCGACTAAAAATATATTTAAAACAAAATCGACTATTTCTCATTTATTAGAATAAATCGTAAAACGAAAATTAATTTATTAACAAGTATACAAATTTTGATTATCATATAAAAATACGATTTTGAATGAAAATTATAAATTAACGAAATATGAAGAAAATATAAAATCGATATTATTTAGTTACTAGTGTCACGATAACCAACAAAATATTATAACAATCGTAAATAATTATATTACTAACGATTTATAAAACGATATCGAAAGTCGTAAAATTATTTATAAGGCATACGATTTAAAATTAATATAATTAGCAATAATATATAGCTAAAATTAGAAAACCGAAGTAAAAAATACTTACTACATACTACTACTCAAACATACGATATAACATCGAGTAACGTCCTAAAGTTACCTTGAGAAGCTTTCGTCAAACGTGCCCACTCGTAGTTCAAGCTCCAAAACCTCAATAGGAACGTCTTTAAGCTCTAAGACTGTAGCATCGACAGCTTTCCAACCGTGCTCCACCAGTTTCACGAAATGACAAAACAAAGAAAGAGACGAGGTTGGATTCAGGTACAAAAAGAATAATCCAAATAACGGGGACAGCCAAAACTAACATGAATAGAGCAGAGTAAAGCGACACTCAAATTCGAGGTGAGGGAAGAACAAAGATAGAAGAGTTTTTGGCACAAGAGGGAAAGGAACTTGATGTGTTAAATAGAAACTCGAAGGCCGAAAAGAGTCGAGTCGATAAACACAGTTACATATTGATATGAAATGACATGAACCGAAACACGAAACGAAGGATCCTGCAGCAACTACAACGTACAACCACAGCCGACACGGACAGCTAACAAAGTCACATAACTGAGCAGCGAGGCGAAGACAACAATGATGACAGTAGCATCAGTAACAGACATTGACAACAAAAGGACGACAAGAACGGAAGCGATATCGAACATCAGCAAAGACGAGAGCACAAAGAAGACCGTAGCAGACCAATAGAACAACAGCTAACAACATGGATAGTTCAGCCCCGAAAATAACAGCAACAGTACAACAAAATCGACACCAAAACAGAGTGAGACAGAGGCAATAAAAGGTACAAACGAAATTGAACACATCGGAGATGTGCAGACCACAACCAAAACGAGAAGAAGAAGTATAGCAACAGAAATAGCCATAACCGTAGCAGCACCCAGAGACCAGCGAGGACAGAAGCAGCGTAACAAACAACGACAACATCACGCACTAGCAGCATCAAGCACGAACAAAGACAACAACAAAGACGACAAGATAAGGAGGAAGGAGAGGACGAAGATGAGAAACAAGAAGGTAGCAGCAACAGGAATTGAAAGAAGAAACTGCTAACAACAACTGGAACACGAGCGGAGATAGGGAAGAGAGGGGTTACCTTTCATCGATTTGAGGCAGTAGCGACGACAGATGTACGTCGGAGACCAAAGCAAGAGGCGGCGTGAAGGTTGAATAAAGAAGGCAGATGAAGAAGGAGGTTAGGGTGAGCAAAGAAGGGGATGAATAATGGGGAAGAGCGATAGGTACAGCAAAACAAAAGAGGTTTTCAAATTAGGTTAAAGGCAAAAAGGATTTGACTACTCGGTTTAAGAATTGACGGGCTAGGTGAACGGGTTTGATAAATAAAGCATTACGATATGAGTAGACATCAAGTAAAAGTCAGCCCAAGTCAGAAATCAGATTAAAATCGACTAAGAAGGATAAGTAACTGGGCCAATTAAAACAATGTATTAGTAAAATATTTCTCGAGAAAAACAATAATAATAATTTTTTGTCTTTACTTGGGGAATTGGAGGCGGATGCTATCGCCTTACTCAAGAGGATTCAAAAATTTTCGATAGCACAGGATGCCGGAGCACGCACTGCTCCTTTTATTTTTACTAGACTTAGCTTTGCTATAGCTAAGGGGGTGGGGGCACAGATTATATCTCGGCTACCCACCAATTTTTTGTAAAATGTTTTTGATTCATCAATAAAATTCTCCATTTATAATAATAATAATAATAATAATAATAATAATAATAATAAATGTTTTGACGATTCTTACTAAGACGAGTCCGAGTTGAAAAATAAAAGTTCGAGCATAAATATAAATAAATAAGAAAAATTTAGAATTTAAATCGCCGAAAGAGACTTTGGATAAGAATTAAATAAACGGACAAATCAAAACGAAATCAAAGGTACACTTTAAGCATAAGAAAAAAAGACTTTTTGAGACAAATAAAATTTTAGGAGTTCAAAAGGATTGAAAAATAAAATTTTGTTTTATAACAATTTTAAGATTTACAAGTTAAATCGAAAATAGAATAAAATATGAATAAATTTTTATTTATAAAAATCAGGGGTGTTACACTAATAAATTAGATTTAGATAATTAAAAAAAAAAGATACTTGAGAAGCTGATCGATATGGGTTGTTGGGTATCAATCAATTTTCAGTGCACCTTAAATACAGAATAGGCAACTGAGATTAATAAAAACAGTTGTATAATATATAGACAACTGTTTTTAAAAAATTCAATTGTCTATTATCCTATAAAGACATCTGTTTTTCAAACAAAAAAGATGTATAAATATTATACATCAGTTGTTAACAACATCTGATGTCTATTAGGAGTTGTCTATTTCATGTTTTGTACTCCCTCTGTTCCAATGAATTGTTTGCCTTTCATTTTGGCACCAAGGGTAAGGGATCCAATGAGAAAGGGACATGTGGAGCAAAACTCATGAGAATGGGCAAATTGCATATAAAAAACATTCCTAAAATAGAAAGGCAAACAATTCATTGAGACGCCCCAATATGGAATAGGCAAACAATTCATTGGGACGGAGGGAGTAGTAGTGATGCTACTTGAGTGTTGCACATTCAGAATTGCACAACTATTAATGTTAAAGTCCTTGGGACCTGTTTTACTTCCTTCCACCAAACTTGTCAGACATTTCTAGTTCTTCTGAGAGACGTAAAGCATTCAACATGTTCCCGAAAAAATGGTTGCTTCTTTGCCCATTTGTGCGTTTACACAAGACAGTGCACAAATACTAGTTTGGGGCAAAGTACATCATAACAGATGAAAGTTTTTCTTGTCGAAAACATATAGTTATGTAACTAGGTCAGGGGAATTACTTCTTACAACTAGTGTAGACCTTGGAAACCTTACGTTTCTCCTTCAGAATTTCCTAAATGTCATCTTTGTCCGTATTGAAATTGTCGATCTGTTTGCGAATTGTTTTCCGTTCTCTGTTGTATTCGGAGAGAATGAGTGTGGCGGTGAGCTGGACTATGAGAAATCTCCTACAGAACTTTCGCTGAAGATCTTCATGGGGTGGCACCTCAGCTTCACCCTCATGCAGGAGCATGTGCATCATTGTGAACAATTCAGACTCCTTTTGATTGATGACATTATTCTGCCATTCCATTTTCACCTGTTTTATTTCGAAAAAAAGGAGTTGGATGGCCTTGGTAATCCCCTTGACTTCTAAGTAGTTACTCATTCCATATGCCTGTGAGAAAGTGCGGTTAGCTGCGTTGGTTGGAACTGATTGCTATATTTTCTAGTATGATATAGTAAGTTGTGGATGAGTAGTACTTATAATAATGTATGCGGCCTTGTAGACATCAGAGTTTGGAAAATCAGGGTGTAGCTAATGGTCCAGCACATTAAATGTGTTTTTCTTGAAGTTGATGCAAATGCAGGCGAAGTATTGGCTGAGGTTCACTGGTACAAAAACTAGGTCGGACTGCAAATTGACAGTTGGACGACAATCTTTGATGAATGCGTCTTAGAATTTGTAAAGCTTGTCCTGCAGGTCATCTAAAAGGGTTGCTTGGTCGAAATTCTCTATGAGATATGTTATGACATTCTGTGGAATGTAGTAGATGACTTATAGTTTAAAATGTACTGATGATGAAAAGTAATATATGGGACATGTATTTTGAAGTTTCAGAAGCTGAGAGTTGAAGTTTTAAAGTATTTGAATTAAAGTTTCAAGCATACAGTAGAATGTTTGAACAAAAAAAAAAATGAACTTTCCACCAGTTAATTATGAAGTTGTAGATGTTGTGCACTGAAGATGTAAAGAAAACGACTTAAAGTTTCAAATATGCTGTAGAATCACATTCAAACTTATGCTACGCAACTAAGTGGGACACGATTCTGAAGTTTCAGAAACCGAGAGTTGAAGTTGTAAAGTATTTGAATTAAAGTATCATGCGTGAAGTGGAATGTTTTGACAGGAAATTAATGTACAACTTTCGACCAGTTATTTATGAAGTTGTAAATGTTATGCACTGAAATTTTATAGTAATTGAATTTAACGTTTCAAACAAAATGTCATTTAATATTGAAATTCATGCACTGAAGATGCAAATATACGGTTCTGAATTTTCATAAATTGAGAGTCGGAGTTGTAAAGAATTTGAATTAAAGTTTCAAGCGTGCAGTAGGATGTTTTTATAAAAAAATAATGTTCAACTTTCCACCAGTTATATATGAAATTCTAATTGTTGTGCTCTGAAGTTGTAAAGTGAATGAGTTGAAGTTATAAAGTGAATTTGTGTAGACACCCACATTTGGCTGCTAGGTGTCTATAGCAGTTTCAGAAAAATACCCGATGATGATCGAACACAAACGTGTTTCTACGCGCTCGGATATGGGCTCAAAACCGTTAGTTTTAGCTTGGGCTTTTTATGGAGTACAAATCTCACAAAACTGACCTCAAATTCAGGCCTAGTGGGTCGTTTCTAATCAAATGAGACTAATTTGGGTCAAAACCGACAACGAAAATAAAACCGACTTTTAGCGACCGGGTCAAACCCCGGTCAAAGCCGTTTCCGAGACACAAATCTGACCTTGCAAATATCAAGAATCCAACCCAAACATAAGATCTACAAAAATATCCAACCCGGAGTCAAAAACTCCGGATCTCTTCGCTCCAGTAGACCCACTCGATCGAGTGTTAGCCCACTCGGTCGAGTGGGCCTTCAACAGGCCCGTTTTGCACCTGCTCTGGGCCACTCGATCGAGTCAACAGGAGCACTCGATCAAGTGACCCTAGGTCGTGAGGTTTGGGATTTCTTGTAAATATCCCCCCTTTGCATGCAACTTAAACACACTTTTTTACAACCCTAATTTTCCCATCTCTACAACCTAAAACCATAGTGTTTAGCAAACCATCAAACCCTAAACCACCATAACTCCATCTACATAGATCTCGATACTCCCGTGCTCAAGCCACAACTAGACGAGTTCCATACCGAGAATACGAAACATGTAGGTTGAGAGTGCAAAAATCCCGATTTCTTCCTTTTCTCCTCTTCTCTTCTCGCGTCTCTCTTCCTCTTCTCTTCACGTTTTTTTTCGTTTTTTTCTTCTTTTCTTTCGTATCTAATATCGATAGTATCACTAGTATTAAAACATTAAATTGCTCGCTAATTCGTGTCGAATACAAAGGATGACGGAATAAGGAAATCTGAATACAAGGGCGTTTTACCCGACGTGGCCGGTCGCTTATCCCGACACCCCGAGTATTTGATTGTTAAAGCGAGTCAACATCAACAATAGCGTTTTTTATTTTTTTGTCGCGTCGTTGGTCACGTTTTTATTATTCGCGTCACCATCATCATCAACGTCATATATACATCGATTTCTAAAACTACTTCAAATCAAACACGTTTATTTAAGTTAGGTCGAAACCCGTTGATGCGGATCTGACATCACAATCCGCAAGGATTTTCTACGATGTCGAGATGCGGAAGGAATCAATTTCTTTTTAATTCAATAAAGTATAGAGCGTCGTTAGATGCGATATCGATTCTATAATCGAATGGCGTATCTAATCGAATTAGTCAATAAATTGAACTAATACGAATTCGTTGATGCTAAGATAGTTGTCACATAGTTCGTAAGAACTAATTACGACACTATAACGCGGAGATAATCAATTTCGTCTTAGTTCGATTTAAAGCGACTTACAACATCCTTTTTTAGATTTCGCTCTAAGTATTCGGTATTGATTCCATAATAAAATATCGGATACGACGAGTATTAAAATTCAAGTCGAGCACAAATCATGTAATATTTCTGCTCGACTTGACAAAGTAAACGATTTTCCAAAATCGAAGAGCAATTTCGAAACCTTTAGCAAATTGCGAAACAAACCCTAGTTTGTACTGAGACATGGTGACCTTATTTGATCTTATATATATATATATATATATATATATATATATATATATATATATATATTTGTCTCAGTAAGTCTATATTAAAGTTACAGATGAAATATGATAAAGTTGCATTTGTTTAAAATTGATATGTAACTATAACATTCAGCTCTTTTATCACTTCAAGTGATAAAGTGCAACTTTATCACTCATATCGTGCAACTTTAAGCACTTTTTGTGTAACTTTAACACTGGAACTTATGACCTTAAAATAGTTGTTGACTTTATTTGAACCTACCTCTATATATATATATATATATATATAGAGAGAGAGAGAGAGAGTAAGGCTCTTATGAGTCCTTCTCTATATATGAGTCCATAAGTCCTCATCCCATCCATTGGATGGGATGAGGATGGATGGACAAGATGCATCCTAATATTTGTATTTAAAAAAACGATTTTTCTAACGTGTGCCCAGTGGGCACATGTTAATAAGCTATTTACGGCAAGAATCACATTGATAATATCACACGAAATTGAAATATTAACCCATAATTACCATACTTAGAACAACATCAATGTGATTCTTACCGTAAATAGCTTATTAACGTATGCCCATTGGGCACACGTTAGAAAAATCGTTAAAAAAAAAACAAGAAGAAAAGGAGATTTAGTATCCTAAAATAACTCCCTTGATTTTAGGAAACAGTAACTCCCATAATCATTTTATTCCTCATTCATTCATTCATTCATTCACGTTATACGTTCATCAAAACCTAAAAAAAAACGCTCCCATCATCACGTTCATTCAATCAAATCTGTGCTCGAAATTCCATTACTATGAATTCAATGATCGCGACATCTTCATCAACTATTGATAAGCAATTCATCGAGTATAACAATGGCGACTTTCGATATTGCTTTCATATTCTGCGTTAATTTTTATTCATCATCTTGATTAATTTGCGTTCATGTTTTTTGCGTCAATTTTCATGCTGATATTGCTTTCATGGTCGATTCATTCATCATAGATTCATATCAATGGTTAATTGGTCTCTTGTTAGTATAGATTCCAGAGTTTTATGTTTGTTATTTAGGTTTTCCGTAATCTCCACTGATATTATTGTTTTGTTGTCTATTGAAGCAGACACGGCGTTGAAGTAACATACGTTCTAAGTTACAGTAACACGTAATTTTAATTAGAGTAACACACACTGAACGTTGAGAAAGGTTTTTGACGATGATGTTAGAGTAACGTGTTGTACGAGTTAGAGTAACTCAACTTATGAGTTGAAGTAACACATTGGTTGCATCGACGCAACGTTGTTTAATTTTGTGCAGGTGGAATTGGCAAAGATGCGAATGCACATGACAACACCGGAAAAGGTGGAATTTTATTCATTTGATTAATCATAGATTCATATCAATGGTTTTGGATTTGATTAATCATAGATTAAGCAGACACGGCGTTGAAGTAACATACGTTCTAAGTTACAGTAACACCTTATTTTAATTAGAGTGACACACACTGAACATTAAAAAAGATTTTTGGCGCTGATGTTGAAGTAACTTGCTTTACGAGTTAGAGTAACACAACTTATGAGTTAAAGTAACACATATGTCTCATGGGTGTAACGTTGTTTATTTTTTTGCAGGTAGCATTGGCAAAGAAGCAAATGCACAAGAATGGTGCAGAGATGTGGGTGAGGCGTTCACTTCGTACATGGGGCAAGTATTCGGGGAAATCGATGAGGCGGTGGAATTTTATAAAATCTACGCGCTGGCTTGTGGATTCGAAGTTGTTTTTTTTGTGTGTTTACAAGAATAACTGATTTTTTACATATTTTTTTACACATAATGATGTACAACGTTGCAGTTAACTCTATATTTATTTAATACATGCGTTTTTGGTTAGAGTAACATCTCAGATGTATTGTAGTAACACCATTCGTTCCTTAAAGTAACAAATATAATGCGTAAAAGTAACTGAGGATATTAGCGTTGTTTATCATTCATTCTTAGATTAACCACAACCATTTCTTATAGTAACATAATTTGTTCGTTAAAGTAACAGCTACACTGCGTTAGAGTAACACATATTTTTTTTTTCCTAAAGTAACACAGTTCATGAATTAAAGTAACACATTGTATGAGTTAAAGAAACAGTTTTTGCAAGAGACTATACAACAGTTCATGAATTAAAGTAACACATTGTATGAGTTAAAGTAACAGTTTTTGTAAGAGACTATACAACGTATCAGGTTTTATGAGTTAAAGTAACACAGTTAATGAATTAAAGTAACACATTGTATGAGTTAAAGTAACGGTTTTTGCAAGAGATTATTATACAACGTAACACATTGTATGAGTTAAAATAACACAATTCATGGATTGAAGTAACACAATGTATGAGTTAAAGTAACATAGTTTACGGGTTATGACAGTAACATAGTAACATACGTACAACGACAGTAGAAAAAAGATGATTTTTTGGTGAAGATGAAAAAAACTTAATTTTAAAGAAATTTGTTGTGTGAGAGAAAGAAGCAGTTAAAAGATTGATAGGAGAGAGAAGATTTGCATTGAGATAATTAAGGAAGAGAGAGAAATGATATATTTACCAAGATTTGTTAGTTATTTCCTTATTTCACTTCAAGCAATCACAACCATCCATCTTCCACTTGATCAATGGTCCAAGATTGGACTCATGGACTCAATGTATATAGAAGAACTCACTTAATCCTTCCTCTATATATATATATATATATATATATATATATATATATATACACCACATAAAAATTATAATTAGTTGAGGAAATTATATTACATAATTATGAATAATCATTCGTCTTTAGATATCAACTTCAAATCTTTTGAGTCCTAAAAAGAGTTTGTAAGACTATAAACTTAAGTGGAATTATCCCACATCGATAAATTATTATGGGGTAATGAAATTTTGTATCATCAAAAAGATAGATTATTCGTCTTTAGATATCAACCAGAAATCTTTTGAGTCCTAAAAAGAGTTGTTAAAAATCACGTACAAAAATTATAATAAGTTGATGGAATTCTATATCATAAATAAGAGTAGACTTGTCAAAAACTGACCCGACCCGAAAACCCAACCAAAAACCGTCCGAAAAAAAAATCCAAAAAAACCCGCCTGAAAATGACCGAAACCCGAAAGTGACTCGACCCGATAGTAACCTGAATATATTGGGTCAAAACCCGCCCGAACCCGTTACCCGCCCGAAAATTGATAAATTTTAAAAATATTGCTATTATACACTAAAGTTTCTCAAAAACACTAAGAAATATTTTTTTATTTTCAAAATTTTATAAAATAATATTGAGTAAATTAAAAATTACTCCCGTTTAAGATACCAATTTTAAAATTTACACCCTTTTGAATTTTTTGTTAAAAATAACACCCAAAATCTATCAAAAGTTCAAAAATTGCTTCAAAATATAATTTTTGGACGAAAATGCCCCTAATTTTTTTATGCCATATTACTTCGCCTCACCTTCTAGCCAAGGGCATTTTCGTCCTAAAAATAAATTTGGAAGTAATTTTTGAACTTTTGATAGATTTTGGGAGTTATTTTTAACAAAAATTTCAAAAGGGAGTAAATTTTAAAATTGATATTTTAAAAGGGAGTAATTTTTAATTTACTCAATAATATTTATATATATCTTCAAAATCATATTTTTATCACATGATTATTATAATGAGAAAAAAAAGTCAATGAATCGAGTCAAAGTTCGTAATATATATTCGTACTTCCTATATAAATAAAATATCAATGTATATTAAAAAATATATTAAATAAAACAAGTTTATTCTCACTAATATCATATATTAAATGAGATGATTAAAACAATTAAGAATAAACTAGGTACGTCACCCGTGAAATTCACGGGATTATCCGCTTAAAAATCGCATGCCCTGGTTTTTGTAAATCATCCACCAAGTTGTTTCGTGAATGTATATACGTAGTTGTTGTCTCAAATTACACGTGGATCGATTTCTTATTTAACGGAATTGGAGATAGTTGAAATGTAGTTTCGATTGCAATAATTGGATAATGGAAATAGTTCATAAAGTGGGTGGTTACAAGCAGAAGTTCAATCTAATTAAATAGTTCATTGGCAGTATTGAAATTAAGAATCAGTGTGGCGGTTTTCCCTTTTCTTTGCCGGTGTTTTGATAGGTGTCGGGCTTCTTGGACGCTTTCCTCCATTGCTTTTGCTCCTGTACTCAAATTTGTTAGTTGCGTTGCCTTTTTTTGGTGCTAAAAGAAACTTTATTTAATTATTCGTCTAATTTGATTGACCTGTCTTCATTGTGCGGTGGGTGTTCCATTTGGGCTTGTTCAATTTCTTTTGAGGTTGTTTCCTTTGGTCCACCTCCAGAAGCCTGATTCTAAATATGTTTTCAAAAGTGTTAAATGTTAAGTGTACGATGTTCACCTACTTTTATGTAGTTGGGCACCTTTTTCGTTTGTTGTTGAGACACACTTACTTCTAATATATTGTTGGCGATGTAAGTCCTTAGAACCTTTAATTCTCTATCTTGGCCGTAGTTGTTTGTTCCTATCGCGACCTTAAATGTGAAAAACTTGCCAATACAACTCTGTAGTATGTTGTATACTCTTTGTTTTCCGTCGTCCTGTAATTTTTTAGAGTGGTTGAGTTGTCATAATGTGGTGAAAAATTAGTATCATTGGTATATAAGTTGACTGGGAGAAATGTTGAGCCAAGTGTACGTGTACCTTCTCGTAAATGTCCAATAGTTTGTCTATTGGTTGCCCAATTATTTTTTCCGCCTCTTTATCAAAAACGACGATACTTGCTTCACTGTCCCCGTCTGATAATGTCCCGATGATTCTATACCTGTAATTTTTCATTTGGTAGTATATTTTTTTTAGAAATGTTGCATTTGTAGCATAAAGACACCATTTTAATCTTGCTTGAGTTTTATTTGGTACCTTTGAGTTGGGTATTGTATCTGCTGTCGACATTTGTGACAATAGTTGTCGGTTCCAAGTCCCTTCCTACACGTCGGACATGAGATGTATCTCCATTCAATGTCGGTCCTAATGTCAACTATTTGTCCGTGACACGTGTAGGTTGCTTTCTGTGCGTTGGATTGGGTCCGAACAAAAGTTTCGTAATATTTCATTTGAGTTTCTGTAAAATTTTATATAGTTATTGTAAATGTTATCTTACCATGTCCGTGATCTCCATCTCCTTGAGCTCCTTAATTGGTTTTCGATTGGCTGTCATTGTGTCCTCAATTTGTTGTTGTATGGTGTTTTGGAGGTGTTCAACTGATTTTGGAGATGTAACTCTGCATTTATTTTGAAAATAAATAGTTTTTTTATAGAGTAGTTAGTTTCTAGCAAATGCTTTGTGTGTGGAGTTACCTTTCCAATAACTCTCTTGTTTCAGGTATGTCCATGTCTATATACACTTTTGTTCCGTGAGTGCTCTGTAGTTGGTATTCATCTGCATTGAAAGTGAGCAGGTTTAGTAACATATAGAGAATAAATTTGTGGGAGCTACTTCTTACCGTTGTATAGGACAACTCTTGTTGAGGTAATGATAATTGTGTTAGGCTTGCCGGATTCTGTTGTGAAGATTCCGTCAACGTATTTGGTTGCCTTTCCCCATAATGTGACCCTAATCTTATTGTCCCTATACATTGAACATTGTAGGCTTAAATATCAATGCATAATCGAATAAAGTTTACGACAAATACCTTTAACATGAAATCTCACCTCTCATCTTCAATGAAGATGTGGCGTATTTCTGTAGGTCCGTTTGTTGTCATAACGTGAGCCTTGTCCTCTATTCCCGTCAGAAGTCCTACGACATCTGCATGCATCTTCAAGTTAGTGTGTGAATGTGAACACTCTAATTAGAAGTAAATTTATGTAATTTGGGTTAGGTACCTATCAAGTAGTCTGTTTCGTTGCTTCTTTCCTCAAGCAGATGCAGCGGATGAAATTCAAACTTATACATTGGAATATGTTTCTCGTTTTGTGGTGACTCGAGGACAGAAGTGAATGGGGTGAACTTAATAATGTTTTCATTTGTATTGACGGGACGATATCCTCTTTTATTTTTTTCGACATCAAAGTGCGTTAGCTTGTATACTTGACCTTCTTGAAGTAGTTCCTTGAAACTGTGCATCCATTTTCTATTGATAGTTGCTTGTATATGATCGCCCTGTTAATTGATGGTTCCCATAGACGTAAGTAAATATTTGGGTAAATTGTATTGTGGTTGGTAAGATAATATTTTATACCTGTGCATCTAGGAAAATCACATCTAGTGACACGGGAATGTCATTTGCCTTTGGTGTCACATTCCACATCCTAGTTGCTCGAGCGATTATTTGGTAGCGGGATTTGGATGGCACCATTGTTGCTATGTTCGTGGTAAGGGGAGTCATTTCCTTTTTTTTGTTATGTTCTTTTTGAATTGTGATTGTGTGATTGGTTTTGTGGTATTTATAGTCAGTTGTTGACTTGTGTGTTTTATTTTTGAGCACTCAAAGAGTCGCAATTTATTTCGATCTCTTTAGGTGGGTAATTAGTTTTTGTAAGATATGATTGTGTGATTGGTCTTGTGGTATTTATAGTCAGTTGTTGACTTGTGTGTTTTATTTGTGAGCACTCAAAGAGTCGCAATTCATTTCGATCTCTTTAGGTGGGTAATTAGTTTTCGTAAGATATGATATATATATATATATATATATATATATATATATATATATATATATATATATATATATATATATATGGGAGAAAAATTTAAGAAGATCGTAACCCCCGATTAATTTCATCATAATAAATTTCGGATATTATTATTATTATTATTATTATTATTATTATTATTAATCATGAAGTCAATTCAATGTTGGTTAATGGAGAAGATCGTAACCGCCGATTAATTTCATGATAATAAATTTCGGATACTATTGAAACGTTTTTTTTCGGACCATTTATTCTTGAGCATTCATGGATGATTATAGTATAGATGCTATTCAATGGTGAAGAAACAAATAGTCATAAACAAATGATATTGTCGATAGGCTTAGTTTTTGTAGCTGGCGCAGAAGTTTGATTTAATTTGTACTATTCAATTGAGTTAACCTCTAATTTATCCGTATTCTTATAAACTATGTATCCTAAGATGTTTGTTCGTATAATTGTGCGGGTAATTAATTTTCTTAAAATATGGTATCGAAAGAACAATATTGTATAAACTTAATGCATGATTGTGGACATAAAATTTATTAAATGTGGGGTAAACGAAAGGGTAGAAACCGCCGCTCTTAATTCTATTTACATCAAATGTTACGATTGTAGACAAATTAATTTAACTAATAAACTGATTAATAATATCTTATGTAATAACATAGGCAAATGAAAAGTTTTTGTTGTCATGAAGGAAATTATTGCGACGTACATTTTCAGGAGTAACGATCCTATCCAGAACTTTTATTTAATAATTTGTTGTATTATTATATGTGATATTTGATAATAAGATTTACTGATAATGAATGAAAATTTCATTTGACTTACAATATTTTAATCACAATGTAATACATATCACAAACCTTTCGTTTACCCATAAGTAATTAATTGCATTAGTAATTGAACAAAGCCTTTTCATTGAGTATTTATATATAGTTTTATTTTTTTCATTAACAAATTTACAAAAACTTTAATTTGGCACTAATTGTTTTTATTAAATGTAATTAATTACATTAGTAATTGTTTTTTTTTTTGACTAAATGTAAATAATTACATTAGTAATTGACCAAAACCTTTTCACTTACCCTTATGTAATTTATATGTGTCATAATTCATTTATTATTTATATAAATTTAATTTAATTGTTGTCATGAAGGAAATTATTGTGACGTACATTTTCAGGAATAACGATCCTATCCAAAACTTTTATTTAATAATTTGTTGTATTGCATTAGTAATTGAACAAAACCTTTTCACTTACCCTTATGTAATTAATATTTGTCATAATTCATTGATTATTTATATATAGATTTATTGTTTTCATTAACAAATTTTCTAAAACTTTAATTTGGCACTAATTGTTTTTATTAAATGTAATTAATTACATTAGTAATTGATATTATTTTTTTTTGGACTAAATGTAATTAATTACATTAGTAATTGACCAAAACCTTTTCACTTACCCTTATGTAATAATTAATATGTGTCATCATTCATTTATTATTTATATAAATTTAATTGTTGTCATTAAGAAAATTATTGTGACGTACATTTTCAGGAATAACGATCCTATCCAGAACTTTTATTTAATAATTTGTTGTATTATTATATGTGATATTTGATAATAAGATTTACTGATAATGAATGAAAATTTCATTTGACTTACAATATTTTAATCACAATGTAATACATATCACAAACCTTTCGTTTACCCATAAGTAATTATTTTTTTTCATAAATAATTCAATTTAATTTAGGCGGTAATAAATGTATTGCGGATATTACTTTTCGGATATTGTTTTTGGTTAGAGAATTATGCAAAGGCAGTAATCAAGTATGAAATTGGATTTTTACAAAAAGTTA
The DNA here is from genome assembly GCA_958450325.1 of Agrostemma githago. NCBI lineage: Eukaryota > Viridiplantae > Streptophyta > Magnoliopsida > Caryophyllales > Caryophyllaceae > Agrostemma > Agrostemma githago. The sequence goes on from OY288249.1 coordinate 29,464,237, forward strand.
CTGTATGAAATTATGAAAAAAACAGTACATATATGTAAGCAACAAACAAAATGCAATAAGAGTAAATCAGAGCCGAATGGAAAAATTGTAAAAGCACAAACAGTTGCAACATCCTCGTAATCATATTTTGTAGCGAAGCTTCAATATAAATAAAAGCACACTCTTATGCACCCAACATCCGTGATATTTAAAGTTAACTTGGAATATATTTATATAAATAATCAACTTAATTATATTCTGAATATATATGCAAGAAATTGAAAAACAAAAACAGCTGTAACCTCTCCGTAATTATATTTTGTAAATTTCTTCAAGTTTGAATATATATAAAATCACGCGCTCATGAACACCAAATCCATTATATTTAAAGTTAACCTGAAATGTATATATAATTGGGGAGAATATTTTTAAAATAGAACGGGGAATTTTTGAATAAGACAAATTTATATAAAAAATTAACTGAAACAAAACTGTTATACCTGAAAGCGAGGGATTCGAGACGTTATCAGTGGTTTCACGTAAGGTCACCAAACAACAACAAAGGCACCTAAAAAAATTAGCACTAAAAAATTAGAACGCACAAAGAGCAAGTATACAATTGGGGAGAACATTTTTAAAATAGATGGGGAAATGTTTTAATAAGACAAAATATTTATATAAATAATCAACCAGAACAAAATTATTATACCTGAGAAATGAAAAATTGCAGAGTTGATTATTGGCCTCGCATGAATTTACTAAACCAAAACAAATGCGAAAAGATGAAATCAGCACTAAAATTAGAATCAAGGAACAACAATTGTACAACTGAAGAGAATATTTTAAAAATAGAACGGGAACTTATCTATTTAGAATCATGAAAAAACAACACATATATAAGCAACCGAACAAAATGCAATAAGAATGAATCAGAGCCGAACGCAAGAAATTGAAAAACCAAAACAGCTGTAACCTCTTCTTAATTATATTCTGCAAATTTCTTCAAGTCTGAATATATATAAAACCACACGCCCATGAACAACAAATCCATTATATTTAAAGTTAACGTGAAATGTATTTATAATTGGGGAGAATATTTTGAAAATAGAACGGGAAATTATTGAATAAGACAAATCTATATAAAAAATGAACTGAAACAAAACTGCTATACCTGAAAAGCGAGGGATTCAAAACGTGATGGGGAAATGTTTTAAAATAGAGTTTTAAAATAGATGGGGAAATGTTTTAAATGTTTTAAAATTTGGACTAAATTCACAAAATGAAGGAATTTATAGATGATGATGATGATGATGATGATGATAATAATAATAATAATAATAATAATAATAATAATAATAATAATAATAATAATAATAATAATAATTAAAAAAAAAAAAGTTGCTTAAGCATTTAATGCCCGCCACGTGGCAAAAAATTAAATGCCTCAAGAAACCTTTTAACTTTATTTATAGATTTGTATTTATGATTAAAAAAAGTAAAGAAAATTAATGTTTTCAAAGTGCGTTAATAACCTGTATTTGACCCGAAACTCGTATAAACCCGACCCGTATAAAACCTGTATTTTTCAAACCCGAAATACACCCGACCCGTATTTTACCCGAACCCGAAACCCGACCGCCCGACCCGTTCGACAGCTTTAAATAAGAGTAATCATTCATGTTTAGATATTAACCTGAAATCTTTTGAGTTCTAAAAATAGCTTTTAAACCTATAAATTTAATTAAAATTATCTCATATCGAAATGATGAGATGATGAAATTCTACGAGTATTATATAAATGAGTAATCTTAAAAATGTTTGTCGTCCACATATATCCCAAATTTGAGGCGCATTTTTCGTGATATCGTCCAAATAATAGATTTCAGAGTACCATTTATCGTGTATGAATTTACTAATTAATGATTGAGTCATTCTAACTACAATGCACACTACAATTTATATTGACGTTTACTGCAAATATTAGCTCCTAGAAACTCATTCACGTATGTGGATAATATTCGTTTCCTATTATGCATACTCTTATCTTTGACTTACTTTCTACTGTTGCGTAGTCTAACGAATTTATTCAAGCATCCAACATGGTGTCATTATATATGTCACTAAAATTCGATATGTGCGAAGCTTTCCAACTACTATATATATATAATATCATATCCTCTTTATATTAAAGAAGAGACCATATTTAATGAGGTGGCACAACAACAATCCACTATTTAGAAATCTAGCTTTGCACCAAAGGGAATCGAACCCATAACCTTCACACACTAAAATCCAATAGGTTGACCACTAGATCACTTTATTACTTACTATTAAGATTGTAAAAATAAAATACTTATCGGACCCATTTACTTCCTTACTCATCGTTAAAACAGTAAATCATATAAATACAAATTGCTAAGCACTATTGTTCAATTTCTTTTTACAGATGTTCACTTCAATATACTTATAAATACAATTGAATTAGTTTAACATCGCATGAGACCGACATTCGACACTAATCATCTATTTATTAAAGAAGGGACCAAGGGCTATGATGTGACACTATAATTAGAGAGCAATTAACAATGTGAGTCTCCTTAACAATCCCTCTAAATTTTATTTTGGGACTAAATATGCTGAGGCATGCTTGGCCATTGTGTTCAAACTTTTAAAAAAAAGGTAATCAAAGCTTCTACCATAAAACGATGTGTCACACTTAATGTAATTACTAACCATGCATATAACAAGGTTCCTCTACTTAATTGGTTGGTATATAACGAGATTGACTAATGCTAATAAATTAACAAGGTTCTGCTGCTTAATTGGAGCATGCTTTTTTTAATATTATTATTTAAATAATATTATTATACTCTTTGATTATAATGTATACGTTTAAAATATTAAAATCAAATTTTAATAAATAATTTATTATAAAATGATACTCCGTAAAAGAAATTGTACTAAATTGAATATTTGTCTGTATTTGTAATTTAAATCATCAAAAGTACATTATTTTTTGAATCCAAATATAATACTTTTTTCGTTTTAAAATGTTTACCTCATTTTCTCAATATATAAGAAAAGTGTATATATTTTTGAAATGGGGCAAACATAAAAAATCAGGGAGAGTATATGAATATAAATATTTTATTAATTTTTATAAATTAAGTTTGCTCCAACGGGTCCGATTGATCGGGTCAGGTTTCGAACCAAAAAATTTAACGTGTCATTTCAAGTACTTGATAATGAATTTTTTTTCGTTTGCTTTCCTACGAAAACGAGTTTCGAAATGACAAAATTATTTGATTTCACGATTCTTGTGTTTTTACAAGCATTGAGAATATAGGTACGCTATGTCTTTTTGAACCTAACTGATATTATATAGGTTTGCTTAAATCACAATGTGCTTTTTAAGAGGCATGTCTACTACCTTTTCGTATTTGTATTAGTTTTACCATTTTTTAATAATGTGTTTTCTGGCCATTTAGCTATTTCATATCTATATCATAACTCCGTGGCGTGTCACGGGTGTCACACTAATCTTCTTTTTCAAGGTTGTGTGTCGGATTATCTTAAATTACAAATACGTAAATTAATGTCAGCATATTGCAAGGTAAGCACCTTCGTTTATTATATGAATCTTTTTATCAAATGTTGGTAATAATATTTGTGTTGTCTCTACCGATCTACATGGAATATGTTTCAGTATTACTAACTTCCGATTATTTAGAAAAAACGTTCACAATCCCGTGACGGTGTCACGGGTATCACACTATTACTCTATATAAAAAGGGGGAGAACCAACTTGTGCGTAACTCACTTTTGAGTAACTTTTATTTGGACAAATTTGCCCTTCACAAGAGGGATACTTTTCCAAAGCTTTGGACAAATTTGTCCTTTCACTTTTGATATGTACTCCTTAAGAGCATGTACAATGGAGAGGATTTACCCTCCTCTTAGGACTCTCTCTCTCCTCTAAGAGGAGGTCCTCTCCATTGTAGCTTATGTATTGTTTATCCTCTTGTTAAGAGGATCATGTCATTTTCCTCTAATTTTAGAGGAAAATGATTCTTGGCCCTTGTGCAAAATACATATTTTTTAATATATCATGTTTACCCTTTATCTTTTATAAATTTTGGAAAAATAATCTAAGAGGATACTCTCTATTGTGAGAGAAAAATTGAAGAAGAGAAGAGGAAGAGGATGTAGATAGTGAAAAAGGTAGTGGAGGAAAGAGAACATGAGGTGTCAAAAAAATAGAGGGAGAGAGAAGAAATAAGAGGATGAAAATGTCCTCTCTATTGTACATGGTTCAACTCCTTATTACTCTAGGAGTGAGGATACTACTTACCAGATTATGTCTTGTAGGTTTGTAATCTTTGTATACATAATTACAATTGTGTAGTAAGTAGCTTTTGATATGTATTCCGTATTTAGTTAATACTTGTGGACATGACGTAGGTCCACCCCGACGCAGCCACGCGCGGGTTTGGGTAGGCGAATGAATCTCATGGTGAGATTGCTCTCGGGTTCGAAATTTAAGTCAAAATGGAGTCGCCATCGAATTTTGTTGTTATTCGGAACCATACGAGCCCACTCTATGTCGTCACGGGCTATACACAAAGTAAGCCCATTTCGATTTCAGAGTTTATTGGGCTCGTCCCTTTGCATTGCAATATCGATACCGTTTAAACCGGCTTTCATATATAGAATGACTCTCGTGCGCCAAGGGTTTCGGGCATCCGGAAATCAAGGTTCTGAGTAAGGGGTGATGGTACGTGTTGGGAAGCCCACTAAGGACACCCAACCCCGCCCGCACATGGCGGCCTCTACTAAGACATCGTTCGTGTTCGTGTGCGCGCGCTAGTAAAACGATTAAAATGATATGCAAACAGCGTTTTCGGGCTAAGCATGTGAATTATATATGAACTACGTCATTTAATGCATCTTAATTATGGTCGAAGTGGTTTAGCATGCGAGGTTCATTTATAAAGCGATAAGCAAGTAAATAAATAAAACTCGAAGATAAATAACGTACAAGTTACACGGGCGGAAATACAACCCGGCCAATATGAAAATAAACGGAACAATAGATAATAAAAAGATAGGAACTGACCCGTATGTAAACTTGACCGCGAAATGTGTAAGTGGACTAACCCCGTTTAAATGCACATTATGTTGTACATCAAACGAAGGACGAAGACATAGGGCCTAAACGTGATGCTAGCCCGATCCTATGCCCCGATGCCTTGCCCCGACTTATCACGTCGAAAAATCGATCAAAGTCGTTAAGGTGTCGTGACGAGCGTTCGTTTTGGAAAATGGATTCACGTGATTGGCTTTACACGTGTCGACTAAGAGTCGTAAAAAAAGACGAGGCTTAAATGTTGCATTTAAGCTCTCGGTTTTCTGGGTTACAGGACCCACTCGGTCGAGTCATGGTCTGACTCGGTCGAGTGCGTCCTCAAAAAAGTTTCTGCCCAATGTTATGGTCGCTACTCGATCGAGTGGCCTAAGCGCTCGGTCGAGTAGCCCCTCGAAAAAGGGTCTGCCCAGTTTTATGGACGCTACTCGATCGAGTGGCTTGTGCACTCGGTCGAGTAGCCCCTGTACGAGTGTTGACTCGTCTCGTTTTTGAGGTTTAAAATCGACGGTCGGTCGAATTAAATGCAAATATCGCATGATTTGAATTTAACTCGACCTCCGGTACTATAATCGTGTACATGTACTATTATAATACCGTTGTCGGAGTTTTATGAAAATATTTACGTTAGAAAGTTTGAATTAGCAACGGAATGCCTCCCTCTACGTCACGACATCGAAACTAACCCTTTCGGGTTATGTGATGTCGGTTTTCGTGTCAACGGGTTCCGCACTAATTAAAATGGGATCGAATGCGTTCAACTACGATTAGTCGCGATCACGTCACGCCCTTGAGTACATTGGGGCGGGGCTCCTCGAAAGGGCTCCACCTTCGTCGTTGCTCGTAAAGGGATTAGACGGATTTTAGGCGACAATTATAGTCAAACGTATCCGAAACCGACTTTTTGATACTAGAATATATACATAGGCGGTATGATAGTGATATGTTAGTAACGCGAATAAAAAGTTAGTATGCGAAAATATAAAGTGTTAGGATGTTAGAGTTAGAATGTTAGAATTACAATACTAGTATAGGTATAATATTAACGATATAAAAACGTAAACAAAAGTAACAAAGATCGAAATGGGGTTTAGGACACCCTCAACATACATGCTTAGTAAGGACCTCGGAAATGGACTCGCGAATAGTGACGGGACTTTGGAGTATCGAGGATGTATGTAAGTTATGGTGTATGTGTGTGTGTGTGGATGGATTGTCGGTTTTTCGAGGGACAAGGGACTCGGTTTTTGGTGTGTATTTGCTTAGGGTTGTAGGGTAGAGGGTGTGGCTGAAATGTGAGGTGAATGTAGGTAGAATTGCCTTGGTAAAAGTTGTGAAATGAGTGAGGGTCATGGGGTATTTATAGAGTTTACCCCACGACCTAGGGTCACTCGATCGAGTGGCCCTAGTGCACTCGGTCGAGTGCCCTAGAAAATGGGCCTGATCCGGTTTTTGACGCTCCACTCGACCGAGTGGGTGTAATATCCGTATTTTATAGAGAGTCAAACTATATGTCAAATCGAGTCAAGGTAATTGAGTCAGGTCAAACTCGAACAAAGGAACCTTAGCCCGCTTAACCCGAACAATCTAGTGCAATTGACCCACTATAATAATAATAACCATATAATAATAATATTAAGAATGAGTGAATAACAAAGCAAGTGGAATTTGGTAACCTAGTAACCTACGCTCTGCGCACACTCTATTCATTCTTCATTCTCAAAATATACGCACACCATATTCATTCTTCATTCTCAAAACCTACGCGCACTACCTATCTTCCATTATCGATGCATCAACCTCCTTCACGCTGACCTCTGTTTCCCGACTACCACTGCCACACACTCATCCTTGTACTTGTCCTTTTCCCGTTGTTCCCTTCCGCGTGTGGCCGCCAGATCTAGGGTTGTTGGTGGCGGTATGGTGGTACGAATGAACTACTCGGTGCCGTTGATATCGGTGCGAACCGAGTAGGACAAGTAGATGTCAAACCAGCGGTTTCAAATGTTGACCGTCATGCCCTAGCGAGGTATAACGTAGTGTTATTAAATTATCATCGTCTCATGTTAGTCGGGTATTGGAATTATTGTCTTGTATTATGTTATTGTCGTTATTGGGTTGATATTCTCATGTTGAACCGGGTGGTTGCTAGTCATTGTTGGTGTTATCGTCGGCGTACGATTGTCGTTATCAGGCGTGATATTGTTATTATCAGCGTGATATTGTTATATTGCTGCTGTTGTCGGATGTTCTATATATTGTCGTAGTCGGATTAGCATTGCTATCGTTGCCCTGCCCTTGTTATGGGGCTATTGTGCGTACTGTCAGTAGGAAGTATATAAGGGAGGCATAATGTGTCGGGTTCAGATTGGATATGTCGTATATACTAGTGTTGTAAGTGACGTTGGCTAAACAAATAAGTTGGAGCCGAGATGTCGCTAGGGGTTATAAATTATAATGGAATTAGAACGGTATCAAATTCATTTTATAGTTTAGTGAGGTTGAGTCGGTTTTAGTTTATAATTTAACTACGCTAGGTTCAATATTAATTTAATTTAATAATATAATATTTTATTAGGTTCGAACTTCGTAGAGATTCCGTGGTGAATGGTACTAACGACGTGGTGGTACCTGCTAACTAGGTAAGGTTATTCTTACTCAGTTTACGTTGTATGTATGCATGTTCTATGATATGTAATGGTATAATGATGATATTGAGATTGATGCTTTGTGCCTATTGAGATTGAGGCCGTGTGCCTATTGAGATTGCGGCTGTGTGCCGATTGAGAGAAGCTAGCAAGGACTAGCTAGGCCCGGTTGATCTCGGGACCTTCCCTAATGTTTCCTTCTAGGAGAGCCTAGGAGGGGTGTGCACACTCGGACTGACGGGGCGTGACTGCGGTCGCGATAGATAATGGGAATGATGATGATGATGATGATACTGATACTGATGTTTGTGATGTTGGTTATACTAATGTTATTTATTTAATGTTATCGTAAGCTGACCTTGTGTGTATGTCTGATGTGTCTGTGATGATCCGATTGACGTTTCCGATCAATTGGGGAGCAGTCTATTATGCAGGTTATGTATATCGTGATGTGTTTGGATGCTGGGATACATGTACGGGATTGGGGTGAGCGCAACTTATGAGTCCAGACGTAGCACGGTGAATGCATAGGCATTCCCGTTTTTAAATAGATTGTATAACTTCCGCTGTGTAACCAGAGTTAATAGTTAATGGGTTGTAATTGTTTAAATCTTGTGGCCGGTTTGGTATTCCATATTGTATTGTAATGAGCTACTACCTCGGGAAACCGAGATGGTAACATCCTTAGTTACTTGGGAATGTCTGGTAAGGCTCCTGGGTAAATGGGGGTGTTACAGTGGGTCAATCCACTCGATCGAGTGGATCAGGTAAACCGAGGTAATTTAGGAAAGGGTTGACTTGGTTGATTATGTGATCTTTTTTGAATTTAGGAATGGGCGCCAGCTTCTAGAAGATGCATTTGGGCTGTTTTTGTGACGGGTTCGTCTTTGACCGGGTTTTGACCCGGTCGCTAAAAGACGGGATTTATTTTTGGTGTCGGTTTTGGCCCAAATTAGTCTTATTTTGCTCGGAACGACCCACTGGGCCTGAATTTGAGGTCTGTTTTGTGAGATTTTTACTCCGCTAAAAGTCCATGTCAGATATTATTGATTTCGGGTCCAAATCCGAGTATACCAAGTCACGTTTGCGTCCGATCATCATCGGGTGTTTGTCGGGAACTGCCACTACAAAAATTAGTGGTAATTCCGACGGAAAAGTTCCTACGGATCTTGAAAGGCGTCGGAAAGTAATAGTTCCTACAGATATTTCCTACGGAATCTCAATCCGTCGCTCCTTTAAAGCACACCTACGGAATTCCTACGGATTTGTGGTGGGAAATTCTTTGGGCTACACTATGTTCCATAGAAAAATTGTAGGTAAAAAAATATGTTTGTGAATTGTTTAACTAATGTTAATACATAAACTAAAAAATTTTTCATCCTCACCTACTTTTACTCTATTTCTACACTTAGTGCCGTATTTTACAAGAAATATACTCGTCCCGTATTTTGTCCAACCCGAAATAAGTGATCTGAAAACCCGAAACGAAACCCTCCCATAAAATTGTTCTGTCGATCTTCAGGTATATCCGTGGGTGGAATTTTCCCAATATGTCGCATGATTTTGCCTCAAAAATTAATGGAGTCGGGTTTGGGTGAGTATTCCTTTCAGGTCGAGTCGGGTTCAGTTCGTGTCACTATTGTGTCGAGTCAAGTTGGGTGAATTGATCTTGTGGGTCAAGTCGGGTTTGGTTAGGTTCATTATCCCGTCTAGTTACTATGTCATCTTACTCAATATTTTCCTAATAAGTTTAGTTTTTTTTTATAGTTATTTGGTTTAATTACTTTGTTATTAAGTATAATGTATCAAGATAAACATTAAATTATTTTCATTTGGATCAATTTAAACAGTTTAATACGAAGTAGTTTTCTGGTCGTGAGTATTATCAGTTTCAGTTCAAATCGAGTAGATTAGGGTTCAGGTCACTGATTATCCAATTATATCGAGTAACGGGTCATATCCATTTCAGGTTACTAAATGTTGAAGTTATATCGGACCGAGTTCGGGTTAACCGGGAAAGAGTGAGTCAATACGGAAAACATTGTTAAGGTTAGAGATAGCATATAGAAAAGTTAAAAAAACATTTAATACGTAGAAAATCGCATTAATACATATATACACCTGACCAATTTAGTAAACTAATCCTCAACAACTTTTAAACTCATCAATGAATCATCCTTAGTCCCTCACCGTCATTTTTTTAAACCCTAGGTAATCATCCCCTCACTACACCGATCTATGAACAGACCACTGATCACCGCGAGCTGCGCTCCCATCTTCACCTGAATCTCTTACCCCTGAATCCTTCGTCGTAACTCCGTCGCTTCTTCCTCCGCCTCTAACTTCGTCGATGACGGGCCAGCGCTTCCATCTTGTTCCTCTCCGATAATCGATCTACTAATTAATTGATTGATTGTTGTTGTAGTTTTGGTATTCGGGCTCGATTGATTGTTCTATGTCGTGCATTGTTTCGATTGATTTCAGGCTAGCCCTTCTTCCAAATGCTTCATGGCCTTTTCTACTTCAATAATAACTTTGTATTTTGTCCATTGTAGTTAATTTTGTATACTAGAGTTGAAATTTAGCATTAATCTGCCAGGGTTGTGATTTGTTTAGACGGTTTTCAATCCTTACATTATATGGTGAACTACTTTAATTTAGATTATTCTTTAGTACCTTTTCAAATTGTTTTTTTGGTAGTCATAGCATCTGATTCTTTTTTTCATCATCAGTTTAATACACAACACTGTCCGACACTGAAGCACAGCCAAAATCATCACCTCTTCATTGGAACCCATCACAAAAGCCCTCCTCCAAATAAACCAAGTTTTGTTGATATTTGTATCTAGTCAAGGAATTACATATATAGTGCACCAGATGATTTTGGCAAGCATAATAAGATTGGCCAGGGAGGATTTGGATCTGTATAGAAGGTAAAATTCTTGAATACATAAGTTATTATCCCTTGTTAGTAAGAAACCGATTACTGATTTAAGGTGGTGTCTCAAAGACTTGTTTAGCACAGCGTGAAGGGGTCAAATGTACTAACTTATTACATTGAGAATAAGCTTATTTATCGAGATGTGACGAAGTGTAGAGACTTGAGGAGTAGAAACCTTCGACATTGGGTTATAACAATTTGTCGATTTTCGACTCAATTTTCAATATGGTTCATTTGAAAATAACGTATCTATATGCTCATCAAGTAGTTATACATCTCTTATTTTTCTACATTTCTAAGGCTGTACTTGGCATTATTGCAAGGAAACTTGATGCAGCTGCAACACCAAGCATTGATCGAGGAATTAGAAAGGCCTGCGTTTTAGGCGACGAGGTTAGTAGTCTTTACAGTCTTCTTTGACAGATTCATGCTTCACATAGTGCGGAATGGCTTATTTTTGGCGATGATTTGAGTTATTAAGTAGTTGTTTTGATTTTGAGTTTCGTGTAAGTCATTTTATATAGTGTAATTATATAGTTCTCTTTTATTTTTAGACATGATCTAAGTGTTATTGTTTAGCTTGATAGTTGTAGTTAAGGTTGTTGATTTTAGTTTGAATCATACGCGGAGCAATGACAAGATTTTGGCTCTCACATCCAGGTGACTATAAGGTAATATTCGGACAATCTTAGTATTACATTGTTATAACGTGCTTAACCATGTGCTTATTTTGTGCTCAAAACATTATAAACATCTTGATATAAGACTAAGCTTAATACTAAGGTGATCTCTTAAGTAATTTAATGTCATATTTTCACTCATATTGTCATTATATATAGTATACATCTCTTTGAGCTATTTATCTTAGGTCTGATCATATACACAGCTAAATTGTAGCATAACCTAGGATTTCATTCCTCCTTGAAACCTCTTTTACTATTGCATATGTTAAAAAACAATCTCGATGTTAGGTAATTACTTGCTTATTATGACCCCTAAGTTCTCATCCTTGTCATCCCCTTATTATTTTGTGCATCCTTCTTTTATCGGATATTATGGTTGTGACACTCATTTCTATCCTAAACTAATGCATATTCTTACATTATTGCAATCAAAGGCTATACTTTTGTCAGGAATTCAATGGAGTTTTGGTTTTCATGATACGTTGGTCATATCATCTTTCAAGTTTGGTCTAGGAGTGTTCCGCCGGCCTTCTTCAGACAATTACTCCTACTATTTTGGGTGACTGAATTCTATGACAGAATCCAAGAGGAGAAGGCTAATGTGTTAGCGGATAATCAAAAAATGAATGAAACCATCGTGAAGATGCAAGACCGACTGCACTCTTATAAACATTTCGATGGCTAAAACATTTTGGAATGAGATACAATTTCTATTGTAATATAATATTTGGAATTATTATCTATTAGGAAAAATTGGAATTGGGTTTTCTGTCACATGTTTTTGTGTGGAATTGTGGTCTCCCGATTTGGTATATTAGGGATGCTAGAACATGGTAAAAGTATGTTTAGAATTAGCAAAAAAAATCTTACGGAAGTTGTAAAATTCCCAACGGAAATCTGCAGTTCTTAAAAATTAATAATCAAATTTTAATTTTGACGAAAAAAGTATTGCCCTACGGAATCTTCGTAGGAAATTTAGACCCTTCTGTAGGAACATTAGTTTGGTCAACAAATTGGTGTGACGAACAATTCCGACGGAACTTTCCGTAGGAAAGTTAATTCCTACGAAATATACTGTAGGAAGCAATTTGTTTCCGACGAAATATACCGACGGATTGGTTCCTACGAATTTTTCGTAGGAAAGTGTTTATTCCGACGGAAATCACCATGGTTCCTACGGATTGGGACCGTAGGAATGACACTTGTTTCTTGTAGTGTGCTATAGACACTAGCAGGCAAAATGCGGGTGTCTACAAAGCCCCCACTCTGACTGAGGCTTGGACAAGGCGAAAGTCAGAGTAGCTACCAGGCCAATCGCAGATTACGACCTGGCAGCCTTCCGGTCGGGTCGTTTATAGTCCAGTAGACTAGCGTGAAGGGCTCGCCAGCCATAAGCAGAGGGTTATACCTGTCCTGCCGATGATAGCTCCGTGGGGAATGAAACTTGCTTCTGAAGGTGTAGGAGTACCCATATGCTGATACATCATGACTCTGATTGTAGCATTCTGGGATAAGTGTTGGCTCACGTTGGGGAGTGAAGTAGTTGCGCGGGGACTTGCTTCTGAAGTCTTGGGGTGTACCTGTATGCTGACACATGATAAATTGCATGTAACACATAGGCAAAACACCGACTCGTGCTGGGGAAAATGTACCGAGTTGAAGAAAAGTTGAAATTTTCGAAAATTTTCTTTTTAGAATTTTAGGGATTTTTAGAAGAATTTAGGAAAACTCGGGACAACTAGATTCCTATTCTGGGTTGAAGTCAGGCCTGCACGTGCTGGGGCCCAAATTGCTGAGGAGGCAGGGTTAGCTAGGTTACAGTCAGACTTCCCTATTATAAATACAGGTCTCCCTGCTTCAGCTTACTGCATCCCAAATCAAAACCCTTCTTCTCTTAACAAAAATCTCTCAGTCTTTCAAGAGAAATCAAGTTCCTGCCATGGGTATTGAGCATCTCACTTCAATGCTTTTCGCCTGGTCCCAACACTTTCGGGACGAGGACAGGATTCAGCTGACCCAAATGGGGATTGTCAGCCTGTTTCTTCTTCGGCGTCTAGTGCCTGATTCACACTTCTTGGACGCTTGTCTGGCGTTTTGGGATACTACCCATCACGTCTTCGCATTCCTGCGGGGAGAGATATGCCCTCTTCCCGAGGAGATCGCAGCTATCGGGGGTTGGAGCCCTGTGGCTCGTCCTGCCATCCCTCCGTTCTACCCGGACCCGAGGAGAAGACTGAGGGATTTCCTGGGTCTGTCTCATGCTGAGACAGATCGAATGGTGCGGGGAGATACTGTTTCCCTCTTCGACTTGGCTGACAAGTTTATGAACAGTCAAGATGTGAGGGCTACGCCCTCTCATAGGCGTAGGGCTTTCGCGCTCTGCATGCTGCACCGCTATGTTTTCGAGGAGATGATGGATGCTGACTCATGCGTGGATCAAATTAGGCTGATTGGAGTGGTTGACCAGATGGAGACTGGTCATAGCCCTGCCTGGCTAGCCACTGGGGAACTCATCATGGGTCTGGATGCTAGGCGACTTGACCCAACCCGGCAATTGACGGGGAGCACCCTCATTCTTCAGGTATACGTCTCGCGATTTTTTTTTTGTGTTTCGCGGTTTCTTGAGATTCGTAAGTCACTCGATCGAGTGGACCCATCACTCGATCGAGTGATGCCTGCAAAGTGCTCCTTCCCAACTGTGGAGAGCCTACTCGATCGAGTGGGATGCTCTACTCGATCGAGTGTCACACCTGACGAGCTTCTGGTTGTTCTTAGGGGGCTTTACTCGATCGAGTCAGATGGTGTACTCGATCGAGTGGGCTGCAGCGGATCATTCCGTTACTCATGAATTGTGTATATACTTTTTGTAGGTTTGGTTGTCAGAACGCCTGTCAATCATAGAGCCTCCTCCGAGCGTTCCCAACTACCGTAGCAGCCAGATCAGTTCAAGGGGGCGCCGGATAAGCTCGAATCACCATATAAATCGAGCTTACTGGGACGAGGAATTGGTGTTCCACGGTGGCCCATTGATTAGGTGGACGGTTGCTTGGTGGTTCCTTTCTAAGCTGACGGGGTTGGCCAAGAGGGACCAAGCTCGTTACCTTGTGATCCTGTCCCTTGACTGGACAGTTCACATCTACCCGGACCGCATCCTGAGGCAGTTCGGTTCGTCTCAGCGCATTCCTGAGACTGAAGCCATTATTAGCGTCTCACTCCAACTGACGGACGCTATGTGCGACACCTGGTTGCAGAGATGGTTTACCCGTCCTACATGAACTATTCCCAACCCTTGCCAATCCGCTTGGGTTTCTCGAGCCTACGAGAAATGGACTTCTGAGGAGCCCGAGGAGGCTCGCAAAGCTCTGAAGGTCGATGAGGCCTTCGAACTGGTCCGTCGGGAGACGGCAAAGGACAATAGGGGATTCTACGATGAGGGAGAGACCCCTGCTACCTTAGTCCGATTAGAATCGGGTCTTAAGTCACATACTAAGACTCGAGCAAAAGATGCCGGTGCTAGTGGCACTCGGGGGCGGCAAAGCCCCCAGACTGACTTGGAGAGGCGACTTGGGCCGAGGCTGGCGGCCCGGGACCGACTAGGTCCGCGTGACCGGCTCCCAGAGCCCGTGAGGGCCCGACTCGGGCCTATCGAGATGGACGAGGACTCGAGTTCCAAGAAACGAGTCCGGGCTAAAGAGGTTCCTGTGGTGATTCGGGAACGCTCTCCTCCGCGTCGTCGTCAGTGGACGGTTAAGGAGGCCAAGGACAAGGGGAAGGGCAAGATGCCCTAAATACTGAGTCCTTAGTTTTATTATTTAAATATTATTACTATTTTTGTCGTGTGTTTTTTTTTTGTATTTTTTTTGAATTCCTGCACTTGTAATTTTCCCAAGTTTATTGGGGCTCTTTTTTTTGTGATAATTAATAAAAGGAAGTTTATTATTTTTTAAACCGTTCCTGTCTTTTCTCGATTGCACTGGTTGTGCCCTTTTGAGGGGCTGCCTACGTATCCGTGATTAGCAGAATCAAACCAGACGTAGTTCAGGCTTAGGAAATTTGCAATCTCGAATTACACCAAGACTAATGGTTCAAGATGTTTTGTGACAGTAGAATCAGTAATTCTAGCTCATTGACTTGCTTTTTGTAAAATAAAAAATTGCTAATGACATTGAGAAATGGCTAAGGGTAGTAACGCTTCAGCTGGTCCAGGTTGGTTGGGTTGACGAACTCATTCCCGTCTAGGTCCGTCAGCATTACTGCTCCCCCTGATAGGATTTTCTTCACCAGGTATGGCCCAGCCCAGTTGGGTTTGAATTTTCCCCTTTGGTCAACTGGTAGTAAAGCTCGAACAGACTTAAGGACTAGATCTCCTTCCTTAATGTTTCTGGGCCTTACCCGCTTGTTGAAGGCCCGTTGGATCCGTTTCTGGTAGATTTGGATGTTGTTGAGAGCGCGGGACCGCCGTTCGTCTAGTAGAACCAACGAATCGTACCGTGCTCGAACCCAGTCAGCTTCGGGTACTTGACTTTCTAGCAGAATTCTGAGGGATGGTACCTCTAGCTCAACTGGTTGGACTACCTCCATTCCATAGGTTAGGTAGTATGGTGTCGCCCCGGTTGCGGTGCGAATTGATGTCCGGTACCCCCATAGGGCAAAAGGTATTTTGTCGGGCCAGTCCCGATAATTATCAGCCATCTTTTTTAGTATGGTGACAATTGTTTTATTGGCCGCCTCTAATGCTCCATTGGTTTGGGGACGGTAGGGCGAGGACGTGTGCCTTTGAATTTTGTACTTGGTCAGCAGGGCTGCGGTCTCAGCTTGGAAATGAGTCCCGTGATCACTGATAAATTCATGTGGGATCCCATACCGACATATTATCTTGTTTTGGATAAATTTGGCGACATGTTTAGCATTGAGAATGCGATATGATTCAGCTTCGACCCATTTGGTGAAGTAGTCGATAGCTACCAGGATGAAACAGTGTCCGCCAGTACCGGAGGGATTTATTTTCCCGATTATGTCGATACCCCATGTCGAGAACGGCCAAGGTGACGTCATGGTATAGAGCAGAGATGACGGCATATGTTGCACATTGCCAAAGATTTGACAGTTATGGCAATGTTTGACGTATAACTGGCAGTCGGCCTCCATGGTATTCCAGTAATACCCGAGCCTCATGATTTTTCGGACCAGCATGTGAGCATTCATATGTGGGCCGTTTTCACCACCATGTACTTCGGCCATTACTTTCTCGGCCTCATATTTGTCAACACAAAGGAGAAGGGCCCCTTGTGCCGTCTTTTTGTACAGTTGCCCGTCATCAGTACGGATGAACTGGGTGGCTAGCCTCCGTAAGGCTTTCTTGGCTCGACCTTCCGTCCCGGGAGGATACTCTCCGTTTGTCAGGTACTTTAACACAGTCTGGTACCATGGTTCGGGATCGGTTATCTCGATGTCTTCGATGTCATGGATGTATGCCGGCTCGGACCGTCTTTCGACGCAAATTGGCATACTGGTTACGTGGTCGGGAATGTTCAATAAGGATGCCAATTTTGAGAGTGCATCTGCAAACTGATTTTCTTCTCGAGGCAGGTATATGTATTCCACCTTCTGGAATTGTTTCTCGAGATCCCTTACTCGTGCCTGGTAGGCCACGAGATTAGCATTCTGAGTCTTCCATTTTTGGAGTGCTTGGTTAATGACCAAGGATGAGTCGCCATGTACCCGGAGATTTGTGATCCCTAAGTTGGCGGCGGCTTGTAGCCCGTAAATGCATGCTTCGTACTCTGCTGCATTATTGGTAACATCAAAGTCCAGTTTGATGGAGACGGGAGTATGCTCCCCTCTTGGCGAAATTAGGAGGATCCCGACTCCGAACCCTCGAAAATTAGATGCTCCGTCGAAGTATAAATCCCATGTTTCAGCATCAGTATGGAAGATATCTTCGTCTGGGAAGGACCAAGTGTCGGTGTGTCCTTCCTCGATTACCGGGCTGTCAGCGAGGAATTAAGCTACTATTCGCCCCTTAATTGCCTTTAGCGGCACAAATTTCAGGTCGAACTCTGCCAACATTAGAGTCCATCTTGAAATCCGGCCATTGAGGATGGGCTTTTCGAAGAGGTACTTGATCGGGTCCATCTTGGATAGAACATGGACCTCATAGCTGAGCATATAGTGTCGAAGCTTCTTAGTGGCCCAGACTAGAGCCAAGCACGTCTTTTCGAGCATGGTATATTTGCACTCATACTCTAAAAACTTTTTGCTGATGTAATAGATGGCTCGTTCTTCGGAGTCAACTGTCTGAGCCAGCATAGCCCCTATGGCTGTCTCGGTCGTTGTTAGGTATAACGACAGAGGCAAACCGGGTTGAGGTGGCATCAAAACTGGCGGAGCAGACAGAATTTCTTTGATTTTGTCGAAAGCAGCTTGGCACTTGTCATCCCATAGTATCCGTTCCCCTATTTTCAGTTTCTTGAAAATGGGCTTACACACCATGGTTAGCTTGGAGATGAATCGACTAATATACTGGACTTTCCCGAGAAATCCCCTTATTTCTTTTTCGGTTTTAGGAGCTTGCATCTCGGTAATGGCTTTGATTTTAGCTGGGTCGACCTCGATACCTCGTTGGCTAACGATATGACCCAGTAATTTGCCTGATGTTACCCCGAAACTGCACTTTTGAGGGTTTAGCCTCATGTTGTATTTACGCAATCGGGTGAAGAATTTTCTTAGGGCGGTGATGTGACCGTCCCGTTCTTTGGATTTGACGATCATGTCGTCTACATAGACCTCTACCTCTTTATGCATCATGTCATGTAGTAGAGTGGTAGCGGTCCTTTGGTATGTGGCCCCGGCATTAATGAGACCAAACGGCATGACGGTATAGCAGTAAGTACCCCAAGGTGTAGTGAAGGTAGTCTTACTCATGTCTTCTTCTGCCATCTTGATTTGGTTATACCCGGCATACCCGTCCATGAATGATAGAAGGGCATGATCGGCCGTGTTATCCACCAGTATATCGATGTGTGGTAACGGAAAATCATCCTTCGGGCTTGCTTTGTTAAGATCTCGAAAATCTACGCACACCCGCACCTTACCGTCCTTTTTAGGAACCGGCACGATGTTTGCAACCCAGTCCGGATACTCGGACACTTGTATGAAGCCGGCTTTGAACTGTTTGTCGACTTCTTCCTTTACTTTGAGAGACCACTCGGGTCTCATTCGACGGAGCTTTTGTTTGACCGGTTTGCACCCGTCTTTGATAGGTATGCGGTGCTCGGCTATTTCTCGGTCTATCCCCGGCATGTTCTTGTAGGACCATGCGAAGACATCTTTGAACTCTTGGAGGAGGTTTATGAACTGTTGTTTCTCCTCGGGATCTAAGGATAACCCTATCTTAAGTATCTGAGGCTCTAAGGTTGTTCCCACGTTTATGGACTCGGTCTCTTCAATTACCGGATTCCGAGATTCCCTTTGCTCTAGTTGCTCGATCAGATGGGGAGATAAAGGTACCTGTTCGTCGGATTTCTCAATGTCATAGCATAAAATGTTTTTGAAAGCAGAATTTAAAAGAGACAAGTCGTAAGCAGAACGGTTGTTATTATTGATTGAAAACTTGGAAAACAGCTCAAAGAGAGCAGCCATCTGATCATTGGTCAGTGGCGGGATTGGTAAAGCACTCGGGACAGACCCCGAAGTGCCAGCAGCAGGAATGATAGAAGGGAGGGGGGTTACAGGAGTGACTCTAGCACCGACTTCTCTAGACTCGACCTCAGACTCCGACTCAGACTCAGGCATGTCTCCCTCTCCGGTGACCAGCTTGTAGATCTTTCCTTGACTGTCAGTCCACTTGACAGTCTTCCTCCAGGCCCTTTTTCCCGTCTCGGAACCAACATCCGAGATCAGCTTGGTCGGGTCAAACCTGTTGCTGCGGAGAATCAGGTTGATCGGGTCTTCTTTTGGAGTCGGGGCTATGGTGTCTTCCCCGAAGAGCAGCCCCAGCGTTGTCCGCTCCATCGGACTGGATAAGGGCGAACACCTCATCCGGGATGTAGTTGCAATCCCGGGCCAAGTGGGTCCCGAGGTGCGTAGCATTGGGTTGGTATAGTCCAACCTGGACAGCTCCGAATACGGGTGTGACAAAGTAGTCAGACAACCGTGGGCTGTAAGGGCTCAAGTGGATACCCTTCATGATGTTGCAGGCCTTTTCGATTCCTGCTCGGACAACGTTGTCCGGAGTGATGGCATAGCCCAGGCCGAAGTGAGAGTCTTCGTCCTTAAGGACCTCGATGATCTTCCCAGCTGGAAGGTTGGGTCGAGAGGTAGCCCCCGGAAGGTACCCTAGGTTCTGGAGCATCGTGTCAATGCTCGTGGTGAAGTAAGGCCTAAAGAGGTACTCTTCCTCGATCATCCCCACAAAGTCGAACCCCCAGAGGTCCGTGCGGCCCGTGGTGTTACAGCTAGCCACGGTCATTGGGGTTGCCTCCAAAGTAACAACATTGTCGAGTAAAGGCATCTTGATCTTACGGTGAAGGGTGGAGGACACGGCTTTCACCGCGTGAATCCATGGCCTTCCTAGGAGCAATTTGAATGATGAGGTGACATCAATCACCTGGAATTCAAGCTCCTTTTCTATCGGGCCCGTGATGATGGTCAGCTTTATGGCCCCAGCTACCGACTTTGGACTCCCATCAAAGGCTTGGATGGTTTGAGCAGTCGGGATATAGTCAGCCTTGGTAATGCCGAGGGCTTTGGCGGTCCTTAGAGGAAGGACATTCACGGCTGACCCGTCGTCGACTAGGGTCATCAGGAGGTATTTTCCTCGGCAAATCACCGTGATGTAAAGGGCCAGGTTGTGGGAGGTCCCGAATGGCGGCAGATCGGCTTTGGAAAAGGTGATCATTGGGCCTCCTTCTTTGGCCTTACCCTTTAGGTGGGGTAGGACCGTGGCTACCATTTCAGCAGGGGTAGCCAAAGAGTCGATCTTGACTTGATCGAGAGCCTTTGTAAGTGCTTCTCGATGTTCTTGTGAGCTAACAAGGAGTTGCCATATAGTGAGGTCAACTCGGGTTCTCTTCAGTTGCTTCACAATAGCCGTTCCAGCGGTCGGCTCTTCAGGGGCGACTTCCATCCCGAGTGGATCGGTGATGGCTGCCGGGATATGGGTGTCCCTAGTGCTTGTGGCTAAGTAGGGACGACCAAGGTTGTTGCTGGCTAGGACTCGAGTTTTGGCCTCTCGAATCTGTTCAGGGGTGATGGGAACGGTTTCCCCTTTAGCGAGATAGATATCATCCTCGTCGTCAAACCAGATCCCGTTCACTTGCGGGATGAATGGAGAGATAAGGTGAGACCAGTCAATCACCTCCCCGGCAAAGATGGCATGGGAGCTGAATGGGTTCTCCTTATTACTTGGCTTATCTCCGGGTAGCGGAATTTTACCGCTTTCAATCAGGTCCTAGATCAAGTGTTTCAGCTTCCAACACTTTTCGGTATCATGCCCATTGCCCCGGTGGTATTGGCAATAGGCCTGAGCATTGTAGTTCTTGGAGCGTCACTCGACCGGAACTTCAGGAGTTGGGCCTATCGGTTGGATTAGGCCTTTGGAGGATAGCCTTTGTAAGGCATAGGCATAGGTAGTACCTATATCAGTGAAGACCCGATGTGGGGTGTTCTTCTTGGACGGGGCATCTAGTAGATTAACCGCGTCAAAAATGCTGCGAGCTGCAGCCTGGGGCTTAGTGGTGGAGGAAGAGGCCCCTTGGTATCCTTTGCTAGCGGCCTTAGTGAGGCTTTCTAGTCTCAGGTCGTCTTCGATCTTCATACCCATTTCAGTAAGGGTGGTGAAATTGGGTATGACAGCGTACCGGAGGTGAACCCGGTAGGAGGGGAGGAGGTTCTTGACAAAAGCCTCCACCAAAGTCTTCCCATTGGGCTTATCGACCAATTTCACGCTCTCGGCCCTCCAGCGTTGAAGGTATTTAGTGAAACCTTCCTTTGGCTCTTGGGCCATAACCTCCAGAGATCGCATTGTGGTTTGGATCTCGGTGTTGTCAGCATAGTTCCGAGCGAACTCGGTGGCCACATCATCCCATGTAGGGTATTTTTTCGGGTCTAGCCTATAGTACCAGGCCCGTGGGTGCTTCTCCAGGGATGCAGCAAAGAGATTCTTGAACATGGTCGAATCCACTCCCTTGATGGCCATGAATTCCTTAAAGGCCCGTACATGTAGTAACGGGTCTTCAGTTCCCTCAAACATGGGCAAGCCTGTAAGGTTCAGGTTTGCGGGCAGCTTGTCACTCAGCGGGTTGTACTCTTGACTATTTTCCCGATGAATGTTGTTACTCCCAGCCAAATGGACTTGTTCCTCTAATCGGCGCACCGCGCTGACTAGTTCAGCTAGAGGCTCATTAGCCTCGACATTAGGAGCCCTTTGCTCCACCGTAGCTAGGCGAGCAACAATGGCCACTTGGCCAGCCCTCATTTCGGTCAGTTGGGCTTCGATATCGGTCTGCTTCGCGACCATGGCGTCCAAAGAGGTTTTTAGGCTGTTCAAAGTAGCCATCCTTCGAGCGTGTCTAGTTGCCGGCGGCCTGTCTGTAAGAACACCGCGTAATCAGAAACTGAACCCAGATCTTGGAAAAAAAAGAAGGAAAAGTGCATCCCGAGCGACACTAGGAAAGAAGACTAAAGACTCGAGAAAGACGTCTAGACGGATGACTCGATGGGTGGTATAACTTCCTTAGGATCTTGGCTTTGTGGGCCTAATCTCGTTCGAAGGAAGGTCCACGTGAGACTTTTTCCCCAGACTTTTGACTCGAGTGTATGGACAGACTTTCCTTTGTAGGGGTATGCCCTACGCGGGTCGGTCGTGCCTTGACGGATAAGGCGGACTTTGGGAAAGGGGGGAAACTCGTGATATAGGATCAGCGGAGTTTCGACGCTATAGACCTTCGACATACTATGCAAAGACCCGACACACGGCTAGACGGTAGGTCCTATAATAAGGAAGGTTTACTAGGAAGGTTGGATGCTTGAAATTGAATATTAAGTGGGTGGATTTCCGAGAGTTTGGAAATAAAAAAAACGGAACTTCGAAAACCAGGTTTAGAATTTTGAAAATTCAGAAAATCGAGATGGTGTTGGAAATTCGAGAATTAAAACGGGCAGCATGCCGGCTAGAAAAAGGATATTTTGAGTCAAATCGTTTGATCCTAAATTTCGGCGGCATTCCGAGTTTTGAAAATTGGATATTTTGAAAAGACGGGTCCCGAAACAGACAGTATTTCGGGTTTTTCAAAATTTGGGTATTTTTGGAAAGATGCATTTTTTTTGAAACGACGGTTTTTTGAAAAATGACACGGAGACCAAGTAGCACGTAGTCAAACAAGCATTATAACGACGCTTATGTATGCTTTACACTAAGTCTCGGTCGGTCAAAGTAGGGTCTATACCAACAACGATAGCATTCTCACGAAACGGGACGGACTTCCTAGCCGATTTGGAACTAGGACCTGCCGTAAAACCCCGGTGAGTTCCGCCATCGAAGTCTTTAGTGCACCCATGTAGGAATGCACCGTGGTATAGTGGGACGTCGGTCACAAGTAACCGGCCCGGGCAAAATTTGGGTTATGCATGTGATGGTAAGGATTTGTCGTGGATCCCGCCACCAATTAAATAACCAACTAGCACCTAACGGTAGTTAGGGTAAGTCGGGTCGTGTCCACGGAGACGGTATTGCAAGGTTTAGACTAAATCGGCCCAAAACAAGACTATGCTACCAAACAAACACAAAGAGCTAACAATTGATGAATTAAGATGAGAGGAGAAGAAAGTAGACTAATGATGAGCTATGATGAACTAGACTATCAAATACTAACTAAACACAAGCCAACTAGCAAACTAAGAGAAAGAGTCTAACTAATAAGATGAACCAAATATGGAAAGAAGTGGGTTAGGTCGGGTTCATAAGAATAGTAGGGTGATCGGGTTGGTTATGGGTATGGGTGTCTCCTAGTGCTAGAGTCGATCCGGGCTCTCGCAACTTAGACCGATGCCAAGGTAAGTCCGGGCTCTCGCAACTTAGACTATCCTCAACATGACCACAAACAAGACAAACAATGAGTAGAGGAAAACTAGCATGAGAAGCATGGCCACTACAACTCAAACAAGCATATCAACAAACACATGGTGTGCCAAGTATGTGACTAACAATAAAGAATCACCCTTTACCCCCAATCAAACCCTAATCACCCATAATCTACCCTTAATCCCCCTACTAACCCACAAATAAACTACTCACTCATGGTCAAACTAACTACAACAATGAAAGGATAAAACAACTTCACAATCCAAACATTCATCATCAAGAACAATATAAACAATAACAACAAACACTAAGTAAAGATTCAAACTTGATTCAATAACAATAAACAAGAGAAAAGAGAGTTTATACCAACACTAGATGAAGGAAAAGATGAAATCTTGCATAAAAGAGAAACCCAAATAATCCCAAGGTTGTCAATCTTGGAGAAGTCATCAAGTATCTTCTTAATACAAGCACTAATTAACTAGGATTAACTAAGATTAACTAAGGATTAATGAGAGATTCAAACTAATATGAGGAACTAAATCTAGGGTTTATATGTTGTAGAGAGGCTTAAGAGAGGCTAAACTAATGTAGGATCCATAAACAATACAAGAGGGAAGTATTTATAGGGTTACAAATGGAAGGGAGAAGAAAGAAAGAAATGCGGACTACAGCCCTTTGTTGGTCCCGACCGGGACGGACCCACCATCCCGACCGGGACGGGTTGGTCCCGACCGGGACGGCCTGGCAGTGGCACCCTCCAAAGTGCACTTCATCCCCGACGGGATGAGGTGCATACCCGTCGGGGATGAGTCTTGTAGGCCTCCAATATGACCCTTTTGGTTCCTCCTTGCTTCACATGAGCTTCTCATCGATTCTCGGGACTTGGGATCGGGTCTCGGAGGCACGGGATTGGGTCCCGAGGTCTCGGGGTCGATTCCGAAGCATCGAGTCATCGTTCCTTTACTCCGTTGGCTCCAAAATGTGTATGTATAGAGTCGGAATCGCTCCAACTCTTCCAAATCGGTCTCGGGAACCTGAAACGAACTAAAGAAAGCATAAGAAGCCCCTAAACCGCTCCCAAGGAGCGATTCCACAAGGAAAGTGGGACCAAAATACTACGAAATGGGCACTATAAACTACACTAATCAACTCCCCCACACTTAACCCTTACTCGCCCTCGAGTAAGCACATACTAACTACTATACTAGCCGAATGGGTATTAGCGCACCCTACGCCCTTTCAACTCACGCGAGTGCACTTAGAGGAAATGTGCACTCTGCAAGGCAAGTCGGGTCTTGCGACAAAACTGTGGATGCAACCGGACACAAAACACATAAACAAGCAAACATACAAACGAACACACAAAAGGTTGCACCCAAAAGAAAAGAAATACCGCTTCCCTCAAACAAGCGGTGAAAGAAGCACCGGTTTAGGACTCAAGGCAAGTGACAACGTTCCCAAGCTAGCAATACAAACCAAGATGGACTAAACCCTAATAGTATGACGACAAAGCAATAAAAACGTTGGTAACTTACCTCGGTTCCTCCTAACCTTCTAAGAATGTACTACGGGACGATCGGCAGAGTGGGAAGTGATGATCCACGGTGTTAGTCGACACTGTAGGTAAGTGAGACCCCGCCCCCTTTAGCGTGAGCCAAGAGGGTCGTCCCATGTCCGAAACTGCCCAACTAGTCCAAGTAAAAAGTGAAAAACGTGCAAAATGAGGGAAGACCGACTAATGCCGCTATCATCCTTCCTCGGGACTCGGTCCTTTGGTAGGCTCTTCACGGCAAAAGTCAGAGAAAGGCTTATTTTGAGAGGTAGGGGTTATTTTTGTGTGACGGTTTTCTTTTGGCATTTTTTTTCTTTTCTTTTGCATTTTTGCCTTGTTTTGCCATGCCATTCTTTTTCATCTTTTCTATTTTCTTTTTGGCTTTTGTGCCTTTTCTTTTTCTTCATTCTTTTCTTTCTTTCATTTTCTTTCTTTTTCTTTCTTTTTCTTTTCTTTGCCCTTTTTGGCAAGATTTGGCTTTTTGGCATTTCTTTGTATGACAAGAAAGGGAGAATTCAACAAATTGCAACTTATTGTGTGGATATGTGTGGGGGATAGGTAAATGGGTAAGTCGGGGGTCGTGATCCCTCCTCAAACCCACAAAAAGTGGAGAACTTGGACTAATCAAACAATTCCGAACACGGTCACCTAGGAGACGGGACTCGGTAACCAAGGCCTTTTCACACCGTGGGTGGTCATAATGGTCAAAGGTGCAAATCCCGTAGTAAACCCCTAGTAAGCTAGGTGGACTCAAGGTAAAGGGCCAACGAAATCATTGATTTAGGGTCATTCTACTAGATTAAAGTCCAAGACTCGATTTATACTACTAAAAAGGGAAAGTACACACTCACACACTAGCCTCTAAACCAGGTTTTCGAAAACGGTTTACACGCAAGACACACAACATAACACAAAACAGAGACTCAACGAAAACAAAATAAAAAGAAATAAAAGTAACAAAACAAGAACAACACAAAACGAACACAAAAGAAAACACAAACACCACCCCTATCTTCCAACCAAGTCACCAAATCATCCACACTTTACAAAGCTCCACCCGAGCACACAACATCACAATCTCCTCCAAACTCCACAAGAGATAAAGAAGAAAAAGGGGATAAAGATGTTACCGGAAGTCTTGAAAGCTCTCCAAAGCTAATGGTGATTAAGCAACCTATAAGGAAAGGGGAGGCAAAACACACAACAAAACAAATATACAACACAAAAGAAAAACACACAAAAGGAAAATCTTTTTGATTTTTGTGAAAAATTTTCAAATTTTTAGGATTTTTTAAAGATTTTTAGAAAAACTACAAAAACAAAGCTAACTATGCTAGAATATCGCTCCCCCACACTTAAGTCGAGCCATGTCCTCATGCTCGACCGTAGTGCATGGAGCACAAAAGAAAAGAAAAGAAACTAC
The DNA here is from genome assembly GCA_958450325.1 of Agrostemma githago. NCBI lineage: Eukaryota > Viridiplantae > Streptophyta > Magnoliopsida > Caryophyllales > Caryophyllaceae > Agrostemma > Agrostemma githago. The sequence goes on from OY288249.1 coordinate 29,490,691, forward strand.
GAAAATAAAGCTAAAAATCAAAAATAAATTGGAGAAAAGGGTAGAAGGCGTCCGGCCGGGGTGTAGTCAAGTCACCATGGGCCGAGACAAGAAAAAGATATGGATGGGGAAGAAAATAAAAAGAAGGAAATAAAAGGAAATGGGAGGGGAGGGCTAGGTGTAATCAAGTCACCTAGCCCGGATTCCGCCTAAATCCGACTAAATCCTCAAAAAGAAAGAGTGAAAAACTTGGAAAATTTGGATTTTGAAAATGACTCTCGATGTAGTCACATCATCGAGAGTCGGGAGCAAGCACACCAAGGCCTCGAAGGCCACCATGACACAAATGATAAGAGGGAAAGGGAATAAACAAAGAAGACAAGCTATAAAAACGGAAAAGAGAGGATAGTTGTCGTACCATACGGTTACCAACTCACTCGCTCCATCGTCTCATAAGTCAATGTAGGCACTTAGCTTGTCTATGTCGTCGTTATTCCTCTCCAATTGCACTCCGGTTCCATGGTTGGGGCACAAATGCAAAGTGAGGCGGGTTTTTGATGCGAAAGTCGGTTTGAAGTGAATAGAATGTGAGGTGAAAACATGTATATGAGGTGCAAGGGTCATATAATGAGAGTAAAGACATGTAGGGAGGTTGGGAGGGGGTATAAAGTGGTTGGGGGGTCTCAAACAACGAAGAAAAGAGCCAACGGAGGACAGGGGTCCATCCCGGTCGGGATGGGTGGTCCCGGTCGGGATGGCTGTCTCGTCCCGGTCGGGAAGACCTCGTCCCGGTCGGGACGGACTGCCAGTGAACCCAACTTTTGTGCACCTCATCCCGGTCGGGATGGCATCCTTCCCGGTCGGGATGGGCCTTCCATCCCGGACGGGATGACCTCTTCTAGGCCGGGAAGAGTCTCCAAACCCTCTATAGCACCCAAAAGCTCGAACCGAGCCTCAAAAACCGACTTCCCTTCACACAATCCAAGCTCCAACAATGACCGCTCTTCCCTAGGAATCACTTCCACTTCACACCTATCACACTAAACTCAAACAACACATCAAATTCCCTCCCTCACAACGCTCATCAATCATCCAAATAATCAAGAATTTCACAAAAGCAAACAAATTAAAAGGGAAGGAGTTATATACAAAGAGACGGTTCTTGTGGAACTCCGTCAAACCAAGGTGGTACTTTCTTCAATCTTTTTCAACACCGAAAACTAGTTCCATCTCCATCAAGGGCACGAAGGAACAAGTCGAAGGCCCTAGCAAAGTCTTCAATCAAGCTAGTAACATAAGCATCCACAAACCAAGGCTCTTCATGACCTTGTCTCGACGTTCCCGGGGCATCCCGATCTACTAAGTTCAATGGCTTGAACTTGTACTTTCGATCCTTCGGTATATACCCAAACGTCCATCTATCCTCATGTGGCCCCAAGGGAGGCTCATCTTCATCCTTTTTGCTCTTCAACTTGTCATTAGACCCATGACATGGGTTCTCATCTTCCTCCAAATCGGAGTCATCATCTTCAAGTACATACGAGTACTTCTTCAAGCTTTGTTTCGGTTCTCCCCCTAGATCGATGTTTTCCTTGGCTTGGATCATATTGCATGACTCATCGTTAGTAGGCGAAGTGTTACCTTGAAGGGCAAACACTAGCTTCTCCTCGCCTAACTCGAATGTGATCCTACCGTTCTTCACATCGATCATAGCACCGGCGGTATGTAAAAATGGGCGCCCAAGAATAATGGGAGTGATTTCATCTTCCCGCATATCGAGCACGATGAAGTCAACCGGAATGAAGAACTTACCGATTCTCACCGGTACATCCTCTAGCATCCCCAATGGTCGGTTGAATGAACTATCGGCCATTTGGAGCGTGATAGAGGTACTTTTAAGCTCCTTCATCCCAAGTCGGCAACAAATGGAGTAGGGAATGATGCTTACACTCGCACCCAAATCACATAAAGCTCTTTCGATCTTGTAGTGCCCTATGGTGCAAGGGATCGAGAGCCTACCCGGATCCTTCAACTTTGGAAGCGTAGAACCTTGAATGAGCTCGCTCACCACCCTTGTGAACGCGATGGTCTCTTCCTTGTCGACGGATCTCTTCCTAGCCAATATTTCTCGCATAAATTTTCCGTATGCCGGGATTTGGGTAAGTAGCTCGGTGAATGGGACACTCACATCCAACTTCTTCACAATACTAAGGAACTTGTCATATTGAGAGTCTACCTTGGTCTTCATTTGCCTTGTTGGGTAAGGCAACTTGACTTGGTATTTATTTTGCTCAATAGGGGTAGACTCTTCAAATGACACTTTCTTTTTACCCTTATCTTTAGCTTGAAGTGGGGGAAGCTTGTCTTGTTGAGGTTTCTCAACCTCCCATAAGACTTGCTCCTCCGTTGGGTTATCAAAGCTTGAGCTCTCTTGAGTTGGAGGTGTCACCTTTCTTGTCGGTTCTTGCATTAGCTCTTGCTCACTAGGAAATTGAGGGGATTCATAAGATGTACCTCTCCTTGTGGTGATGGCATTTACATGCTCAAATTTCGGTGTTTCGCCTTGAGAAGGTAGTTGACCTTTTTGTCTTGAGGAGCTCCCCGAAGCAAGTTGAGATACTTGAGTTTCAAGCATCTTCATACGGGCATCTCTTGTCGCGTTTTCCCCTTGAATATAAGCAAAGAGCTCTTGATGGTTTCTTGTTATGTCCATTTGACTCTTTTGCATGTCCATCATAGATTTTTGGATATCGAATCCCCGAGGTGGAGATGATGGATTATGCGGAGTATCGGTGATGGCTAGAGGAATGCCATAGTCATGAGTAGGAGACCGGCTCCTAGGCTTGCTTTGTTGTTGATTGCCTTGATTTGCTTGTTGTTGACGGTTCCCTTGGAACCCATGAGAATTGCCTTGATTAAGACCTTGATTGTTGCCATGGTTGTGGTTTTGATAGCCTTGGTTGAAGTTCCCTTGATGGAACCCTTGATTGTTGTTGAACGAACCTTGGTTACTTTGCTTGAAGTTGTTGAAAGGCCTTGAGTTGCCTTGGTAACCTTGGTTGTTGTCCCTTAAGGGAGGTGGAACATAAGGTCGATGTTGTTGATGGTGTTGAAAGGCTTGTTGTTGAGGGACTTGATTGGAAGCTTGGTATTGATTGGAGTAAGAGGCACCTTGCTTGAATGCTTGAAAAGCATTCACTTGTTCAATACTTCCTCTACAATTCATAGGGTCATGACCAACGATTCCATAAGTGTCACACATGCCATAATAAGGAAAAGAAGGTGCAAAACTCAAAGCGTTTACTTCATGAATTGAGGCTTGGTTTGAGGAACCGATGCTTTGAACTTGGGTGAGGTGACCTTGAAGCTTCTTGTCAATGGATTCCATGTGTGTCTTCAATTGAGCCCCAAGGTCAATGCTTAATTGAGTTATAGCATCAACCTCATGCCTACCTCCTCGATTTGCCTTTCTAGGCCTAGAGTATTGCGAATTATGCACCGCCATCTCTTCGATTCTCGCCCAAGTTTGGTCATCATCGACCTCGGTAAACCTACCATTGGAGCCCATGTCAAGTATAGTTCTTGAGTCCTCATAAAGACCGTTCCAAAATTGTTGGACCAAGAACCATTGTGAAAGTCCATGGTGAGGGCATGATTTAACCAATGACTTAAACCGCTCCCAAGCTTCATATAAGCTCTCTTCATCCCGTTGTTGGAAACCGGTGATGGAGGCCCTAAGCAAGTTAGTCTTCTCCGGAGGGTAGAAAGTTTGGTAGAATGCCAATGCAAGTTTCTTCCAAGTGTTGATGCCCATGGTTGCCCTATCGACACCTTTAATCCATTGCTTCGCTTTTCCAATAAGAGAAAATGGAAATAAAACCCATCGGATTTGATCTTGTGTAACCCCGGGTTGAGAGATAGCGTCGCAATAATCGGAGAAGGTCTCCATATGTTGGTGCGGGTCTTCGGAGGGCAAACCACTAAATTGGTTCCTTTCCACAAGTTGGATGAAGTGGGTCTTGGCCGTAAAATTTCCGGCATAAGCGGCCGGTAGAGCATTGGGTCCCGGCAAGACGTCTTCCATAAATGTAGAGTGGGAGGAAAATTTCGGCATTATTGGATGTAAGGGAGAAGATGGTGTAGATGGAGTTGAAGTAGATGTAGAAGGGGAGCTAGGACTAGAATCTCCAAAGGGATTGGTGAAATTCCCTTCGGCCGTCTCTCGATATGCTTCCTCAATATCGCTTCCTTGAGCTTGCTCTTGATGGGTATTGCTTGCACTTGGTTGAGAGATCCTAACCCGATTAATCGTCCGTTGGCGAAAAGCTCGAAAAAGCCTCTCCGGCTCTGGATTAAAGAGAAAGGATTCGCCTCTCCGCCTAGGCATACACTACACACTAGAACAAACGTGAGAATACCTAGTGCTTTATGGGCACTAGGTAACGACAATAAGCAAGCACAACTAGAGACAAAGAGAAAAGAAAGCTAAGGAATCAAGAAAAACTAGAGAATATTCACAAGAGAATGATAGAAGGGCACAAAGGAGGGTAACTAAGTCTAGAAATAAGCAAACAAAGTCCAAACAATGCACCGTCCCCGGCAACGGCGCCAAATTGATGGTAAGGATTTGTCGTGGATCCCGCCACCAATTAAATAACCAACTAGCACCTAACGGTAGTTAGGGTAAGTCGGGTCGTGTCCACGGAGACGGTATTGCAAGGTTTAGACTAAATCGGCCCAAAACAAGACTATGCTACCAAACAAACACAAAGAGCTAACAATTGATGAATTAAGATGAGAGGAGAAGAAAGTAGACTAATGATGAGCTATGATGAACTAGACTATCAAATACTAACTAAACACAAGCCAACTAGCAAACTAAGAGAAAGAGTCTAACTAATAAGATGAACCAAATATGGAAAGAAGTGGGTTAGGTCGGGTTCATAAGAATAGTAGAGTGATCGGGTTGGTTATGGGTATGGGTGTCTCCTAGTGCTAGAGTCGGTCCGGGCTCTCGCAACTTAGACCGATGCCAAGGTAAGTCCGGGCTCTCGCAACTTAGACTATCCTCAACATGACCACAAACAAGACAAACAATGAGTAGAGGAAAACTAGCATGAGAAGCATGGCCACTACAACTCAAACAAGCATATCAACAAACACATGGTGTGCCAAGTATGTGACTAACAATAAAGAATCACCCTTTACCCCCAATCAAACCCTAATCACCCATAATCTACCCTTAATCCCCCTACTAACCCACAAATAAACTACTCACTCATGGTCAAACTAACTACAACAATGAAAGGATAAAACAACTTCACAATCCAAACATTCATCATCAAGAACAATATAAACAATAACAACAAACACTAAGTAAAGATTCAAACTTGATTCAATAACAATAAACAAGAGAAAAGAGAGTTTATACCAACACTAGATGAAGGAAAAGATGAAATCTTGCATAAAAGAGAAACCCAAATAATCCCAAGGTTGTCAATCTTGGAGAAGTCTTCAAGTATCTTCTTAATACAAGCACTAATTAACTAGGATTAACTAAGATTAACTAAGGATTAATGAGAGATTCAAACTAATATGAGGAACTAAATCTAGGGTTTATATGTTGTAGAGAGGCTTAAGAGAGGCTAAACTAATGTAGGATCCATAAACAATACAAGAGGAAAGTATTTATAGGGTTACAAATGGAAGGGAGAAGAAAGAAAGAAATGCGGACTACAGCCCTTTGGTCCCGACCGGGACGGGTTGGTCCCGACCGGGACGGCCTGGCAGTGGCACCCTCCAAAGTGCACTTCATCCCCGACGGGATGAGGTGCATACCCGTCGGGGATGAGTCTTGTAGGCCTCCAATATGACCCTTTTGGTTCCTCCTTGCTTCACATGAGCTTCTCATCGATTCTCGGGACTCGGGATCGGGTCTCGGAGGCTCGGGATTGGGTCCCGAGGTCTCGGGGTCGATTCCGAAGCATCGAGTCATCGTTCCTTTACTCTGTTGGCTCCAAAATGTGTATGTATAGAGTCGGAATCGCTCCAACTCTTCCAAATCGGTCTCGGGAACCTGAAACGAACTAAAGAAAGCATAAGAAGCCCCTAAACCGCTCCCAAGGAGCGATTCCACAAGGAAAGTGGGACCAAAATACTACGAAATGGGCACTACAAACTACACTAATCAGCATGAATCATTAAACTAATGCGCACACACTAATATTCGAGCGATTTCTCTTCGAGTCTCACCCTAGGAACCCCGATGACATGTGGTACATCAGGTATCCCCAGCGGAGTTGCCAAATTGTGGACATTACATAGGTCCACCCCGACGCAGCCACGCGCGGGTTTGGGTAGGCGAATGAATCTCGTGGTGAGATTGCTCTCGAGTTCGAAATTTAAGTCAAAATGGAGTCGCCACCGAATTTTGTGGTTATTCGGAACCATACGAGCCCACTCTATGTCGTCACGGGCTATACACAAAGTAAGCCCATTTCGATTTCAGAGTTTATTGGGCTCGTCCCTTTGCATTGCAATATCGATACCGTTTAAACCGGCTTTCGTATATAGAATGACTCTCGTGCGCCAAGGGTTTCGGGCATCCGGAAACCAAGGTTCTGAGTAAGGGGTGAGGGTACGTGTTGGGAAGCCCACTAAGGACACCCAACCCCGCCCGCACATGGCGGCCTCTACTAAGACATCGTTCGTGTTCGTGTGCGCGCGCTAGTAAAACGATTAAAATGATATGCAAACAGCGTTTTCGGGCTAAGCATGTGAATTATATATGAACTACGTCATTTAATGCATCTTAATTATGGTCGAAGTGGTTTAGCATGCGAGGTTCATTTATAAAGCGATAAGCAAGTAAATAAATAAAACTTGAAGATAAATAACGTACAAGTTACACGGGCGGAAATACAACCCGGCCAATACGAAAATAAACGGAACAATAGATAATAAAAAGATAGGAACGGACCCGTATGTAAACTTGACCGCGAAATGTGTAAGTGGACTAACCCCATTTAAATGCACATTATGTTGTACATCAAACGAAGGACGAAGACATAAAGTCTAAGCGTGATGCTAGCCCGATCCTATGCCCCGATGCCTTGCCCCGACTTATCACGTCGAAAAATCGATCAAAGTCGTTAAGGTGTCGTGACGAGCGTTAGTTTTGGAAAATGGATTCACGTGATTGGCTTTACACGTGTCGACTAAGAATCGTAAAAAAAAGACGAGGCTTAAATGTTGCATTTAAGCTCTCGGTTTTCTGGGTTACAGGACCCACTCGGTCGAGTCATGGTCTGACTCGGTCGAGTGCGTCCTCAAAAAAGTTTCTGCCCAATGTTATGGTCGCTACTCGATCGAGTGGCCTAAGCGCTCGGTCGAGTAGCCCCTCGAAAAAGGGTCTGCCCAGTTTTATGGACGCTACTCGATCGAGTGGCTTGTGCACTCGGTCGAGTAGCCCCTGTACGAGTGTTGACTCGTCTCGTTTTTTAGGTTTAAAATCGACGGTCGGTCGAATTAAATGCAAATATCGCATGATTTGAATTTAACTCGACCTCCGGTACTATAATCGTGTACATGTACTATTATAATACCGTTGTCGGAGTTTTATGAAAACATTTACGTTAGAAAGTTTGAATTAGCAACGGAATGCCTCCCTCTACGTCACGACATCGAAACTAACCCTTTCGGGTTATGTGATGTCGGTTTTCGTGTCAACGGGTTCCGCACTAATTAAAATGGGATCGAATGTGTTCAACTACGATTAGTCGCGATCACGTCACGCCCTTGAGTACATTGGGGCGGGGCTCCTCGAAAGGGCTCCACCTCCGTCGTTGCTCGTAAATGGATTAGACGGATTTTAGGCGACAATTATAGTCAAACGTATCCGAAACCGATTTTTTGATACTAGAATATATACATAGGCGGTATGATAGTGATATGTTAGTAACGCGAATAAAAAGTTAGTATGCGAAAATATAAAGTGTTAGGATGTTAGAGTTAGAATGTTAGAATTGTAATACTAGTATAGGTATAATATTAACGATATAAAAACGTAAACAAAAGTAACAAAGATCGAAATGGGGTTTAGGACACCCTCAACATACATGCTTAGTAAGGACCTCGGAAATGGACTCGCGAATAGTGACGGGACTTTGGAGTATCGAGGATGTATTTAAGTTATGGTGTATGTGTGTGTGTGTGTGGATGGATTGTCGGTTTTTCGAGGGACAAGGGACTCGGTTTTTGGTGTGTATTTGCTTAGGGTTGTAGGGTAGAGGGTGTGGCTGAAATGTGAGGTGAATGTAGGTAGAATTGCCTTGGTAAAAGTTGTGAAATGAGTGAGGGTCATGGGGTATTTATAGAGTTTACCCCACGACCTAGGGTCACTCGATCGAGTGGCCCTAGTGCACTCGGTCGAGTGCCCTAGAAAATGGGCCTGATCCGGTTTTTGACGCTCCACTCGACCGAGTGGGTCAATCCACTCGATCGAGTGGATCAGGTAAACCGAGGTAATTTAGGAAAGGGTTGACTTGGTTGATTATGTGATCTTTTTTGAATTTAGGAATGGGCGCCAGCTTCTAGAAGATGCATTTGGGCTGTTTTTGTGACGGGTTCGTCTTTGACCGGGTTTTGACCCGGTCGCTAAAAGACGGGATTTATTTTTGGTGTCGGTTTTGGCCCAAATTAGTCTTATTTTGCTCGGAACGACCCACTGGGCCTGAATTTGAGGTCTGTTTTGTGAGATTATTACTCCGCTAAAAGTCCATGTCAGATATTATTGATTTCGGGTCCAAATCCGAGTATACTAAGTCACGTTTGCGTCCGATCATCATCGGGTGTTTGTCGGGAACTGCTATAGACACTAGCAGGCAAAATGCGGGTGTCTACAATACTCCGTATGTATAGGTTTGTTCCCTTTTATTAAAATACTAGTTGGAAAGCCCGTGCACCGATTTTCAGTGACGTTGATAATGACATCAAATTAGTTTGCATAATAGTAAACGAATACTATCCACATACGTGAATGTGTTTCTAGGTAGGTAATATTTGCAGTAAACGTCAAATTAAATTATAGGCGTACATTATAGTTAGAAAGATTAATTAAAGTATCTCACACACAAGTACATCTTCAACTACATATTCGTACCAATATTCATTTATATTTAAATGAAATATTTACTTGTTACTCTATAGGTTTTGTATTCAACAATATTATTTACGGATTATTATTATTATCATAAATGTAATAACTAATAAATAAAATGACAAACAATATTAATGTATCAATGTAAAATAAGAGATCCAATTTGACATAGATAATTCAAAAACATATTATATGTACCGTGTATATACACTATATAGTGATATGAGTAATTAAATTTCATGATAGTATAAATAGACATATTTATTTCTTACACAATAAATGTTTAAATAATTTATCTAATAGGAGATTAAAATATTGCTCATATGATTAACCAAGTACAGGCATGATTGTGCAACATTTTGAGAAAATTTCTATAAATTGTCAAATATAAATCTCTTACGTTATCTCACTTTCTTAAAAAAAATTAAAACTCTTGAATCATGTTATTAGTAATAAATTATAGTCAAATATAGCGATACACGAGCCGCTTGTTAGTGATGTTGATAAAATTTTTTATCATAATTAATTACATTTAAAATCTTTTTTTATGAAGATTTTACAAGTATCTTGTACAAAGTATAATTATAAGTACACGGATGATGTGCATTTTGTTATTCCTAGAATTTTTTTGGTTGATATAATGATATCTAAGGATGAATAATTTCTTTTATTTATAATGTGGGATAATTTTAATTACTTGAACTCTTTTTATGACTCAAAAGATTTCTGGTTGACGGATGATTATTTTTATTTATATAATAGAATTTGATCATCTTATTATAATTTCTCGATGTAGGATAATTTTACTTCAGTTTATAGCCTTAAGACTTAAGAGATGTTATAAGACTCAAATTTTTTTTCGTTAATATCTAAAACGAATGATTTTTCTTATAGTATAAAGTTTAATAAGCTCATCGTAATTTTTTGATGTGTGATAATTCAACTTAAGTTTATAATTTTAAGAACTTCTTTTACGACTCAAAAGATTTCTAATTGATATTCCCTCTGATTTTTATTTGTTGTCCCGTTTCATTAAAATATTCCACCTATATATTGGAGAAATGGGGCAATAAATAAAAAACGAAGGGAGTATCTAAATAAAGACGATGATTACTTTTATTTATATAATTTTCTTCACCTTATTATAGTTTTTCGATGTAGGATAATTTTTACTTCAATTTATAATCTTAAAAACAATTATACGACTCAAAAAAATTGACATCCAAAAACGAAAAATTTCTATTATTGATGATGTACAATTTCATCACTTCATCATAATTTTTCGATGTGAATAATTCTAATTTAAGTTTATAGTTTTAAAATATCATTTAGGACTCAAAAAATTTCAGGTTGAGATATACGAACGATTACTCTTAATTATATAGGAGTAATAAAATTCAATCAACTTATAATTTTTTGATGTATGATAATTCTACTTGAATTTATAATCTTAAGAACGCTTTTTAGGACTCAAAAAATTTCTCGTTGATATCTAAAGACGAATGACTACTTATATTTATATATTAGAATTTCATCACCTTATTATAATTTCTCGATGTGGAATAATTTTTACTTAAATTTATAAGTAGCTTATTTTAGAGCTTTAATATGACTACACTTTTTTTTTATTAATATCTAAAAATGAATGATTCTAACGAATGATTCTCCTATTTGTGATATATAATTTCATCACCTCATTATAATTTTTCGATATACGATAAGTCTATTTAGTTTTATAGTTTTAAAAAAAAATTAAAACCCCAAATTTTCTGGTTAATATCTAAACACGAATGATTTCTCTTTTTCATCAGCTTATAGTCCTAAGTCTCTTTTATATAATTTTTGATTTTGATGATTACTATCACCTTATTATAATTTTTTGATGTAAAATAAATTTTACTACTTTTATGGAGTACGTAATAAATTCATCACTTTTATGAAGTATGAAATATTGTTTATAATATAGAATTGTTTATAATATTGTTTTTAATCTTGGGATTTATTTTAATACTCAAAAGATTGTTGGTTGATATTTAAGAATGAATGATTAATACGGAGTATTATTTATAATATAAAATTCCATAACTTTATTACTCCCTCCGAGTTTCTAACATTGCCTCATTTTCCTTTTTGAGCTGAGTTCAATCTTTTACCCACTTTCCATTTTAGGCCATAAATGTGTGGTTCACATTCACCCACCAATTTATCTCTCCTCCTTTTTTTTTAACCACTCATTTTTCCTTCCTTATTTTCCAACCCAAAAAGAAACGAGGCAATCATAGGAACTCGGAGGGAGTATAATTTTTCGATGTAGGATAACTTTACTACTTTTATATGGTAATAAATTCATCGCTTTTAATTTTCGAGAAAAATAATGTGAAATTTATACTCTAATGAAAACATTTTCTACTACGAATCTAAGCTAAATAATTAACTTTTATGATTTTTTTTACGATAGATCTTTTGTTAAACGAAATTTAAAGATTTCTAGATGAAAATTATTAAGCATCGCATTAATATAATAGATTAAATTATATTATAATAATTAAAAGATTCACTACTTGATTTTTTTTATTATTAAAGATACTTTTCTAAATTAAGTTTTGATGCAACGGAACAATCACATCGCTCGAAAAGTTCTTACTTTACATATATAATAATATAATAATATATATATATATATATATATATATATTGATGACTGATTGATTATATCACCTTATTATAATTTTTTGATGTGAAATAATTTTATTACTTTTACGGAGTGCGAAATAAATTTGATCACTTTTTTCTCGAGAAAATGATATGAAATCTGATTTATAATGTAAAAATTAGAATTCCATCACATCATAATTTGACGAATGACTACTCTTATTTGTAATAGAGAATTTCATCACCTCATCATAAACTTTCGATGTGAATTTTTTTTTACTTAAGTTTATAATCTTATGAGTTTTTGTTGGTTGATAGGAATATCTAAGAACGAATGATTACTTCTATTTATATATTATTTCATCACCTCATCATAATTTTTCGATGTGGATAACTTTTATATTTAAACGATTGTTGATTAATATCTAAGAACGAATTATTGCTCTTATTTATATAAAATTTCATCCCCTCATCATAATACTCGTGTAGGATTATTTTTTCCTTACACTAATTTCTATATATTCTTTATTTAAATTTAAAAATATATTAAAACTATAATAATTATTAATAACAATTATTTTAAAAAATCAAAATTTTAATTATATATTTTCTAAAATAAATAAATATTAAAACAATAATCAAACATAATTGACTAAACGTTTCACGCTGTCGCGGTCCAATTTTTGTTGCCTTGTGAGGTGATAATCGTCAGTTTATATAGTGATACTTTTTAGAGTCTTAAATGGGGTAGGATTGTTTTTTTGCTATACAAATTCTTATTTTCTTTATTTTAAAAAAATCGAGTTTTAGGTGGAGTAGTATTTTTTTCATATACAATTTATTATTTATTAATTTAAAAAAATATATTAAAAAACTTGGACCAATCAAATCACTCGAAAAGTTCCTATTTTATTAATATATATTGACTCCTCACGTATATATTAAACAAAGGAGACGAACATATAAATACAGAGAGTACTTGGTATGTATTTTATTATTTCCTCTCACATACAGTTAAAAGATAATGGATAACATTTACAGTAATTAATCTCGATCTCATATTCTCGAAAGGGTTCATAAAAATGATTCAAACTATTCTTTCGAAAGAAAATTGAGGTAGATTTACGAGGTACTTAACTGATTTTAGTTAATTATATTCTATGTCGTTTCGTTTTAACATGAGATCACACCTCGCAATGCTTAGACCTATTGCCTATATATTGACATATCTTTTTGTAAAAAGACGATGTGGAGTTATCGTTTATATGAGTACGTCAAGACTCCAGAGAATCAAAAACTAGTATATATATATATATATAAACAAAAACCCTTTTTTGTTTCTTCTTTCTCTCTCTGAATTCTGTTGCAAGTTTGTGCGAAGTAGTTAACTCGAGCACCTCCATCTCCGTCATTGTTGAGGAGCTCCTGCAAACTGCATCACACCCTAAATGCTACCGAGCAGGGCCGACCAATGACATCGTGAGACCCTGTTCAAAATTTTGATTTGGGCCCCCCTAAACAAGAACAAAATCACCCATATGTACTTTGAGTGTAATCCCCTAGAAAATCTAACGCAATACAGTGGCGGAAACACTGTAGAGTGGGATTAAAACACACTGACAAACTATATCTTATTAAAAGAAATGGTAAGTCAATACAAAGGCCTCTTTTTACAAAAGGGCTAAAAGAAGAATCTCCAAACAGGTTAATACAAAACCATAAATTACATAATGAAGAAAGAGTAGGATCCACGCTACTTGCTAGCTCACACCCAAAACCCAGCAGCAAATACCTGTCATGTTATAAACATAACAGCCACGTCAGTGGGGAGTAACTCGGACGTTCTCCCAGCCATATTATATCATATGGAAAAATAATAGTATTACTATATCAGAATAATTAAAATGAGAAAACATTAAAACGATATAATAAAAATAAGTTTTTAGCGAAACTTAAAGCATTTGCAAACCTGCAAGTCAATATCAATCGATAATAATAATAATATTCAAAAATGGTGTTATGGAAATCAATCAGTGTGACGGAATAGACTTTCACTAGGATAATACTCAAACTAGCTTCGAGAACTTAGTCAAAACAAATTAGACTTCGGTCTCTAACTAGGCAACTCAACTATAACAGGACTGCGTGCAGCGAGGTCCTGGCTTAAGTAATGTACACCCCTCCTGGACACCAACCGTAATCCAGTTCAACCCGACGGCGACTTACACGATGCGATATCTAAGTTTAAGGTCAAAATATACACACTCCTGAACACAAACCATGCTCAGTTCAACGACCAATGCGTCTCAACATAGACACACCAGCTTTATAGTTGATGGCAAAACGTATACCCTAGACTGTATTACTCTACCCATACACTTGTCCTCATTCCATAACTCCAAAACAGCCATTATCGATTTTCAAAAGTAAATATAATCAATATAAACGATATGGATAAAAGGAATAACCATTTTATATTAAAAGGGGAAACTTTCTATAAATAGAAACTTACTAATTTTAGAAACTGACTTAAAATAGAAATATTGTTATGGAAAATACGTATGTTATTAAAATAGGTGAAATGTATAAAAATAGCATTTCTAACGATTAACATTTTATTATTATCGTCGTTATCGTAACTTTATTATATTTCTAAATTCGTTACTCAAAATATAAATAAAATATGATAAGTCGTTATATAGTATTTTATAAATAATTTAGGAAATCGAGTTAAAACAATAAATTTTAGAAAAGAAATGTTTTGAGAAAAGAAACGATATCAAAATTAACTAAGTCGACGAATTTTATAAATGAAACGGGATTTTACAAAGGTTTCAAATTATTTTTAATAAATAGCTTTTATTAATAAATAATACGGATTTTAATAAAAATAGTCAATCGGAAATAATTAGTGAAAATAGTCTCAACTAAAAATATATTTAAAACTAAATCGACTATTTTCTCATTTATTTGTATAAACCGTAAAACGAAAATTAATTTATTGAACAAGTATACAAATCTCGATTATAATATAAAAATACGATTTTGAATTGAAATTATAAATTAACGAAACATGACAAAAATATGAAATCGATATTATATAGTTACTAGTGTCACGATAACCAACAAAATATTATAACGATCGAAAATAATTAGATTACTAATGACTTATTAAACGATATCGAAAATCGTAAAATATTTATAGCGCATACGATTTAAAATAATATTATTAGCAATAATTAATAGCTAAAATTAGAAAACCGAAGTTAAAATATTTACTACATACTACTACTCAAACATACGATATAAAATCGAGTAACGTCCTAAAGTTACCTTGAGTCGATCTACGCGTTGATCACGTACTAGTCCTTGACGGTTCTTGACAAAGACATGAGATACACCCTCGTTAGAACCGAACACCGAGCAACCGAACCAGTACATCGATATCAGCTGCAGCATACAGCAACAGGGACACGACCATAGCAACGGCAGCCACGAAACAGCACATCAGCCTTCACGGTAACAGTACAGCACAAAAACCAACAACGATAAGCCGCAGCAACATTTGATAATAACAGCGAGCAGCAGTAGCACCGTCAGAATAAAGGAGAAAGAGAAGAGTAACAAGAAGGGAGCATTCGCATAAAACAACAGCCCACAAGACAACCAAGGCAATATCGAATTGGAAACAAAGAAGATAGATGACGAAGCTAAGACAAGGATAGACCGAAAATCAACCGACTGAACAAGAACAAGAAGCAATCTCATTGCACCATCCACGAAACCAGATGAACAACAGAAATTCACATGAATAAATAGAGGAACGAAGGGCATGGCTCGAAACCCGATACGTACAAGGAAAACAGCAGCAAACACAGCCAATTAAGAACCGATGCACCGAAAAAGAGAGAGAAGGAAACGAAAAAGTAAACAGAAACAAGGCATGAATCGAGTAGCAGTAGAACTGGCAGACAGAAAGAGGAAAACAACAGCAACAAAGCCAGAAAACGACAGGGGAGGAGAAAGGGGAAACCGAAAGCAATGGCCGTAGTAAAAAAAACAACCGCGAGCAAACGAAACAAACGCAACAACAGCAGAAGAACGAAGGGGAAGAAGAAAACGGGGAAGATGCCAGAAGACAACGAAACACTAGCAGTCCGCAAAACACAGCAACAAAACCAGGACGATGAATTGAAGAAAAAGAAAAGAATATTAAGAAAAGAAGAAGACACGCAGCAGCAGCAAAATGGAGCAAACCGCAGCAACAAAGAAAGAGGAAAATAGAATGGGAATCGAAAAGTAATGGCCGGTAAACAGTACAGCAGCGAGCAGACAGACAACACCAGGCAGCATCAATGAAAAGCATCAGCAGCAGATGTGGAACAAGGAAGAAAAAAAAAGAGAAGAAGACGGAGAAGAAAACAATACCGTACAGAAGGTGTGCGAGGTGCAGCAGAGAAGATAGAGAACAGAATTCGGCAGGGGGTCGAGATGAAGATCAGATGAACGAAGGGGAGGAGAACGCATAAACACGCACCAACCGTCAGCATCAAAAAGGGAAAAAAATAGAGGAGGACGAGGAGGAAGGTAGGATGCAGTTTTGGTGGGGATGAAGCGGTGCAAACAAGGATCACGTTACTAAGTGGGAAGAACAAAGGAAGGGGAAAAGAATGTGAGTGGAGGATGAGTCACTCAATTAAAGTGAGTTAAATACGACTTGCAATAAAAGTGTATCGATTCCGAGACAATAGTATACGATGTATACTTATTTAGTTAAATGAATCGGGTTAGGAATACGAATTACACGAATTCCGTAACGATAAGTTGACTGACCCACGAAACGGGTTAAAACGAGTTAATAAATAAAATTAATAAATAATCGGACCGTCAAACAAAATGAGTCAATAAAGTACTCGAGACGAAAATGAAGCTGACAGAAATAAATAATTAGACGATTAAATAGTATTTCCCGATAAATAATAAATTTTTGATAAAGTGAATTAAATTGATTTCCCGAGGAAAGAAAATAAATATTTTGACGAAACTTAAAATACATTAGTTTCGAGCTTAAAATATATGAATAAAAAGAATTTTGAATTCAAATCGTCGAGATAGACTTTTGATTAAATTAAATTAAATGTATAAAATGAATCGAAACATACCTAAAAATATGTTTTAAAAATATAAGGAGAGTTTTCGAGACAAATAGAATTTTAGGAGTTTGAAACAATTAAACGATAAATTCGTTTTATAATAATTTTAAGAATTACGAGTTAAATCGTAAAAATAAAAATACGAACAAAATTTTAATTTAATTTAATTTTTAAAAATCAGGGGTGTTACAATCTTCCCCACTAAAAGAAGTTTCGTCCTCGAAACTTATAAAAACATAATAATATAATGGAAAACAAGGTTATATCACTTAAACAAAATGAGAATGCTTAACTCGCCTAACACTCTCGAATTTTTTTTTTTGATTTAATTTTTTTTTTTTTTCAACTTTAAACGTGATATGAAATCGAAACCGCAGACAGAATTTACTTTCAAGATAAGTTGGGCTCAGAACCCGAATTTTAAAATCATTCAATTTAACAAAATCGTAAGTTAAAAATTATTCGATAAAATAATGACGACAAACAATATTTGTAAACGAACTCGAGGGGGGAGAGTACCCAAATATTTTCAAAGCAATAGTAAAACGTTTTGATTAAGGATTTCGACAATATTTTGTTTTAAGACCAAACAAAAATTTGAGAAATCAAATTTTGTAGTTAGAAATCGAATCAATTGTCAAACATTTTCAATGACAGACTTAAAATCTAACGACAATAAAACAAAAATTTAGACGTACGAAGTTTTTCGAAAATATCAAATCATTTTACATAATCATCTTATAAAAATCAAAATATTTGCAACTAAGAAAGTTTTCATAAAAATCTCGATCACTTGAAAATTAAAATTAAAATTTTTAACAATTTCGAAATACTTTAAAATAAATTATTAAGACCCTTTTGAAACATGACCAAAATAAAACAAAAACGGAATACAAAGTTTTGAAATTTATAACTCAAAATGTTAAAATTTCATGAAATCAAAATTTGTAGATTAGTCAAACTTTTCATAACACAAGTTTGGAGAAAACTATAAATGGACAAATAGAGTCAGAATCAACGACAAATCGAAACAGAAATTTTCAAACCCGATAAAGAAGTCAAAGGGATTGGCCAAAGAAGAAGTGGCAGGATTTAAGAAAAGCTAAGGGGAGGGACGAAATTGAGAGTCAAACGGAGCTCTCAAGGAATTACAGAAGAAGTTAACCATCTCGTGATTCCCGGTACGACTCCCACAACACGGGTTCCTAATTTCCATCAAATTCGTTGAGTCCAACATTAGGTGCCAGGTGGTACTACTCAGTCACAATCACCAAAATGTCTTACGTGATTATCCAATCATTCAAACGACACGATACTAATCCACAATTGTTTTACAACCTAATCTCATCCATTAAAATCCCAACGGTCATCCAAACATACCCAAACTCGAAATCGATAAGGTTCATAAATCCAAAGGTCATAAAGTTTGATCTCGAGGTACACTCCAAATTTCTCGAGTAAGAAACACTAAACAAGGTCCACAAATTTTAACAATGTTCGGGAACAAAATCCTCAAAAATGATCACCAACATATTTATAATGCCGCAAGTACAAAAGTTGGGAAAAGTACAACGAATCCTCAAACACGCTCAAACCTATAGGTAATGACGCGAACACTCACATCTTCAAAACACGCCCTTCGACTAAGGTTTCTAAGAATTCCACCAAATTTCATATCGTAACAGCGACACCACCAAAATATTTATTTATTCAACGAAGTCACAATCTCGTTGCTCTAAGGGTTCTGAACTATAAATCCATCAAGAAGACTCGCATTAAGTATTCCTCAAAACAATGCGATAAATCTAACCTCTAATTGTGCATATGTTTCTCTTCTTCAAGGTTAACAAAATTTATCCAAGCTAGATCACTCAACTCCAAATCTCATTGGTTACAGCCTTAAATAACGATCAACGATCTAATCTTTAAGACACACGGGTAATCTATGTCAACCAAAATTCTTAACGATATAACTGAAAACCTTTAATAGTACCACAACACTCAGGCAAATACTTTAAACAATATTCTATGATCCCAAATATTCGCGATGCATCCACCAAATAAGCATTAGGTAAAAATTCCCAAAGTAATGTTATCAGTTACACTTAATTCTGTTCTAGGTTAGGTACTAGGTATCCATCCAATATGACCTACTCTTACTACTCCAAAATGTATTCAACTCTAAGTACCCCAAAACAATCAAAACAACCTATAATCCCAAGGTTCAGTGACAAAAGTATCAACCTAATTCCATTAACCGAAATAATATATACCATTCAAATCAATCCTCAAATTTCCTCACTTGTTTAGAAGATAGGGTAGACTCACAATCCTCAAACCAGGTAACAAGGGTTTACTAAACCTCAATATCAATAACTTTTCACGGGGTTCACTGAGACAGAAATCGATCCAACCAAGAATCTCAAGGGGGGTAGATGGTAAAGTAGGGAAATTAATCGAAGATTTATCTCAAGAATGAAGACGAGAATTTATAAAAGAAGAGTTAGAAGAAGTAGAGGAAAGAGAAAATCAATGATCCTATTAGCTAAGATTTAAAACGAGAGAAGAATCTTCGGACCTTTAAGGTTCCACAAAGGAACTCACGATATCTTCATCTACTCATAGAGGAACGAGCACGTTCTGCAACATCATGGAACAAGAATCTTCTCTTGATCATCTAACTTGTAGCTTGAGCAAACTAAATCTAAGCTGAAAGGTCACCATTGTATCTTTCTTGTAACACAAAGTTGTCCACTCGAATCAGTAGGCGGTTAGAGTTCTAAGCAGGTCTTGTCCCGATCTGGAGCAGCATCCTATCAACGTCTTGTTTATCCATCTTCTTCCAGACAAAGGAAACAAATATTCAATGCTAGTCATTGAGTTACAAAAACACGTAAGCCTAACAATTAAGTCCTTACTTTGTTTCTACCCATCTCTCACTAATATTTCTTTAATATTCAAATCATTTACTGGTATTTTTCCTAGAATCAGGTGTAAGCGTCGGGAGCAACAATGCTCTGATACCAACTGTAATCCCCTAGAAAATCTAACGCAATACAGTGGCGGAAACACTGTAGAGTGGGATTAAAACACACTGACAAACTATATCTTATTAAAAGAAATGGTAAGTCAATACAAAGGCCTCTTTTTACAAAAGGGCTAAAAGAAGAATCTCCAAACAGGTTAATACAAAACCATAAATTACATAATGAAGAAAGAGTAGGATCCACGCTACTCGCTAGCTCACACCCAAAATCCAGCAGCAAATACCTGTCATGTTATAAACATAACAGCCACGTCAGTGGGGAGTAACTCGGACGTTTTCCCAGCCATATTATATCATATGGAAAAATAATAGTATTACTATATCAGAATAATTAAAATGAGAAAACATTAAAACGATATAATAAAAATAAGTTTTTAGCGAAACTTAAAGCATTTGCAAACCTGCAAGTCAATATCAATCGATAATAATAATAATATTCAAAAATGGTGTTATGGAAATCAATCAGTGTGACGGAATAGACTTTCACTAGGATAATACTCAAACTAGCTTCGAGAACTTAGTCAAAACAAATTAGACTTCGGTCTCTAACTAGGCAACTCAACTATAACAGGACTGCGTGCAGCGAGGTCCTGGCTTAAGTAATGTACACCCCTCCTGGACACCAACCGTAATCCAGTTCAACCCGACGGCGACTTACACGATGCGATATCTAAGTTTAAGGTCAAAATATACACACTCCTGAACACAAACCATGCTCAGTTCAACGACCAATGCGTCTCAACATAGACACACCAGCTTTATAGTTGATGGCAAAACGTATACCCTAGACTGTATTACTCTACCCATACACTTGTCCTCATTCCATAACTCCAAAACAGCCATTATCGATTTTCAAAAGTAAATATAATCAATATAAACGATATGGATAAAAGGAATAACCATTTTATATTAAAAGGGGAAACTTTCTATAAATAGAAACTTACTAATTTTAGAAACTGACTTAAAATAGAAATATTGTTATGGAAAATACGTATGTTATTAAAATAGGTGAAATGTATAAAAATAGCATTTCTAACGATTAACATTTTATTATTATCGTCGTTATCGTAACTTTATTATATTTCTAAATTCGTTACTCAAAATATAAATAAAATATGATAAGTCGTTATATAGTATTTTATAAATAATTTAGGAAATCGAGTTAAAACAATAAATTTTAGAAAAGAAATGTTTTGAGAAAAGAAACGATATCAAAATTAACTAAGTCGACGAATTTTATAAATGAAACGGGATTTTACAAAGGTTTCAAATTATTTTTAATAAATAGCTTTTATTAATAAATAATACGGATTTTAATAAAAATAGTCAATCGGAAATAATTAGTGAAAATAGTCTCAACTAAAAATATATTTAAAACTAAATCGACTATTTTCTCATTTATTTGTATAAACCGTAAAACGAAAATTAATTTATTGAACAAGTATACAAATCTCGATTATAATATAAAAATACGATTTTGAATTGAAATTATAAATTAACGAAACATGACAAAAATATGAAATCGATATTATATAGTTACTAGTGTCACGATAACCAACAAAATATTATAACGATCGAAAATAATTAGATTACTAATGACTTATTAAACGATATCGAAAATCGTAAAATATTTATAGCGCATACGATTTAAAATAATATTATTAGCAATAATAAATAGCTAAAATTAGAAAACCGAAGTTAAAATATTTACTACATACTACTACTCAAACATACGATATAAAATCGAGTAACGTCCTAAAGTTACCTTGAGTCGATCTACGCGTTGATCACGTACTAGTCCTTGACGGTTCTTGACAAAGACATGAGATACACCCTCGTTAGAACCGGACACCGAGCAACCGAACCAGTACATCGATATCAGCTGCAGCATACAGCAACAGGGACACGACCATAGCAACGGCAGCCACGAAACAGCACATCAGCCTTCACGGTAACAGTACAGCACAAAAACCAACAACGATAAGCCGCAGCAACATTTGATAATAACAGCGAGCAGCAGTAGCACCGTCAGAATAAAGGAGAAAGAGAAGAGTAACAAGAAGGGAGCATTCGCATAAAACAACAGCCCACAAGACAACCAAGGCAATATCGAATTGGAAACAAAGAAGATAGATGACGAAGCTAAGACAAGGATAGACCGAAAATCAACCGACTGAACAAGAACAAGAAGCAATCTCATTGCACCATCCACGAAACCAGATGAACAACAGAAATTCACATGAATAAATAGAGGAACGAAGGGCATGGCTCGAAACCCGATACGTACAAGGAAAACAGCAGCAAACACAGCCAATTAAGAACCGATGCACCGAAAAAGAGAGAGAAGGAAACGAAAAAGTAAACAGAAACAAGGCATGAATCGAGTAGCAGTAGAACTGGCAGACAGAAAGAGGAAAACAACAGCAACAAAGCCAGAAAACGACAGGGGAGGAGAAAGGGGAAACCGAAAGCAATGGCCGTAGTAAAAAAAACAACCGCGAGCAAACGAAACAAACGCAACAACAGCAGAAGAACGAAGGGGAAGAAGAAAACGGGGAAGATGCCAGAAGACAACGAAACACTAGCAGTCCGCAAAACACAGCAACAAAACCAGGACGATGAATTGAAGAAAAAGAAAAGAATATTAAGAAAAGAAGAAGACACGCAGCAGCAGCAAAATGGAGCAAACCGCAGCAACAAAGAAAGAGGAAAATAGAATGGGAATCGAAAAGTAATGGCCGGTAAACAGTACAGCAGCGAGCAGACAGACAACACCAGGCAGCATCAATGAAAAGCATCAGCAGCAGATGTGGAACAAGGAAGAAAAAAAAAGAGAAGAAGACGGAGAAGAAAACAATACCGTACAGAAGGTGTGCGAGGTGCAGCAGAGAAGATAGAGAACAGAATTCGGCAGGGGGTCGAGATGAAGATCAGATGAACGAAGGGGAGGAGAACGCATAAACACGCACCAACCGTCAGCATCAAAAAGGGAAAAAAAATAGAGGAGGACGAGGAGGAAGGTAGGATGCAGTTTTGGTGGGGATGAAGCGGTGCAAACAAGGATCACGTTACTAAGTGGGAAGAACAAAGGAAGGGGAAAAGAATGTGAGTGGAGGATGAGTCACTCAATTAAAGTGAGTTAAATACGACTTGCAATAAAAGTGTATCGATTCCGAGACAATAGTATACGATGTATACTTATTTAGTTAAATGAATCGGGTTAGGAATACGAATTACACGAATTCCGTAACGATAAGTTGACTGACCCACGAAACGGGTTAAAACGAGTTAATAAATAAAATTAATAAATAATCGGACCGTCAAACAAAATGAGTCAATAAAGTACTCGAGACGAAAATGAAGCTGACAGAAATAAATAATTAGACGATTAAATAGTATTTCCCGATAAATAATAAATTTTTGATAAAGTGAATTAAATTGATTTCCCGAGGAAAGAAAATAAATATTTTGACGAAACTTAAAATACATTAGTTTCGAGCTTAAAATATATGAATAAAAAGAATTTTGAATTCAAATCGTCGAGATAGACTTTTGATTAAATTAAATTAAATGTATAAAATGAATCGAAACATACCTAAAAATATGTTTTAAATATAAGGAGAGTTTTCGAGACAAATAGAATTTTAGGAGTTTGAAATGATTAAACGATAAATTCGTTTTATAATAATTTTAAGAATTACGAGTTAAATCGTAAAAATAAAAATACGAACAAAATTTTAATTTAATTTAATTTTTAAAAATCAGGGGTGTTACATTGAGCTTAAGCATTTGAGAGATAAACATCATTCAAGAGAGATTCAACCTTCCATAAATATTCAAAAAATGCAATCATTAATTATTTAATTTAAGAATTAAACTTACATAATATTTAAAAAAAAAAAAAACAGTGGAAAAAAAATTACATTAGTAGTACTTGAAAATTGAAATTGTCAATTGAAGGATGAATTAATTTAATAATTTAGCACAAAATACTTTTTAAAATCTTAATGAGTTGACGCTATAATTCTAGAAATTATAGGATTTTCTTTTATAAACAAATAAAATTGATTAATTGATACATATCAGAAACTAACGTATACTTTTTTTTTGGGAAAGGAAATTTTTATGGGATTAATTAAAAATAAATTGATTAAGTAATTGATGTTTTATGGAATAAAATTGATTAATTAAAAGTAAAATTGATTCTAGGGAAATTATAGGATTTTTCTAGAATTAATGTTTTATGGAATATTGGAATTGATTAAGTAATTGATTGATTGGTAAATATGAAATATGGAAAAGAGAAGAAGATAAAAGTTTTTTTTTTTTTTTTTTTTGTCCATAAATATTAAAGTATTAAGCTATTAAAGGGAGTCTTGAGTCTTGACTTCCAACTTTAGGTACATTGCTAGTATTAGTTATTTTTTTTCTTTCTCTTCAAATCATGTTTTCTTGGACCCTCCTATATTTGGGCTCCTGTTCAGAAAACCGGAATGATCTACTCATGGACCGGCCCTGCTACCGAGTATAACAGAATATAATTGTCTCAAAAAACACTTACAAACATTTACATAAACGGAATAAACCTCTCGCTCAAAACAAACAACATACGGAGTAGTACATTTATCGAGGGTGATTATCATTTTTTTGGTAATCCGTACCAAAAGCGTTGACGTGTGGCGTATTAGCTCCCAGTAAAAACCAGTATCGTCTTTTCAGGAAATTTGACAGCTCCAATTTATAAACATCCTTGCAAATTTGTACCGCAAGCGACGTTAAAATGCTATCACAGTTTGTTAAATTCCGTGATTAAACAAAGAGGTAACAAAATATCTTTATCACAGTTTGGGTTTCGAAGTAGCCCACCAACCGTTTGTCAAAAGTCCCAACTAGAAAAAGATAACAAAAGACATCTTTGACAGTTTGGGTTTGTTTGATTCTGTTTTTTTTAATTAAATGCCAGGAAGACAGCAAGGGCAGTAATCCAGATGGGCTCCGACACATTTTGTGTTATTAGACCTGATCATTTGATGCAATACTAGTCTTAGCATGCCAACGGCAAATTTTCGTACATGGACTGATCTTCTACTAATCAAGTCATTTCACGGCAGACATGACGAGGTCCTATCACATTTCCTTTCCAAGGTGCAGCACCCATTCTGGTTTAAACCTGATCATGTTGTACTACAAGTGGCCTTAAAATCCTGTGCTTTAATCCCGGCTTTTAGTGCTGCGAGAGCCCTTCATAGTCTTGCATTTAAGCTTGGATATGTATCTTGTCTTTCAGTATCTAAGGGATTGCTTAATGTGTATGCTAAAGCTAAGGACTTTAATGACTGCAAGAAGCTCTTTAATCAGATGCCTAAATGTGATACCGTTGTTTGGAATATTTTCTTAAATGGGTTGTCTAGGGCCAATGTTCATGGTACTGAAGTGATGAGTCTGGTGTACAAAATGCACACTTCTAATGAAGCTGAGTTAAGCTCTGTAACTGCTGCTATTGTTCTTCCGGTTTGTGCACGATTGGGGTGTTTGAGTGCTGGTAAGAGCATTCATTGTTATGCCATAAAATTTGGATGGTCGTTTGAGACACTACTTGGAAATTCACTCATTTCCATGTACGCAAAATGTGGACAGATTAGTGGGGATGCATATGCATCATTTTGTGAGATTGAAGACAAAGATGTAATCTCATGGAACACAATAATTGCTGGATTTTTCGAGAATGGTTTTCGCAATGATGCTTGTGTATTGTTTAGACGCATGTTAGCGGAGCATGATGTACTAAACTATGCCTCCATCTCTGGTATTCTACCTGTATATGCTACTCTAGATGGAGATGTTGCATATAATTTGGGTAGAGAGCTGCATGCTTACAGTGTCAGACGGAGTGAGCTGCAAAACAATGTCTTTGTTGTTAATGCGCTTATCAGTTTTTACCTGAGGATTGGTCTGCCTAAAGATGCAGAAACCTTGTTTAGTAGGATGCTTTCAAGGGATCTTGTTTCCTGGAATACCATCATTAGTGGTTATGTCTCACACAATGAGTATTATCAAGCAATCCATTTGTTTCATGAATTAGTTTCGGGGAAGATGCTAGAGCCAAATTCAGTCACTCTAGTTTCAGTCCTCCCTGCCTGTTCTAATCCGCATAATCTTAAAATGGTTAAGCAGATTCATGGATATGCTCTAAAAAATCCAACATTATCTTATGATACAGCAGTTAGTAACACCTTTATAAATTCATATGCTAACTGTGATGATTTAAATTCATCTTGTAGGACATTCATGATGATGTCTAAGAGGGATTTAATCTCCTGGAACTCAATGATTAACACATTTGCAGATTGTGGCTCTGAGTTGAAGGTGGTTAGTCTTCTAAATCAGATGGTCGAGGAGGGATTAAGGCCAGATTCCATCACCTTGTTAGCATTGATTCGATTTTATGGAAGTTCCTGTAAACCATTGAAAGTGAAAGAAGCTCATGGCTATGTTTTGAGGGCTTGTCATCGTCAAGGGATCGTGGGTTCTAGTGTACTTGATGCATATAGTAAATGTGGTAATTTGGATTATGCACAGAAAATATTTCGGATACTGTTGAGTGAGAAGACCCTGATGTTGGACTCAATGAAACCAGTATTTAGTACTTGTAGTTTACAGTTTGGCCAAACTGATATTTTGACTTGGAATTTGATGATCAGAGCCTATGTGTCGAACAATCACCATGAAGACGCTGTGTCACTGTTGTTAGAGTTACAAGTTAGAGGAATGAAGCCCGATGCAACCACCTTTATGAGCATTCTACCTATGTTTGCTAAAACAGCTTCAGCCAATTTGCTGAGGCAGTGCCATGGATATGTGATCCGAGCTTGTATAGGGGATGCTCAATTGATGGGATCCCTGATCGATGTATACTCAAAATGTGGCCATGTAAGCTGGGCTACTAGGCTTTTTTGGTCATGTTCCAATAAAGACCTAGTCATGTTCACATCTTTAATTGATGGTTTTGCCATGCATGGTATGGGAAAAGAAACACTTCTCCTGTTCGACCATATGCTAGAAGTGGGTGTGAGGCCAGATCATGTAGCAATCTCTTCCGTCTTATCAGCTTGTGCTCACACCGGTCTTGTGGATGAAGGGTTGAACATTTTTCAATCTATATATAAGGTTCATGAAATGAAGCCTACAATGGAGCAGTATGGTTGTCTTGTGGATCTCCTTGCTCGACAAGGCAGGGTTAAGGATGCATATAGGTTTATCACTGAGATGCCAGTTAAACCCAATGCAAGCATATGGAGTATATTGCTAGCTGCGTGTAGGACTTACCATGAGGTGGAATTGAGTCAAATTGTTACTAATCATCTCCTTTGCTCCGAAGATAAAAATATTGGGACTTGCGTCACAATGTCAAATATTCATGCGGCAGATTCAAACTGGAATGCAGTTTTGGAAATTAGAAAACTCATGAAGACAATTGATTCTAAGAAGCCCATTGGATGCAGCTGGGTGTAGATAAAGCCTGAGGGCTAACCATCTTCAAACAAGTTCAACTTTTAGCATTTGGTTGGCTTGGATAATAGAAAATTGGTAGGCTTTCGTATTGTTAAAAGGTACGCTGTTCATTCGTTTGGATTAACCATATTTTCCTTATAAGGAACCTTCATTATCAATTTTAATACATTTTAATTTAATCTTGTTCCGTTTCTAAAGACATAGAAATCGGTCGGGAATGCTATTATTCACTTCCACGAGTACATCGTCCACTACCCCTCTCGGATATATGCTTGACCGATCGGCAAGTTGAATCACAACCCCCGTTAATGACAAAGAACCGAAGCCCAAATGCCCAATGCTTCATAAGCAAAGTGATTGAGTCGTTTTCAGACAAGTTAGTAGGTCTGTTTTAGTTATATTTTCCGTGTTTAACACCGGTTTTAGAGGGACTTGTATTTTTCCGAATTTCACTAATATCGTGATTAGGATTTTTGAGCTCGGTAATCGTTTGTGATGGTCGGAAGCCTTGGTTATTGAGGATTTTATTTCGAAGCTCGGGTTGCAAGCATCTCAAGAATTGAGGAACGGAGACAACGAAAAGCAAGTAAGCAAGTATCTGAAATAAAGAGCAAGCAGGCAACGAGCTGTAACGGGAAGGAAGGAAGCAAGCAAGCAGCTGAAAATTAAATTCCCATCCAGGCTGCGCATATAATTTGCAGGCTGTTGTTGTTTTGGTCCGTGTTTTCAGACTTCAATGGGTGAGCTGAATTCAGGCCTTGGAAACGTAATTACGATCATCATTACTGCATGCCCCAGTTTGGATCAGATGTCGGCTACGTTGCTACCTATTAGCCCTACATTCGAATGAAATACAAGCACAGGGAGCATGGCTGCGGAATGTGAGTAATATGCAAGCAGCCATTTGTGATGCAATAGCTGCCTTAACCATCCATAAGTTGTAGCAAATACGGAGTATTACAGATGCAAGTTACGGGTTTAATGAATGCAAATTGATGATTACAAGCAAGCTGATGCATGACTAGTGACGGCTGTAAAATGAGCTGCGTTTTACCTCGAGTGGATGTCCGCACCTGCGTTTTGAACGTAATGAGCTGATGGGTTTCGGGAATAAAGGATGCTCTTTAAAGGGCTGTGAGAGGCTTAAGTCGTATGCCTCAAATTATAATTTATAATCACTTGAATCCAAATACCCAAAACAAAACAATAGTATAGTAGAAATAAGGGTCGAACCCACAAGAAATTTTTTTTAGCAAAATGTACTCCCTCTATTCAAATCCAAGTGTCTCATTTCACTTTTTGACACTATTCACACTTGAAGGGAATCTTCGATATTCTCGACAATCTATAAGTGAGAATATAGTCATGTGAGATTTTGTTTGATTCGTCTTTATGAGCACATTAAGAATATCAAATTTTTATAATTTTTGCTAATGTAAAATGAAAGATATCGCTAGTGTAAAACGCGTCTCGGCAAATGTGTAAAAGCAAATGAGACACTTGGATTTGAATGGAGGGAGTAAGTAGTATTAAATCAAAAAATCGTAATTTGTACAAAGGTGATAGAACGTTAGCCTATAATAGGTTCATAAGCCACTGTCTACCCGGTGAAGTCACTTTGCCTTTAAGCATATCCCTTATTCTACGAGTAATACACATCCACTTTAATACGTTGAAAAACACATATAGGTCTCATTATATTACCCTCCAGTCTTCCTTTGATTCCTTTGCCACCATATATTATACACCGCAGCAACACAAGCAGCCCAACCCAACTCCTCCTGCACACCCGAAGCCTGCAACTTACAGCACAGCATCGGCGAATCTAGAATAACAAAACCAAGCCATCCTTGCAGCAATCTGATCAGCTTGATACTGTACTCGCATTTGTAAAATAAATGTTCCAGCGCCTCTGCAGCAGCCTCGCATACACAGCAAGCATCTGTAGTAGCAATTCCCAGCCCAAATAACTCAACTCTAGTGTTCATAGCACCCCTACACGCCAGCCAAGATGAAAAATGATGTTTAGGAAGCACTTTGTTACACCATACCATATTAGCCCAATTCACCAATGGTGCTTTATCACGCAAGACATCATAACCCTCAGAAATTGTGTATGCCTTACTTCCTCCAAGCCAATGCCCTCCCTGGAAATGCGTCTTGAGAAGATCCCTAACATTGCAAACCTTCTTCCATCCCCAAGAAACTGAGGGTCCAGGATGATACTCACTTCAATCCTGCCCTTTTAGATAAAATTTATGCACCCATTGCACCCACAATCTATCCTTCTGTTCATAGACACAAGAAAATTGGTTTAAATATAACTGCGTACTAATGTAAAACGATAAGGAACTAATTAGTTATAGAATAAGTACGGGGGTTTTGGATGATTGTCTAATAACTAAGACTAATAAAGATGAAAACTCTAAGAAAATCAAATTATTAAAAGGTCTCGGGTCAAATATAAATCCACAACTTAATCACAATTGATCATCGAAATCCGGTTCAAATTATTATTCTTGACTACTTTATCGTGAATCATAGATTCTAATCCTCTTTACGAATAACTAATTAAAACGTATCCCATTCTTAATTAGATCTAACTATTAAACAACCTAAACAATTCAGTTCTGGGTTTAATTCAACAGCAACACTAATATATAGAGAATTCGATACAATAACACCTATTTAGTCAACCAACTTACACCTAAAGCATCGTTATAAGCTGACTAAATAAGGCCCATCAAATATCCTCATGCTTGAACCTTTACTCGTTCTCGAGTAAAACTCGAAAAACACAATCATAGCAACCATCACCAGTCTAAAACGCACGGGAAAATCATTACACTCACGGCCCTCACTCGTCACCTTCTAACTCCCTCACAACTAGACAACAATAATGCACGAGTAACTCCAATTAAATGAAAATCAAATCAAATGCTCAAGTGCATTAACACAACACAACATCAAACTATTATCATCGGCTCAATTCATCAAAACAAAAGACACTTGCAAATAAAGAGACTAATACCAACTCTAACGCCCCTTATTTCTCCAATCCTAGAACGGATCACATGAGCTACATATGTCACCGGTGGTAAAAGATGTATACCACAATACTCCACAACCCACACATGTGATCAATCCTAACCGCCTCTAACAGTTCAACCCACAAAATAAACATCACCAATCGCATAAATTATAATGCTACGACTACACCGCACCGCGATTCTTGTCACCGTAACCAACTAATCCTACCCGACCGTCCCTCTATGTCACACTTCTTATGACACCACACCAAGAACGGATAAAGTAATTGTGAGTTTTTTTCCTAATTCCCTCATTTTGCCTAGAGCTTCCGCCCTTGCGGAATTTCACTCTAACTTTTTCATTTTTTTCAACTCACACTACTCTCGTGGCACGCACGCAACTCGATTTTTCTTTTTATCCGAGCGTCCTTTCGGATTTTCACTCCGTCCTCGGCCACTTTCTCATTCTTGCCTAGACGCCCTTTCGGGTTTTCACCTAGCCGGGATAAATTTTTTTTTTTTCACTCATCATTTTTTCCCTTCAAATTGCATCATAATTACAACACGAAAGACGGTTACGAGGACAAGACAAATATATCCCTCCCCACGCTTATTCCGAGCATTGTCCTCGATGCGAGACTAAGGACAAAAATATAAACAAAAACATGGGAAAGGACCGTCAACATTGATAAACGAGTCGTCCGTAACGTCACATGATATTCACCAAATTAAACTCCAATTGTACTTACTGAGCATCATACTGGAACTCTCCACCACCTCACTAGCTCACGAATCAACACTAGCTCAACCAAGAACACCCGCATCAAACGAAGTAAATCAACCACAAGACGACAAAGTCAGCTGAATCAACACTAATTCGACTACTAACTCGACACCAACTCGGCAGAAATCACTCACAAAACCAACCGAATTTCAGGTACAATAACAACGAACCGCTCAGCCCACCACTAAGAGTCGGACAAAGTAGCGACTCCAATTCCAACAACACCAACAATGACCACACATCAAAAACTATTGCCAGCCTCAAATTGTAGCAGGAATAACAGACAAGCAAAAACAAGAAGAGTCGGGAAATGACATACCCGACCTGGGGCCGGTGGCGTCACGACAGCAGCACACCACGCGCCGACAGACCGGACAACCGGCGGCGGAGTGAATTAACTAGAGGGTGGAATGGTAGAGATGGAAGATATTTCGGGACTTAATTTGTGAATTGAAGGAGGTGAGAGATTGAATTATAGAGTTAAATGATGAGGGATGAAAATTAAGATGGGTAATTGAATTAGGGGATGAAGATATGAGGGATGTAGAAGATGAAGATGAATTAAAGGATCAATGGAGGGTGGATTTGAATTTGGCTGATGAAGTTTATTTTAACGGAGGATGGGAAAGGAGATTGTGGATGAAGAGGAAGGAGACTGTTTATTTTGTATTTTTGTTTTTTTTTAATAGAAATACATACCTGTAGGATAAGAAATGCGCGCGCCTCGCATAAAGTCTATGCTACTCGTGCGGATCGCTGATAGTTTGTCCTCAAAATTGAGTTTCTTTCAGTTTTTTCTTTGATTTTTAGTGACCCACTGTGCTAGTCGCCCCACCCTCATGCGAGTCGCACAAGATTCTGAAAAAATTGTCTTTCTCATTCGTACAAGTACTAAAAATTAAAAAAATACTTACAATTATATATATATATATATATAAGCGGCTTATTCTACGAAAAATGATTATTAATCTAATAAAATGAAAAATTACCCTTAATAAATTAAAAAAAAAAAAATTAAAAAAAAAAAAACATCATACCCGATACGGGTTGCCTCCCGAAAGCGATTTTGTTTAACGTCGTTGGCTCGACAACTTGCGGAAAAGTGACCCGACTTAAAAATAGGACGAAATATATACTTACCTTGACCTTGTTGAGACAATGGAGCATTATAGATCGAGCAAAATGAATGCTACGTTATGCGCGGAAGAACTCAATGCCTTTAACAATTGATCAAAAACACTCGCACATAGATTAGAGTAGTGATAATAAGAGATATAAATCAATTGACACCACCAATAAATAAGCAAAGCATAATAATCATGCAATGAATGTATTCTCGACTCTCTATGCTCAAAAAATGAATTTGTATGATTGTACTCCTCTTTATAGGATGAGTTTTTCATAGGTAACATAAGACTTTTCTGGAATTAACACTGATGAAGACTCGAATGATATCGTTGGTGGTTTTTCCTTGTGAATATAAAATTCACACTACTACAAAACATCAAATAGACAACCATTTTTTTTGAATAGACAACTGACTTACAACAGTTGAGTAGTTTGGAGTTGTATATTATTCTAAGCATAGACATCTGTTTTACAACAGTTGTCTATTCATTAATAGACAACTGTTTTCTTTAATAACAGTTGTCTATTACGTGTATAGACATCAAAGCTTTAAAAACATTAGATGTATATTCTTTCAGTAGACAACTGTTTTCTAAACAACAGTTGTCTATTGCGCATATATATGAACTATATAATACACGTATTTGAACTATATATCATGATTTGAACTATATATTAACGAAACATAAGAAATGAATATCATATGGATTTGAACAAGAAGTTCCATTTTTATATAATCCAACATTTAAAAGGTACAAACCATTATCCAGTTACATCTAAAAGGTACATAAAAACAATAATCCAACATAATAACACCTTATCTGTATAACTTTATCGGATACATCATATATATACTGCTAATTATTAAAAAAATAGTCCGCCCATAATTCACGAACCTCGTCAATATATTTCTGAGAATATGGTCTAATCTTCTCGAAATGCTACAAAATCAACAATATAAATGAACTAATTATTTGGCTAAAGATTACAACAAAAAGGCATGCATTGGCTGGAAAGAGCAAACAAAGGTTCCATTCTTACCGGTTGCAATCAATTTAACATATGAATCACCAATATCAGAAAACAAACAACCAATGGCTTTCACATCTTCCTCGTCCTGTCGGAAAAAAAGAAGAAAAAAAAGAGAAAAGAACGAAAGTTAATTGATAAAAATACATACATAAAACGGGATCAATTGATAAAAATACATACACAAAAGCATACTGACACAAAGCAATAACATAATTGGGTAGTTCTAAGGCGTTATATAAAGAAGCTTATGATACCTATTGAAGTGCTAACAACAGTTAAGTTGCAAAGCGTATCACATAGTTCTTGTTGTGCCTGCCCGTGAGTGACCAAGTATTCAATAGGCTTGGAGGAATCAGAACTGTCATCAAGAGGCATAGGCACTGCATTCAACTCCTCCTGGGTAAACTCCAACTCAGCATCTCGTTCTATTTGGAGCAAAATATTGACATCCGCTTTGTGAATTGGTCAATCTTACTCTGTATAGCTGTGATATTGTTAGATTTAAGCCCTAGAACACCGGTAGTAGGCTTTGTCTGCAAGCTAAGGGCTTTCGTGCTATAGCTTTGTGCTGAACTGTTATATTATGCAATCAAAGGTCACACAAAGAGCTATTGGAAATAGTAACAAGATTGCAAATCGATTAAGGATCAACCATTGGAAATAGGAACCAATAGTATCAAAAACAACAAGACTATATTAGCATTCAGATTGGATAAAGCAAAACCATTTGAAGGAAATGACAGGTACAAGTTAAGTAGGATTTAACCACTCAGAAATATGGTTCACTATCATGATGACAAATGTTGGCACACCCACAATCACACACCTCAGATAAGCGACCAACAAATTTGTTACAACTATATCCACACGACCACGCCGAACCATCCAAGGATACAACATTGGTTAGTTATTGATGGGGGGCTGACTTGTAGCCGGCTAGACCTAGCCGGCTGATAAGTGTGGTTTGTAGTGTTTATTTCTAGTGTTTGGTCCCTTTTTCTCTTGTGGAATCGCTCTTTAGAGCGGTTTCGAGGCTAATTACGCTTCTTCTAACTTGTTTTAGGTTCCTAAGGTCTATCTTGGAGAAATGGAACGATTCTGACTCGTTTCCGACGCATATGGAGCCAATGAAGAGAAGCGACGATGATTCGGTGACTTAGACTCGATCCCGAGTCCCATGGAGCCCACTTGATGATATCCCGAGCACCGAGCATCGATAAGAAGCCTAGGAAGAGCAAATAAGGACCCATCACGGCCAGGAAGGATCCATCTTGACCGGGACGAGAAGACAAGAAGAGACGACTTCCTGTAGGGCCATCCCGGCCGGGAGCATCACCTTCCCGACCGGGACCACCCTCTTCCCGACCGGGAACATCCCCTTCCGTCCGGGAAGGACCCAGCTGCACCCGTCTTCATTTGTTTCGCCTCCCTTATTCATACAACCCTATATATACCTCCCCCTCTTGTATTGTTTTAAACACCCTACAATATACAAAACCCTAGTTAGAGAATTCTTATCATTAGCTTAGTTTCTCATTAATCTTTCCTTAATCTTTTGCTAATCTTAGCTTAATCTAGATAGTTACTCTTGTATTAAGGGATTTCTTGAAGAATCCACCAATCTTGACAGCATTGGTGGGGGTTTTGGGTGTTCTTTATATACAAGTTTTCATCTTTTCATCTCCTTGTTAGTTTGGTATAATCTTTCTCTTTTCCTTTCCTTTAATATTTTATTGTTAGTCAAGTTTCAATCTTTATCATTTATTTATTGTTCATCTTTGTTGTTCTTCATTATGAATGTTTTGATGCTTATGTTGATTTCTCTTGTTCATGTTAGTGTTAGTTTAGATATGAGTGAGTAGATTCTTGTGGGGTTACTAGGGGGATTAGGTGATGTTTATGGGTGATTAGGGTTGATTGTGGGTAAAGGTTGAATCTTGATGGCTAGTCACTTGTTAAGCATGCTATGTGTTTGATGAAATGCTTGTTAGAGTAGTAGTGGCCATGCTTCTCTTGCTTGTTTCCTTCTTCTCATTGTATGTTTGATTGGTGGTTGAATTCTCTTGTTTTGAGTAGCATCTTGCATGAGTTTTCGAGTTTGTCTTTGACGCGAGAGCGCGGCCTTACCTTAGTGACTAAGTGAAACCTACACCCTCGATTTCCCCACTAGCCTATCACACCTTTGAACCCGACCTAACCTTACTCTTTTCCTTATTGATTTCTTCATCGTCTTAGCTACTACTCCTCTAGTTTGTTGATTGAATTTAGCTTAGTTGAATCATATAGTTCAGGTTATACCTAGTTCATTCATAGTTATAGTTTTATCCCTTTCATTGTCATAGTTTGTTTTGTTGCCTCTTAGTTATTCAATTCTTGTTAATTCTCCTCCCTTTGTGTTTCCTTGTGACCTAGTCTAGTTCTTAGGTAACCTTAGTCTAGACCCTTTTTCCGTCTCCGTGGATCGACCCGACTTGCCCTAGCTACTTTGTTAGGATTAGTTGGTTTATTTGATCGGTAGGATAGACGACGAATCCCTCCATCAATTTGGCGCCGTTGTTGGGGACGGTGCATGTTTAGACTTTGTTTGCTTATTTGCTTGACTTAGTTACCGTTTTGTGTTCTTCTTTTATCCATTTTGTATATTTTGTTGCTTTTGTCCTTGTTTTTATTTTGTGTTCTTCTCTCTTTGTCTTTTGTTGTGTTCGTTTATTGTCTCTACCTAGTGCCCATAAAGCACTAGGTGTTCTCACGTTTGTTCCAAGTGTGTAGTGCATGCCCAGGAGGGGAGACGACTTCTTGCTCTTCAATCCAGAGCCGGAAAAACTCTTTAGAGCCTTTCGCCAACGGACAATTGATCGAGTTAGAAATTCTCAACCGGGTACTAGCACCAACATTGAAGAACAAACTTTTGGATTTGACTTGAACGAACCACCTAAAGGCAATAGCGAAGGGAACTTCTTGAATCCCTTTGGTACATCTAGTCACTCTTCTCCACCTAGTTCTCCTTCAACATCTCAAGCAAGTTCTACCCCGTCATCTCCCGTACATCCAAACATGCCTAAGTTCTCATCTCACTCCACTTTCACCGAGGATGTCTTGCCGGGACAGAGCACTTTACCGGCCGCCTATGCCGGAAATTTTGTGGCCAAGACACAATTAATTCAACTTGTGGAGCGAAATCAATTTAGTGGTTTGCCTACCGAAGTCCCACACCAACATATGGAGGCTTTCTCCGATTATTGTGATGTTATTTCTCAAACCGGGATTACTCAAGATCAAATTCGTTGGGTTCTTTTCCCGTTCTCTCTTATTGGAAAAGCTAAGCAATGGATCAAGAGTCTCGATAGGGCAACCATGGGAATCGATACTTGGAAGAAGCTTTCATTGGCGTTCTATCAAAAGTTTTACCCTCCCGAGAAGACAAATTTGCTAAGAGCCTCCATCACAGGTTTTCAACAACGGAATGAGGAGAGTCTTTATAAAGCATGGGAGAGGTTCAAAGCTTTGGTTAGATCTTGCCCCCACCATGGGCTTTCTCAATGGTTTTTGGTCCAACAATTTTGGAATGGGTTGTATGAAGATTCTAGAGCCATACTCAACATGGGCTCTAATGGAAGGTTCACCGAGGTAGATGATGACCAAACTTGGTCTAGGATTGAAGAAATGGCGGTCCATAATTCTCAATATTCTAGGCCTAGAAAGGCAAATAAAGGGGGAAGGCACGAAATCGATGCTATCACACACTACAAGAAAAGGTGCCCCAGGCGTCCACCTAGTGGCCACCGACAGTGGACGTTAAAAGCAAACGGGCGTCCGCAAACAGACGTTAGAAAGCGGAAGCCACGACCCCTCGCCTTTTTTTAAAACGGGCGTCCATTATTGGACGCCAAGAGGAATGGCGACCGACATTCGACGCCGGAGATGGCGTCCGACTGTGGTTTCCAGAAGTGCCCAGATGGCGTCCACAGTCGGACGTCAGGGGCCTTAAGTTTACGTCCGACTGTGGACGCCATCTGGGGACTTCTGGCAACCACAGTCGGACGCCAATCGAGCTTCACCTGGCGTCTGTTATGACGTCCGTTATCGGACGTTATTTACGCTGTTGCATGGCCGTAAACATGCGTTCAATGTCTAGCCAAAACCTGCAATATAAACCACATCCATAACACTCAACCAACCACAAATGTGGACTATCCACAATACCTCAACCTCATTCACTCTCGGTCAACTAAAACACTTCATCTCTCGACTCATTTCTGCTGAAAAAACTTATATACAAAAAATTTAACATACGGTTTGAAGATACACAAATTTAAACTAGTTAGAAGATACATAATCCGCAAATTAAGTTACAACAACAGCAACAAAAAACAATCAGCAAACTGTGAAGCTAGCTGCAGCACCAGAGTTACCACCACCATCACCAAATGGGTCTCTGTCGTCTGGAGGGGATGGGGGACGACCTTGGTTGCAATTTCTGAACATGGCCTGAAACATGGCCATCTGTTCCTGCATCTTCTTTATGTTCTCGGCCTGGTCCTTCAGCTGCTGTTGCTGGGCCGTCAGCTGTTCCTTCATGGCGTCCTTCTCCGGGTCGGGTTGCTGAGATCCAGCCGGCGTGTACTCCATTTGTGTGCAGGTGCTGACACGCGGTGTGGGAGGTGTGAAGTACATACCGTGTGCATTTCCTACACCGTACACACTACCTTTCTTGTAACCCTTGGCGACCTTGAACCAAGTCTCATTCGGGTCGACTTCCTCAACATCAGGATCAGCCTCTAGTCTCGCTAGCTCTTCTTGGTAGGCGTCCTGCGTCGTACAGAAGAACGATTTCAATTGAAGTTATTATTAGATGAGACCATCGACGATAGTTATTATCTACCAACTTAAGATAGTTAGTACTTACCCAGAGCGCCTGATCCTTTTTCGTCTTAAAGGTAGTCCCTTTGTCGTCGGTCTGCCCATGCATGTCGATGAATATCTCCGGCGCGGTTGGCAGCCTCCCGAGCTCAGCTTGCATCTATTAAATGAGTACGAATGTTATTAGGTGAATATAAATTATGAGAAAATATTTTCCGATTATCAACATTGTCCTCAAAATCTTCCTCTGCCCCTTCATCCTGATCTTCTTCTTCGGAGAATATGGCCTTGCAGCCTCTCCATGAAGACATGACAGTCATGACTCTTTAACCCTTGCAGCTTCAGGTTCTTAAGATCAACACAGCGTTTGAAGTCGGAGGCGTACCCATCAGGGAACTTCAACTTCTCTACCCACTCCAACAACGCCTTTCTCTGAGCCTTGTCAAGTGTGAACAAGGCTCTCGGTTTCGACCCATCCCGTTTGATGTGCAGTTGAGGACGGTCACAAAAATTCTTTACATCTCGCCGGGAGCCTATAGTGTCACAACTCTTCCCCTCCACATCCATCACCGTGTGAATCAACTGCTCAAAGAAGTTTTTCTCTATATGCATCACATCTAAATTGTGACGAATTAACAAAGTCCTCCAATATGGTAGGTCAAAAAATATGCTACGTTTAAACCAACCATTTTTCAACTT
Organism: Agrostemma githago; assembly: GCA_958450325.1. Lineage (NCBI taxonomy): Eukaryota > Viridiplantae > Streptophyta > Magnoliopsida > Caryophyllales > Caryophyllaceae > Agrostemma > Agrostemma githago. The sequence continues at coordinate 29,529,722 of OY288249.1, forward strand.
CTTGAGGTCTTTGAACTCCTGCTCTGTTCCGTCGATAGTGGACGGGTAATCGGAAATCAACTCCCAAACTTCATCTCCGGGGAGTCGATCAGGTGCGTCATCAAGCACAACCTCACCCTTCTTGAATGCCTTCTTATTCTTTCTATATGGGTGACCTTCTGGTAGGAACTGTCGATGACAGTCAAACCAACTTATTTTACTAGAATTTGGAAGATAAAAAGCTTTGCTCTCATCCATACAACACGGACATGCTTTCTGACCCGCAGTAGACCACCCCGAGAGCATACCGTATGCGGGGAAGTCATTTATAGTCCACAACAAAGCTGCTTTCAACTGAAAGTTTTGTCTAAGAGAGACATCATAAGTTTCCACCCCTACCTCCCACAGTTGTTTCATTTCCTCAATAACAGGTTGCAAGTAAACATCCAAATGATTTTTCGGGTTTTTGGGTCCGGGCACAATAAGAGATAGAAAGATGAAAGGCTGCTTCAAACACAACCAAGGAGGTAGGTTGTAAGGTGTGATCATCACTGGCCAGCAAGAGTACGATTTACCAAATTGGCCGAACGGTGCAAAACCATCAGTGCACAACCCAAGCCTTACATTCCGTGGTTCTAACGCAAAGTGAGGATGTAGTCTATCGAAACGCTTCCACTCCTCACCATCACTCGGATGACACATCTTCCCTAGTACCCTAATGTCCTCCTTGTGCCACCTCATTTGCTCCGCTATGTTTTTGGTGGCATACAATTTCTGAAGCCTAGGTGCAATAGGGAAGTACGTAAGCTGACTAATTGGGATTGGTTTCTTACCCCTGACACCACTTTTTCCTTTTCTACCTCTCAAAACAATATCCCCCTCAACCATCTTATACCTACCCTTACCACATCTCCTACATTCATCAAGCATCGCATCATCCTTCCAAAATAGCATGCATCCATCTGGACAAGCATCAATCTTTTGATGCGGGAGTTGAAGTCCCTTCACAACCTTTTTGGTTGTGTAGAATGATCGGGTCATGATATTGTCCTTTGGAATAACTCTCTCGAGCAAGGCAGCAATACCATCGACACAAGCAAAGGGTAGGTTGAACTCACATTTAAGGCTAACTACCATAGACGCGACTTCTAACAAAGTCACATCACACCCTCCGTACAACGGTTTCTCAGAAGCATCCAACATGTCAAAAAATGCCTTTGCTCGTGGGTTAGGCTCTTGTGGGTTAGGGTAGTGTTGTGGGTTAGGTGAGTCGTCATTCCCATATGTGTTCTCGTTATTAAATAAATTGCATTCCACAACGTCAACTATCATACCTCTCAATCCCCCCTCATTTTGATGGTTTCCGGGTTCCTCATACTGAGATGGCTCACCATGACAAATCCAATTATAGTATTGTGGTAAAAAACCACTATAGATGACATGTTCCTTAACTACAAGGATCTCACGAAATTTTATGTTCTTGCATTTATTACACGGACACCTAACCTCCCCCCTCGATGCATAATCTACTGACTTTTTAGCCACGTCAACAAATGATTCAACACCCCTCAGAAATTCGACGGTGGGACATCTCTTCTTATCGAGTCTTCCCTCATACATCCATTTCCGTTCAATCCTCTTCATTTTCTATGTTCAAAAAATATATATAACACATTAAAGTTTAATTTTCCTAACTTCATTTGTAACCTACTAAACGAAAATTTACTCACCATTTAACTTAAACTTAATTTCTCTAACTAAGTTTCCTCAATTTAATCCCTAATACGTCAAAGTGAACCCAAATGTCTTATTACTCTAGAATTGACCTTACAAAAATCAGTCACCGATAGTAATCAGAAATGTAATCACAATTTCTTCGCAATTTACGAAAACTCTAACTCATTTATCAATTTAATCCCAAAATAACCAAACGAAAGACAAAAATTCATGGTTTAAGTCAGACAAAAACATCTAAAACAGGTCAAATAAGGTCAAATTTTCGGATACAGATATCAAAACTCCAAAAGCACCGCTAACACGTAATTACAACCCCGATCAAGATAGAATTGGTTTCGGGAAATTCCGGCATTATTACGACACCTTTTGGTCCGTCCTAAGTCACACAAAAACTCGCGGAATGCCCTAGAGGTCATTGTAGCTCATTTCAACCAAATTGATCAAACCATAATCAGAATTGTGATGGGCAAAACTAATCAACCTAATCAAATTTGGGCAAAACTAATCAACCTAATCGAATTTGGCCTAAACTAATCAACCTAATCTAAATTTAGACCTAAACAATATTTACTATGAAACAATAGAAAACAAGAACTAAATATAATGAATAACAACTAATTAAGTAAGAAACATACCAAAAATTAGGAAAAAATTAAAGGAGAGGAATGGAGGAGTGGATCGGCGAGTAGAGGAAGAGAGGTAGAGAGTGTTTTTTTTTTTTAGAGAGTGATGGGGGAGAGGGGGGTGCGCGAGTATAAGTCGCCAATTGAAGCCGACGGGCGTCCACTGTCGGACGCCATTGGTGGACGCCCGTTTTACCCAAAATGACGTCCGCCAGTGGATGCCAGTTACCCCAAATGGCGTCCGCCTGTGGACGCCCGTCGGCCTGAGTTTTGTCCTCCCAAAGTGCAATCGGACGCCAATTTTAACGTCCGACTGTGGACGCCCGTATGATATTTCCGACGCCATGTCGGCGTCCATATGCCAAGGACGCCAAACAGGTGGACGCCCGGAACAGTTTTTCTTGTAGTGACACAACTTAGCGCCGATCTTGGAGCACAATTGAAGATCCACATGGATGCCATCGATAAGAAGCTCCAAGGTCACTTTAATCAAGGTCAAAGCACAAGTTCTCCCCACCAACAATCAATCCACCAAGTTAAAGCTTTGGGAGTAGCTTCTCCAACCTCTTATTTGTGGGATATGTGAGATTTGTGGGATATATGGACATGAGCCTCAACATTGTCGAAGTAGCATTGAGCAAGTGAATGCTTTTCAAGCATACAAACAAGGTGCCCCATACTCTACTTACAAGGCTCAAAATGTGCCAAATCCTCATATGTTCCAAGCTTCCCAACAGCAAGCTCAAAAACAACACCGTCTACCATATGTTGCTCCTCCCTTAAGGGACAACCAAGGCTACAAACGTTATCAAGGCAATCAAAGGCCTTTTAACAATTTCCAACAACAAAATGCTCACCAAAACCAAGGTGCCTTCAACAATCATAAAGGGTTCCAAAATCAAAGGAACTTCAATCATCAAGGTGGTTTCCAAGGAAACCAAAACTCTCAAGGGTCTAAAAACAACAACCAAGGTTACCAAAATCACAATAAAGGTAATCTCCAAGGCCTAAATCAAGGCAATTCTCAAGGGTTCCAAGGGAACTTTCAAAACCAACAAGGATTCCAAAATGCTCAACAAGACAACAAGCCAAGGAGCCGATCTCCAACTCATGACTATGGCTTTCCCCTAACCCTCACTAATACTCCACATAACCAACAATCTCCGCCTCGGGATTTTGACATGCAAAAGACGATGTTGGACATGCAAAGGAGTCAATTGGAGATGCAAAGAACCCAAACAAGAACTCTATGCTCAATTTCAAAAAAAAAACAAGGCAATAAATACTCATGTGAAGATGCTCGAAACCCAACTAGCTCAAGTTGCTTCGGGTAGTTCTTCAAGGCAAAAAGGTCAACTACCTCCTCAAGGCGTGCCAACGAAATTTGAGACCGTGAATGCTATCACTATGAGGAGCGGTGCATCCTATGATTCTCCCTTGTTTCCTAATGAACATGAAGCTATGGAAGAAGTGGAATCTCCATCTCAAGGCAATGAAAATTTGGGGAATCTCATGGAAGAGCAAGTCTTATGGGAAATTGAAAAACCGGTTGAAGACAAGCTTCCCCCACCCCAAGAAGAAGTTAAAGCAAAAAAGAAGGTGTCAAGTGAAAAATCCAAGCCTAATGAACTCGAAAAGATCAACATCAAGCTGCCATTCCCATCGAGGCAATTGAAGACAAAGGCGGATGTTCAATTTGACAAGTTCGTCGATATTGTGAAGAAATTAGATGATGTGAGCATCCCTTTCACCGAGCTAATTACCTAAGTCCCGGCCTATGGAAAATTCATGAGGGAAATTTTGGCTAGGAAATGATCCTTAGACAAGGAAGAGACCATAGCGTTTACAAGAGAGGTGAGCGATCTTATTCAAGGCTCCACCTTACCTAAGCTCAAGGATCCGGGTAGTTTCTCAATTCCATGCACCATCGGGAACATGAAGATCGAGAGGGCGTTGTGTGATTTAGGGGCGAGTGTAAGCATTCTCCCTTTATAATACCCGCATTTTTTTTATAAAAGTCAAACGTAAAGTCAAATCCGAGTAAGGGTGGTTAAGTCGAGTCAACCCGAGTCAAGTCAAAGCAAACCGAGTAATTCCGTTAATATATCCCAGTTGCTAACCCGTCCCTAACCCAAATTATTACTACTCTCAGTAGTAATAATAATAATAATAATATAACAATAATAATGATACTCTTAACTCTCCACCCTTAATAATACAACAATATTACGTATAACAATATAATAATATTAAGTATTATATAACAATATAACAATATAATAATAATAAGAATAATAAGAAAACAAGGGTTTACGTATAACCCTCCATCCATTCGTTTCATTCCCCTCTTGAAAGCGGCAGCCTCCACCTCGATAAGTTTCGTTTTGTTTTCTTTCGTTCTCGGCAACCAGTGCACACTTCTCTCAAACCCGTACAACCCTCACATACTCACGATCAACCACTACATCGCTCACTCCCATAATCACGATAAGCAAAGAGGAAGGAAGGGAGAGACTCCAGGATTCGAGTCGGACCGTCGATATATTAAGATCTCGACTGTGTGCGCACTTCTAGGTATGGTTACATTGTTGGTTCCGTTTTAGAATCGTAGGTTACCTTTAGTGTCGATGTAGGGATGGTCGGGAATGATTTTGTCGGTGTACAGTTGTTGTAGTTGTCGTGTTGTTGCTATAATTGTGTGTCACTATCGTTGGATCGTTGTTGTCATTGTCGGTTGTCATTTTTGTAATTATGTTGTGGCTGATGTCGCTGTGTGGTAGGTATTGTGATGTAGTCGTGCGTGGTGGTCATGTCATCGAGGGATGTTGTTGTTTTGTCGTTGCGGTCATCGTGTGGTTATTGTTGTCGTGAGGTGCTGTATCATCATCTTGTATATACTGTTATTGTTGGGCGATATAGTTAGCTAAGATAACTAAGTTGTGCCGGTTGATATGGTTAATGTGGTGTAGTTTATAGAGTGGTACCAATATCATATTATAAGTAGGTTAGGTTGGATCAGTGTCATTTTATTATTTAGTCGATTCGGGTCGGTTTCATTTTATACCTTGGTTACGTTAGGGTCGATATTAATTTAATTATATAATATTTTATTAGGATCGGACTTTGTAGAATTTCCATGCTGATTTGTGCTGCCGATGCGGTGATGACTTGCGGGCTAGGTAAGGTTTTCCTTACTTGGAATGTGTTAACACTATAATGTCGTACGAGCTATGTATTTATGATATGATATTGATATGGATGAGATTGAGTAGAGTAGCGAAATCCTGGCTGGGAGGCCCATTGAGTAGTGTAGCGAAATTCTGGGCCGGGAGGCCCATTGAGTAGTGTAGCAAAATCCTGGCCGGGAGGCCCATTGAGTAGTATAGCGGAATCATGGTGGGCTTGAAGCCTATCGAGTAGTATAACGGAAATTATTGGTACCGTGAAGTACTGAGAATATGGAGATGATATTATTGATTGGTACCGATGATGGTACTAAGATGATTGAGACCGGATGTTTTATATTAAGTACATGTGTTATGATTTTAGCATATTCTAACCGTTTTCTCTGTCTTAATTGTCACCCTATTTTTACTGGGGGCCTGTGGTGATCCAATTGATATTTCCAATCAATAGGGGAGCAGTCTATAATACAAGCTATGTATATCGTGATGTGTTTGAATGCTGGGATGCTTGCACAGGATTGGGGTGAACGCGATAATGATCCTAGTCGTATCACGGGTTAATGCATAGGCATTCCTGTTTATATAAATTTTATAGCTTTCGTTGTGTAACCAGGAGTTGTAATAGTTAATGAGTTGGAATAATGTTTAAATCAGATGGTCGGTTTGGTATTCCATGTTGTATTGTAATGAACAACTACCTCGGGAAACTGTGATGGTAACACCTTTATTTATTTAGGAATGTCTTGATAAGGCTCCTGGGTAAATAGGGGTGTTACACCCTTATTCTATTTGTGAGCAACTTGGAATGAAAGAGCTCAAGTGTACCTCGATTACAGTCCAAATGGCGGATCGTTCAATCAATCGACCATTAGGAGTGTTGGAGGATGTGCCGCTAAGGATCGGGAAATTCTACATTCCGGTTGACTTCCTTGTACTCGACATGCCCGAGGATGCAATCACCCCTATTATTCTCGGACGATAATAAGTGTGTTTAGTAGTGCTTATTTGTCGTGTTTGGTCCCGGTTTCTCTTATGGAATCGTTCTTTGGAGCGGTTTCTTGGCTACTTACGCTTCTTCTAGTTCATTTTAGGTTCCTAAGACCATTCTTGGAAAGGTGGAACGATTTCGATTCGTTTCCGACACATTTGGAGCCAACAAAGAGAAGCAACGATCACCCGGTAGCTTAGACTCGATCCCGAGCCCTTGGAACCCATTCCCGAGCCCTCGGGACCCATTCCCGAGCACCGAGAATCGATGAGAAGCCTAACAAAAGCAAGGAGGGACCTTTGGGATCATATTTGAGGCCTACAAGACCCATTCCGGTCGGGAAGGACCCCATCACGACCGGGATGAAGTGCAAAGCAAACTGACGCTTCTGGAGGTTGATCCCAGCCGGGATCATGACCTTCCCGGTCGGGACCAACTCTTCCCGGTCGGGACCACCACCTTCCCGGTCGGGAAGGGCCCAGAAATGGGCTGTTTCGCTTTCCTTCAATCCTTTGCTCGTGAAACCCTATATATACCCTTCCTTTGTATTGTTTAAGCACCTTAGACTCCCCTACATAATTCTAAACCCTAATTAGACTCTCTTCATCCTTAGCTTAGTTTACATTAATCTTTTCTTAATCCTTGTTAATCTTAGCTTAATCTAGATAGTTAATCTTGTATTAAGATTTCTCTTGAAGATTCCATCAATCCTTGACAACTTTTGGTGGAGATTTTTGGGTGTTCTTTTAATACAAGTTCTCATCTTTTCATCCTATTGTAGTTGGTATAATCTTCTTAATCTCTCTTCTCTTGTTCTTTATTTAATCCTTCTAGTTTCAATCTTTACATATTGTTCATTGTTCTTACTAGTTCATAATGAATGTTTGGATGTTTGTGTTGATTCCTCTTGTTTATGTTGATGTTAGTTTAGATATGGTTGAGTAGACTCTTGTGGGGTTATTAGGGGGATTAAGTGTGGATTATGTATGATTAGGGCTTGATTAGGGGTAAAGGTGGATTCTTTGTTACTAGTCACATGTTGGGCACTCTATGTGTTTGTTGAATTGCTTGTTTGAGTAGATTTGGCCATCCTTCTCATGCTAGTTTTCCTCTTCTCATTGTGTGGTTGATTTGTGATTGAATCCTTGTGTATTGGGTATCATCTTGAATGAGTATTCGGGTTTTGTCTTTGACGCGAGAGCGCGGACCGACCTTAGTAACTAGGTGAAGCTTACACCCTCGATTTCCTAACTATTCTACTACACTTATGAACCCAAACTAACCCTACCTTTTCCCTATTTGATTTCTCCATCTTGTTAGCATATATTTATCTAGTTAGTTGATTGTTTTAGTTCTAGTTGTTCAATTAGTTCATGTTATACATAGTTCATTGTTAGTCTAGTTTCATCCCTTCCAATCATCATAGCTAATCAATTCTTGTTAGTTATGCTCCCTTTGTGTTGTGTTGGTAATTTAGTCTTGTTTGTGAGTTGACCCTAGTCTAGACACTTATTACCGTTCCCGTGGACTCGACCCGACTTACCTTAGCTACGTGTTAGGTCTAGTTGGACTCATTTGGTGGCGGGACCCACGGCAATTCCTACCATCAATTTGGCGCCGTTGCCGGGGACGGTGCATGTTTAGATTTAGTTTGCTTATTAGCTTGACTTAGTTACCCCTTTTGTGTTCTTTTTCTATCCCTTGTGCATATTTTTTAGGCTTTTTATTTGTTTTTATAGCTTTCTCCTCTTTTTGTCTTGGGTTGTGTTTGTTTATTGTCTTTACCTAGTGCCCATAAAGCACTAGGTATTCTCACGTTTGTTCCAAGTGTGTAGTGCATGCCTAGGAGGAGAGACGACTTCTTTCTCTTCAATCCAGAGCCGGAGAGACTCTTTAGAGCCTTTCGCCAACGGACGATTGATCGGGTTATAAATTCTCAACCGGGTACTAGCAATATCATTGAAGAACAAGCTCAAGGATTTGACTTGAACGAACAACCTCAAGGCAATACCGAAGGGACCTTCATCAATCCCTTTGGTACTTCTTCTAGCCACTCTTCTCAACCTAGTTCTCCTTCAACATCTACATCAACACCATCTACACCATCTACACCATCATCTCCCGCTTATCCAACAATGCCGAATTTCTCATCTCATTCTACATTCACGGAGGATGTCTTGCCGGGACCGAGTACTTTACCGGCCGCTTATGTCGGAAATTTGTGGCAAAGACACAATTCATCCAACTTGTAGAAAGAAATCAATTTAGTAGTTTTCCCACCGAAGACCCGCATCAACACATGGAGACCTTCTCCGATTATTGTGACGCTATATCTCAACCCAGGGTTACTCAAGATCAAATTCGTTGGGTACTTTTCCCGTTCTCTCTCATTGGAAAAGCGAAGCAATGGATTAAGAGTCTCGATAGGGCAACCATGGGGATTGATACTTGGAAGAAACTTGCATTGGCGTTCCACCAAAAGTTTTACCCTCCGGAAAAGAAGAATTTGCTAAGGGCCTCCATCACCGGTTTCCAACAACGGGATGAAGAGAGCCTTTATGAAGCATGGGAGCGGTTTAAGTCTTTGGTTAGATCGTGCCCCCACCATGGACTTTCACAATGGTTCTTAGTCCAACAATTTTGGAACGGTTTATATGAGGACTCAAGAGCCATACTCAATATGGGCTCCAATGGAAGGTTCACCGAGGTAGATGATGACCAAACTTGGTCAAGAATTGAAGAAATGGCAGTCCATAACTCTCAATACTCTAGGCCAAGGAAAGAAAGTAGAGGGGGAAGGCACGAGATTGATGCCATTACACAATTAAGTGCCGACCTTGGAGCAAAATTGAAGACACACATGGATACTATTGACAAGAAGCTCCAAAATCATTTCAATCAAGGTCAAAGCACTAGTTCCTCCAATCAACAATCGGTTCATCAAGTTAATGCTATGGGTACGGTTACACCTACATCTTACTATGGGATATGTGATATTTGGGGTATACATGGGCATGAGCCTTCTTATTGTCGAAGTAGCATTGAGCAAGTGAATGCTTTTCAAGCATACAAGCAAGGTGTCCCCTACTTCCCTTACAAGCCTCAAAATGTGCCAAATTCTCATATGTTCCAAGCTTCTCAACAACAAGCTCAACAACAATACCGTTTACCCTATGTTCCTCCTCCCTTAAAGGACAACAATCAAGGCTTCCAAGGTTATCAAGGCAATCCAAGGCCTTTTAACAACTTCCAACAACATAACCAAGGTGCCTTCAACAACAATCAAGGGTTCCATAATCAAGGGAACTTCAATCATCAAGGTGGTTTCCAAGGAAACCAACAATCTCAAGGATACCAAAGCAACAATCAAGGTTACCACAATCACAATCATGGTAACTCTCAAGGCCTAAATCAAGGCAATACTCAAGGGTTCTAAGGGAACTTTCAACAACAACAAAGGTCCCAAAATACTCAACAAGAAAGCAAGCAAAGAAGCCGGTCTCCAATTCATGATTATGGCATTCCCCTAGCCATTACCAATACCCCACACAATCAACAATCTCCACCTAGAGATCCGGAGATACAAAAGACAATCTTGGAGATACAAAGAAGCCAATTGGAGATGCAAAAAGCTCAACAAGAATTCTTTACTCACCTTCAAATGGAAAATAAGGCAAGAGATACGCATGTAAAAATGCTTAAAACCCAACTAGTTCAAGTAGATTTGGGTAGTTCTTCAAGACAAAAGGGTCAACTACCTCCTCAAGGTGTACCGACGAAGTTTGAATGTGTGAATACCATCACCTTGAGGAGCTGTGCATCCTATGATTCTCCCTTGTTTCCTATTGAGCATGAAGCAATGAAAGAAGTAGAATCTCCATCTCAAGGCAATAAAAATTGAGGAAATCTCATGGAAGAGCAAGTCTTATGGGAGGTTGAAAAACCTAATGAAGACAAGCTCCCCTCACCCCAAGAGAAAGACAAAGGATAGAAGAAAGTGTCAATTGAAAAGTCCCAACCTATTGAGCAAGACAAGATACACATCAAGTTGCCTTTCCCAACAAGGAAAATGAAGACTAAGGTGGATGTTCAATTTGACAAGTTTATTGACATTGTGAAGAAATTGGATGTGAGCATCCCTTTCACTGAGCTAATTACCCAAGTCCCGGCATATGGCAAGTTCATGAAAGAAGTATTGGCTAGGAAGAGATCCTTCGACAAGGAAGAGACCATAGCGTTCACAAGAGAGGTGAGCGAGCTCATACAAGGCTCTACACTTCCCAAGTTGAAGGATCCGGGTAGTTTCTCAATCCCGTGCACCATAGGGAACTTGAAGATTGAAAGGGAATTATGTGATTTGGGAGCGAGTGTGAGCATTCTTCCCTATTCTAGTTTTGAGTGACTTGGGATGAAAGAGCTTAAGTGTACCTCGATCACACTCCAAATGGCTGATCGTTCGCTTAATCGACCATTAGGAATGTTAGAGGATGCACTACAACAAATTGGCACTTGCGCCACGAATTATTCCACGGGAATTTTTTATTTGTGGCTAAATTTTACCTAGCCACGGGAAAAATTTGAATCGCTACTTGGGAAAAAAAATATGCCACGGGAACATTTTTTCCCGTGGCAAAAATTCACTTGCGCCACGAATTTTATTAAAATCGTGGCCAATAATCACTCTTGCCACGAAAGATGCCACACCCATGGCAAAAATATGTTTAGCCACGAATTTGTTCAGTGGCAAATATTATTTAGCCACGACATAATATACTTCCGTGGCGAAATTAATTTTTAGCCACAGATTTAATAAATGCATGTGGCTAATGGTTCTCCAAACTTTAATCATATTACTTTCAAGTTAAGCCGAGTGTCAAATATTGATCTTAAAAAATTCATTAAAATTCAAAGTTAAAGATAATATGAAAAAAAAATTATTAACTTTGAAAATATTTTATTAATAAAAAATTGGTATTATTATATTTAGTTTATTTTTAAAAAAAAAATTATTTTTTGTAAAATTAAATACAAGAAAACTTTGGTTGTCTAATTTGTTGATTTTTTTACTAATCATCATTTTTGAAGTAATTGATTTCTTTTAATTTGACAACATGTTTTATTAAAATACTATAATCTTAAGTATGACTTTTGAAAAACAACTAACATTTACATAGTGTTATATATGCTAGCTAAAATGTGGCGTACATAGCATATCAAGTAAAAGAAGCATGCGATTGATCATCCATCATTGAGACGTCTAATATTATTTAAGATTCTTTCATTTTTACCGCTTAATTAATTAATTTTTTCACATGTAATACATACACTTCTTTTTAAGACAAAAAAACTTAAAAAAGAAAGTGACTGAGAATGATTTTTTTTTCCAAATTATTGATTCTCTTACAATATTTTCGTTGTGAAAAAAATTGCTTTATTAAATTCGTATTTAAGAATTCTAATCAGTCTATATATTTTTATGGAATTAACTTTGACTGTGAAAACAATAATTATTTTTGTAATTTAATTGTCTTTCAAGTTGTTTGGTTTGGAAAAAAGATTAATGTATTAGAAAGTTGTGTCTAAGTTCAAAACCAGTCAAAATAATTTTTCAAAAAAAAGAGAGGTATAAATAAGAAAATCAAATAATTAACAAATACAAGTAAGAAAATATAATAATTAAGGACTAATAGTGAGAAAATCCAAAATTAATTTATCGGCAACTTTTTAATTCAATAACTATTTTGTAATATTATTTGGAAGATATTTTAAAAAATGAATTTAAAATAAAATTTACTTTATGAAAAATAAAATTTGGGTAAAACATGAAGTAGGCAAGAGAAAACTCAGTGAGGATAAAAAACTGATGAAATAAAATAATGACCGATAACGAATAGAAAAAACATATCGAAAGAACTAGCAATAAAAGAACGTGGAAAATAGAAACTAAAATAGAAATATCGATAAATTAATGAAATCATGAGTCCGAAAATCAACTTCGAAACTCTTTTTTTTTTCGGAATTATAATTTTTTAGTCATAATATGTAAATCATTGGAGAAAAAAAATAATTACTCAAAAGTAAATGTAGTTTGTGAAAAAAAACATCACTTTAAAAGAATTCAAACCAATGATTATGTCAATAAAGTTCAATTTCATTTCTGGTAGCTGGCCATAAGAACTCCACAGTTAAGCGTGCTTGAGTGAGAGTAGTGTTAAGATGGGTGACCTCCTGGGAAGGCCCTTCGATGCGTATGGTGAATTAAATAATATTCGAATGACTCGGCTATAAAGCTAGTAATAGTTCCAGATGTGACTACTATAGGGGTAGAGAATTCTTACGGTTATTAATTTATTTAATTTATTATATATTTTTTCACCGGAATAAATGTTTTGCTACAAACATAATTAGCCACGGGATAATCCGTGGCAAAAAATTAATTCTAGCCATGGGAGACTCCGTGGCAATAAAATCAATACTTGCCACGTTTTTTTTTCCTGTGACTATTTATTTGACACAGCCACTTGCGCCACGGATGGTCTTTCCGTGGCAAAGTACTTTAGCCACGAAAATTTAGCACTTTTGCCACGAATTCAACCGTGGCCCAAGTGCTCATTTGTAGTAGTGATGTGCCATTAAGAATAGGGAAATTCTTCATTCCGGTAGACTTTCTCGTGCTTGATATGCCGGAGGATGCTATCACTCCCATTATCCTAGGGCGCCCGTTTCTACATACCGCCGGTGCAATGATCGATGTCAAGAAGGGTAGGATTACTTTTGAGCTAGGCGATGAGAAGCTCGTGTTTGACCTCCAAGGCAATACCTTGCCTATATATGAAGAATCATGTAATATGATCCACGCCTTTAGTGACAAAGATCTAGGGAATGAGTCGAGTGGAAGCTTGAAAGACAAGAACTTGTGTGGAAGTGAAGACGATGATTCCGAGCTTGGGGCGGATGAATGCCCATGTGACATTATTGAAGATAGGTCGGTTATTGAGAAAAAAGTTGAGCCTCCCTTGAGGCCTTGTGAAGATAGATGGACGTTTGGGTATATACCGAAGGATCGAAAGTACAAGTTCAAGCCGTTGAACTTAGTAGATCGGGATGCCCCGGGAACGTCAAGGCAAGGTTGTGAAGAACCTTGGAGTATGGATTGGTACTCCACGAGCTTGAATGAAGATTTTTCACGAGCCTTTGATTTGTTACTCCGTGCTCTTGAAGGCGATGGAGATGTATGCCATGTTGATGAAAAATGAATGAAGAAGCCACCACCCTAGATTTGACGGAGTTCCTCAAGAACCGTTGATTTGTATATATCTTTTCCTTATCCTTTGTGTTTGTAGTTGTATTTGTGTGGTTTTTGGATTTGTGTTTTTGTGGAATTCTTGTCATTTGGTTATTTGATGAGCGATGTGAGGGAGGGATTTTGATGGATGTTTTAAGCTTATTTGATAGGTGTGAAGTGAGGATGAAGTTTAGGGAGGAGTTGTTGTTGATAGAGCTTGGTTCGTGAGCAAGGAAGTCGAGTTTTTGAGATTTTGACAAGCTTTTGGGGACGGGATTCTAGATCCCGATGTATTAGTTGACTTGTGGGTGGATTTTTCAAGAGGATTGAAGGCCAAGAAGAGTCATCCCGACCGGGAAGGGTTCCATCCCGACCGCAATGATGTGTGCACGAAAGTTGGAGCTACTGCATGTCCATCCCGACCGGGATCTTGGTCATCCCAACCGGGAAGGAACCATCCCAACCGAGATGAGGCCTGTCACGACCGGGATGGTCCCCTGAAGCCCCATTCGACTTTGTTCCTTCATTTAAACCCCACCCCACCGCTTTGTACCCCCTCCCAACCTCCCTACCTACCCTTGTAACTAAAATATGACCCCTACACTTCATATATATACCTTCATCTCATCTTCTCTTTGCTACACACCGAGTTTCACCTCGAATCCCACCTCATTTACACTAATGCAAGCCTAGAACTTCAACCGCGCGATTACATTGAGCATGAAGAGGAATATCGATGATGAAGACAAGCAACGTGCCTATATGATCATTGAGACGATGGAGTTAGTGAGTTGCTAACCATTTGGTAGGCGACTCTCCTTCTTTTCCGTCTTTTATTGCTAGTCTTTATTCGTTTGTTCCCCTTCCCTTTATGTATTTGATGTCTTAGCGGCCCTCGAGGCCCTTGGTTATTATTGCTCCCGATTCTCGATGACGTGATTACATCGAGAGTCATTTCAAAAATCCAAATTGACAAGTAATTTCACTTTTTCTTTATTTTATTTTCTTTTGGTAGAGTTTAGTCGGATTTAGGCGGAATCCGGGCTAGGTGACTTGATTACACCAAGCCCTCCCCTCCCATTTCCTTTTATTTTCTTCTTTTTATTTCTTCCCCCATCCATATCTTTTCTTGTCTCGGCCCTTGGTGACTTGACTACACCCCGGCCGAACGCATTCGACCCTTTTTTCACTTTCAATTTTGTTTTTTAGCTTTTTTTCCCTTTTTCTTCTCTTTTCTAGTGTCTTCCACACACTACTGATCGAGCATGAGGACATTACTCGAATTAAGTGTGGGGAGCGATATCTTAGGCTAGTTTAGTTTTATTTTCGTAGTTTTTTCGAAGAAAAAAAATCTTAAAAACCCCTAAAAATTTGAAAAATTTCATAAAAAAACCAAAATAAATTTCTTTTGCGTCTTTTCCTTTTGTGTCGTTGTGTCGTATTTTTGTTGTATTGTGTGTTTTGCCTCCCCATTTCCTTGTAGGTTCCTTGATCGCCATGAGTTTCGAAAGGTTCAAGACATCCGGTAATACCCCTTCAATTCTTTCTCATTTTTCCCTTTTTTGTGGAGTTTTGAGGAGATTTGTGATGGTGTGCTCGGGTGGAGCTTTGTGAAGTTTGTGTTTGATGTGGTGACTTGTTTGGAAGTTTCGGGGTGGTGTTTGTTTTATTTATGTTCTTGTTCTCTTTCCTCTTGATTTGTTTTGTTTTGTTGTGTTTGTCTCTTTTCCTTTCGTTTTGCTGTGTCTTTGTGTTGTCTTGTTTAGTTGTGTCTAGTGTGTAATAAAAGGTTTTCGAAAACCCGGTTTTAAGGCTAGTGCGCAAGTGTTTACTTTCCCTTTCTAGCAATATGAGTCGAGTCTTGGACTTTAGTCTAGTTGAATGACTTTAAATCAATGATTTCGTTGGTTTCTTACCTTGAGTCCACCTAGTCTACTAGGGATTTACTACGGGATTTGCATTTTGACCATTATGACCACCCACGGAGTGAAATGGCCTTGGTTGCCGAGTCCCGTCCCTTAGGTGACCATGTTCGAAATTACTTTGATTAGTCAAAGTTCTCCCCCTTTTTGTGGGTTTGAAGGGAATAAAGGCGCCGTCCCGACTTACCCATTTCCCTACCTCCTACACATTTTTCCACAAATAAGTTGCAAATTGTCGAACTTCTTACTTGGTTGCGATGAATGCCTACAAAATAAAAATCTAGCCAAAAGGGCAAACCAAGAAAAAGAAAGAAAAAAAGAAAGAAAAAAAAAGAAAAAAAAAAGAAAGAAAAAAAAGAAGAAAAAGAAAAAGACACAACAAATGAAAAAACAAAATACAAAAGAAGAAAAAAAAATGACATAGAAACTCAAAAGCCAAATGCAAAAGAATGATGCCAAAGAAAATCATCTCACAAAAAGAATTCTCACCCCTCAAAATAAGCCTTTTGCTGACTATTACCGTGAAGAGCCTACCAAAGGACCGAGTCCCTAGGAAGAATGATAGCGGTAAATTGTTGGTCTTCCCTCACTTTGCAACCTTATCCCTTTTTTTACTTGGACTAGTTGGGCGATTTTGGACATAGAACGACCCTCTTGGCTTGTCGCTAAAGGGGGCGGAGCTTCACTTACCTACAGTGTCGACTAACTCCATGGTTCATCCTTTTCCCATCCCGCCTATCGTCCCGTGGTACGTTCTTAGAAGGTTAGGAGGAACCTAGGTAAGTTACCAACGTTTTTATTGTTTTGTTTTCATACCATTAGGGTTTTGTCCATTTCGATATGTGTCATTAGCTTGGGAACGTTGTCACTTGCCTTAAGTCCCTAAACGGTGTTTCTTTCACCGCTTTGTGAAGGGCAGCGGTATTTGTTTCTTCTTGGATGCAACCGTTTAGTGTTTGTTTGTTTGTTTGTGTGTTTATGTGTTTTCTTGTTCGGTTGTATCCACAGTTTTTTCGCAAGACCTCACTTGCCTTGCGGAGAGCACTTTTCCTCTAAGTGTTCTCGTGTGAGTTGAAAGGGCGTAGGGTGCGCTAATACCCGCTCGGTTAGTAGTCTAGTTTCTTTTAGTTTTTAGTTAGTTGGTGCTTACTCGAGGGCGAGTAAGGGTTAAGTGTGGGGGAGTTGATAAGTGTGTTTTGTAGTGCTTATTTGTCGTGTTTGGTCCCGGTTTCTCTTATGGAATTGTTCTTTGGAGCGGTTTCTTGGCTACTTACGCTTCTTCTAGTTCATTTTAGGTTCCTAAGACCATTCTTGGAGAGGTGGAACGATTTCGATTCGTTTCCGACACATTTGGAGCCAACGAAGAGAAGCAACGATTACCCGGTAGCTTAGACTCGATCCCGAGCCCTTGGGACCCAATCCCGAGCCCTCGGGACCCATTTCCGAGCACCGAGAATCGATGAGAAGCCTAACAAGAGCAAGGAGAGACCTTTGGGATCATATTTGAGACCTACAAGACCCATCCCGGTCGGGAAGGACCCCATCACGACCGGGATGAAGTGCAAAGCAAACTGACGCTTCTGGAGGTTGATCTGGGCCGGGATCATGACCTTCCCGGTCGGGACCACCACCTTCCCGGCCGGGAAGGGCCCAGAAATGGGCTGTTTCGCTTTCCTTCAATCCTTTGCTCGTGAAACCCTATATATACCCTTCCTTTGTATTGTTTAAGCACCTTAGACTCCTCTACATTATTCTAAACCCTATTTAGACTCTCTTCATCCTTAACTTAGTTTACATTAATCTTTTATTAATCCTTGTTAATCTTAGCTTAATCTAGATAGTTAATCTTGTATTAAGATTTCTCTTGAAGATTCCATCAATCCTTAACAACTTTTGGTGGAGATTTTTGGGTGTTCTTTTAATACAAGTTCTCATGTTTTCATCCTATTGTAGTTGGTATAATCTTCTTAATCTCTCTTCTCTTGTTCTTTATTTAATCCTTCTAGTTTCAATCTTTACATATTGTTCATTGTTCTTATTAGTTCATAATGAATGTTTGGATGTTTGTGTTGATTCCTCTTGTTTATGTTGATGTTAGTTTAGATATGGTTGAGTATACTCTTGTGGGGTTATTAGGGGGATTAAGTGTGGATTATGGATGATTAGGGCTTGATTAGGGGTAAAGGTGGATTCTTTGTTACTAGTCACATGTTGGGCACTCTATGTGTTTGTTGAATTGCTTGTTTGAGTAGATTTGGCCATCCTTCTCATGCTAGTTTTCCTCTTCTCATTGTGTGGTTGATTTGTGATTGAATCCTTGTGTATTGGGTAGCATCTTGCATGAGTATTCGGGTTTTGTCTTTGACGCGAGAGCGCGGACCGACCTTAGTAACTAGATGAAGCTTACACCCTCGATTTCCTAACTATCCTACTACACTTATGAACCCAAACTAACCCTACCTTTTCCCTATTTGATTTCTCCATCTTGTTAGCATATATTTATCTAGTTAGTTGATTGTTTTAGTTCTAGTTGTTCAATTAGTTCATGTTATACATAGTTCATTGTTAGTCTAGTTTCATCCCCTCCAATCATCATAGCTAATCAATTCTTGTTAGTTAGTCTCCCTTTGTGTTGTGTTGGTAATTTAGTCTTGTTGTGAGTTGACCCTAGTCTAGACACTTATTACCATCCCCGTGGACTCGACCCGACTTACCCTTGCTACGTGTTAGGTCTAGTTGGACTCATTTGGTGGCGGGACCCACGGCAATTCCTACCATCAGACGACCATTTCTACACACCACTGGTGCAATAATCGATGTCAAGAAGGGTAGGATCACTTTTGAGTTAGGCGACGACAAGCTTGTGTTTGACCTCCAAGGCAACACCTCGCCTAAAAATGAAGAGTCATGTGATATGATCCATGCCTAGAAGGACACCGACCTAGGGAAGAAATTGGGTGAAAAGAATGATGATGTCAAAAATTGGGATGAAGCAAGTAAAAAGAGAATGTCCTTGTGTGATAATTTGAAAGCTTGTAATAAGCTTGATTGTGAGAAGCTAGAGAGTACCTTGGAGATGAGTGAACTCACTTGCTTGAGTTCCAAATCTCTCCATGTTTATAATGTGTTAGATGATGATGCTTTTGAGCTTGGGGTGGATGAATGCCCTTGTAATGTCGATGTGGATAAGTCGATTGGAAAGAGGAAGGTTGAGCCTCCCTTGAGGCCCCATGAAGAGGAATGGAAGTTTGGGTATATCCCAAAAGATTGCAAGTACAAGTTCAAGCCATTGAACATAGTGGATCGGGATGCGCCGGGGACGTCAAGACAAGGTTATGATGAACCTTGGAGTATATGTTGGTGTTCGACGTGCTTTAATGAAGATTGTTCAAGAGCTTTCGACTTGTTGCTCCGTGCCCTTGAAGGCTATGGAGTTGTGTGCAACAATATGGGAAATGAACGAAGAATTCACCATCCTTGGTTTGATGGAGTTCCTCAAGAACCGTCGTGTTGTATATATCTCTTTCCTCCTCTTTCAATTATTGGGTTGTATTAGTGTGTGTTTGATTTCTAGGATTGGTTTATGTGTTTTGTGGAATTCTTGTCGTTTTGTATTTTGATGAGTGATGTGAGGGAGGGATCTTTGTTGGAAGTTTTTGAGCTTACTTGATAGGTTTGAAGTGAAGATGAAGAATAGAAAGGGTTATGGAAGATGGAAGCTTTGATGCTTGGTAGAGGGAGTCAGTTTTTGAGCTTTTCGTAAGCTTTTGGGGACGGGATTTTTATCCCGTAGTTGGTAATGTTATTTGGGTGGAAGACTTGGTAAGATCAAGGGGAATGAGGAGCTAGAGAGGCATCCCGCTCGAGATGGTTGTCTTCCCGACCGGGACGAGTTGTGCTCTAAAAGATAGCTCACTGTGAAGCCATCCCGCTG
Source organism: Agrostemma githago (assembly GCA_958450325.1). Classification (NCBI taxonomy): domain Eukaryota; kingdom Viridiplantae; phylum Streptophyta; class Magnoliopsida; order Caryophyllales; family Caryophyllaceae; genus Agrostemma; species Agrostemma githago. The sequence continues at coordinate 29,549,375 of OY288249.1, forward strand.
GAGATAGGTGAGCTTCCCGCTCGGGACCATAGCTTCCCGACCGAGATGGGTATATTCCCGGCCGGGAAGGGTTGCAGCATCCCCCTCCACTTTCTTTTCTTCATTTAAGCCCCACCCCACCGCTTTATACCCCCTCCCAACCTTCCTACTCACCTTTGCCACTAACATTTCATCCTTACACTTCAATTATACACCTTCGTCTCAACTTCTTATCACTATACACCGAGTTTCCCCTCAAATCCCAACCTCATTTACCCCAATACAAGCCCGTTGCTCCAACCATGCCACTACATTTAGGAAGAGAAGGAATAACGATGATGAAGACAAGCAAGGTGCCGATAACGATCATTGAGATGATGGAGATAATTGAGTTGCTAACCGTTTGGTAGGTGACTCTCCTTTCTTTTCCATCTTTTATTGCTAGTCTTTTTTTGTATGTTCTCTTCCCTTTATCCTTTTGGTGTCATGGTGGCTCTCGGGGCCTTTGTGGTCATTGCTCCCGATTCTCGATGACGTGATTACAACGAGAATCATTTGAAAAATCCAAAATGACAAGTTCTTTTCACTTTTCCTTTATTTTTATCCCCGTTTTGGTAGAATTTAGTCGGATTTGGGTGGAATCGGGGCTAGGTGACTTGATTACACCTAGCCCTCCCCTCCCATTTCCTTTTATTTTCTTCTTTTTATTTCTTTCCCCATCCATATCTTTTCTTATCTCGGCCCTTGGTGACATGATTACACCCCGGCCTGACACATTCGACTCTTTCTTCACTTTCATTTTTGATTTTTAGTGTATTCCACACACTATCGATTGAGCATGAGGACATTGCTCTGTTTAAGTGTGGGGGAACGATATCTTAGTCTAGTTTAGTTTTATTTTCACAGTTTTTTTTTCGAAAAATCTTAAAAATTCCTAAAAATTTCATAACAAAAACCAAAGGGATTTTCTTTTGTGTCTTTTTCTTTTGAGTCTTTGTGTCGTATATTTGTCGTGTTGTTTGTTTTGCTCTCCCCGATTTCCTTGTAGGTTGCATGATCGTCGATAAATTTTAGAAAGCTCAAGACATCAAATATTATCCTTTTATTTCTTTCTCCTTTTTCCTTTTTGTGGAGTTTGGAGATGTTTTGTGATGGTGTGTGCTCGGATGGAGCTTTTTGGAGTTTGTGGTTGATGTGGTTGCTTGTTTGGAAGTTTCGAGGTGGTGTTTGTTTATTTCTTTGTGTGTTTGTTTTGTTTTGTCTTGTTTCGTTTCATTTTCTTTCGTCTTTGTTTTGCCTTGTATAGTTTGTGAGTCTAGTGTAGAAAAGGTTTTCGAAAACCCGGTTTTGAGGCTAGTGCGCAAGTGTTTACTTTCCCTTTCTAGTGATATGAATCGAGTCTTGGACTTTAGTCTAGTAGAATGACTTTAAATCAATAGTTTCGTTGGTTTCTTACCTTGAGTCCACCTAGTCTACTAGGGATTTACTGCGGGATTTGCATTTTGACCACCTTGACCACCCCCGTAATGAAAAGGCCTTGGTTACCGAGTCCCGTCTCTTAGGTGACCATGTTCGAAATTGTTTGATTAGTCCAAGTTTTCCACCTTTTTGTGGGTTTGAAGGGAAGGCGCCCCCGACTCACCCATTTCCCTACCTTCTACACATTTCCACAAATAAGTTGTTTTTTTGTTGAAGTTCCTACACGTGGTTGTGACAATTGCCTACAATACAAAATTTGGCCAAAAGGGCAAACCAAGAAAAAGAAAGAAAAAGAAAGAAAAGAAAGAAAAAGAAAGAAAAGAAAGAAGAAAAATAAAAGGCACTACAAATCAAAAACAAAATACAAAAGAAGAAAAAGAAATGGCATAGCAAATCAAAAGCAAAATACAAAAGAAAGATGCCAAGAAAATCGTTTCACAAAAAGATCTTACCCCCTCAAAAATAAGCCTTTTACCGATTGTTATCGTGAAAAGCCTACCAAAGGACCGAGTCCCTAGGAAGGATCACTAGTAGAAAAACATGGATTTGAGGCTCCATAAAACCCCCCATTAGAGGCATCTTTTATGATGCCTCATACGAGGGGGCCGCACATTGGAAATTATGGTGCGGCGTTTTTTTGAAGCCTCAAATAGTGGACTATTTGCGGCGTTTTTTAAAAGTGACGCCTCAAATAGTTGACTATTTGCGGCGTTTTTCTAAAAATGACGCCTCAAACACATTGAAAATTTTGCGGCTTCTATGGATAAAACGCCTCTAATGACACCTTTTTTGTGGCTTCTTTTGGTATATGACGCCTCAAATAGAGCTGAAATTTGATGTATCATTCACCATTCGCCGCCACAAATATCACCATATTTTACATATTTAATTAGATCGTTAGAAGCGTCTACTCCAAATAAATGTCGCAAACAATATTAATTTTATTCAATAAATATATAATTTTTTAATAATTTCGACAACAACCCTTTGCATTTCAATAAACCAAATAAAATTCTTACATTATCCATCCAAACCTGCATACATACAATCATATGTCCAAAAAGTGGCATGGATACAATTCCAACCTCAAATAAACCACACAAGTCTTGCCGAAATGGTCCAATTAACTAGTCTACTTGAACTATCCATCCAAATCTACATACCTACATTCACACGTCCAAAAAGTGGCATGGATACAATTCCAACCTCAATTAAACCACACAAGTCATGCCCAAATGCTCCAATTAACTAGTTCACTTCAAGTACAACAACTATTCGTAAAGTACGTAGCCCACTTGTCCCGTAATTCATTCATCTCATCTTCATTGTAGGTGTAGGGTTGCTCATTTTGTAAGATCCAAACCTTAAAAACACACAAGAAAGACGAATTATTATCGATTGAACACATAAATATGATAATAAAGTCATATATTCACGTAAAAAGATCGTAGGTAGCTTATTATAGGTAGCTTATAATATTAACGAGGTTGCAATGAACTAATTAAACAAACACCCACCTCACAAATTTTATTTACAACTACAAACAATGCCTTCAATGTTACTACAAAGAATGCCTACAAATTTAACCTAATTTTACCACTACAAACTCCAATTTTACTACAAAGAATGCCTACAAATTAAACCTAATTTGACCACTACAAAGAAACCATCTTTTGTATTATATATCCCAACATATACTCAATGACATCTCCTCCGCATCAACCTACCATACAAAATGATTAATTTGTGGAGGTTGGAGGGTTACTTTTGAAATTCCTTCAATTTATAAAATTACCTTATGCTATGTTTGGGAACTTGAATTTGGATTTGAAATTGAGATTTGAAATATTTCAAGCGTTTGGGAACCCCATGGATTTGGATTTGAAATTTAGACCAAATCCAACCTAGTTCAAATTTGATTTCCTCAAATTCTTAGTATATGGTAGTCATTTCAAATCTTCACTTATTTCTTTTTTGTTTTTTCCGTATAATCTTGTTAGAATATATTTTTTTCTTCATTTTTTCCACGTAATTTATATTTTTCTAATGATAAATGTTTTTAAAAAAAATTGATGACCTTGACCCGACTCTACCCGCCCAAATTCCAAATCCAAATTCAAGGGTACCCAAACACAATTTTGGATTTGGATTTGGATTCAAATTCTAGAAATTCAATACAAGAATTGAATTCATGATATTCAAATCAATTCCGAGTACCCAAACGCAACCTTATAACAATGGCTCAACTCGGATAAACAAATAACTTGGCATTGATGAGATGATTGGGGAAAGGATCATGGAGTTAAGCAAAAATGAATAAAAGAAAACTTAGAATGATTAACTGGCCAATTGCTTAACTTTTCAAAGTCACTTGCAGTTGAGCAACGATTAACTATATCGTACATGAACCGCATCACGAACAAACCATCGTCCACACTTCCACTATGTTGAGGACACTACCACGTAACAGAAAATATTCATAATTTCAAAAATTTGCGGATTGTAAGAATTAAAGTGTAAAAAAAAATTGAGAAAAATAATGTAGTCTTTTAGTTAATTACCTTCATATTGAGTAGTCATATACTTGGCCCCTGAGAAGACAATTTGACGCAAGTGACGACCGATAATTACGCCTCCACTGTACTCCTCTTCTCACAACATTTAATACTCGTACATAATAATAAAGCTATGGAGAAGGTGTCCGTATGTTTCCCCAAACAATCAATCTACCTGTAAACTTAATCATTGTATCATTTCTCATGAAACCCCTTAATTATTTTACTTAACTCCTTATAAACTTATGTTAGAAGACTATATATATATATATAGTATCTTACTTTTATATTATTTAGAGAAGTACCCTATTTCACTTATACTTAACTCCTTATATATATATATATATATATATATATATATATATATATATATATATATATATATATATATATATATATAGTATCTTACTTTTATATTATTTAGAGAAGTACCCTATTTCACTACTACCAATCACTACTACAATTACCTCAAAAGGAATCATTAATAACTAACCATTTAAGTATGAAGAATGATGTCTTTGGCTAAAGAAATCAATTCTTTCAAATAAATGGTCTCTTATCTAATAACAAAGACATCTTTTTTTAAACAAATGATTTCTAACCATATATCATTAATAACAAAGACATCATTTTTGACAAAAATAATTTCTAACCATATACAATCAATAAAAAAAGACACCTTTTTTTTTAAAAGAAATGATTTTTTTTCCAACACCTTAATTTATTTATTCCGATCCACAAGTAGTAGCTAGCAATTTGCCATCATTTATTGAATTATATATGTACTTACAACTACTCACTCCCTCATTCTAAAAAAAATTGTTAGTTATAAGTAGTTTGGTACGAGTAATAAGTAGTATCAATTTAGGGTTCTTATATTTTTTTCTTGATTTTATGGTATTATTTAGCATCAATTAAAGTTATACAATATATGGTGATTGAATTTTTGGATTGTTAGTATATACTTATGAAATTTACCCTTTCAGAATAATGAATCTACTCCTACGATAGTTGTACTGCAATACACAGTATCCGACTTCAACACCAGATCGAGTTAATACATGTTGATCTTTGATGTCTATATCGCAGAACTACATACAATCAGAGTACAGTGGGAACTATTATACTCAATTTATAGTGATAGCTATGACATCTACTGTATGTATGTCTGTGTGCATATGAAAAAAAGTTGAATGAATTAGTGTGTATATTGGGCAAATAAAGCGACAATGATGTGATTATCATAAACAGTGTGTTATTGTGTACATAAATATAAAAAGAGAATATTGAGCGAGTGTGATTTGAAAAGTAGGAAGAGCCAAGCAAAGACGGTAGTATGCAAACCGGCAGCAGCAGCGGGCAGCAGACATACAGGGGAAGTGGTACCTTTGGATCTGTGGGCATGGAGGAACTACGGCCAGAAACCCATAAAAGGTTCTCCTTATCCTAAGTATCTCGCTCTCTTTCTAATCATCCCATCCATCATCTCTTTTTTGCTTGTATAAACGTTGTAATTTGTAACGAGATCAGATGGGTTAAGCTTGTGAGTAGTACTGTAGTAGAATGAAGAGACTAAAGAGTATGTATTTAATGGTGGGGTGGTAAAATGAATGACAGGGGATACTAAAGATGTAGTAGTTCAAAGGGATGCTCGACCAGGAAGAAAGTGGAAAGAAGCAGGAAACATGTTGGTTGTCACCTGTACATCCGAGCCGTCACCCTTGGCCTACTTAAAGGAATGCTCTCGCTGGCTCCTCCAGGTCATCCTCCTCCCTCCACCACCCATCCAAACCCCCACCAGCGACCACTACTACTACTCCACTCTTCTCTTCACCTCTCCGATCCAATGCCCCGGTATTTTTCTACTTCATCCTTCCCAAAAAGGCCAATCATTTTCAACTACGCTGCTATTTCTACTACATGGAGTACCTATACTCCATCTATGTGCATTTTTTTTTTACATTTTCATTTAGTACTAGTAGTATTTTATAATGTAGGGTTTGGGAAATTTGTTATACGGAGTATATGCATACACCACCTAGCTAATATTAATATTTTTTTGTTCTTATGGTTTGAACTGTTTGGAATTTGCACTTATGGTTTTGTTCTTTATTGTTCTCTAGGTTTCATATGAAAAAAAAAGCTTAGGATGATTAACTGACCAAATGCTTACCTTTTCAAAGTCACTTGTAGTTGAGCAATGATTAACTATATAGTACATGAACCACATCACAAACAAGTCATCATCCACGCTTCCGCTTTGTTGAGGACACTACCACAGAATAGACAATATTAATAATTTCAAAATTTTGCGGATTGTAAGAGTTAAAGCGTAAATAAAATGTGACCATCGCTCTTAGATTTCCATAAAGGCTCTTTTCTTTTAATCTTCATATGACCAGCGCTCAACTTGAACCTCTTTAAAGTCCTAAACAAGATATCATGTTGATTATTTTAAGAACTTTTAAAAATTAGTTCAAACAAAATAAAAGTTTTAAATTTACTTACCAATCCACGGAATAGTAAGCTCAGGCCCTTGAAAAAATCTTAGTGAATTTTTATCGACAAGGATGATAAATATAAGTACTTGCATCAACAAAAAGACAACAAAGAACACTACAAGAGATAGGTGATTAGACTGTAGCACAAGATCAATTAGAGAGCCAAAACTGAATTCTTCGAAAATAATAAATAAAAGCTACGACTTTGTTAGGATTTAAGGTTCTCTTTAAATATCATTTTAAACAATTAAGCACACAAACTACAACTTTACCCGCAGATAAGTAAGGAGTAACTTAGTATGTCATTGAATTGTTGAAACCAGTTAATTATAAACAAGAATTTCCCTAAGACGTGAGAGTTGGTTTCATATGCATCGCTCAATTTAAGACGTGAAGTATGGCTTACATCTATATTTCTCGTTGTTTTGAGTTACATACCGGTGAGACGCTGACTAGACATGGCAAACAGGTGAAGTGGTCACATCGGATCAACTTTGGGTTTTCATGTTTTAATGTTTCATCGGATCAACTGGCAAACAGGTATTTCATCGGACCAAAACATTTTCATGTTTTTAATTTTCAACTCTACTGCATATTTTCGGGTCATTCGGGTTAGGTCAGGTCAAAGCTAAATTGACCCCACCCGACCCCCAAATTGAAGACTCGAATATGCGAATTGACTCGACCCAACCCTAAAACCCAACCCGGTTGACCCGTTTCCTGTCAGTGATAGTAAGTACGCTCAGGTTAGTAAAAATTATACTCCATAGTAATTAGAAGAAAAGATTAGTTGACAATTCACATTGGTTTGGTTGGTGCTCCATGATCTTCTTATGTCGTGTTTAATAGAGTGAAAGTACTGTTTTTGTATTCCTCCTACCACTTTTGTCTTTCCTTACTCATTACCTGATTCATATCCACTGTCTTCTTGCTTCGAAGAAGAATATATATATATGTGATGGAACCGTTCATTATCGTAACTTCTTTTAGGCACTACTGAATAATTGTGGGGCTGATGCCTAACTCTAACTGTGGTAATACAGAATACACAATACAGGACCCAATGAAGAAACTGCATCTTATTCCAAGGTACCTACCTGCTGCCTTTCACTTTGCCCACCCAACATTTCATTTTCCATTCTTTTTTATATTAGCCTCATTATATTTTCATCATGTATATCATCTAAGTCGGTTACGATATCATCCAGTATATTATTAATCCCTCCGTCTCATTCAATTGTTTGCCTTTGATTAAAATACTCCTCACAATTAATATAAAAGACAAACAAATGAATGAGACGGACGGAGTATTATTATTGAGTGTATCCGTTAATTGGACCTTCAGAATCTGTAATAATCGGACATCACACACATTACACAGAACACATAACTCATGCGTACACACATTACACAGCACAAATGCACTGTACTCCTCCATAAAAGCTAAATTTCTCAATCATACAAAACCCTATATTAACAAATCTAGAAACAAAACCCCTTAATTAATCACAAGATATGGTAAAAACTCGACCCTAACAAATAATTACTAACAAAAAGTTTCGATTAAAGGCAGAAGAAGATAGAAATACACAAAAAAAATTGAGAGCAACAGACCTTTGGCGAAAATGGAGAGGCGACAATGGAGAATGGGTGGAAATCGGAGTGCTAGCAGCGAAAATAGGGAGGAGAGCGATGGATGAAGAGCGTGCAGTGAAAATTGATTCTGGGGTTGGGTTTCGTCGATTGAAAATTAGGTTCTGGGGCTGGGTTTTCGTCGGGGAAGGATAAGGGAAAGGTAGAGAGGGAAGGGGACGGTATAGGTATAGATGAGTCTTTCCTTTTTTTTAATAAATTAAAATAGGAAATGTAGAGAGGCGTCAATTGACGCAGTACCAATTTTATTTTCAAAATATGGAGAGGCGTGAATAGGGCAGGACGCCTCTTATTATTTTTTTCCACTATTTATTGAATTTATCTCTAAAAGTGACTCCCCTAGTATTTTTTTCTTTAAAAAAAAGATAAATTATTAGCAGCAATTTACCTAAAACGCCTCAAATGAGGAGACGCAATATGACCTTTTTCTACTAGTGGATGATAGCGGTAATGGTCGGTATTCCCTCACTTTGCAACCATTATCCACCTTTTTACTTGGACCAGTTAGGCTATTTTTGAGCATGGGACGACCCTCTTGGCTTATCGCTAAAGGGGGCGGGATTTCACTTTACCTACAGTGTCGAATAACTCCGTGGTTCATCATTTTTCCATCCCGCCTATCGTCTCGTAGCACGTTCTTAGAAGGTTAGGAGGGCCTAGGTAAGTTACCAATGTTTTTATTGCTTTATTTTCATACAATTAGGATGTTGTCCATTTCGGTTTGTATTATTAGCTTGGGAACGTTGTCACTTGCCTTGAGTCTTTAACCGGTGTTTCTTTCACCGCTTTGTTGAGGGAAGCGGTATTTGTTACTTCTTGGATGCAACCGATTGTTTGTTTGTTCGTATGTTTGTTTGTTTGTGTGTTTTCGTGTTCGGTTGTATTCACAGTTTTGTCGCAAGACCTCACTTGCCTTGCGGAGAGCACTTTTCCTTTAAGTGTTCTCTGATAAGTGTAGTTTGTAGTGCCTTTTTTGTTGTATTTGGTCCCGATTTTTCTTGTGGAATCGCTCTTTGGAGCGGTTTCTAGGCTACTTACGCTTCTTCTAGTTTGTTTTAGGCTCCTAAGACAAATATTGGAGAAATGGAACGATTCCGACTCGTTTCCGACACATTTGGAGCCATCGAAGAGAAGCGACGATCACTCGGTGGCTTAGACTCGATCCCGAGACCTTGGGACCCATTCCCGAGCCCTTTAGACTCGATACCGAGCACCGAGAATTGATGAGAAGCCTATGAAGAGCAAATAGGGACCTTTAGGATCGTATTGGAGGCCTACAAGACCCTTCTCGGGCGGGAAGAGTGGCCTTCCCGTTCGGGAAGGAGTGCAAAACAAAGGCGTCTTCTGATGGGCCATCTTGGCCGGGAACAACCTCATCCCGGTCGGGACCATCTCGTCCCGGTCGGGACCACCACCTTCCCGGCCGGGAAGGAGCAGCTACAGCCCGCGTCAACTCTTTTCTTCTCCTTTGTTCTTGTAACCTTATAAATACTCTTCCTTTGTATTGTTTAAACACCTTAGACTCCTCTACATTATTCTAAACCCTAATTAGACTCTCTTCATCCTTAGTTTAGTTTACATTAATCTTTTCATAATCCTTGTTAATCCTAGATTAATTTAGTTAGTTAATCTTGTATTAAGGATCTCTTGAAGAATCCAATCAATCTTGACAACATTGGGTGGAGATTTTGGGTGTTCTTATAATACAAGTTTTCATCTTTTCATGCTCTTATTAGTTGGTATAATCTTCTTACTCTCTTTACTCTTAATCCTTGTTTAGTTACTCAAGTTCTAATCTTTACATATTGTTCTTTATTCTTGTTAGTTCATAATGAATGTTTGGATTATTATGTTGATTTCTCTTGCTAGTGTTAGTATCAGTTTGATGATGTGTGAGTAGACTTATTGTGGGGTTAGTAGGGAGATTAAGTGTTGTTTATGGATGATTAGGGTTTGATTGTGGGTAAAGGTGAATTCTTTGTTGCTAGTCACATATTGAGCACACCTTGTGTTTGTTGAATTGCTTGTTTGAGTAGTAGTGACCATGCTTCTCATGCTTGTCTTCCTCTTCTCATTGTGTGATTGATTTGTGGTTGAATCCTTGTGTATTGGGTAACATCTTGCATGGGTATTCGGGTTTAGTCTTTGACACGAGAGTGCGGACTTTGGCTTTGACGCGAGAGCGCGGACCGACCTTAGTAACTAGGTGACACCTACACCCTCAATCTCCTAATTATCCTACTTCACTTGTGAACCCAAACTAACCCTACTCCTTCCCATATTGAATTCTCCATCTTGTTAGCTTATATTCATCTAGTTAGTTGATTTTTTTAGCTTTAGTGTCCCATTTAGTCCTTATTGCATCTAGTTCATTGTCAATCTAGTTTCTCCTCTTCCAATCATCTTAGTTAATCAATTCTTGTCATTTCTCCATCTCTTTGTGTTGTTTTGGTAGCCTAGCCTTGTTTTTAGGTAGACCATAGTCTTGACACCTTCTACCGTCCCCGTGGACTCGACCCGACTTACCCTAGCTACCTGTTAGGATTAGTTGGACTCTACTTGTTGGTGGGGACCCACGGCAAAACCCTACCATCATTCTCGCGTGAGTTGAAAGGGCGTAGGGTGTGCTAATACCCACTCGGTTAGTAGTCTAATTTCTTGTAGTTAGTAGTTAGTTCGTGCTTACTCGAGGGCGAGTAAGGGTTAAGTGTGGGGGAGTTAATGAGTGTTGTTTGTAGTGTTTATTTCTCGTGTCTGGTCCTGTTTTCTCTTGTGGAATCGCTCTTTAGAGCGGTTTCGAGGCTACTTACGCTTCTTCTAGCTTGTTTTAGGTTCCTAAGGCCTATCTTGGAGAAATGGAACGATTTCGACTCGTTTCTGACGCATATGGAGCCAATGAAGAGAAGCGACGATGATTCGGTGACTTAAACTCGATCCCGAGTCCTATGGAGCCCACTTAATGATATCTCGAGCACCGAGCATCGATAAGAAGCCTAGGAAGAGCAAATAAGGACCCATCACGGCCGTGAAGGACCCATCTCGACCGGGACAAGAAGACAAGAAGAGACGACTTCATGTGGGGCCATCCCGGCCGGGAGCATCACCTTCCCGACCGGGACACCCTCTTCCCGACCGGGATCATCCCCTTCCCGGCCGGGAATGACCCAGCTGCACTCGTGTTCATTTGTTTCGCCTCCCTTATTCATACAACCCTATATATACCCCCCTCTTGTATTGTTTTAAACACCCTACAATATACAAAACCCTAGTTAGAGAATTCTTATCATTAGCTTAGTTTCTCATTAATCTTTCCTTAATCTTTTGCTAATCTTAGCTTAATCTAGATAGTTACTCTTGTATTAAGGGATTTCTTGAAGAATCCACCAATCTTGACAACATTGGTGGGGGTTTTGGGTGTTCTTTATATACAAGTTTTCATCTTTTCATCTCCTTGTTAGTTTGGTATAATCTTTCTCTTCTTCTTTCCTTTAATCTTTTATTGTTAGTCAAGTTTCAATCTTTATCATTTATTTATTGTTCATCTTTGTTGTTCTTCATTATGAATGTTTTGATACTTATGTTGATTTCTCTTGTTCATGTTAGTGTTAGTTTAGATATGAGTGAGTAGATTCTTGTGGGGTTAGTAGGGGGATTAGGTGATGTTTATGGGTGATTAGGGTTGATTGTGGGTAAAGGTTGAATCTTGATTGCTAGTCACTTGTTAAGCATGCTATGTGTTTGATGAAATGCTTGTTAGAGTAGTAGTGGCCATGCTTCTCTTACTTGTTTCCTCCTTCTTATTGTGTGTTTGATTGGTGGTTGAATTCTCTTGTTTTGAGTAGCATCTTGCATGAGTTTTCGAGTTTGTCTTTGACGCGAGAGCGCGGCCTTACCTTAGTGACTAAGTGAAACCTACATCCTCGATTTCCCCACTAGCCTATCACACCTATAAACCCGACCTAACCCTACTCTTTTCCTTATTGATTTCTTCATCGTCTTAGCTACTACTCCTCTAGTTTGTTGATTGAATTTAGCTTAGTTGAATCATTTAGTTCATGTTATACCTAGTTCATTCATAGTTATAGTTTTATCCCTTTCATTGTCTTAGTTTGTTTTGTGGCCTCTTAGATAGTAATTCAATTCTTGTTAATTCTCCTCCCTTTGTGTTTCCTTGTGACCTAGTCTAGTTCTTAGGTAACCTTAGTCTAGACCCTTTTTCCGTCCCCGTGGATCGACCCGACTTGCCCTAGCTACCTTGTTAGGATTAGTTGGTTTATTTGGTCGGTAGGATAGATGACGAATCCCTCAAACACCGGCCAACCCCTCTGAGAAGTCCTCGTCGGCTGGCAGGAGACCTCAATATCCATGAGTCCGACTGGGATACCTTGTCGGAGATGATGTTCGGACGATAAGGTTGCCATCGGGGCCCGAGGGTGTGACCTCATGCCTATAAATATGAGGCCGCTAGCCACCAACCAGGTGTTCACAAAGTTAGCTACAGAAAACACTTATTTCAGTAGAATAGAGGTAAAATCCCACCCTTAGACTAAATACCATATAAAATCCTATTACTGACTTGAGCGTCGGAGAGGCAACCTCGGACAACCTCCGCGGCCCTTGTGTGTTGCCTGTGCAGTGTCCAGACGGCAAGACGCAGGTCAGGAAGCTGCCAGCCGGCCAACACCAGCTGGGAAGGAAGATAGTTTGGATCCCAAACAATTTGGCGCCGTCTGTGGGGATACTTTGAACAAAAAGTTTTCTTACTCTCAACAATCAATCAAAACACGAAAGTATGAATGAACAAGGTGCGTCCAACATGCCTCGGGAGGCCGGTACCAGTGCCAATCTTGAGCCAATAGAGATCTCTTCCCCTGGTGCACAGCCGAGAAACGCGGACAAGGGGAAAGAGCCAATGGCGGAGACCTCAATGCTAGCGGTGGTCGCCTCATCTCAGGCGCCAGTGGACATGTTCACCCTCGAACAGCTGTCCGCCGCCCATCATCTCTTCATGACACTCCTAAAGGCGTCGGCCCCCACGACCGTCGCAGTCACGGGTCCAGTTTGGGTTGCCCCAGAGATCATCGTTAGAGCCCCCTAGAGGGCCAACGTCTCACCGAGGGAGTTATTCCATGAGCGGCAGACCTTCGAGGAAAGGAGACTGCTGTACTTAGATAAATGTGAGCGCCTGGATAAGGAGAGGATAGAGTTTAATAAAAGAAGACAGGGGTAGATGCCTCGAGGGCCATCACCCCATCATCTTGAGGCAGGGTAGGGTGTCATAACGCCTGTCGTCAGCACAAGGCGAATGGGGGCCTACTCGCCTCCAGAGGAAAGAAGGTGGGAAAGAAGCCGAAGCCACACCCCCGTCATGCGCCACAGGCTAAGACCCAACTCCCGGAAAACCAAGAGAAGTCATAGTCACCATAGGACGATTCATCATCGTCTTGGTCAGAGGGAGATGAATGGTAGACCCACAAGAACCCTGAGGGACAGGCTGGGTGGAAAAGAAGGAATAGACCGATCTGACAGGCCGTGCAGGCGTGGGTCGGTATTCACGCGGTTATCAAATCGAACCGCTCACAAGGACATCGATTATTTCCGTAGGAGTGTCTCCCCAGAGCAAGCGGCCTCAGCTACCCACCACTCCAGCCGAACGACATATGTCACCGCAAGGGAGGAGGAAGGTGAGTCCAAGTGGACGACTCCACCCGCTAAGAAGGTCCCGCGAAAAAGACGGCCCACGGTATCGCTATTCCACCCAAAAATAACGGAATACTCCATGTCAAGGGTGAAAGTGCCAAACATACATTTTGATGGAACCGACCCTGAAAATCACTTGGCGGCGTACGAGAGCTACATGGCCATGTACGAACTCGACGACGCCGTTTGGTGTAGGGTATACCCCACCACCCTTACTGGGTTTGCCCAGGCGTGGTTCAGAGGATTGCCAAAAGCATCTATTTGCACCATTAAAGATCTCGGCACAACCTTCGTGGATCAGTATGCCGGCAGTCGCCATAGGCAGATTGTAACGGTAGACCTCATGACAATGCGTCAGGGTCCGAAGGAGATGATTCAGGTGTACGTCCGAAGATTTGACTTGGAATGCCAACAAATAAGGACAATGGATGCATCAACCGCCGCCTGTGCCTTGACCTAAACCATGCTAGACGGCCCTCTCAAAAGTCACTTGCTACGTGAAAGGCCAACCTCATTGGTGGAAGCCAGACGGATAGCAGCAGGATATATGAACGAGGAGGAGTACAAAACTTGGCACGACGACCTTGACGGTATGGATCTGTCGTGGATCCCACCGATCAAAATAAACCAACTAACCTAGGCTTGGTAGCAAGGGTAAGTCGGGTCGAAATCCTCAGGGACGGTAAGTCAGACTAAGGTGAGCTACGATTCTAGACTAGGTTCAAGCAAAACAAGGGCACTAATGATTAAACTAGAGTCTATAATAATAAAGAAGAAGGCAAAACAAGAAACTAGTGATAATGAAAAGCGAAGTAAATCAATAAAAGGGAAACTAGGGCTAGGTCGGGTTCATGGACGTCAAGGAGATTCAAAGGGGAAACGGGGTTATTGCTAGCATGCTTCGTAGCCTAGGTTACATTCGGGCTCTCGCTACTTAAACGACCTAGGGGTCTCCTCACCACGCTCTCGCTCCTAGTAGAGGAACCCAACCCATCACCAAACAAGGACATGCAAGAGAAGAGGCAAGAAAAACAAGGAGTGATCTTCTCAAGTCTCACAAGCATTTCATCAAGCATGTAGAGTGCACGACAATAGGAAACAACAAAGACAATAACTAGCATCACCCATCTCACCCTAATCATCCCTAATAACACCCAATCCCCCTAATAACCCTAGGAGAAAACTACTCACACATAATTAAACTAAAACTAACATTAACTAGAGAAACAAACACAAGAACAAAAACATTCATTATGAAGAACAAACAAAGAGAAACAACAAGCAATAGATAAAGATGTAAACTTTACTAACTATGAAAGGTTAAAGGAAAAGAGAGGAGAAAGAATATACCAACTATAAAGGAAATGGAAAGATGAACACTTGCATATAAGTGTAGACACCCGCATTTTGCCTGCTAGTGTCTACAGCAGTTCCCGACAAAACACCCGATGATAATCGGACGTAAACGTGACTTAATACGCTCGAATACGGACTCGGAATCAATAGTATCCGACGTGGGCATTTAGTGGAGTGCAAATCTCTCAAAACCAACCTCAAATCCAGGCCCAGTGGGTCGTTTCCAATAAAATGAGACTAATTTGGGCCAAAACCGTCACCGGAAATAAAACCGTCTTTTAGCGACCGAGTCAAAACCCGGTCAAAGTTGAATCCCGAGACGAACCAGCCTCACATTATGTCCAAATACACAAAATGAATCAAGTCACAACAACCAAATCCTTTCAAAAAAAGTCAACAAATCTTTCCCTATTTACACTCCCTCCGTTCACACCCACTCGATCGAGTGGTTCACACCCACTCGATCGAGTAAGGCAGTGAACCGGGCACTCGATCGAGTGCACTTACACCACTCGATCGAGTGACCCTAAACCGGGGCATTCTCTATATATATTCCCCCATACTCATTCATTTACCAACATTTTTACCCAACTTTTTACCCATCAACTTTGACACATAACTTTACACAATCCCAAGCAATACATTTTCAACCTCAACATTCAATCATCCATCATCTACATACACACATACACATTCAAATTCCCGAGATCAAAACTCGTCAAAGACACACACCATAACTCACCCTACATATCTCGACACTCCCGCGCTCCCGTCGCTATTACGAGTCCGTTTCCGAGACCAATTAAGCATGTAGGTTGAGGGTGTAATTCAAATCCCGACATCCTTTCTCCTTTCTCTTTTTCGATTATATATATATATATACACACACTATATATTATTATCATTATTACTATTATATATTATTAGTCGATATTAACGACACTAACATTTTATTTCCTTATTACTAACACACTAACTTTTAATTTCGTGTATACTAACTCTCTAATCTAACACTTTTATTTATCACAATTTAACTTATTTTTATTTATTGTATCTAACACCTAACATTTTAATTATCGCTCATTTACATTTTGTTATATAAATAATACCGTGTATACTTACCAACAAAACTATTTTCAAAACGATCCGAGCAACGTCCATTGAGGCTAAATTAATGATCGTAGGCCTTAAGGCCAAATTACGATATTAAAATGCCGAGGACTTAAGTTTGCGACGACGGTCGAATTTTCGGGTCGAATATGTTTAATTACGAATTCTGCCTAAAATGTATTTAATCCCTTTACAAGTCGTATTGGAGGTGGCGCCCTTCGAGGTGCGCCGCCCTAAACAGTTAAGGGTGTAATAGATCGTGGAGATTCGTCGTTAAATATGTCCGACCACATCTCTTTCAAAATATTATTCTAAAAGAATCATCGACAAATCGGATTAGGACGAAACCCATTGACGCCGAATTAATTGTCACACGATCTGAAAGGATTGATTACGACATTATGTGTAATCCCCTAGAAAATCTAACGCGATACAATGGCGGAAACACTGTAGAGTCGGGATTAAAACACACTGTAACTATGTCTTAATTAAATAAAAATGGTAAGTCAATACATAAGCCACAAAATAAAAATGGCTACAAAATAAAAATAAAATGAAATCCATAAATAGGGTTTAACAATCCATAATACAGTGATCTGATTAAAACAAGCAGGATCCATAACCGCTCGCTAGCCCACCCGAAGGAAAACACATATACCTGCCATGTTAAAAACATAACAGCCACAATCAGTGGGGAGCAACGTCAACGTTCTCCCAGCCGTATAACAGAATTTTAAAACAGTAATTACTACTATAGGAAAAATAGTAAAAATGGAAAACAGTAAAACAACATATTAAAATAAGCTTTAGCGTAAAACAAATTAATCAAAAGGGTTTCCGAGGAAACATAGAAATATTTGCCAACCTGCAACCAAATTTATATCGATAATAAATAAAATAATCAAAATGGCGTTATGGATAGGATTAATGTAGAATCTAGACTTTCACTAGGATAATACTAAAAACTAGTTTCGAGAACTTAGTCAAAACAAATTAGACTTTGGTCTCTAACTAGGCAACTCAACCATAACAGGACTGCGTGCAGCGAGGTCCTGGCTTAAGTAGTGCACACCCCTCCTGGATACAAACCATACCCAGTTCAACCCGACGCGACTTACACGATGCGATATCTAAGTTTAAGGTAAGCATACACCCTCCTGAACACAAACCATGCTCAGTTCAACGACCAATGTGTCTCAACATAGACACACCAGCTTTATAGTTGATGGCAAAACGTACATCCCAGACTATATTACTCTAAACCCACACTTGTCCTTATTCCATAACTCCAAAACAAACCACTATCGATATTTAAAAGATGTATTCATCATAAACAATATGACGATAAAAGAAGTAAACATTTATATTCTAAAAGAGGAAACTTTCTATTTTAGGAAACTTCTATTTTTAGAAACTTTACTAAAAATAGCATCATATCAAAATAGTGAAAATATTAGTTCATACTAATACCACATTTTTAGCAAACGATATAGATTTATAAAACTAATACTTTCGGCCTTAACGATATTAATTATTAAAGTAAGATCATTTGATTTTATGAAATCATTAAAATATCGTATAAGTGTTATAAAATGATTAAAAATGTCTTAAACATTTTAATACTACTAATTAGGGTGTTTTCAAAAGTTAAAAAGCTAAAATTCCCTAATTATTATTAGTTACGACAATACGATTACAAATAGGATTTTACGACAAATGTCAAATTAAATATTTTAACGTCTTTTATTTAATTAAACCATTGAATATATTTAGAATATGTTAAGGGATGATTTAACTCTTAAAGTTTCAGATTTAAATACTTTCAAAATTGCTGGAAAAATAATTCTTTTAGGTAAGACGAAGCATTTTAACGATAAATCACAATTTGTGCGAAAATCAATATTTATTAATTAAAGACTATAATAAATAGTACAAAAATTACGTAAAATAGTTAAATTATACTTATGGACATTCTGTCCAGAAAATAAAATTTCCAGAATTCTAAAACTCGGTTTTTAAAGCGTTTTCTCGTTAATCGTCCAATCTCGACAATAACGATTAATAAAAATAGTAATTACAAAACAATTTAAGTATTAATATCCAAAAATTATTATTAAACCTAAAAATCATGATTTTCCAGAATCTACCATTTTTCCAGATTTCCAAAAATTCCAGATTTAATAAATCCCGTCAAAACCGTCTTTAAAACCCGTTTTCACAATTAACGATTCCATTAATAAAACTTATCGTTCTTAACATTTTATTAAGGTAATAAAAATCATAAAAGGACATTTTAATATGAAACCATAAGAATCAAAAATTTTCCCAGATTTAAACCAAAGACCAGAAATCGAGAATTTAAACAACAAACACGGTTTTAACGGTAAACGATGATTTAAAGTGATTAATTAATTCATCCACTTAACAATTCCGAAAAATTATGAAAACATTCAGAAAATTCTATTTCACCAGAAAGTTTCACCACGTCAAAAATCAGATTAAAATAAAATGTTTAAGTACTAGAACTAAAAATCGGTTTTTAATCATTTTTGTCCGAAAACGGTAATAATTCAATAATCGATATCAAAAATATCAGAAAAATACTAAATTACTAAAAATCATCAAAAACAATATTTTTCCAGAATATAAACGTATATTACATGTTTAGGCCGATTATTACGATTTTACAAATTAATATAACAATTTAATCGTTAATCTCGTAAAAGCGATAAAAATATCGAAACATGCAAATTTTCAACTTTAAAATTTTTTCCAGAATCCGTGACATACATATATTGCCAAAATAAAATATTAAAATATATACATGCAAATACTCAATTAAAATCTTGAAATACCGAGTAACATCGACGTTACCTCTACTCCAAGTCTGAGTCGATAATATATTCGTCGGCTTCGGGATCGTCCAAAAATCCTACCAAACATGGAAATCATGGCAGAAAAAAAACCATGAGAAAACTAATAAAAATCAAGGTAAAAATTGATCGAAAACGACGTGGATTAATACCTTAACGAAGCGAACGGAAAGAGGATTATTTGACGATGAATTTGAGTCGATTAAGACTAGAATTGAAGCAAAATAATTCTAGAATGGAGAAAGAGTGCCACGGCCAAGAGAAGGTGATGATAGATTTTTTTTACTTGATGAATGAATAAGGTGTAGTATGGAAATGGATGGTTTCTTTCAAAATATAAATGAGAATAAATGGTTGATGAAAACTATGTGATTTTCACATAAAGTGGCCGGCCAAAATAATGGTGACAAGGAGCATGAAAAGTTTTGATACTAATGCTACAATGAATGAAAATAATTTATCTTATGTTTACGTTTTAACGTGATAAAATGAAACGTTTAAATAAAACGTAATAAAACTTGTGACCAAGGGCTTAGTTGGTCCAAAATGTGAGTAAATGGTCTCCAACAATTTATAAGTTGATAAAAAGTATAATCGTAAAATAGTTAAAGGCATTTTAAAGTAATTCGAGTAAACCTCGCGTAAGAAAATAATTATTCGCGAAGCTTCGTAATAAAAATCATTAACTAATTTTTTTTGTAAATAAAAATATTTACTAGTTGAAAATATTATAGAAACGTATTCAAACAATTTTAGGAAAAGGAGTAACTGAAATCCAAGCTTAAAATGTCAATTCGAAGAGAAATAGAATTCCTTGCGGAAAAATTAATTAGTTTACGAAGAAACCAAATAAATGGATTTAAAAGGATTTAAATCTTTGAGATTAAAAATAAAAATTATTAAACTCAAAAATTAAAATAGAGCTTAGTAAAATGATGAAATATGAGGCCAAAAGTGACAAAGTTAAGACGAAGTCCTAACGGATAGAATAAAAACGCTTAGGAAAAATAGCGGGTGTTACATTATGACGCGGAGGGAATCGATATTTGTTCTAGCCCGATCAAACTCGATTTTTCAAATTCGCTCCAAATACTAGATGTCGGTTCTATAATCGAATGTCGAGTGTGACGAGCCATCGAGATTTAAACTAATATGAATTGGACAATATTTATATTTAGCGTAATTGCATCTCGATTCAAAAACATAAAAGCTAAAAAATGGGTTGTTTCAAAGCACAAATTAAACACCCGTACAGAGGGCACTTGATCGAGTGCACAAGCCCACTCGATCGAGTAGCACTCCAAAAATCAGGCAGAAGGTCTCCACGAGGGGCACTCGATCGAGTCTCCCTCATGACTCGATCGAGTGTCTTGTATCATGCCTAAACCGCGAGCCTTCTAAATACTGTAAGCCTCGTCAAATATTTTACGACTTCAGTTGTCACGTGTAAAGTCAATCACGTGATCCTATTTTCTAAAACTCATGCATTTTAATTCACCTCTACGACTTTGATCGACGTCTTTTCACAATTAGTTTTGTGTCGACGACTCTTTAGTCGTATCCGATACATGACTAATTTAGACGCCAATTTTTCGATGTGATAAGTCGGGACAAGGCATCAAGATTTGGAATCGGGCTAGCACCACGTCTAGGTCCCATATCTCCGTCCTCCGTTTAATACACAATATAATGTGTATTTAATTGGAGTTCGTCCATCATTTATTCAATTTACGGTCTAGCTTATATTTACTATTGACGGGTCCGTTTATAGTTAATATTTACCGTTTCCTGATTCGATTATTCTATTTTATTGCTTGTTGTATTGTGAATTCCGGGTTGTATTCCGCCCGTGTAATTTGTAATTTATTTACGAGTTTTCTATTTTCGATGTTTGCCATTTATTTATTTAAATGAACATCACATGCTAAATCACTTTGACATGAATCAAGATGCATTAAAATGACGTAGCTCACATTTAATTCGCATGCTTAGCCGAAAATGCTGTTTGTATATCATTTAGTCATTTTACTAGCGCGCGTACAGGAACTCTAACGATGTCTTAGTAGAGGCCGCTAAGTGCGGGCGGGGTTGGGTGTCCTTAGTGGGCTTCCCAACACGTACCCTCACCCCTTACTCAGAACCTCAGTTTCCGGATGTCCGAAACCGTTGGCGCACGAGAGTCACTCAATACACGATAACCGGTAGAGACGGCATCGGTATCGCAATGCAAAGGGACGAGCCCCATAAACTCTGAAATCGAAATGGGATGTACTTTGTGTACGGCCCATGACGACATAGAGTGGGCTCGAATGGGTCCGAATTCCCACAAAATTCGGTGGCAACTCCAACTTTGACTTAAATTTCGACCCGAGATCAATCTTACCACGAGATTCATTCGCCTACCCAAACCCGCGCGTGGCCGCGTCGGGGTGAACCTACGTCATGTCCACAATAAGAAAACCCAAAACATCCACCAATGTTGTCAAGATTGGTAGATTCTTCAAGAAATCCAATAATACCAGAGTAACTAACTAAATTAAGGCTTAATAGAAGAGTAATTAAGGAAGGATTAAGCTAATTTACACTAATCTAAGCTAATCTAACCTAAAGTAGTCTAGGGTTTTTGTATACTGTAGGATGTTTAAAACAATACAAGAAGGGGGTATATATAGGGTTGTAAGAATAAGGGGAATGAAGTGTCGAAGCGTGAGGAGAAACAGAGAGCTCACGGCCGTGATGAGGGGGCTCACGGTCGTAAGGCACCCCCGTCATGGCCATGATGGTCATGGGTCACGGCCATGAGCTGCTGTTGTAGCTCGCTTCCTCCCTTCTTTGCTTCCCAACTCACTACACGGCTATGTAGGCTTCTAACACGGCCATGTAGGCCCCTACTTGCTCTTCCTAGGCTTCTTATTGACTCTCGGTGCTTAGAAATGGGCTCCAAGGAACTCGAGACCGAGTCTAAGCCACCGAATCATCGTTGCTTCTCTTCATTGGCTCCATATGTATCGGAAACGAAACAAAATCGTTCCACTTTTCCGTGATGAGCGTTAGGAACCTAAAACAGGCTAGAAGAAGCGTAAGTAGCCTCGAAACTACTCCAAAGAGAGATTTCACACAAGAAAGCGGCACCAAACACGTGAAATAAACACTACAAAGAAGACTTATCAACTCCCCCACACTTAACCCTTACTAGCCCTCGAGTAAGCACAAACTAACTAATAACTAAATGAAACTAGACTACTAACCGAGCGGATATTAGCGCACCCTACGCCCTTTCAACTCACGCGAGAACACTTAGTGGAAAAGTGCTCTCCGCAAGGCAAGTGAGGTCTTGCGACAAAACTGTGGATACAACCGGACACGAAAACACACAAACAAACAAACATACAAACAATCAAACAATCGGTTGCATACAAGAATAAACAAATACCGCTTCCCTCAACAAAGTGGTAAAAGAAACACCGGTTAAGGACTCAAGGCAAGTGACAATGTTCCCAAGCTAATAACACAAACCGAAATGGACAAAATCCTAATAGTATGACAACAAAGCAATAAAAACGTTGGTAACTTACCTAGCTCCCCCTAACCTTCTAAAAACGTACTACAGGACGATAGGCGGGATGGAAAAAGGATGAACCACGGAGTTAGTCGACACTATAGGTAAAGTGAAACCCCGCCCCCTTTAGCGATAAGCCAAGAGGGTCGTCCCATGCTCAAAAATAGCCTAACTAGTCCAAGTAAAAAAGGTGGATAATGGTTGCAAAGTGAGGGAATACCGACCATTAACGCTATCATCCTTCCTAGGGACTCGGTCCTTTGTAGGCTCTTGACGACAACAATCGGTAAAAGGCTTATTTTTGAGGGGGTAAGATCTTTTTGTGAAACGATTTTCTTGGCATATTTCTTTTGTATTTTGCTTTTGATTTGCTATGCCATTTCTTTTTCTTCTCTTGTATTTTGTTTTTGATTCGTTGTGCCTTTTCTTTTTTCTTTTTTTTTTCTTTCTTCTTGCCTTAGTTTGCCCTTTTGGCTAAATTTTGTTTTGTATGCATTTCTTGCAACCAAGTAAGTGTAGAAACCTCGGCGATGCAACTTATTTGTGGAAATGTGTAGAAGGTAGGGAAATGGGTATATCGGGAGCGCGCTTTCCCTTCAAACCCACAAAAAGGTGGAAACTTGGACTGATCAAACAATTTCGAACTTGGTCACCTAAGAGACGGGACTCGAGAACCAAGGCCTTTTCACTCCGTGGGTGGTCAAAGTGGTCAAAATGTAAATCCCGCAGTAAATCCCTAGTAGACTAGGTGGACTCAAGGTAAGAAACCAACGAAACTATTGACTTAAAGTCATTCTACTAGACTAAAGTCCAAGAATCGATTCATATCACTAGGAAGGGAAAGCAAACACTTGCACACTAGCATCAAAACCGGGTTTTCGAAAACATTTTCTACACTAGACACACAAACTATACAACACAAAGCAAAACAAAACAAACACACAAAGAAATAAACAACCACCACCCCGAAACTTCCAAACAAGCAACCACATCAATCCACAAACTCTAAAAAGCTCCATCCAAGCATACACCACCACTAAATCTCCTCCAAAGACCGAAATGAAAAAAAGGAGAAAGAGGTGGAAGGATATTACCGGATGTCAAGAGCTTTCCGAAACTTATCGACGATCACGTAACCCACAAGGAAATCGGGAGGCAAAACTCACACACACAAAACAAATATATGACACAAAGACACAAAAGGAAAAGACACAAAAGAAAATCTTTTTCGGATTTTTATGAAATTTTTCAAATTTTTAGGAATTTTTAAGATTTTTCGAAAAACTACGAAGATAAAACTAAATTAAACTAAGATATCGCTCCCCCATACTTAAACCGAGCAATGTCCTCATGGTCGATCGATAGTGTGTGAAAGACACTAAAAAAGGGAAAAAAAAGGAAGAATAAAACTAAAATCCAAAATGAAAGTGAAGAAATGGTTGAATGTGTCGGGCCTAGGTGTAATCACGTCACCTAGACCCGAGACGAGAAAAGATATGGATGGGGAATAAATAAAAAGAAGAAAATAAAAGGAAATGGGAGGGGAGGGCTAGGTGTAATCAAATCACCTAGCCCTGATTCCGCCCGATTCCGACTAAATTCTACCAAAAGTAAAAAAAAAAGAAAAAGTGAAAAGAACTTGTCAATTTGGATTTTCAAGTAATTCTCGATGTAATCACGTCATCTAGAATCGGGAACAAAGATCACAAAGGCCCCGAGGGCCACCATGACACCAAAAGGATAAAAGGAAGGGGAACATACAAAGAGAGACTAGCAATAAAAGACGGAAAAGAAAGGAGAGTCGCCTACCAAACAGTTAGCAACTCAATCATCTCTATCGTCTCAATGATCGTTATCGGCACCTTTCTTGTCTTCATCATCGATATTCCTCCTCTTCCTAAAGGTAGTCACATGGTTGGAGCATCGGGCATGAATTGGTGTATAGGTGTCGGGATTTAAGAGGAAATCTAGAGTTTAATGATGTGAAGATATGATGAAGATGTATAAGTGAAGTACAAGGATGAAATGATAGAGGTAAAGGTGGGTAGGGAGGTTGGGTGGGGGTGTAATAAGGTGGAGTTGGCTTAAATGTAGAAGAATAAGCAAGTGGCCATGGACAACACCCCTCACGGCCGTGGGGGGGGGGCATCACCGCCATGACGCCTCACGGCCATGTCGACCTCGACATGGCCATGTCGCAAGACAGCAACTTGTCATTTTTGTCACCATTCCGTCCCTACCATGTAGCAACCAACACGGCCATGTAGCTACATGGCCATGTCCCAAGTGACATGGTCATGTCACTCTCCTAGATCTTCATTCTTCATTATCAACCCAAGTCTTCCACCCTAAGAACATTACCAACTACGGGATCAAATTCCCGTCCCCCAAAAGCTTACAATAAGCTCAAAAACTGAGTTCCTCGCCCAAGTTTCCAAGCTTTTGTCATCAATAACTCTTCATCTTCACTTCCAACCTATTCACCAACTCAATAAACACAATCAAGAATCCCTCCCTCACCTCACTCAAGAAAAGTTCAAATGACAAGAACTCCATAAAACACATAAAACCAAGAAACAAACAAACTAATCACACAAAAACAAATACAAAAAAAACTCAAAAGAAGGGGAAAAAATATTTACAGCATGATACTCTCACCGTCTACGATCCCATAGCCATCAAGGACTCGAAGGAGTGGATCAAATGCTCTAATGACATCTTCATGAGGGTTCATGTGGCCGAGCCAAGCTATCTTCAAAAGCTTCCAAGTCGGAGGTAAGAAGCGATCATCTTCATGCTCGGGTTTCTTGTGATCTCCCGGGTCTTTCCAACCAACAAAGCAACGACTCTTATGACCATCCGGTAGGTATAGTGGTCTAAGGTCATGCTTGGCGTTATGGGTTGGGAGATCACACCCTAAGGGTGTTGCTTCTTCTACGGGATCAAGAATAAAATTCTTCTTCTCCGCCCAACAAGGATCCAATTCATCAATCATCTTACAAGACAAGGGACTCGAAATTAAGTGCGATAAAAGAGGTGAAGGCATCAAGTTTTCTTCTTTGGAGGCTCTAGAGGAAACCTCATCGTTTTCCTTACTAGAATCCTCACCATGAGGAAATTCAACGCCTTTGATGGCGGCCTCAATTTCTTCGACGGTTTGGTCTAGCATAACATCTCCAAATTCCCCAATTTCCCATTCAAGTCAAGTTCTAAGGCATCTATCTCTTTCTCCCAAGTATCGCCTTCATTTTCACTCACCTTGTCAATTTGGTCTAGAGGAGTCTTATCTTCACTTGGCTTTGGATTTTCACTCATGATCTCTCCAAAAATAAGATCTGGTTCATCACGAAGGAAATCATGTAAATCCAATTTAATGACCAATACATTGGCTTCCCAAGAGTTAATTTGAGAATCATGTTCAATTTCCTCCTCATGATCAACCCTTAAAGCTTCAACTTCCTCCATTATTCCCATAGCTTCACCATCCAAGCAACTCTCAACAATGATCTCTTGGTTGACCTTCACTTCTTCATTCGTGGCTTCATAATCGGGTTGATTGCCTTGTGGAGACAACCAATCTTCTTGCCCAAATGAACCTTCCTCAACAAGTTGCGGAGCTCGAGTGGTCAACATCGTGTAATGAGCCATGAGTGCATTAATTCGAGCACTTTGCACCTCTTTTTGGGCCATGAACTCCTCTTTGTCCCTTTGCATTTGAATCATCATCTCTTGTTGACTCTTTTGCATTATAATCATCATTTGACAAAGCTCAAAGTTGGGGATTTTTGGTTGTGGGTAATGTGAAGGTATTTGGTAATTGTTAGGATGTTGGAATGATCCTTGACAACTTCCATGGTAACCAAATGAAGGGGGTTCATAAGTTTGTTGATGAGATTGAGATAGATGGTAAAATTGTGGGTCTTGGTAGTTTGTCCCATGATTGTCCCATGATGATTGATAGTAGCTTGGATGCATAATGTTGCCTTGATACATTGAATGAACTAGAAACACTTGAGCAAACGTTAGAAGCCTAGTGCTTTTGAGGCACTAGGAAGAGAGAAATAAGCACACAAGAAGTAAGAACGGAGATACACAAGGAGAAGAAAACACAAAAATCAAGAACAAAGTCTAAAACTAAGCACACAAGAGCCTAAACTACGCCGTCCCCGGCAACGATGCCAATTTGACGGTATGGATTTGTCGTGGATCCTACCGATCAAAATAAACCAACTAACCTAGGCTTGGTAGCAAGGGTAAGTCGGGTCGAAATCCTCAGGGACGGTAAGTCGGACTAAGGTGAGCTACGATTCTAGATTAGGTTCAAGCATAACAAGGGCACTAATGATTAAACTAGAGTCTATAACAATAAATAAGAAGGCAAAACAAGCAACTAGTGATAATGAAAAGCGAAGTAAATCAATAAGAAGGAAACTAGGGCTAGGTCGGGTTCATGGACGTCAAGGAGATTCAAAGGGGAAACGGGGTTATTGCTAGCATGCTTCGTAGCCTAGGTTATATTTGGGCTCTCGCTACTTAAACGGCCTAGGGGTCTCCTCACCACGCTCTCGCTCCTAGTAGAGGAACCCAACCCATCACCAAACAAGGACATGCAAGAAAAGAGGCAAGAAAAACAAGGAGTGATCGTCTCAAGTCTCACAAACATTTCATCGAGCATGTAGAGTGCAAGGCAATAGGAAACAACAAAGACAACAACTAGCATCACCCATCTCACCCTAATCATCCCTAATCACACCCAATCCCCCTACTAACCCTAGGGGAAAACTACTCACACATAATTAAACTAAAACTAACATTAACTAGAGAAACAAACACAAGAACAAAAACATTCATTATGAAGAACAAACAAAGAGAAACAATAAGCAATAGATAAAGATGTAAACTTTACTAACTATGAAAGATTAAAGGAAAAGAGAGGAGAAAGAGTATACCAACTATAAAGAAAATGGAAAGATGAACACTTGCATATAAGAAAACCCAAAGCATTAACCAATGTTGTTAAGATTGGTAGATTCTTCAAGAAATCCAATAATACCAGAGTAACTAACTAAATTAAGGCTTAATAGAAGAGTAATTAAGGAAGGATTAAGCTAATCTACACTAATCCAAGCTAATCTAACCTAAAGTAGTCTAGGGTTTTGTATAATGTAGGATGTTTAAAACAATACAAGAAGGGGGTATATATAGGGTTGTAAGAATAAGGGGGATGAAGTGTCGAAGCGTGAGGAGAAACGGAGGGCTCATGGCCATGATGAGAGGGCTCACGGCCGTGAGGCACCCCTGTTATGGCCATGATGGTCATGGGTCACGGCCATGAGCTGCTGTTGTAGCTCGCTTCCTCCTTCTTTGCTTCCCAACTCACTACACGGCTATGTAGGCTTCTGACACAGCCATGTAGGCCCCTACTTGCTCCTTCTAGGCTTCTTATCAACTCTTGGTGCTCGGGAATGGGCTCCAAGGGACTCGGGACCGAGTCTAAGCCACCGAATCATCGTTGCTTCTCTTCATTGGCTTCATATGTATCGGAAATGAAACGGAATCGTTCCACTTTTCCGTGATAAGCGTTAGGAACCTGAAACAAGCTAGAAGAAGCGTAAGTAGCCTCGAAACCGCTCCAAAGAGATATTTCACACAAGAAAGCAGGACCAAACACGTGAAATAAACACTACAAAGCACACTTATCAGACCTGTCGCCGCCAAGGACTCGCTGCCCTCCCAATGAGAGGGCCGCAAGCCCGGCAGATGACAAGGAGTCTTCCAGAGGAACATGCGACGTGGCAAGAGGATAAAAAGAAGGCGGCGTATGTTCCACGATTTGAGCATCACGCCACGTTGAACCGACCGAGAGCGGAAATCTTCGATGTGGAGAAGCATAATGGGAAGTGTGGGAACCCAAAGCCAGTAAGGATTGGACCCAGGAGCAACCAAAGCAAGTATTACGCGTTCCACGATCAGAAGGGGCACACCACTGAGGAGTGTCACAACCTGAAGAACGAAATCGAGGCCCTCATACGCCGATGCTCATTGGCGGTGTATGAAGCAAGGATCAAACGCAACAACAACAACAACAACAACGGTAACGCTGACAAAGATAAGGATAAAATCGGAAAGAGGAAGGAAACCAATGTCTTCCATACAGTGGACGGCGAGATCCCCGGGGAGGGAAGAGTCGGTGAAAAATTAAGAGGCATCTAAGGGAGTTGTCCGAATACATCTGCTACGACGATCAACCAAATTTGGCCAACATCCCAATTCTGAGTATCACCGCCGATGATTACGGACGGGTGGTGTACCCCCATAGCAACCCATTGGTCTTGGCCGTCAAGATTAGCGATCACTTAGTCAAAAGATGCATGATAGATACCGGCGCCTACACCAATCTACTATACATGGAGGCCTTTGAACATATGGGACTCACCAAGAGGCATCTCAAGCCGACAGCCGGAGCATTGTACGAATTTTTAGGAACCGTCGTACTACCAATGGGGACGATAGACTACCTTCCCGTTACATTCGGGGAAGGAACCACAGCCAGAACGACAACTATCCCAGTTTGTCGTAGTAGACGCGAAGTCAGCCTACAACGCGTTGATCGGCTGAATAACCCTCGATGAAGTGCACGCATTGGTGTCTATACGAGCTCTGACCATGGCATATGTCAATGACAACAATACCAAAGGTAAGCTATACGACGACCAGGAGTCCGCCAGATCTTGCAATTCGGTAGCCTTGAAGAGATCTCAAGAATAGATGAAGGGTAAGCGAAAAGCCGACTACAGCCCCGACGACGGAAGAGCCACGGCCTCCAAAACGCTCAGGATCCCCGACAAGGTAGTTCCCGCCCCAGAGCGCCTAGAGCCCGGGGGGAGCGCATGATGGTGGAGCTGGAACCGGGCCTGCCTGTGCTAGTAGGTGCCAACTTGGAACCAGAGTACCAGCAGCGTCTCGTCACTCTACTAAAGGAAAATGCCGATGTCTTTGCTTACTCGGCAGACGAGATGCTCGGCGTAGACCACGATGTCACGGTGCACAAGCTTAAAGTCGATCCATCCTACCGACCAGTCAAGCAGAAAAAGAGAACCATGTCAACAGAAAAAGGCAATGCCATCCGCGAAGAGGTGGAGAAATTGCTACATGTCGGATTCATCAAACCGTGCGACTACCCCGAATGGCTAGCAAATGTGCTAATGGTGAAAAAGCTGTCAGGAGCTTGGCGAATGTGTGTTAACTTCACCAACCTTAACAAGGCATGCCCAAAAGATTGCTACCCACTGCCAAAGATTGATTAGTTAGTAGACCCCACCAGTGGCCACTCCATGTTGAGTTTCTTGGATGCCTTTTCCGGCTACCACCAAGTCTTCCTATGTGGGCCAGATAAGGTCAAGTGCGCGTTCATCACAAGTGCCGACACGTTCATGTACAAAATGATGTTGTTTGGCTTGAAGAACGCCGACGCCACTTACCAGAGGCTGGTGGATAATATTTTCCAGGGGCAGCGGGGCAGGAATATGGAAATTTACGTAGACGATGCAATCGTTAAAAGCAAGGAAGACGAGAAACACCTGAACGAGTTGAAGGAAACGTTCCAATCCTTGAGGAAGTACAAGATGAAGCTAAACCCTAAGAAATGCACATTCGGTGTAAGGTTGGGAAAGTTCCTGGGTTTTTTGGTGAGCGCCAGAGGAATAGACGCTAACCCGGAAAAGATCAGTGTCGTACAAGACCTGCCAGAGCCAAGAACGATAAGGGACATCTAAAGACTCACGGGGAGGATAGTGGCCCTGGCGCGATTCATTTCTAGGGCGGCCGACGAATCCACCTCATTCTTCAAAGTGCTAATGGCCAGGGAAACAAGTAGTTCAGGTGGGAGCAGAAACAGAAAGAGGCATTTGTGAACTTAAAAGAACACTTAAAGTTGTATGTATACATCGCTGTCACCAATGTGACGGTAAGTGCTGTCATACTCAGAGAAGAGGACAAAACTCAACAACCGATCTACTTTGTCAGTCACGCGCTGGGGCCGGCAGAAAGGAACTACCCAATGGTGGAGAAAGCAGCGTACGCCGTAGTGATAGCCGCTAGGAAGTTACGCCCATACTTCGACGCGCACCCAGTAACCGTCCTGACAAACTTGCCTGTAGAGAAGGCGTTAGAAAAATTCGAAAAGTTGAGAAGGGTGCTGAAATGGACCGTCAAGCTAAGTGGCCTCGGGATCGTCAACCAGTCAAGGACGGCGATAAAGGCACATACGTTGGCCGACTTCCTGGCCGAATGCTTGCACTCAGAAGAAGATGACCCCTCGGCGGGGGCATGGGAAGTATTCACCGATGGATCGGCCACCAACAATGGATCAGGTGCCGGCGTCGTCCTAACCAGTCCTGACGGGGAAGAATTTGAGCACGCACTGAGATTCACTTTCCAGGCGTCCAACAACAAAGCCGAGTATTGGGCCGTCATCGCAGGAATCCATCTAGCTAAAGTCGCCGGCGCCAAGTGAGTCATCGTGTCGACGGGCTCCCAGCTGGTCACAAATCAAATCAATGAGGAGTACAAAGCTAGGGAACTGTCGATGGCGCTATATCTGGAAAAAGTAAAAGAAGAGTTATCCCAGTTGAAATCATATGAAGTAAAGCAGATACCGAGGTCCCAGAACAATCGGGCCGACGCTCTATCCAAGCTGGCAAGTTCCAACCTGCGGGATATCCGTCGGTCTGTCTGTGGTAGATGTCAGACAAGAAAAGAGCATCTTACTGGGGGCAGAGGCCCATAACAATATTCACAACATAGAAGGCAAGGAAGACGACGACTGGAGGTTACCCATTATAGAATACATAACAAGCAAAAAACTGCCGGGAGATCTGACGAGGGCCAGACGCATGTCAACTTTGGCGTCCAGGTTCATGATGATTGAGGACCAGGCGTACAGGAAGGGAGTGTCGACACCCATCCTAAGGTGCTTAAAGCCCAGGGAGGCAGCTGAAGTACTAGATGACATCCACTCTGGAATGTGTGGCCACCACATAGGAGGGCAAAACCTGGCCCACAAAGCAGTAAGGGTCGGGCGCTATTGGCCGACCATCGTGCGCGACGCCATGGAATTAACTAGAAAATGGCGCAACTGCCAAATCCACTCGCCTGTGATTCACGCGTCGGCAAGGGAGCTACAGCCAATCCTAAATCCAATACCCTTCGCACAGTGGGGGATGGAAATCTTAGGACCATTCATCATAGCGTGTGGGGGCAGAAGATTCCTGATAGTAGATGTCGATTACTTCTCAAAGTGGAAAAGCCGGCGAGCATGGAAAGCTCAGCGCCAATTGGGAGGGTCCTTACGAAATCACCCAAGTCATGGGGCCAAGCACATTCAGACTCAAGGACGGCAAGGGACGCGACCTGCCATCACACTTGAATGTGGACACCATCAGACGATATTACGTCTTGGGGCGCGTGAGCCCATATTTTGTATTTTGGCGGCAAGGGACGTTCAGGATTGTCGACGGCCCTGCCTTCCACATGTTGAAATTTCAAAAACTCTTGAATTTTTTCTCAAGCAACAATCAGGGGGCAATAAGGAGGGAGCCCCAATTCAACTTAGCATAGAGAGTGAACACCCCATCAAAATTGGCTAAGGTCCCCCATCCATAGAATGGGGGCATAAGCCCAAGTCCATCTGGATGCCATAGCTCCAGATGATAATGGCTGGGGTCCCCCATCCATAGAATGGGGGCATAAGCCCAAGTCCGTCTGGATGCCATAGCTCTAGACGACAACGGCTAGGGTCCCCCATCCATAGAATGGGGGCATAAGTGCAAGTCCGTCTGGGGCGCCATATCTCCAGATGAAAACGACTAGGGTCCCCCGTCCATAGAATGGGGGCATAATCCTAAGTTCGCCTGGATGCCATAGCTCCAGACGACAATGGCTAGGGTTTTCCATCCATAGAATGGGGGCATAAGCCCAAGTCTGTCTGGATTCCATAGCTCTAGACGCCAATGGCTAGGGTCCCTCATCCATAGAATGGGGGCATAAGTCCAAGTCCGTCTGGATGCCATAGTTCCAGACGACAAGGGATAAGGTCCCCCATCCACAGAATGGGGGCATGAGCCCAAGTCCGTCTGGATGCCATAGCTCAAGACGTCAATGGCTAGGTTCCCCATCCATAGAATGGGGGCATGAACCCAAGTCCGTCTGGATACCATAGCTCCAGACGACAATGGCTAGGGTCCCCCATCCATAGAATGGGGGCATGAACCCAAGTTCGTCTGGATGCCATAGCTCCAGACGACAATGGCTAGGGTCCCCCATCCATAGAATGGGGGCATGAGCCCAAGTTCGTCTGGATGCCATAGCTCCAGACGACAATGGCTAGGGTCCCTCATCCATAAAATGGGGGCATGAGCCCAAGGCCGTCTGGACCCCATAGCTCTAGAAGACAATTGACTAGGCTCCCCCATACTTAGAATGGGGGGCATAAACCCAAATCTGCGAATAACTAAGTAAAAACAAAGAAGCATGACGTAAAGAGAAACAAGAAAAAGTGTAAGACAAAGGTGCCATAGGCGCAAGAGTTAAGAATTACAAGATGAAAAATATGAACATTCGAAACACAAAATAAGGAGACGATTATTTAAATCGGCAGCCGTCCCCAAAGGATCAAGTGCCACCTACTACAAAAGAAAGAAGAAGAATAGAACCATAAAGCGTCACTACTACAAAATCACTAGTTTCTTGACGCTTTAACCTGGACGCTTTAATAAGTGTCCACCCTTTTCCTTATCAAATTTTCCTTCTCTACCCTTTAATGTGTCGAGAATTATATGTTTATTATAATTCATATCTAATTCCTTCTCTACCCTTTAATGCGTCGAGAGTTGTATGATTATTATAATTCATAACCAAAACCTAGGGGTGAGCAGAAAAATCCGTTACGATTTTATTATCCTTAATTATACGATACGGTATGCGGTTACAATTATACGAATTTCTGGATATATATCTAATACGAATATCTAGATATTCGATATGGTTTTACTTAAAAATATAGCAGGTACGTATCCGCAAAAATGAAAATCGGATATCCAATTTCCGATCTGGTTTTCAAAAAAAAAATCAAAATAAAATCAACTAAAATACTGAATGAGTGAAGAATTAATTAATATGTAAATGAAATGCCCAACTCATCATTCGAGAATGAAAACCAAACAAACTGGTTGGAGAGTATTGATTAAAAAAAGGTTGTTCGCATGTTATATTTGTCGTATTCGAGGTGATAGTAATAATTAAATTATTTTTAGGTTTTTTCCTATTTATTTATCGTATTATTTTTATATAATAATTAACGCAAGGTTCGTTATTATTTTTAAATAAAAAAATTGGATTATGTTCACTTAATGAAAAAATAAAAATAAAAGAAATTAATCTCAAAACCGGATACCGGATGTCCGATTTTACGAAAGCGGATATCCAATTTATTTCGGATTGGATACGAATATTAAAATTCTAAAATTTAAAACCGGGATATCCTACCAAAACCTCTAAACTCTTCAGTAATGAAACTAATGAATTAAAAAAATTTCGTTCCCCACCTCTGTGAAAAACCAATTACCGCGCCCTCACCTCTTCCCTAATTTGGAATTCCGTCCCTAGCTATAAACCTAATCAATCACTGAGATGAATAATTAATTACCCATCAATCATATCACTTGTTCATCACCCGCATTCTAACCTATTCAATCACTGTCGTCGTTTGTCCTTCATCGTTCATCAATCACTGTCGTCGTTCATCACCGTTCTGCTGATTTCGCATCACCGTTCTGCATTCTCGAAACAATTAATCCGTGTTTCTCTCACAGTAAGAAATCTAATCATTTTTTATGTTTTGATTGCTTCTTAGTGTGATTGATTCTTGGTGATATTCATATGGGTTCCTGTTTGTTTCCTGTTAGTTTAATTATATTTATATGTTCATAATCTTAGTTTTTTAATTATATTTTCGTTTTTTAATTATATTTTCGTTTTTAATTATATTTTCGTTTGTTTCCAGTTTTTTAATTATATTTTCGTTTTTATACTGATTGTTTGATGTTCATTCTCGGTTTTTGTGTTCAGAATCTCAGCTTTTGATTGTTTGATGTTCATTCTCGTTTTTATGTTCATAATCTCCGCTTTTTTTTCTTTTTTATATTGATTATTTGATGTCCGTTCTCGTTTTGTATGTTCATAATCTAAACTTTTTTCTGTTTTTTTCCATTGTCAATCAGCTTCGTTCATCAATCAGTTCCGTGCCTTCGTTCATCACCGCCACCGTTCTGCTCTTGATTATTCATTATCGCTACTGCAAATTATTGATTTCAGGTACGAATTTTATTTCATCGCATCCTCGTATCTGAAATCATTCATTGTTCCTGCTTGTTGCGTATTATATTGATTGTGTCATGTTAGTTTCTCTCACAGTTTGATGCTTTTGATTTTGTTTCTTACGTTTTTGTTTCTTGTTTGTTAAGATTTTTATGTTTCCTGAAATGATTTAGCAGCATACAGACCTTCAATTAGGGAGTTCCTGAAAATATGAAATTGAACTTGTCTTTGGATCACGCATAAAAAACCATAGCTATTCATTCAATAATCAACTATGGGAAAACCCATTGATTAACTGTGAGTACTTGTCAGAATTAAAGCACATCATATCAGCTTTGGATTGAGGCGAGATGATGAAATTCATACAACTTGCTTCCGGTATTTGAGCTTGTGACCTTATATTTGATTTTGCTATCTTTCTATGTCCCCTGCACAAACACGATATGATTTCAACTCTCACAAATCACATCATATAGCCTATATATATAGTAATATGAATTGAGGGGTCGGGTTTGTGTAACTTACGATAAAAAATCATAGAAATCGAGTCAACGTTCAAAATCATTAGGCTCATCTTTCACAGCTGGAGCTTTAATCATTGGCCTGAAACATGGCCTCTTGTGCATTGAATCAGCATATTTGTACATTATGATTCTACCCGAACACCTATTCTACTTCCTAATGGAACATCATACGCTAGCTTTTATTAGGAGGGTTGTGTCAGATCAGGAATTAGGAGGGTGATAATGATGTGGATAGAGGGATTTGGGAGTAGAGAATCCCAATATCGTATCCTATATTTATCAAAGGAGAGCATGGCATATTGGCATGGGTTGATTGATAAAGGTAGTCAAAACTGGATTGTGATAAATTGATGATGCAAGATTCAAAGTACCAATTATCTGTTATTTTTTCCATGGTTCACCAACCATTCACATTTGTTCCAACATTTTCATCTCCGCGTAGATGATAATGTGCTTATACAAGTATAAATACAAGCTGGGCTGATGTTGTGCACTTGAGTGACTACATGAACTGTATTTTTTTCCTGCTGACAACCCTGGCTAGTGCAAAGGGTCTTGGAATCAACTCTTGCTTTTTCTAGCTGGATCCTACTGTTGACCCTCTTTTTTATGAATCAGAACACCTAGCCTGTACTGCAGTACATTTATTAGCCACATCAACTTATTGACCTGTGAATATAAGCTAAAATCATCGAATTGAAACATATATTATGTACAGATTATTCACTAACAAACAAGCTCAATATTATTACAAGTATTATTATTGCCACCATAATTCATCCTCCAATATCCTAACAACTACAACCATACTAATTCAAATTATTATTCATTTACCGGGTCGAGTTAGCGGAGTTTAAAGTGTCACAACTCACAACCGACACGTTTTCTATGCTTTTCGCTCATAAAAATTTCTTATAAAAATTTCTTGCAATTACTAATAATATTTTGAGTATTAGTTTCAAGTAAATTACTAATAATACTAATGACTAGCAAATATTTGAGGCAAAGAAAACTTGATATTTTACTTAAAACATAAATGTGTTGTTATTAAGAAAGCTTAATAGCTTTCTACAAAAACCTTAATATTTTGATTGATTTACATTTTCATCTTCTTTCATCTTGATAATCAATTAAAGTTAATATTAATCATTATCTTGCATTAAGAACTTCGTATTATAACTAAAAAAGTAATATAGCATCTATTTCGTCTTAATGATTAATCAAAGCTAATATTAAATCTAACATTAAGAACATCATAGTATAACTAAAAAAAGTAATATAAAGCCATTGAGAGATGATAAAAAACATTTGGGAATTTGTATTCACATTTCGATCGCTTTATTTCATGAATACGACCACGAATCAATCAATCAATATCAATATATTTATATATTTGAAGCTTTTTTTGAGTGATCTTATTGGTCCGTTTCATCAAACCTCAAACTAGGAAAATATTATAAATAATAAGAAAAATCAATTAGAGAATCTTTCAATTATTATAATATATATTTAATTTATTAAATTAATGTGGTATTTTACAATTCTGAGGTAAAAACCTTTAGAGTTCATTTTTTAAAAAACATTATCGTAAAATAAATTATAAAAATGAAATAATTAGATTTATGGTAAAAAATGTTTTAGTTAGAGTGTAAATTTCATTTTTTTTTTCACATTAAGTGATGAATTTATTACATATAACAGTTGTAAAATTATTCGACATCGACAAATTATAATATGATGATGAAATTCTATATTATAAATAAGAGTAATCATTCGTTTTTCGATATCTACCAAAAGTTTTTTGAATCTAAAAAATAGTTCTTAAGACTATAAACCTCAATTAATTATGGTATATTAAAAAATTATGATGAAGTGATTGAAATTTTATATTATATCAAAAAATTATGATGACGTGATGAAATTTTATATCATAATTAAGAGTGTTTTCTCTCACAATATTATTGCAATTGTTTCTAAAGTAATTTTTGAGTTTATGAAATAAATTTTATGTGAACTTAACCTCTTATGACTTGTAGACATGAATACTAGTTGGATTAGCTTGCCAAATGATCATCCCGACTACATAAATGGATGTTTGAAATTTCTTGAGCTAGCAAAGGAGAACCTAGTAGATGAAAAAACGAAATGCCCCTGTAAGAGTTGTAAGTTACGGCGTTGGTTAACACTCAGTGATGTAGAGGGACATATTTTGTTC
Source organism: Agrostemma githago (assembly GCA_958450325.1). NCBI lineage: Eukaryota > Viridiplantae > Streptophyta > Magnoliopsida > Caryophyllales > Caryophyllaceae > Agrostemma > Agrostemma githago. The sequence continues at coordinate 29,587,254 of OY288249.1, forward strand.
AAAGGGTTTTACCAGAAATATACAAATTGGATTTGGCATGGTAAAAGAGATGTTCTTGATGATGTTCTTGAAATCAATGAACAAAATAATGGAGAAGCCTTACCTGGACGTGATGATATGAGTGGTTTGTTAAATGCGGTCTTTGGGGTAGATGCTTCTAGTTCTTCTAAAAAAATTAGTGATGATATAGGTAATGAGTCACTTGAGATAGATGATGATATGGATATGGGATTTAATACAAATGTTGAATCTGATACCGAGTTTGCTCATGAATATGATAATGAGTCTAATTATGAGTTTAACCAACCCCCTTCAGTCAACAAAGGAGAAGAGGTAAAATATTCAAAAATGTTTGAAGCAACAAACGAACAACTTTACAAAGGGTGTCAGTCTTACTCAAAATTGTCCTTCCTTTTGAATTTGTTTCACATTAAATGTATGTTTCATTGGCCTATTGAGTCATACAACATGTTGCTTGAGCTTTTACTTCAAGCATTTCCACAAGTTACAGAGTTTCCATCATCTTATTATGAGGGTAAGAAGATAATAAGTGATTTGGGTCTTGGATATGAAAAAATTCATGCTTGTCCAAACAATTGCATGTTATATTGGGGGAACAATTCTGAAAAACAAGAGTGTAGTGTTTGTCACACGTCCAGATGGAAAACAGTTAAAAATCGAGGTGGTGTGAAGGAAAAAGTTATCCCTGTACCAGGTAAGGGTGAGCCTAGCAAAGTAATGAGGTACTTTCCACTCATTCCTAGATTGAAGAGGCTTTATATGTCATCCAAAACAGCAGAGGATATGAGATGGCATCATAATGAACGTGTGAAAGATGGAAAGCTTAGACACCCATCTGATGCATTGGCTTGGGAACAATTTGACTCTCGTTATCCTACATTTGCCTCTGATCCTAGAAGTGTAAGGTTAGCTTTGGCAACAGATGGCTTTAACCCATATCGCTTGATGAATACCACATATAGCACGTGGCCTATTATTCTGATTCCCTATAACTTGGCACCATGGTTGTGCATGAAACCATCTTCATTTATTCTTTCGTGTATTATTCCTGGAAAATCTGGTCCGGGTAATGACATTGATGTGTTTATGCAACCGTTACTCCATGAGTTGAAATTATTATGGAGTGGTGTTGATGCTTATGATGCATATGAAGGAGGAAATTTCATATTGAGAGCAGCTTTACATAGTACTATTAATGACTTCCCTGCATATGCTATGTTATCTGGATGGAGCACATCAGGTTATAATGCTTGTCCTCGATGCACCAATTCCACATGTTCTGGACGATTTGGTGGTAAGATTTGTTATATAGGACACAGAAAATGGCTACCTCTTGATCATCATTTTCGTTCTCAGGCTGATTTATTTGATGGAACCATAGAGTTAGGTGTCGCTCCAAAATCCCTTACTGGATCCGATGTATTAAGAGAGCAGCAGGAAATTGAGTACATTTATGGGAAGACACATAAGCGCTTGAAGAGAAAAACGAGAGCTAGAGAAGTCGGTGTGTCGACAGACGTTGTCGGTGAGAGTAGCCAGGAGAGTGTCAATAATCTTTGGAACAAAAAGAGTATAATTTTTGAATTGCCGTATTGGGAGTATAATTCTTTAAGACACAACTTAGATGTTATGCACATTGAAAAAAATGTGTGCGACAACATATTAGGGACACTCTTAGATATGGATAAAAGTAGAGACAGTGAAAATGTAAGGAGTGGTCTTGAGAAGTTGGGTATTAAAAAACATCTCTGGCTCCAAGATCGGTCTAATGGTGAACCTTCCAAGCCCCCAGCTTCATACTCCATGTCTAATGAGGAAAAAGAAAGATTTTTAAGAGTCCTCTTGAAAATTAAAGCTCCTGATGGTTATGGATCGAACATCTCTAGATGTGTGAATATGAAACAAAGAAAACTCATTAATCTTAAGAGTCACGATAACCATGTCTTAATGCAAGATATACTTCCGGTAGCATTGAGAGCATCCAAGGCGACAAAAGTTATTGATTTGCTTGGAGAGTTGTCGTCTTTTTTCAAATATTTATGCTCTACAACACTTGATAAGAAAGAGCTTGATGACCTTCAACCCAAAATTGCACTTATACTTTGTCGTATGGAAATCGAGTTTGTACCCACCTTTTTCATTGTAATGGTTCATCTTCTGATTCACTTAGTAGAGGAGGCAAAATTTGGTGGACCAGTGCAATATCGTTGGATGTACCCCATTGAAAGGTAAGTATCTTAATTTTGAATGTATTTTTTTAAACTTATGTTATATACCTAACTTGTAATTACAAAAAATTTAGGTACTTGGCTCACCTCAAATCTTACGTGAGTAACAAAGCTCAGCCCGAAGGATCGATTGCAGAAGGCTTTCTACTGGAGGAAACTATCACATTTTGTTCAAGATACTTGGAGGGCGTTGAGACAATCCATAATAGACCAAAGAGAAATGATGATGGTACTGTAAATATGAGTAGTTATTTGTTTCAGTCGGGTGGTCGAGTTATTGGGATGACGGAAAAGGTACGCTTGGATGATAAAAGTGCACGACAAGCGCACCGTTATGTTTTACTTCATTGTGATGAAATGAATGAGGTCATAAAGTAAGTGTACATACTTAAAAGTTAATACTTTTAAAATTATGATGATGTCTCTTTGTCTTAAACAAGCTAACAATGAAACTTGATTTTGAAATAATTGTTTCCAGGGTGTTCCTCAATCAAAAGCGCCAAGAGAGTAAAAATATAGCTACCGCAAGTAATGAAAATGAATGGATCATCAATGAACTAATAGATTGGCTTCAACATCAGGTTCTCTGTTCTAGAGAAATTCGAAATGCCCAACATTACATTTGCATTAAACGAAATTTGTGATGACATTGTATATTTGTATTTCTTTTCACAGGTTCACAACTTGGATGGAAGCACCCCAAAAGGACAAATACGAAAAGCTTTGGCAGGTGGCTTACATAGCTATGGCAAAAGAATGACCGGAATTATGATCAATGGTTACAAGTTTCTAACGGTTGATCGAGAGAAAAAACTGAAAACGCAGAATTCTGGAATCATGGTTGAAGCTGATGGGCAAGAGTATTATGGGAAGATTAGGGAAATTTATGAGTTAGATTATTTTGGGCAATACAAAGTTGTTATGTTTCGTGGTGATTGGGTAGACATACATAGAGGCATCAAGAGATTTGAAGATGGGAGTGTTTGTGTCAACTTTTCTAAGTTGATGCACACAGGTCGTAATTTATCAGACGATCCTTTTGTTTTCTCATCTCAAGCCAAGCAGGTGTTTTATATACAAGATGAGATGCAAAAAGGATGGTCGTTTGTGATTAGGACTAAGCCTAGAGACTTGATTGAGACGGGAGAGGATGTTTCTGCTTGATTATTTTAGTAGTATTTCTTAGCATTAAAAATATCTATTTCGTCGAATTGACAATTAAATGTTTTTTTTGTTATGCAGTATTCGGTAGTTATATATTATTTGTTTATACTATTAGTTTACTAACTAATATTTTCATTGGATGACGTTCCTTTAAAGGATAGGTGGCACGAGTATGGTATTTATGAAGACACTAATATTTTTATTTCATTTGGAGAGTCAGGAACGTGGTCGTTTGTGAGGTACCAGCTAGGTGTTGCATAATGCCTTGCCGTTGGACCCTAAAGTGTAATTCGTAATTCACAAGGGATGGATTATACTGTGGAAATTACATATTTTAGTTGTCTATTGTTTGAATGATGGATTGCTTTTCTTGAAGTATATAGATGTATGATGTGTGTATTTCACTTATAGTGTTCATCATCATATGCATGCATTGATTCCAACAAATGAGGTGTGTAAGTTTGATTTTTTTTGTGATAACTAATATGTGTTTTCTAATCGGTGTCAGGATGACTTATCGAAGCAAACGTACCTCTGCGGAGATGGTGGAAAATTTAGAACCTGGTACAAGACCAACATTGAAAAGGTCAACTGGTTTTGAAAAAAATGTTACTTCTTGCGAGGTTTCTACTACTGAAAGATGGGGACCATTTCATCCTAAACATAACCAACAGCCTCCCATCATAAAGGGTCAACAACTTCCCACCCAAAAATTCCAACAACCTCCTACTCCAATATCACATCAACCTCCCTCGAAAACTCAGGCCCCTTTTGCTCGGGAAGGTCATATACTTCCTACCCCAAGATCTCAACCCACCGTACTTAAAACCCACCAACCTACCATGAAAAACCAACAATCTCCTGCTTCAAAAGATGAAGAATCTGATGGCATATGGACAAACCCTCCAACTACCTTTTCAATGATAAGGCGTCCTACAGTGTTTCACAAAACACCATCTTCCTCAGTCGTGACCACTAATTTGAAGTCCACATCTTCACCCAGAATGTTTCACAGAACATCATCTTCTTCAGCTGTGGCCACCAATTTAAAGCCCGATCATGCTTCATTTAATGAAAAGGAGAATATTTTGTCCGTAGGTAATGTTTCCAGTTTTATGTAAATGTTAAGTAATTGTGATCCGTAGTAATTTAATCAAGGTCAATTGTACTGTAAGCTATTTAGTAGGTATAAAGCTGGTGTAGTATTAGTTGTTTTTATTTTGTTTTACGTGTATGTTTTGACAGATGCGGAAGGAAAGTACAACATGGTTAATGATTTCCCGAAAATCAATGTTCGGAAGCCAATGTCTCCAAAGGCTAATACAACTGAGGTTTCACGACGTGAGAGGTTTGCCTACGCCTTAACTATATCTTCTTTCTTCTTTTTATTGAACTCAGACCTATAGTTTCTTCGCTCCGTTCAATAAACTGATAAGTTGATCCATATTTTTTTCCAGGACATTCTATTACCAACTGATTGATTAGTCTCTTATCTTTAGTGAGAGCATGTTAGGATATTTGGCTTTTAGTCCCCTTGAAATATCGTTACTGTTTTGATTGGAACCTTGAACCTATTGGAGTATATTTCTAATGCAAAGCCCGTGCACCATGTGCAGCGTATTTATTTCAATATTTAGAAGTAAAAAAAAGTATTCATATATTTTGTCAAGTTAAAAATTGGCGGTACGTATTTATTAGAACGATCAAGTAATGGGAGTATATGTGAAAGACATTTATTGTATTTACAAAAGTTTTTGTGAAGAACATTTTCTGTATATTATTTCCTCATTTAGATTGTAATATTACATTATTTTACTAATAATTTAGACGGGAAATTTGCATTTACTAGTTTTCCCGTTGATTTCTCTCTTACTTTTTATATCTTCAATTGGTTCCGTATTTGTCGCTTGATGCTCAACCGAAAGCTAGAACACACTTGCTGATTTTAAATGACGTTGGCAGGGAGGAGGTAGAAAAGAAGAGGGTTCACGAGAGGTACATAAAACTAAAAGAACAAGGAAAAACAGATCAGGCGAAGAAAGACTTGGGTACGTTAACATTTTGCTGTCAAGATCACTACTAAATACTCTCTTGCATTGCTTACGCATATCGCTTTCTTTTTTGTTGGTTTTGGTCACTGCAGAGAGGCTAAAACTCATTCATGAACAAAGAGCTAAAGCTGCTAAGAAGAGAGAGGAGGAAAAAGCTGGTAAGTCTTTCAAATGTCTTGAACCAGTTTTACTTGCTTTTCCTTTCTGATGTTACTCCGACTCTCCAACACGGTGTCATGTCTCTCTTGAGTGTCGGACACGACTGTCCGTAGGTAATTTGATAAGGTCACTTGTACTGTTAAGCTATTTAGTAGATATCAAGCTGGTGATGTATTAGTTGTTTTTATTTTGTTTTACATGTATGCTTTGGCAGATGCGGAAGGAAAGTACAACATGGTTAATGATTTCCCAAAAATCAATGTTCATAAGCCAATGTCTGCAAAGGTTAATACGTTATCATTCATAAATGGTCAAGAAAAAAGTGCTTTCAATGAAGACAATCCAATAATTGGGCAAAATGAACCAAAAGCTTTCAAATTGAGGCGAGGTACGACGACACCTGATTGGCCTGCATTTAATGAAAGGAGAACGTTTTGTCCATAGGTAATGTGTCCAGTTTTATGTAAATGTTAAGTAATTGTGATCTGCAGTAATTTAATAAGGTCAATTGTACTGTTAAGCTATTTAGTAGATATAAAGCTGGTGATGTATTAGTTATTTTTATTTTGTTTTACATGTATGCCTTGACAGATGCAGAAGGAAAGTACAACATGGTTAATGATTTCCCGAAAATCAATGTTCATAAGCCAATGTCTGCAAAGGTTAATACACCATTCATAAATCCTCAAGAAAAAAGTGTTTGCAGTGAAGACACTCCAATAATTGGGCAAAATGAACCAAAAGCTTTCATATTGAGGCGACGTACGGCAGCACCTGATTGGCCTGATGATGTTGCCTTCAATGAAAAGGAGAATGTATTGTCCATAGGTAACGTTTCCAGTTTTATATAAATGATAAGTAATTATGGTTCGTAGTAATCTGGTCAAGGTCACTTGTACTGTTAAGTTATTTAGTAGGGATAAAACCGGTGATGTATTATTCATGCTTGTTTATAGTCCCTGGATAGGATGAATGGATAAAATAAAATGAATAGAATGACTATTTATAACTCTTGCGTTTGGGTGATGTATTAGTTGTCTTAATTTTGTTTTACATGTGTGCTTTGGCAGATGCAGAAGGAAATTACAACATGGTTCATGATTTAATTCAACCACATGATGTATGGATTGATAATGGAGTTAAATATTTTGTTACCTTCAATGAGTTTTATCAACCACTTAAAAAAGGAGGGCATATTCTTGTACGGTTTATTGGAGATGTTGCAAAGAAGGAAAGGTTTTGTCCCATTAGAGAAACAAATTGGCGTCGTGTCAATGCGAAATATAAAGTTGATATCATCAAGCTGATTCGGGTACGTTTTAAAAAAAATAGCCTTCGGGCGGAGTTGTAAATCTATTTAGATTATAAAGTTACTTATTTGTTATTTTCCCATTTAAGGACCGTTTTATAATTCCTGATGGTGATCCTTACGACCAAGGCATTCTCAAGCGCACGGGTAAAAGTGTGAGACAATATAGGCATTACTTGAAGAAGACCTTTTTTCAACCCAAAAAGAAAAAAGAGGAGATTTATCAAACAAGGCCTGATGGACATACTCTTGATAGTTGGATCCAGTTGGTTGATTATTGGTATTCTGAAAAGGGAGAGGTAATAATAATCTACCACCTATAATGGTGATTAAATAAGGGTTGTGATTAAATAAGGGTGATTAAAAGTATGTGTACTTATGCAGAAATTCGCTCAATGTGGAAAAGAGGCACGAGCAGTACATAACCATGTCCATACAACTGGGTCAACAAGCTATGCTAATATACGAGCCAATTTTGTACTTATTCTATCATTTGTCACTCTTTATATACTAATTAGTTGGGTGTGTATAATACCTAATGTGCTATAACTAATTTAAGTTTTGACAATGAACAGGAAGAGAAGAATAAGAGAGATCCGAGTGAATTGGAGATATTTAAGCAAACTCATATGAGGAAAGATGAAACCTTTGTGAAAGACACACTAACAAAGGAATTTCTAGTAAGCTTATACTTATAAACTTCTACCACCCAATTGCTTTTCATTTTTCTATTTCTTTTTTTAAAGGTTAGAGGTAAATCAGTTAAATAATTTTTTGTTCAGATTGATGCAGATATTAATGTTGACACTCAAACTGTGTTATATCCTAAAAAGTCCAAAGTAGAAATTGAGAATGATGTTTTTAACAAGCTAATGTTTGGGGAGGAGGTCCCTGAACGTCCCCTGGGTTACGGATTTGGTGTGAATCAAACTGATATATATGGGGTGCGTAGTATCTTAAGAAAAGAGAGATTTAAGTGCAGTGAAAAAGATACTTCAGCTTTTCGGGATGTGCAAAAGGTTGTGGATAAGTTAACTGAGGAGAATAAGGGAATGAAGAAGAAAAATGAAGAGCTACAATTGAAGTATGCTGAGACTAATTCGTTACTGAAAAAAATTTTGAATGTAATGAGTAGTGGGGGAACATCAGATGAGAGTGCAAATATGGCAAAGATAATCTTGCACAGCATTGCTGATCCCGAGGTAATTTATTTCTCTAATATGCATTTATATTTTCTACTGTTCATTATATGGTCTATTCAGTTTTTCTTATTATATTTTTTTTACCACTACAGGACGTACAACACAAAAAGAAAGAAGATGACGGAATTGATACATGACAAAATCGACTCACTGTTTTCGAACATGGATTTTTGGAGGAGAACACGTACCTTTTTAAATAATGCTGTAGTTTTGTAGTATTTTTTTATTTCACTTTGGATTGCGAAATATATGATTGGATGGAGATTATTCTAGGTATTCGTCGTATGAAACTCTATTTATTGATTGCGAAATATATATATATGATTGGTGATTATTCTAATTAAGTGTTTGTATTTTGAACGACCAATTCGATCTTTGTGTATATTGATATCAATTCAGTAAATGTGGAGTCGCACTTTTTAGTCAACATAAATATGTAATCGCAAACAGTAGTCAATTGTTGGAAATATATAATTATTATTATATTCTTTATGATAAGATTCTCGACGCTTTTACGATATCTAAGTGTCGATAATTGAATTTTATATTATTATTTCTCGACACTTTAAGCAGTAGAAAGTCTCGCGCTTTGAAAAAAAAAAATGGCCGGGGAAAAAAAAAATTGACATAGAAAAGCGTCGAGATTGCATATTTTAGTGTATCACGTACTGACGCAAAAAAGCGTCTTGAATAAAATATTCAACGTTTTAATGCGTCGAGAATGTCGACATAAAAATGTGTCGAGAATTCCCGACGCCCAAAATCTCCACGCTTTCTGGAAGCGTCGAGAATTAAATTTGCGACACTTTAAAACGTCGAGAACCCACCTTTAAAGCGTCAAGAAACCAAGGATTTTGTAGTAGTGCGTGTAAGGTAGTGTCATGCCATTAGTTGCCAAAAGGGTAGGTGATGAAGATCTACAAAAAGCTCTCAGAGGGGAACCGACGAGCCAGCGGTATCGCCGGCTACACTCTCATCCGCCGCCCTAGAGGCGCAAGAGGCACAGGAGGTCGACGACCTACTTTTCTATTTAGGAGGGGACGACGGCCCAGCGGCAGCCTCCCATGAAACAACGGCGTCCTCAGCCTCGTCAGCGTCGTCAACATTCTCAGCCTTCACTCTCTCTGCATCTAGACGGCTATAGATTGCTTCATAGCGAGCCTAGTCAAAGTTCGGATCCATCTCCGCCAAGGCATCACCGCTGAGGCGAGACACTACAACTTGGCTCTCTGCGTAGCCGGAACTGAAGGCCTCACTGGCCTCCTTCTCCATGGCATCAAGGGCAACCCTAACCTTATCTTCTTCCGCCCACAAGGAAGCTTTGAGCTCTTCGGCAGCAGCGAGCTCTCCCTTGACCAAAGTCACCTCATGAGTTGCAGCCCCCAATTGTTTCCTCAAGCTGTCACCCTCAGCCAAGGCCTTGTCAAGATCTTCTCCTTGTGCCAGCACCTTCTCCTCCGTCGCTTGCAATGCCTGGTGGTGCTCGAAATATTGACGGCGTGCGCTAGCAGCCTCCTCCGAGGCCACCTTGAGCTTGGCATCAACCTCCTTCAAAGCCGCCTTAAGCTTAGCCTCAATCTCCAAACACTTTTCCTCAGCCCCCTTAAGTTTGGCCTTGACCTTAATACGCCTAGAGTCAGCCGTCTGGAGCTTGTTCTTCAGAGAATGAAGGGCTGAGGAGTCAGGGGCGAGCTTCAACAGGGAGTGGCCTATCCAAAGGAGGGCGTCGAGTGCCTCGGCGGTTTGTCGATGGTTGGCGTCGAACTGAGTACCGAGTGATCGCGAGTCGACACTGGAGGCATCCCCAGGAACCACGTGGCCACTGCCCAACGCCACACCTTCAAATTCTTCAAAGGCCCCAAAGAAGTCAGAAAAGCTAGGCCCTGAGAAAGAGGGAAGGACAGCGCCAACGATAGCCTCTACGTCCTTCTGAACCTCATTGTCAGAGGACGCCACCAAACCCTCAGAAGCCTGCAGATTGTCGGCAGGGCCTGGTGAGCGCACTACTTGGCCCAAAGGCACCCTAACAGGCGAGGCATCCGCCTTCAGGTCAATAACTTGCTCCTCAATCACTAGGGGCCAGAGGTACCTGAGCCACCGTCACCTTGGGGGGCTTGGTCTCCTAGGAGAAGTCACTGCCTCTAGGCCCTCAGAGGCCTCCTCAAGGTCGGCCCGGCTGACAGCCCTATCCCCAGAATGGGTAGAGCTTCTGGTTGTCAGCCGCTTTGACGGCGCCACATGAAGGGAGGGTTGCTTCCTTTTAGATTTGGCAGTCTTGACCTTGGAATAATGCATGAGTGAAGGACGCTCGACCTCAGGAAGCTCTGGACGGTAGGAAAGAGGGGCAAGCTGGGAGTTGACTCCCAGTAGCTGAAGTTCTTCTTGTGACCAGACAACGGACTTGGGATCACCTGCAAGGGGCAAATAAAGAAAACATTAAGGACCACATGGTGAAGGAATCGACAGCAAAGCAGGGAAAGTACATTCCCAACTACCTGGGTTGGGAGAGCTACACATCCCCAATCTCACCAGGTATGGGTTAGACGAGATCAAATCGAGGGGGGAGCCATACGACAGGCAACACTTTCTCCTCCTTACCGGCCCTCTCCACCATCGCCTTAAAAACAGATTACGGATGACCACGACGTCCAAAGACGACTCATTAAAAATGGCGCGCCAACGAGCCCCTAAATCATGATCTTTCTCCATATAAGGGCGGGCCCGATCTTGGAGTGAAGTGGGAAAAGGCCAGACCCCGTCAGACCGAGCATAGAAAAACTTACCCTTCCAATTGTGGCAGCTTGAGATGGTAGGGTAAACAGTAACAAAGTTGCCCAGACGCCACAACGCCCAGTAGCGGGAAGACGGTAAGGATTTCAGAAACATCATGGACCTGAAGGTGTCTACCGTAGGATGATATTTCCTAAACAGACAAACCCAGGAGAAGGAAACGACGTAACAGATGTCCCGAGGACTCAGCTGACCCAAAGCCACATTCATCCTGGCCACCATAGAGGAAAAAAGGGAGAGGGAATCTCAAGCCAAACTTGAGATCCTCAACGTAGATCGCTACCAAGCCCGGCGGAGGATTACATGCCGTCTATCCCTCCGCCGACAGCTCGTACTCGTACCCCTATCCTAGAGGGTACAGAGTCGTTTCCCTGGCTAGCAAACCCCCTTCCAAGATGCTCTGCCGCCAAGTAGATTCAAAGATGTTAGATGGAGGTGGTTGGGTCTCTGAGGCCGCCCCAAGGGTCGTCTTACGGCTACCCCGCCGAAGGCGCTGAGGGGATGGATCATCTGCATCGTCGTCCTGTGGACGATAGGGTGACGCTTCGGCTTGCCCTCCATCGGACGACACCCCCTCCACGATGAAACGCTCTGAGGAGAAGGGAGGAATGGCAGGAAGGGGGGTTGGGGACAACGTATCGTCTGCCGGTTCTCCTACCGGCGACCTAGGCACCGCCTTCTCACCAGAGGGAGAAGCTCTCTCCTCAATGCGGACGGTCCGACGACGGGTAGACATAAGTAGGAGCAAAAGAATAGAAAGGCGGGGAAATAGAGATCATGGAAGAAAGACTGACCAACGGAAGGCCGACAATAGAGAGATAGCTGGCTAAAGGCAGAAGTCCAGAAGCTGTCGGCAGAATCAAACAATGAAGAGGGAGAAAAAACTGCAAAAGGTTAGGAGAGCAACAGAGAAAAAAGAGGAGAATTGGTAAAAGAAGGGTAAATCAAGGAGAGCACTGAAGGGGGAAGAACCCTTATTTATAAAGGAAGGAACGTCAAATCCAAGCCCACCAGCCTCCTGCCAAGTGTCAGACAGAGAAGTTGAAGAGACAAGTATGGATTTCTTCAATCCAAGCAACCTCGGACAACCTCCGAGACCCTTGCGTGTTGCCTGTGTAGTGTCTAGACGGCAAGATGCAGGTCAGGAAGCTCCCAGCCGGCCAGGAAGATAGTTTGGATCCCAAACATTTATATTTAAATCAATCATTACTTACACACAATCAACTCGAACAGTACAAGTAGACAAAACCCTAAATTTGTCGGTCTCAATTCACTATGATCAAAAGCAGCATTTAGCATATGGTAGAGAAAATTAGTGGTATAAGCTCACAAACAACCATCGAAAGATCAAAAACTTACAACAAAAACTCACAGAAACATCAAAAGCAAAGAAAATACCTGAAGTAGCCAGCTGCTTGAGCAGCTTCGATGCCCTTGTCTCGCGCCAATCCTCAAAACAACCCTTAACCTGCAACCCATTAAGAACATCACTAAGCTCGCGCTAAAAGTGATCAAACAAAGTATGATAGTGACCACAAGCCTTAAGACAAACAGCTTCCAGACCAGCAGGCATGGGAACCGCACTCAAGTAAGGTTGAACCTCAATAACGAAGGTCAGCCTCGGCCCTATTTTATGCTTTATCTCACTAAAATCACCTCTTAACTCGGCTGCACCAAATTTAATCGCCATAGGCTGCATCCCCTGGCTTATCCACTTCACAACCGCCTTCCCCAGATCCCGTTTTCCCAACAGCAATATTAGCACAACTATACAAATTTGAGTATACATACACATTATTAAGTACCGACAATCATAGCTGACCCAAATCTAATAAATGGCGAAATTAATCAATTGAAATAAACTCTACTTAATAAAAACTGTCAGTGCTAATAATGAACTGAATGAAAACCAAAACCCTAATAATGAACTAATTCTAGTAGTGTATGTGTCATGTCGGAGATAAGTACCAATTAGCAGAGTTGCAGAGCATAAAGATTTCATAAATCTCATAGAAACCCTTCAGTCTGTCTATTTACATGCCAATTATAATTTTGTTTTTGAATTTATAGTGTAAAACTCACACAAATGCATCATTTTTCATAAGTCATCGCAACATATCTCAACTTTCGCCATTTTTTTTAAGTACATTTGATTACAGAGTTGAGAAAATTTATCCAGAATCCAAGAACTCCAATCTAATTTCACATTGTTGATCGATTCATTAATCCAGTAAACAATCTAAAACACACAATTGAATTTCTTTGCACAAGATCGTTGATGATGCAGCATGAAATCGAAGAAAACAAATACAAAAATTGAAGAAATCAAATACAGAAATCGACCGAAATGAAGAAAAAAGAAGACACACAATTGGTACAGCCTGATTCTTAAGAAGGAGAAGAAGGAAGAAAGATGAACAACAACAATTGGCGAAGGAGGGCGAACGACAAAGATGGGCGTCAAGGGATCAGTGACGGCGACCGGCGACGAATTAGGGAACAATGACGTTGATTTTTTAAAATTTTAAGGTGATTTAGGGTTTAGATTTTGTGCGCGAAGGTTCAACTTGACTGTATTGAGTTTGTTGGCAGTGGGCTGGGTACGAAGCAATTTAATTCAAAATGTAACACCAATAAACATCTGTTTTCCTTAGACACAGATGTCTATAATAGGTTAATAGACAACTGAGATTTAGAAAAACAGTTGTATAGTGCATAGACAACTGTTTTTATAAACCTCAGTTGTCTATTAACCTATAAAGACCTCTTTTAAAAAAGGGTTATTTAACGACAATAATACCAACTATAGGGGGTCTTCTCAAAATAATACCAATTTTAATAAATCTAAGAATAATACGTATTATCGGAGTAGTTAAACAAGAGTAGTATAAGTGAGTTATAACCTGCTACATCAGGTCACCCAATTAATATTTAACCTGCTAATTATCCTCCATCCTCCTCCTTAGACCTGGATAACAGGTGAATCATGTAGGGTCAGCTTTGGGTCGGGTCACTTTGTGGTTATAATAATTGGGTTGACTTCGGCTCGGGTCGGATAATTTCGGGTTGGGGTCATTCTCGGGTTTTCTAGCTTCAACTTCTTTAGGGATATCGACTCGTTTTCTATAATAATAGTCGAGTTAGCTCAGGTCAATTCGGATTACGGGTCAAAATCTAGTCTTCAATTTGGGTGTCATGTCGGGTTTAGTTTGGCTTATTTGGGTCGGGTCAGTTTTTTCAAGTCTACTCCTCCTTACTTCTCTCCTTCATCCTCTCTCTCCATTACCCTTCATCCTTCTTCAGTTTTTTTTCTATATGTTTCGTTTAGATTAACGTGTTGATTTTGGTGTAAGATTGTGTTGTTAGCTAGATTTGGTGAGGTTGAAGACTTGAAAGAACAGAAAGACAGAGGACATTAATAACGTTTAATGCCCCGTACACTGAGTAAGTGAAAAAGAGTGAAGTAATATGAAATAAATTAAAGACGAAAAAGGAAGGTGAACGAGTTCTACAGCTAACTGGTCGTCTATACTACTATGGTTTAACTATTCCAAAAATACGTATTATTCTCTGATTTATTAAAATTGGAATTATTTTTGGAAGACGCTCTATAGTTGATATTATTGTCGTTAAATAAAATTAAAGGTGAAAAAGAAATGTGGAAGGGTTCTACAGGTAACCGGTCACCTATACTACTCTGGTTTAACTACTCCAATAATACGTATTATTCTCAGATTTATTGAAATTGGTATTATTTTGAGAAGACGCCCTATAGTTGGTATTATTGTCGTTAAATAACCCTTTAAAAAACAGTTGTATATCTATTATTTATTAGTGGTTATGAATATTAGATGTCTATTAGGAGTTGTCTATTTGATGTTTGTTAGTAGTGTCAGTAAATATGCCTCCCGCTTCTTCCACCTTTTCAGCACAATTCATGCTCACTAATTCACTTCTCTTAGGGAAATCGTCCTCCACCTCATCAAAAATAATTATCTATTCTTCTCCTACTTTGACTTCAATAATTTCCTCAATGATCACACGCATTTCCTCTTGCTCGTTCTCAACAATCATAACTAGAGAACCCTTTAAGATTGAAATATCACTCGTATCATTGTGACTTGAGGAATCTTGCACAATGTGTGTCTCATTATCACAATACAAGAGTAATCAATATGTGTAGAAATCGTGGAAGAGGATGAGGAGTATATCAAATCATCGTCATCCTCTGATGCGCGTCAGATTGTCGCCTATCTAACGCGATCAAACAAAATTTATAAACACGACAAACTAACTACGTAGTAGCGGTAGTCGGGATTGATCCTCAGGGACGGTCTATGTAAAGTCGGTCGAATCTAAGTCAAAGCGCGTTTGGGGTCTACTTTTGGGGTTTTTAGGGTTGAGTCTAGACTAAAACGCGATAAACAATAAAGAGATAATCAAATAGGGAAAAGGTGTT
Source organism: Agrostemma githago (assembly GCA_958450325.1). Taxonomy (NCBI): domain Eukaryota; kingdom Viridiplantae; phylum Streptophyta; class Magnoliopsida; order Caryophyllales; family Caryophyllaceae; genus Agrostemma; species Agrostemma githago. The sequence goes on from OY288249.1 coordinate 29,602,637, forward strand.
AGGGGGAGTCGGGAATCGAAAATCGGGTTCTATGAGTCTCGGAATTATGGGTCGGTCACAAAGTCGATAAAGGGAGAATGCCATTTTTCAATTTCTTCACCCAACTTATCTAGATCCCGCTTTCGCAGCGAAAAAGGGTAAGTCTCAAGTCAATGCAACTCCTACCCCGCGTTTCCCCATATTGATGGGAGTGAGTAAAGGTCGATCTAGCCGGCCGGTCTAAGTCAACAAAGACACAAAAACGTCAAACATGATAAATCAACAAGCATGCAACCCAACCAAATACAATTCCTTAATTCATACTCCCTCCGTCCCGATCAATTGTTTGCCTTTAATTTTGGCACAAAGACCAAGGAGGGAGGAGGGATCCAATAAATGAGTGACATGTGGAGAAAAAATGATGTGGAGGATCATTTTTCATATAAAAAACTTTCCTAAAATAGAAAGGCAAACAAATGACTGAGACGGCTTAAAATGGAATAGGCAAACAATTGACCGGAACAGAGAGAGTATTACCCAAGATCTTCCTCCCTTAACCCCTTAACAAGAAATCTACACTATTCTTAATTTGAAACTATAAAACCATGGAAACTATAAAAACATCAACAATAGAGAAGACAACAATAACATGCATAATGATTAAATCTAGAGAAAATAACAACAAGAAAATGATTAGATCTAGAGAAAATAACAACGGAACGATAAATAAAATGGCGATCAACAAAATAAAACAATAAAAACGATGCAAGTAAAATAAATAGAAACGATGGAATAATGAAAGAACGACATTAAATCTAGACTAGAGATTAGGGAGAGGAAGAGAAATATACCGACAATGAAGGAAAATGACAATAATAAAGAAGATTGCATAAAAGAAATAAGATGAACCTTGATGAAGATGACAAGGGATTTGTCACTAATCCTGTGATAATCTCAAATAATTTTCAATAAAAACTTGAATCCTTACAAAACTTGAATATAAATCAACATGAAGGAAATTGCAAGAGGAAGAAGAAATTAGAACTTGATTATAATAAAGATGAAATCTTGGAGGCTAATTGAAAATGAAATAAATAAGATCTAGAATAAGATGAGATTTTTGGATTGGTCGCTCTAAAAATCTCTCCCTAAACTAATCTACAAAAAAAATCTAATAAAAATCTACTAATATGATAGCCTAAGAGAGTGCGTAGGTGGTCTCCTTAAATGAGGGGTTTACATATATATATATAGTGTTAGGGTTTTTAATAGAAACGTAAGGAAATAGATAATAAAACCCAAGTCCTCTAAGCCCAAGTAAGGTAGCTGCCCAATACCCATAAACTGAGTTTCACCCTATGGCTCCCACCCTATGGCTCCCATCTGGTGAAAGTTCGCCCCACGGACTTGCGTAACCCATCCACCGGGCAAAACTTTGCCCCACGGAATTTTGATTTTGCCCGACCATTTCGATTCAATTTCTTCGAGTCTTCATTCAAATGTCGATTCTAATTTTAGAACTTGGATCGGGGTTGAGCAGGGGTCAACGCCGGAGTTGGTGGTCGACGCCGACAGTTGTCTGTCGGCGCTATTGTTGCGTTGTCGCTTCGCCGGAGAACGGAGGCCGAGGGTGGCTCGCTGAACCTCAGGGGGACGACGGAATAGCTTAACAGGAGAAAATATCGAAATTTCCGTGTTCACTGTCGCTTGCGGTGGTTGTCGTGCTGGTGTCGTCGCGGCTGCGCTGGAGGTGGTGTTCGACTACTGCTGTCGTTGGCTGTTTTGGATCACCGGAATCGACGACTGGAGTTGCAGAATGAGGGTGGAGTGTGGACGGAGTATAAAAGAGGTGAGTGGAACGGAGTATGATGGTGTTGGTTGTTGTTGCTGGTGGTCGGAGGCGGAGGTACGCCGGAGGCAGGGGCGGATCTAGGGGTGCGCACAGCACCCCACGTGCGCACCCTTCGATTTCTTTTTTTTAATAGGAAATATTGAATGTAAAGGACTTATACCAATTGCGCCCACTATGTAGATAGTAGTAAGTTTGTGGCGCACTGGTAGTAACTGGAACCATCCGTGGCGATGGCGCAGGTTCGATTCCCATCAAGTGCGTTATTTTTGTTCAATTTTTCCACTTCAAAAACTCTATTGGCTACTTTTCTATTGTGCTTTCTTCATTTTTTATTTTAAACCGTCAATACCTCAAACTTACAAGCAAGTCTCCAACATTCCGAGTCGCTTCTCCTCAATTATCTTACAACTACCACACCCGAAAAAATATCCATCGATTCGTAGTGTGGGCTTGCGTTACCCAAGTTTCGCTGACTCAATTTGAAATTCTCATTCTCAATTCTTGATTTTGAAATCCAAGTTCGTAGTTTAGATGTTGGGTTTCGAGTTTCTTTCGATGTTAAATTCAAATTTTGTATGGAGTAACTGTTAATTTACTTTATAGTTAATACGCAATGTAATTACTCCACTATAATTCTCTATTGTAGACACTCGAAATTTCAAATTTCAACTGAATTCCTATTTTCTTGTTATTTTTTTTCTTGCAAATTTAGATTTTTGGTTTGCAAAAAAAAATTGTGCACCCCCGTTCATAAATTTCTGGGTCCGCCACTGGCCGGAGGTCAGGTAAAGGTGAGGGTCGAATGTGGTGGTCGGAGTTCCGGCGGAGGTGAGGGTCGGAGTTCCGGCGGAGGTGAGGGTCGGAGTATGTCGGAGGTTGGGTTTGAAGGTGGTGGTCAGTGGTTGTGGCTGTGTCGGTTGAGTAGGAGGGAGATGAAGGTGGGTTCATTAAGGGTGAATGGAGAGAGAAGGTTGAATGGGTTGAGAAGGTCGTCGGAGTTCTGGCCAGAAAATGGAGCTAGGGATGAATGGATCGAGTTTGAGGAAGATGGGTTAGTCAAGGTCAAAGTCGGGTTTGACTATGGGATATGGGTTGAATTTGGGTTATTGGGTTTGTGTTGGCTCATGAGTGTAAATGGGCCAGATTGAGAGTGGAGGATGGGTTAGATTGGTGGATTAGGATAGAAATGGATTAAGGGGAAACTGGTCTGGGTCAAAGACGATTTTGACTTGGATCGCTTTGACTCGATCTCTTTATTCATGAACACGTACCTATAAGACAAAAACAAACAAAAGCAGAACCAAATTCTACGAAAAAGATGATAATTACGAATAAACTAAACTCGAACTAGAAAATACGAAATATAATAAAAAATGAGTTATACTAACGTTAAAGCACACAAAATTGAGTCAAATACGAGTCTAAATGAGGGGTAAAATTGTCTAAATTTGCGTGTTATCATCCTCCTCGTCATCCCAAAAAACATCATCATCATCAACATCACACTCTTTAAACGAGTGACATACCACATCGGGTTCAAGGGAGAGAGCGTAATAAAACTCTATGTTCTTACTAAGTCCAGACTCCTTAAAATTAAGAGAAAACTCATCTTGCACCTCAAGTCTATCATCAGATTCCATTATTTGCACTACATGACTCTCAAGGTTCTGGATACTAGCATTGTTCACTTGCTTCTATTGATCCATACTAGTTTGAAGGGTCATCTGAGTAGTAATCATGTCTTCCGTGGATATATAAGAATCATGTTGGACGTTCAAATATTTATTGAGACTTGTTGAACGCCCCCGAGAGCGTGAGTTTTCCAACTCTCACTCTTAGCTTTAGTATCATGAGCCAAGTATATGAAAAGTTCCTCCTTCTCTTCATAACTAAGTCCATCAATGAACTTTCCCTCACTTAAAGAATCAACATGCATCAAGGTTTCATCATTTAACCCATTGTATACCACATGATAGAGTTCCTAAATCTGATATTAATGACGACATCTAGAGACATACTTAATCTATTGAAATATTTATAAAACAGTTCAGGCTCATATTGAGGAAAATATTTAGTCGCCATCTATCAGATAAACTAAGACTCACTAAAAATACTCAACAAAAATTAAAACTAAGACTCTTTAAAAAACACTACACTAACACACAAAAACAATTAACGTCAATTCCCCGGCAACGGCGCCCAAATTTGACAGGCTTAAGTCGTATGCCTCAAATTACGTACAATTTATAATCACTTAAATCCAAATACCCAAAACAATAGTATAGTAGAAATAAAGGTCGAACCCACAAGGAATTGGTTTAACTATAACTGCGTACTAATGTAGAACGATAATTAACTAATTAATTATAGAATAAGTATGGGGGTTTTGGATGATTGTCTGATATCTAAGACTAATAAAGATGAAAACTTTAAGTAAATCAAATGAATAAAAGGTCTCGGGTCAAGTATAAATCCACAACTTAATCACAATTGATCATCGAAATCCGGTTCAAATTATTATTCTTGACTACTTTATCGTGAATCATAGATTATTCTAATCCTTCTTACGAATCAATATATATATATATATATATATTAGGCTTTTTTCGAGCGGTCTCATTGGTCCGTTCCATTAAACCTCAAATTAGGAAAGTATCAGAAATAATAAAAAAATCAATTAGAGAATCTTTTAATTATTATAATATATATTTAATTTATCATATTAATGGGATGTTTTACAATTCTTAGTTAAAAACCTTTAGACTTCATTTTTTAAAAACATTATCGTAAAATAAATTATAAAAATGAAATAATTATATTCGTGGTAAAAAATGCTTTCATTAGAGTATAAATTTCATATTATTTGTTTCGCATTATGTAATGAATTTATTACATATAACAGTTTTAAAATTATCTCACATCGACAAGTTATAATATGATGTTGAAATTCTATATTATAAATAAAGTGTAATAATTCGTACTTTGATATCTACCAAAAGTCTTTTGAATCTCAAAAAGGTTTCCTAAGACTATAAACCATAAGTAATTATCTTTTGAATCTCAAAAAGAGTTCCTAAGACTATAAATCTTAAGTAATTATCCTATATCGAAAAATTATGATGAGGTAATAAAATTTTATATTATAAAGAAGAGTAATAATTCGGTTTTAAATAAATATCGACCAAGAAAAACATTTAAATTATCCCACATCGAAAAATTATGATGGAGTGATATAATTCTATATTATAAATAATAGTATTCATTCAATTTTTTATATCGAAAAAAAACTTTTAACTCTTAAAAAAGATTTTAATATATAAGACTACAAACTTAAAATCATTTCACATTGAAAAATTATGATGGAGTGATGAAATTATATATTATAATCAAAAGTAAGGATGATGTATTTTTTTTAGTTTTAAAAAGAGTTTTTAAGACTATAATCTTAAGTAAATTATCTCACATCAAAAAATTATGATGAGGTGATGAGAGACTATAAACTTAAATAAATTATCCACATCGAACAATTATGATAAGTTGATGAATTCTATATTATTAATAAGACTAATCATTCGTTCTTAAATATCAATCAAAAAAACTTTTAAGTCTTTAAAAGTCTTTTAATAAAACTACAAACTTAAGTAAAAATAATCTCACATCTAAAAATTATGATAAGGTGATGAAAATTTATATTATAAATAAGAGTAATTATGTGCACTTAGATATTAACCAAAAATCTTTTGAGTCTTAAAAATATATAAAGACTATAAGCTTATAAAACTATCCCACATTCGAAAAATAATAAAGTTTCATCAAACAAAAATCTTTTAAGTCTTAAAAACGTTCTTAAGACTATACACTTAAGTATAAAAAAATTATAATAAGGTGAAAAAAATTCTATATTATAAATAAGACATAATATTTCTTCCTTAAACATCAACCAACTTAAGTAATTCGCTCACATCGAAAAATTATGATGAGATCATAAATTTCTACTAAATAAGAGTAATCAATGTTTTTAAATATCAATCAATAATATTTTGAGTTTAAAAAAGGTCTTAATAAGATTACAAACTTAAAATTATCCCGCATCGAAACAATTAAAATAAGGTACGGTGATTATTCTATATTATTATAAATAAGAAAACAAATTTTAGTTAAACTATCCCACATCGACAAGTTATAATAAAACGATGAATTTCTATATTATAAATAAGACTATGCTAATTATTTGTTCTTAGATATCAATCAAAATCTTTTTAGTCTTAAAAAACTTTTTAAGTTTATAAACTTAAGTAAGTTATCTCATATCGAAAAATTATACTCCTCTCTTTTGAGTTTTTAAAACCAACAATATTTTGAGTTTCAAAAAAGGTTTTAATAAGACTAAGATACGGTGATGATTCTATATTATAAATAAGGATATACATTTTAGTTAAATTATCTCACATCGACAAATTATAATAAGACGATAGATTTCTATATTATAAATAATGGAGTACTCCGTAGTAATCACGTCCTCTTAGATATTAACCAAAAATCTTTTGAGTATTAAAATATATATTAAGACTATAAACTTAAGTAAAATAACTATCCACATTCAAAAATTATAAAGTTTCATCAAACATTAATCTTTTGAGTCTTGAAAAAGTTGTTAAGACTATATACTTAAATAAAAAATTATAATAAGGTAATAGATTCTATATTATAAATAAAACTAATAAAAAAAACTCCTTAGACATCAACCAACTTAAGCAATTCTCCCACATCAAAAAATTATGATGAGGTTATGAAAATCTATTAAATAAAAGTAATCATTGTTTTTAAATATCAACCAACAATATTTTTTTGTTTTTTTAAAAAACTATGATGGAATTCTATATCATTTTTTAAAAATTATGATGAGGTCATGAATTTGTAGTCTTTTTTATTTGTTTTTAAAAACTTTTGAGTTAAAAAAAGATCTTCATAAGACTACAAACTTAAAATTATCCCACATCAAAACAATTAAAATAAGTTACGGTGATGATTCTATATTATAAATAAGACTACAAATTTAGTTAAATTATCCCACATCGACAAATTATAATAAGATGATGGAATTCTATATTATACGGAGTAAATATTATTTATTCATAGATATCAATCAAAATCTTTTAATTCTTAGAAACGAGGCAAAAAATAGTGACCGAAGAGAGTATGATAATACGATGGAATTCTATTATATAAATAAAAGTAACCATTTCTCCAAATTATGATGAGGTTATGTAAATCTATATTATAAATAAGACTACTCATTCGTCCTTAGATATCAACAAAAAAAACTATTTAGTCTTAAAAAAATTTCTTAATAAGACTACCAATAAAGTTAAATTAGATTATCACATATCGAAAAATTATAATGAGGTGATAGAATTCTATGTAATCTTTCGTTCTTAGATATTAACCAACTATCTTTTGAGACTAAAAAGAAGTTCCTAAGACTAAGACTATATAGTTAAAGTATATTTATCCCACATCGAAAAATTAAGATGGGTTGATGAAATTCTATATATTATAAATAAGTGTAATCTCGTCTATAAATAAAAAATTCTTAATTAGACTATATCTAAATTTAAATAAATTTAACTAAAATTATCCCACATCGAAAAATTATAATAAGGTGAATTTTTTTTATTATATAAATAACAGTAATCATTCATCCAAAATATATAATAAGATGATAAAATTCTATTATATAAATAAAGAGTAATCGTTTGTCCTTTTAACTTAGATATAAAAACAAACTCTTTTAAGTCTTAAGAATAGGTCTTAAAACTATAAACTTTAATTAAGTAAATTATACCACATCGAAAAATTATGATGAAATGATGAAATTCTATATCATAAATGAGTAATTTTTCGGTTTTAAATATCAACCAACAATATTTTGAGTCTTAAAAAACTTTTAAAAAGACTACAAACCTAAAATTATCCCACATCAAAAATATTAAAATAAGGCAATGCTTCTATATTATAAATAAGAGTAATTGTGCGTTTTTTGGATCTTAAGATCTTAAGAGTATAAACCTTGAGTAAATTATCCTACATCGAAAAATTATGATGAGGCGATAGAATCTTATATTATAAATAAGATTAATCTTTCATTCTTAGATATCAATTAAAAAATTCATTCGTTCTTAGATATCAATAAAACACTTTTGAGTCTTAAAAAATCTCTTAATAAGACTACAAACGTAAAATTAATTTCACATCGAAAATTTATAATAAGGTGATGAAATTTTATATTATAAATAAGAGCAATCGATCATAGTTTGATGAAATTTAAAATAAGCTCTTATTACTAATATCATGTGATCATCATATTTATTGTAATGACATAGTTTGATTAAGTTTCTTATTTAACGAATGTACATCATCAATATAATTAAGCCAACTAACTCGTGCAGCGCACGGGCTTTAATCTAGTAACTAATTAAAACGTATCTCGTTCTTAATTAGATCTAACTGTTAAACAACCTAAACAATCTAGTTCTAGATTTAATTCAATAGCATCATTAATATATAGAGAATTTGATAAAATAACACCGATTTAGTCAACTAAATTACACCTAAAGCATCGTTATAACCATGACTAAATACGGCCCATCAGGCTGAATTTATATAAGTTTGAGGCCAAAATAGCCAGGCTGAATTGATGGCGGATGGATAACATTGATGCAAGCAACTTGCTTCTGTGCGTGTTCATTGGATATCAACAGCGCATTTCGTTTTGTTGTCGATATTGTCCGTATATTCGATAGGTGGGAATGTAGGATAAGTGGTAAAGTGGATGGGTGCATAAGATTTTCAGACACTAGCCAACGACATGACCCACTTTTCCATTGTACACTCATTTCGTCATTTTGATGAGAAGGATTTTGCCCAGGTCGTTTAACTAGCAAACCTTATCATACAAAAACATTTATAATACTCAAAACTAGCCAACAACAATAACGTAGTATAAAGCAAGTAAAGCAGTCAAACCACAAAGATGAAACACACTACAAAATAATGTAAGAATGAGTATTCCCACATTATAAAAAAAAGGAACCTTTTCTTCTGGCTCTTTTTCAAATTCGATAAATGTTGGTTGATCGTATATTTCCTTATAGTGTGGATTCAAGGGTACAAAAAGGGGGACGCCGTTTGCGGCTCAAACCGCGGGCGAAGATTATAAATGGATCGACTTTTTTGATTTCCCCATAAGTTAAATCAAATAAAAATGGAAAAATATCGCACTTTATGCCTAAAAAGAAGGGGAAAACGCTTTCGAGTTATTTTCCTGATGTGCCATTTATTTCTTTCCGGATTGGCTTGTTTTGGTTTTGGCGGTTTAATTCCTGTTTCAAAAATAGATAATTTTGTGGAAATGGAAGGCTTTTACCTATTAGAAAAGAACCTTTTTTTTTTTTTACCAGACTAGGAAATAATAAATTTTCTGGCTTGTTTTGAGTGCTTATTTATTTTCTATCGAGTCGACGGACTCTTCTATTCTAGTCTCCCTGGTCATTGCGGGCGAGAATGGCGGGGAAAGCAGGAAATCCCCTAGATCTGATTCATTTTTCAGAAAATATGAATTGATTTCAGGTTCGTTCCGCCAACAGTTCATCACGGAAGAAGGGACTCACTGGGTCACCGCTAACCGTTTTTGGTCCCAAATCTTTGGGGTTGCTTTTTCCAATAAACGTTGCATATCCATCATTTGAGTCTCCAACAATTATTCCAATAATTACATGCACAAGAAATTTGAAGTATATACTTTAAGCGATACAAACCCAAAAATTGGGATTTTAAAAAATAAGGAATTGGGCTCATTTTTCAATTATTCAACCATTTCATTTTACCAACCCGCCGTATGAAAGCGATACTCTAACCGCTGAGTTAAGTAGGTTATTTTGCGGTAATTCTCCGAAAATAAAATGGATTATGGGCGCAAGAAGGTTGGCTAGAGATTTTTTTAAAAAACACTAGCCCCACCCAAAAAGTCGAAAACTGAGTGATAGAGGTTTTGTAAAATCAATACCATTGTAACTGTTACAGATGTATGGGGTCGGGTTGTTTCTTGGGCTTCCGCAGCTGGGCCATCCTGGACTTGAACCGGCTGTGGAAGCCTTTACGCGGGGGGGTGCTCTTGGCCCAGTAAATATCGCGCAGCGAGCGAATTAGCACACACCTTCGCAACACAAGACAGCCAATAAGAATTGTGACGAAATCCCCCGCTCTTCGGGGCTTTCGGACCTGGAGAACGTGTGACGCTTTGTTTTGACTTTTTTTTTTTTATTTAGCACACGTAATCTTGCTCTAAACGTTCTGTCATTGATTAATGGAATTTCTTTGATTGCATAATCTCCCGACATATCATAAGATTCCCTTTCTTGAAAATCCGCAGCGAAAATTAAAAGATAGACTCTGAAATTTACCTTCTCCTTTTGGCTAAAAGACCACTTCAGGCCAATTTACTTACGATACTTAGTTGACATTCATAAAAAGTATCTAATGAATTATGAGTTCCCTGATTTTTTTGCTTAAAATCTGACATCCACCCAATTTTTCCGATTCGGCCGTTCGATCTATGATTTATCATTCATGGACGTTGATAAGATCCCGAAAAAAAAATAATTGTCAGCAAAATTGTTCTTTTTCTTCAAATCAATTTTTCATTTGCTAGGCCCATAGCAAAAAAAACCCCTGGAATTAAAAAAAAGGGCAATCCTGAGCCGAATAAAAAAAAAAGACTTAAAGATTTATTCCGGCTTTTTCTCCCGAATTTTACTTTTAGCAACTCCTATCTTAATTATATCTATTTTAAATTAATTATTAATTTTTCATTCCGATTTTTGGGGGGGAGTCCGTTTCAGCGGTTAATTGGATGAGTTTCAAACTTTCATTTTTATTTAATTGAGGGATATTACATATGATAAGAAGGAACAAAGCAACATGTGTTCTTTTCGACTCTGACTCTCCCACTCCAGTCGTTGCCCAACCGAAAAAGAAAAGAAGATCATTTCGTTCCGCAATTTTAGAGAGACGCGAAAGCGAAAGCCAGTCGCACGTAATGACAGATCACTGCCATATTATTAAAAGCTTCCGGAAGAAATCGAAGAACTTCTTGAGAATCCTACAAGATCCATGTTTTTTTTTACCGACACACAAAGCAAATATTTTGCTTTATTTCTTCATGTTCAAAAAAACAAGATTGTTTAAGCCCTCCAAAATATATCTTTTATCCATATGAATGGTTATTTGGGAAGGATTTACGTTCTTACAAATAAATGCTGTAGGTCGGTGGCTACCTAAGGAAACTCCGATTCGATCTGCCCCCCGGCTGGAAGGCATCAGTTAATTTGTTCCAATTCGGTGATTTAATCAAGCGTCCAATTATGAAACCCTTGAAAAAAGAGGTTTTGGATTAGAACAAATTACTATAATTCGTCCCCGTCTGCGAGTTTGAACCTGATCTCTCAAAAAGAGAGGCCTATGATTCGAATACACATCAATTTTTTAGCTCCACTGTTGAGCGAACCAAAAAGCTCAGCTTTGCGGAGCAGACCAATCTTCCTTCTAACCCCTCTCCCTATGGTCGAGCCTGCTATCGCATCCTCTTCCTCTCTCTCTATAAAAAAAGCCTGCGGGAAGCACGAAGCTTTTTAAATCCTATCGTTGCAGCAACTGAATTTTTTTAGCAAATATTTCAAACAAATCACGAAAATCGAAACTGCCAGTTACCCAATAAAGACCTAAAATTCCTAATAATAAGCCAAGGAAAATCCCGAATTGGATCATCCCAAATTGACGGGTTAGTGAATTTGTTCCGATACAAATATCCAATTTTTAGATCTAAAAAGTATAAAATCCCTCCGCGATACATTTTTTTTTACAACCAGAAACAATGGTATCTCCAATTATAGCCCCTCTGGCTATTTTTTCAATTTTATTAAAATTTAAATTGTAATCAATTTTACTCCAATTAAATTTATTATTTAATTAGTCTATTTATATTCAACCCAGAATGGAAAGAGTTAGGAGAAGAGGGCCCCACAGGGAATGAATGGGACTGTGAACCCATATTGGGTTATTTACATAGAGGGGATTCAAGCCTAAGTTTTAAAAACAGGGATTTGGAATCTATTTTTTCGCCTCTTTGCCAATAAACCGGAATTTTTTTCAAGTTCATAATGCTCCTCGCCAACGATCCGAGGTTGGAGCATGGTTGATGTTGAATCTAACGGATCCACTGCTGGATAGATCCCTTTGGCGGCTAATCCGAGTATCATAATTGGAATACTCTTTTTATTCTAAAAAAATCCATTTCTATTTTTTTAAAAAGAAATCAAAGATTATTCTTATTTTTATATAATTTCCCGATCTTTTTTTATTTATGTCACGAAAAAAGTAAATTCCATTGTAAAGCCGCAAAAATGAAACCATTAATTTTGAACAACAAAGAGCTAAATCTCTGACTATGGCGATTAGGACTCTATTCTCTTTGGATCACGATTTTCAAATGCCTGGATCGCTCTTCCGGCGTCAGCCAGCATCCACACTAAGATGTGATGTGTTAATGCGAATGACCAATGCCTAACCAAGCTAGAGAAATGCTAAAGTAAACAAGAAAATAGAAAACTAACCTAAACACAACGGAATGACACGAAATTTGGACACACAAGTTCAGACGTCCTAAAACAACCACAGACCAAAAATCAAATCAAATAGACAAGGCTAAGGTCTAGACGACGTCAGCTGTCTAAGGGGAATGTCACCCAAAAACTAACACAAAAGAAAATTAAGAACACAACTAGAGTAAACACATAATGATGGGTTTTGATGGTTGGTTGAGAAACTAATTAACACAAACACAAGGGATGAACTAATGATATGAGAGTAAAATGGTATTAATCCAATAACAATCTCAACCAATAACATTGTAAGTTTTTTTTTTTTGGTGAAATGTTAATATTATATATATCAATTGAGCTTTTGCACCATGCAATTTACATTCAAGCTTATATCACCCTAGCGACAAACGACATTCATAGAACCTTAGCAAATTGAATTATACAGCCTAGTAACCCATCCTCTCCCTTTACTGGTTTGGGTCTTCATATGTAGATGAATGAAGTGCTTCACATCAGCCTGAATACCACGAAATACAGTTGCTGGCCTGCCGACATAAGTATCCACTCGACATATATTTCTGCTCATCCAAATAGGGTATACAATTCCAGCATAGACAACCTGCACAATTTTCCTAATCAAAAGGGAGTGTTGTTTCCACTTAGTAATGTCCGCAATGCACTTGAACTGAGCCTGCACACCCAACCAGTCACCCGCCATAATCATCAGTTGTCTCGAATATGGGCAAGAAAAAAAGAGATGCTCTCCTGTCTCAGGTTGCTGCGCACACAGGAAGCACTCCATCGGACCTACGACTCCAAAATGTAGGAGACGATTCCTAGTCAGAAGTCGATTTTGTATACTCAACCAATTAATGAATCTATACTTAGGGAGCAAGTACCTGTTCCATACACACACATGCCAGTTCCTCTTCTCGTGATCACCTTGGAGCCAAGCGTACCCCTTACTCATAGTGTACTCTCCACCCCTCCACTCATTGCCATCGTATCCATCCCTGAACAGATCATGAATCTTGCAGATTTGTCTCCATGCCCAGCTAGAACTTGGAGACGGCTTATAATCAAACCACTCATGTTGCTTTATGTACACATGGTTTACCCGTTTTATCCAAAGATGGTCCTTTTTTCCTGCAATCCACCAAGAGTATTTTCCAATCATCGCCTTTTTCCACATCTGACTATCAACTATACCCAAACCTCCCATTATTTTAGGCTTGCAACAATCAGTACTACAAATGAGCACTTGGGCCACGGTTGAATTCGTGGCAAAAGTGCTAAATTTTTGTGGCTAAAGTACTTTGCCACGGAAACACCATCCGTGGCGCAAGTGACCGTGGCAAACAAATAGCCACGGAAAAAAAAAACGTGGCAAGTATTTATTTTATTGCCACGGAGTCTCCCGTGGCTAGAATTAATTTTTTGCCACGGATTATCCCGTGGCTAATTATGTTTGTGGCAAAACATTTATTCCAGTGACAAAATATATAATAAATTAAATAAATTAATAACCGTAAGAATTCTCTACCTCTGTAGTAGTCACATCTAGAACGGTTACTAGCTTTATAGCTGAGTCATTCCAATATTATTTAATTTCACCATACGCATCGAAGAGCCTTCCCAGGAGGTCACCCATCTTAACACTACTCTCACTCAAGCACGCTTAACTGTGGAGTTCTTATAGCCAGCTACCAGAAATGAAAATTGAACTTTGTCGACATAATCATTGGTTTGAATTCTTTTAAAGTGATGTTTTTTTCACAAATTACATTTACTTTCGAGTACTTATTTTTTCTCCAATGATTTACATATTATGATAAAAAATTTATTATTCTGGAAAAAAAAGAGTTTCGAAGTTGATTTTCGGACTCATGATTCCATTAATTTATCGATATTTTTATTTTAGTTTCTATTTTCCACGTTCTTTTATTGCTAGTTCTTTCGATATGTTTGTTTCTTTTCGTTGTCGCTCGTTATTTTATTTCATCTGTTTTTTATCCTCAATGAGTTTCCTCTTGCCTACTTCAAGTTTTACCTGAATTTTATTTTTCATTAAGTAAAATATATTTTAAATTCATTTATTTTAAATATCTTCCAAATAATATTACAAAGCAGTTATTGAATTAAACAGTTGACAATAAATTAATTTTGGATTTTCTCACTATTAGTCCTTAATTATTTGATTTTCTTACTCGTACTGGTTAATTATTTGATTTTCTCACTTATACCTCTCTTTTTTTTTGAAAAATTATTTTGGCTGGTTATTGAACTTAGGCAAGACGTTCTAATACATTATCTTTCTTCCAAACCAAACAACTAGAAAGACAATTAATTTACAAAAATAATTATTGTTTTCGCAGTCAAAGTTAATTCCATAAAAAAATATAGACCGATTAGAATTCTTAAATACAAGTTTAATAAAGCGATTTTTTTCACACTGAAAATATTGTAAGAAAAACAATAATTTGGAAAAAAAAATCATGCTCAGTCACTTTCTTTTTATGTTTTTTTATCTTAAAAAGAAGTGTATTACATGTGAAAAAATTAATTAATTAATTGGTAAAAATGAAAAAGTCTTAATTAATATTAGACGCCTCAATGATGGATGATCAATCACATACTTATTTTTACTTGATATGCTATGTACGCCGCATTTCAGCTAGCATATATGTAACATCCCTGATTTTATAAATTAAATTAATTTAAAGTTATGTTCCTTTTTTTTTTACGATTTAACTCGTAAATTTTAAAATTATTATAAAAGGAATTTATCGTTTAATCGTTTCAAATTCCTAAAATTCTATTTGTCTCGGAAACTCTTCTTACATTTAAAACATATTTTATTTCTATTTCGATTCATGTTATACATTTAATTTAATTCTCATCGAAAGTCTATTTCGGCGATTTAAATTCTAAATTCTTTTATTTATTTATATTTAAGCTCGAATTTCTATTTCGGCTCGAAGTTCATTTATTTTAAGTTTCGTCAAAAGATTTATTACCTTTCCTCGAGAAATCAATTTAATTCACTTTATCGAAGATTTATTATTTATCGGGAAGTTCTATTTCACCGTCTAATTATTTAATTCTATAAGCTTCCTTTTTCGTCCCGAGTACTTATTTACTCATTTTATTTGACGGCCCGATTATTTATTTAAATTTTATGAACTCGTTTTAATTCGATTCTTGGGTCAGTCAGCTTATCGTTTCGGAATTCGTTCCTACCCAATTCGTTTAACTTATTCATTTATCTAATCCACTTCTTTGTGAATGGAATTCATCCCACCCGATTCATCTAATTAATCGGATTTCTTTATCATTTTTTTTGTGGACCAAATACATGATTAAATATCATTCATCCCACTTCGCATTCTATTCCCCTTTGTTTTCCCAATATTACGTACACCCCCTCTCCTTTCTTCTTCCCACCGTTTCAATCTCTACTTTTCTACTGCTTCACCCAATTTTGCTTCATTTCGTTTTCCCTCCTACATCATCATCATTCTTCACCTGCTTTTCACCCCCCTTGCACCAGCCTTCATCAGCTGTTCACCTCCATCAACCTCGTCCCTTTTCTTCATCCATTTTCTGCTGCTGCTGCTGCGATGGTTTTTTGCCGCTGCTATGCTCGCTGCTGTCCTTGTCCAGTGATGGTATCTCCTCCTCTTCTTCTTCTCCTTCTTCTTTCTCATTCCTCTTTCTGTTTCGTACTGTTGTTTAACTCGGTTTTGAGTCCGTTTTGTCCCTGTGTCTTCTGCTGATTTCTTCTCCTTTGCTTATTCTTCATCATCCCGGTTGCTGTTTGTTGTTTCTATTTAATTGCGTTGTTGCTGCTGTCTTGTTTTCTTTCTACTTCTGCCGTGTTCTGATGGTTTGGTTCCCTCTCTATTTACACTCATTTTCGGTCTCGGTAAAGTCGTTGTTTGCTGTCCTCTGTTCCTGGTTCGGGAGCGGTTTCTCTGCTGTCACGTTTGCTGTGGTTGTTCGTGTCGTTTTCATCATTACTGATTGCTGCTGTAGTCATTTTTGTTGCTGTTTTTGACGTCCGCTGCTGCTGTACATCACCACCTTACTGCTCTTATGTGCGTGTTATTG
Organism: Agrostemma githago; assembly: GCA_958450325.1. Classification (NCBI taxonomy): domain Eukaryota; kingdom Viridiplantae; phylum Streptophyta; class Magnoliopsida; order Caryophyllales; family Caryophyllaceae; genus Agrostemma; species Agrostemma githago. Next base: position 29,619,236 of record OY288249.1, read on the forward strand.
ACGCCGCTATTACTTCTCATTCTATTGTTATTCTTCTTGATTTGTTTCGACGTCGTGACTCTGTTCTTTCCCTTTATTCTTTCCCTTCTTCGTTATTGCTTCTTCCTCCTCAGTTTCTATTGTTTACTCTCTTTATCTTTCCCGAGCATTTTTGTTGTATCGTCCCTTTTTTTCGATTATTCATCTTCTATTCTTCTATTTTATTCTATTCATTCTTTCGTTGCATTGTGTCGTCGTCCATCTATTCTCGGTCTCTCGCTCCGACCTCGCCTATCCCATCATTTATCTCCAAGTTCTCGGGGGTTTCGTGGGTTACGCCCCCTCTCCTTTCTTCTTCCCACCGTTTCAATCTCTACATCTCCACCACTTCACCGACTTTTGCTTCCTTTCGTTTTCCCTCCTACATCATCATCGTTCTTCATCTGCTTTTCACCTCCCTTGCACCAGCCTTCATCAGCTGTTCACCTCCATCAACCTCGTCCCTTTTCTTCATCCATTTTCTGCTGCTGCTGCGATGGTTTTCTGCCGCTGCTATGCTCGCTGCTGTCCTTGTTCCATGATGGTATCTCCTCTTCTTCTTCTCCTTCTTTCTCATTCCTCTTTCTGTTTCGTACTGTTGTTTAACTCGGTTTTGAGTCCGTTTTGTCCCTGTGTCTTCTGCTGATTTCTTCTTCTTTGCTTATTCTTCATCATCCCGGTTACTGTTTGTTGTTTCTATTTAATTGCGTTGCTGCAGCTGTCTTGTTTTCTTTCTGCTTCTGCTGGTTTGGTTCCCTCTCTGTTTACGCTCGTTTTTGGTCTCGGTAAACTCGTTGTTTGCTGTCCTCTGTTCCTGGTTTGGGATCGGTTTCTCTGCTGTCACGTTTGCTGTGGTTGTTCGTGTCGTTTTCATCGTTATTAATTGCTGTTGTCATCATTTTTGTTGTTGTTTTTAACGTCCGCTGCTGCTGTACATCAGCACCTTACTGCTGTTATGTGCGTGTTATTGATGCCGCTACTACTTCTCGTTCTATTGTTATTCTTCTTGATTTGTTTTGACGTCGTGACTCCCTTCCTTCCCTTTATCCTTTCCCTTCTTCGTTATTGCTTCTTCCTCCTCAGTTTCTATTGTTTACTCTCTTTATCTTTCCCGAGCATTTTTGTTGTATCGTCCCTTTTTTCGATTATTCATCTTCTATTCTTCTATTTTATTCTATTCATTCTTTCGTTGCATTGTGTCGTCGTCCATCTATTCTCGGTCTCTCGCTCCGACCTCGCCTATCCCATCATTTATTTCTAAGTTCTCGGGGGTTTCGTGGAAGCTCCAACGAGGACGAGTGCGTTTTCGTTTCGGTTATCGCCTTAAGGTAACTTCAGGACGTTACTTGATTTTATATCGTATGTTTGAGTAGTAGTATGTATTAGATATTTTAACTTCGGTTTTCTAATTTTAGCTATTTATTATTTGCTAAAAATATTATTTTAAATTTTGTGTCTTATAAATATTTTACATGTTTTCGATATCGTTTTATAAATCGTTAGTAAATTAATTATTTACGATCGTTATAATATTTTGTTGGTTATCGTGACACTAGTAACTAAATAATATTGATTTCATATTTTCGTCATATTTTGTTAATTTATAATTTCAACTCAAAATCTTATTTTTATATTATAATCGAGATTTGTATACTTGTTCAATAAATTAATTTCGTTTTACGACTTATATGAATAAATGAAAAAGTAGTCGATTTTGTTTTAAATACATTTTTAGTCGAGACTAGTTTCCCTAAGAATTTCTCATTTGTCTACGATTGACTATTTTTTGTTAAAATCCGTATTATTTATTAATAAAAACTATTTGTTAAAAATAATTTGAAATCTTTGTAAATCTCATTTCATTTATAAAATTCGTCGAGTCAATTAGTCTTGATATCGTTTTTCTTAAAACAACTCTTTTCTAAAAACTATAGTTTGAACTCGATTTCCTAATTATTTATAAAATACTATATATTGACTTATTATATTTTATTTATATTTTGAGTATCGAATTTAGACGTATAATAAAGTTACGATAACGACGATAATATTAAAATGTTAATTTCATTAGAAATGTTACTTTTAATACATTTCACGTATTTTAATAACTGACGTATCTTCTATAATAATATTTCTATTTTAAGTAAGTTTCTAAAATTAGTAAGTTTATATTTATATAAAGTTTCCATTTTTATATAAAATGTTTATTCCTTTTATCCTCATATTATCTATATTGATTATATTTATTTTTGAATATCGATAATGACTGTTTTAGAGTTATGGAATAAAGACAAGTGTGGGGTTAGAGTAATATAGTCTGGGATGTACGTTTTTGTCATCAGCTATAAAACCGGTGTGTCTATTTGGGGAACATTTGGTCATTGAACTGGGTGTAGTTTCGCCAAGGAGAGTGTATGTTTTGACCTTAAGCTAGATATCGCATCGTGTTAGTCACCGTCAGCTGAACTAGACATATTTGTTGTCTAGGAGGGGTATGCACTAGTTAAACCAGGACCTCGCTCCCAGCAGTCCTGTTATAGTTGAGTTGCCTATTTAGAGACTGGATTATGTTATGAGTTAAGTCTACAGTTCTCGATGCTAATTTCCAATATTATCCTAGTGAAAGTCTAGGCTTGTGCACACTGATCGAATTTCCATAACGCCATTTTTGAATATTATTTTTATCGATTGATTTTGATTTGCAGGTTGGCAAATGTTTAAAATTTTCTCCGAAATCTTATTTTTATTATACCGCTTTAATGTTTTCCATTTTAACTATTTTGTTATAGTAATACTATTATTTTTCCATATTATGTAATATGGCTGGGAGAACGTCCGAGTTACTCCCCACTGACGTGGTTGTTATGTTTATAACATGACAGGTTTTTGCTGCTGGGTTTTGGGTGTGAGCTAGCGAGTAGCGTGGATCCTACTCTTTCTGATTTATGGATTTGTATTAACCTGTTTGAAGAATTTATTTTTAGCCTTTTTGTAAAAAGAAAACTTTGTATTTGACTTATCATTTCTTTTTATAAGCTGTAGTTTGTCAGTGTGTTTTAATCCCAAATCTACAGTGTTTCCGCCACTGTATTGCGTTAGAATTTCTAGGGGATTACAATATATTACACTATGTAAATGTTAGTAGTCTTTCAAAAGTCATACTTAAGATTATAGAATTTTAATACTCTCTTCGATTACATATTTTCTTCCCTCTTTCCTTATTGGGCTGAGTTTGATTTTCTTCCCTCTTTCCATTTAAGGAAAGTTTTACCCTCTTCATTAATTAATATAATATTTTTCTCTCCTACTTTTCTACCACACTTTTTCTCATTTAATTAATACTCCCTCCGATTGCCTATTTTCTTCCCTCTTTCCTTATTGCGCTGAGTTTGATTTTCTTCCTTCTTTCCATTTAAGTAATGTTTTACACCCCTCACTAATTATTAATATTCATCTTTATTACTTTTTCACTCCACTTTTTCTCATTTAATATTCCTCTTTCCTACTTTTTCACTCCACTTCTTCTCATTTAATTAATATAATATTTTTCTTTCTTACTTTTTCATTCAACCTCTCATATTTTACTAATATAATACTCCCTCCTTATTTTCTTCCCCAAAAAAAAAGAGGAAGAAAATAGGCAATCGGAGGAAGTATAATATTCTTCTCTCCTACTTTTTCATTCTACTTTTTCTCATTTAATTAATATAATATTTCTCTCTCTTACTTTTTCATTCCACATTCCATTATTCTACTAATATAATTACTCCATACTTATTTTCTTCCCCAAAAAGAAAGGGGAAGAAAATAGTTAATCGAAGGGAGGAGAACATATTGTCAAATTGAGAGAAATCAATTACTTAAAAAATGATGATTAGTAAAAAATCAACAAATTAGACAACCAAAGTTTTTTTTCTATTTAATTTTACAAAAAATCAATTTTTTTTCTTAAAACTAAATAAAATAATACCAATTTTTTTTATTAATAAAATATTTTCAAATTTAATATTCTTTTTTCATATTATCTTTAACTTTGTATTTTAATTAATTTTTGAAGATCAATATTTGATACTCGGCTTAACTTGAAAGTAATTTGATTAAAGTTTGGAGAACCATTAGCCACATGCTTTTATTAAATCTGTGGCTAAAAAATATTCGCCACGGAAGTTAATTATGTCGTGGCTGCCACTGAACAAATTCGTGGCTAAATATATTTTTGCCACAAGTGTGGGATCTTTCGTGGCAAGAATGATTATTGGCCACGACTTTAATAAAATTCGTGGCGCAAATGAATTTTTGCCACGGGAAAAGATTTTCCCGTGGCATATTTTTTTCCCTAGTGAATCAAAATTTTCCCGTGGCTAGGAAAAAGTTAGCCACAAATAACAAATTCCTGTGGCATAATTCGTGGCGCAAGTGTCAATTTGTTGTAGTGAATCTTTCCAAGCAACTAAAAGGAATCCTATTGTAATCTGACTCCCCTGAACACAAATAATCACGACAAACGGCCTCTATCCGTCGAATTATACCCAAAGGTATCACAAATATTCTAGCCCAGTAGGAATGAAGATGACTTAGAACCGATCTCACCAGCACTAATCTCCCCGAGTAGCTTAATTTCCTAGTACCCCAGCCTCTAATTCGCTTGACAATATTTTCTATAAGAACAGAGCATTCCGCATAAGAGAGCCTCTTGTACGAGATGGGAACACCCAGATATCTAAAGGGAAACTTACCATGGTTGAACCCGGTTAGACGTAAGATTTTATCCTTCTTCACATCCCCCACTCCGTTCATATAAACTTCACATTTTGTCACAATTCATGGCTAGCCCAGAAGCCTCTTTAAAAGTCTGTATATCACGCATTATCGTCTTGTTAGAGGCATAGTCTCCTCTACAAAATACTAGGAGGTCATCCGCAAAATAGAGGTCGCATAATTTCAGTGCTCTGCAAAGTGGATGAAAGGTGAAGTCCGCATAACTTGTTCTTTCATAAAACTTCAAGGCTCCAACGGAAATGGAAATATGCACAAACATAATCAGAAGGGGAAAAGAATAGAATGAACAGGAGAATACGACGAACGATAATTTCACGAATACAAGAGGACAAGAGCAGCAGCGAGATGTATATCAGCAGCATCAGGAACAATAACAGCCATACAACAACAGTGATGCTACATTTCGAAGCACATCCGCACAGAAAAGCAGCAGCAACGACAAAAAGAACCGTGAACAGGGAAGAAAAGGACGAGCAGAACAACAGTAACAACAAAAAACGTGACAGTAGTGAGCATAAACAACAACGTAAAATGACATCATCAGCAGCGCAGAACAGCAGACGCACAAGGACAAAAAAGAAGCAGAATAGAACATTCACAGCAGCAGGAAGAAGAAGAAACGAAAAAGAAGAAGAAGCAGCGCGGGAATTAAGTGACAGAAATCAAATAAAATAGAAACAACAAGAACGAGAAGAAGGGAAAGGAGGAGCAACAACAACACGCAGTAGCAGCAATTAGCAGCGAAAAATATGAAGAATAAGAAGAAGAAGAAGGAACGAAAAATAACAGGTGCAGTAGCAGTAGCAGTACCGTAACAACAGATCAGCGGCAGATAGAGAGCAGCCACACGCAGCAGGGCAGCAGCAAAATGAGTAACAACAACAACCCGATAGCGAAAACAGAAACGAGAGAAAACAGGGAGAAGGAAAATGACAATCGAAGAAGAGGAGAAGATGTTGGTTGAAGGGATGAATGAATGATGAAGCCGAGAAAACAAAAGAAACAGGGAAATGTATACATTAATATAATCTCCACGGACAGACTGTCTCACAACTTCTCTCTATATCTCTCTTATAACTCTTTATAAGACGAATATATTATGAGTCAATACTCTTAATTCCATATATTGGTTCATCATATGAACCTCCTTATATAGGAGATGAGAAGGTAGAATTAGGTTATTTCTATAACTCTAATTACTATAATTAGATTATTAGTATAACACTAATTACCATAACCTGACAACGCAGCTGGGTCCGTATTACTACTGACCCGATATATTTAATATATCGATATATATTAATAATATCCCGTACACATTGTGTGTGACCCAATGGGCCCACTTAAGACTACCAGACATATAACTCAATTATATATCAACCCGACATCGACCTCTAGCAAGGCATATCGGATACATAGACTTAAGCGGGTAAATCCGTAGGACAGTGGACATAACTCCTTCAGTCTCCCACTTGTACATGTCCTCTCAAGAACGGCGTTAAGTCTCTTTGCTACTATTGTCTCCAATTGAGAACGAGGTAAGAAGAAGTGTCATCCTCACATATCTCAATCTTTTACTCGAATCTTTGAGTTGACTTGTTAAAATAGCAGATAGATGACAATCATCCTATCTGAGCGCGGCCACGCATTTGCACAAGTCACACTCTTCGAGTGGCCAAGAAACAATAAATTCCTTTCAATAAAGGAAGAGCAAATCCCTTCTTGTCTAACTACATTCTATCACATGATCCATGCATGCCCAATAACCATCCATAGCCCCCTTTCACAGCTGACGAGGAATAGTATCAAAGCATACACATCACATGTACAGAATAGTCAAAGACTCAGGTCTAAAGACCATACAAGTTCATAACTTGCAAAGAACTTTACTGACACTAAGCGAAATCTGAGTAAAATCCTTTTCGGCGGGTCTGTCTAATGCATGTTCTTAACATACACCCGTGTGCCTGGTTTAGTATCTCAATACCTATGACTCAAAGAACTTAGTCATCAACCAACTCACACACCAGTCATTTAAGGATATTCAAATGTCCCAACACAATACCCTGACTAGAGACAAAATAATTACATCATCCAAATAGAGTTCCAAGACTAAGTCACGTACTTAGTGATCTATTTCATCAATGTAAATTATTTAGGGACAAAACTCGGTTACATTAACCAAATGACAATATGTCATACATATATAAATTATCGAAATAACTCCCACTAAACCAAACACCTCTAAAGGTACTAAGACCACTCGCCCATGCGTCTTATACCGATCATAACCAATATGATCTTTATGTAGAGAAGGTTTCGGGACATACAACATTTGTATCAGTTATTTACAAGCATATGACCAATCTACCTTATCTCAATTAAGGCAAACTGTTAGTTTCATAAGCAACAATTGCTTCCTAAACTTTAAAGTAGTTGGGTGTGTGCTTAATTCGTAATCAAACGTCTATTTGCTTCAAAAGTAATAGAACACTAACTTTAGTTATAATATCAGTCATAAAGTTGTCCTTTGGAACCGTTCCAACACACAACTTCTTATCCAAAACAAAATTTACTGAGATTACAATCTCACGTAATCTTTGTCTATTTGAAAATATGAATCGTTGTAACTTGTTTACAATAATTCGCTTATCACATCATGCGTCTCTTAAATAATTCCTCTCTTGCTTCTTAAGCGCAAAAGAACAATTCTTAGATAGCAATTTAGTGACTTTCACTAGATTAGTATCTACTCGTCACACGAGCACATAATAAACACATTTCTTGCAAAGCAATCAAATGTCGTTTAGTTAGAGAAGTATGTCACTTACATACAAAATCATAACGATAAATGCACTCCCACTAGCCTCTTGTACACACTTTGTCTCTCTTCATCTCAATGGAAAACAAACATATTTGAATTACCACATTAAGAACAAAAATACTACTCCATAATACTTGCTCCAATCAAATTGGATCATTCACATTTGTCTAGCAACTTTAATAATATGAAATTCATACGATGTGTCGCACACACATCATATTTCATCCCTTACAAGAAATGTATTTCACATATATATGTTCAAAACTCATCATAATGAGTGATGACATTCAAAATGCTAAATCAATCTTAATAGACTTAAGCATAATGTTGTAAGAAGGTTTTCCCATAGTCATTACTATGAGATCAATCCTTAAATACCAACTATGCTTCATAGATACTCTTATATCAATCTACATCGTCTTTATATTGAAGACTATTCTTCACTATAAGACCCATTTAACCATAGTCTATACTTGGTTGTTATGGTATGTAGAATCTATTAGATTTTATGTGACTTTTGGAGTCTTTGCCCATTATTGTTTCATCATAGGTCAAACCTATGTAGGATAATATTTTCCAGGTAAGATGATCATGACTTTTCATGGATGCATCAATATTCTCTACAACTGTTGAAGAGAATTCCTGTTAATTTTGAACAATTCAAGGTCGATTCTACTCCCACTGTTTCTATTAGAAATCACATATTTTAAAAGAAACATATCACTCCATGAAACAAAACATTTTTGTTCTTTGGATGATTTGTAGAATTAACATAATATCCCTGATAAAACACATGTCATAATTCAGTCTAAGTTCTAGAAAACAATTTTCTTTAAACTTTAAGACTTGATAATTAAGAAAAGACTTTTAAGAACATTTTCAATCCATATCTCATATGGTGTCTATTCTCCAACTTACATGGACAATGTCATCAACATTTGTACAAAGACTTTTATAGTGCATAAGCTTCTAAAGCGCCAATAAAATCTGCATAACTCATCATAGACCAAATCATATCAAATATGGTTCGATGTAGTTTGAAACATTTTTCACTACTTCTAAGATGATCACAATCTTTTAGTTCAATTCCTCCCTGTTTCAATCATATCGAATAAAATCATACGTGTTACCCATTTTGCAACATCACTAGTTAAACTCACACGTATCTATATATGTGTGATCTAACAAGTCTAAGTAACCTCCCATTACAATTAATAGGAGTCACTTGTAATGTCATTTATCCATCTAAACAAGATCCATTTACCTCAGTTGATCCTTATCAATAAGGTTTATAATTTCATCATTATGAAATTTATTCTTATGTTTCTTGTCTCATGGAGTAAGGACAATGTCATGATGGGTAAAACTCAGGTCGAGGGACGGAACCTTTTGATTGTTATGTTACAATTAAAAGCATTCACTACTAGGAATGTAGAGCCCAACAAACATGTTAGCATTATTGTACCTCATATTCTTGCAAGGTATAAAGCAACAATTGTTCTACTTTTATTAAAACTTTTCATGCCATACATGAAACAGAATCAATATTCTTGCTTATGACTAGCACAAGAATAACATTTATTCAATTCCATTATTCAGCTTTATGGTAAAATTAAGTGATTTTCCTTTTATATATGAAACAACAACGTTTGTCCATTTCATCATAAAACACTTCACTTAATACCATTATTCTACCCTCTTTGAGCCATCACATCCACAATGTATTAGTTGCATTTGGTATCTTATACCAAAACAGTAGAATGAAAGTAACAATTACTCTAGTAACATACACACCAGAAGTCATACTTCAATTGATTTGCAGATTTTCTAGACACTTCTAGAAACTATCTACCAATGTCCAATATTTGTCATTACATTAATGACTAATAAAATCGTACCTAATCTAAATTTGGCAACAAGTTTGGGTATGATAACAATTATTCTTCCCTTACTTTAACCAACATCTTAGATTCATTAATCATTATCTCAAGCAATTTTCTTAATGAACTCATAGAACATTAATATTATTTGCCATCTTGATACAATGTTCAATCGTCTTTTAACATCTCATGCTAAAAGGTGAGAAACTTTATTAAGTCACATGTTTATTCATAATAAAGTGACCTAAACTTAGGACTAATTGAAACGATTTCAATTCCTAATTCTTTAGAAAGAGACATCCAAAATTTCCTGATTATCAATATAATCACGTCATCATATGACACAGATCAATTAGATCATCTTCAACATTTTCTCACTTAATGGGAACGATTTCCTTTATTGAAACAATTATTTTGGTACTTATAATCATCTTCATGACTCTAATTATACAGTCCATACTGTACATTAACATTGGTAATAATTTGTCGGAATTATCCTTCACAAGAACAAAATCCGTATCTCTAATTTTGAGAACGATTCTCAAGATACCAATCGATGAGGTTGAACAATTCAAACTCATCTTTAATAAATGTGATAATGGTGACTAAATTACAACTATATGTATATGCAAAGTAAAACGATAATTAATATTAATTAAAAATCTTAAACAATTTTAAGATAAAATCATGAAAACTACCCTCAAGTTCGCATAATATTCCGAAATCCTAAACCTTTTGTCGCTCAAGTGAACTTGGGCTCACTGCTCAAGCTCCAAAAGTAAAGGTAGACAACAAACTTGTCAATTACATCTCTATGTAATTCTTGGTTCGTCGGAATTAGTCATCATATGACACCAACTGTTTGCCTCAAAGCCCAAGTCCGACTTGATAGCAAAGTTAAGCAAACCAGATTGAACCTGTGGGTAACCGTTACCCACCTACTCAGTCCACACACATCGGCAAAGCACCGCTTAGGCAGTCACTTCAACCAATGGTATGAAATTGTTGTAGTGGTCAATTCTGGAAAGGCAATACTTAATATTTGTGCGAGGGATTAAATGCATTATGGGTCCTAAACATGCTCCTAGGTCAACTTACAAGACGACCTATCAGTTCTAAGCACACAAGTCACAAGTCTCAAACAATGAATTCATGCATCGTATGACATAATAATTCAATTGTTACTAGTGATTTGTGCATAAAACAAGTTAACAGATCCCATATTTTGATTCATAATCATATCAGAATTCATAATTGCTATTTGGTTTGAACAATTTCACCAATATCTTTCATTTTTCCAACTACGAGGAACAATTTCCCACCCGGAAAAATTGAACGGATATACAAAACTCGATTCACAATCGATCTGCGACTTATAATTGTCATATAGATGAACAATTCATCAAAATCAAATAAGACTCGAGAAACTCTTTTCTCGATCTATATATGATAATATGATAATTAAAAAGCATAAGATTATTTAGCCGATTTAGAAAACTAATTTTTCATTGATTCGAAAAAATAAAAGTATAATCCATGTTTGATTCATAATCAACACACAAACGCAAGAAAACGACTTTTCTTAAAAGCGTCACCCGACCCGACACCATGTCGTCCGAGTAAATATTGTGTCGTCTTGGTCAAACCTTTGTCGTCCGGGTCATCCTGTTCCAACCGGGACATACCCGTGTCGACCGAGTCATACTCGTGTCGTCCTCGTTTCGTTCCGTCTCCACCAGAATTAAAACGAGTCTTGTCCTAATCTTATTAGGTCTCATCGTCAACGATAAATTCTTGTAATTTTACGTTCCCAATTTCAATCGAATCTTGACTAATCTAATTAGTCTCATCGTCAACAAGGAAATTGAGAATAATAATGGGTCAATTTAGGGCAAAATTAAATTAAAAATAATCAATATTAGATCTTAAATTAATTTTACGAGTCAATTTTAGAATTTAACAAATTAAATTCACAAATTAAGATACCCTAAACATAATTGAAAATCTCATATGCTCACCGCATAACATGAAGAAAGACATATACATACACATGCAAATACAAACCAATTTTGTAAGTCGTCGATTGTACTAATCGTATTAGAGAACCACCGATATCTCATACACAATAAAATTAGAGAACATGCATTCCCAGTCCGCAGTCCAGTGGCAAAACCCATGTTGATATAACTTATCATAATGATATCAAATAATTATAAAGTAATAATAATCATAATTATTACAGCAAAGCTAAACTAAACATGTGGCATGCGCATGAACATATTATAACAAACTTCTGTGAAAACAGTTCTCACGTAATGTACATGCCTCACAGAGCATAGGATAGTCTCATAGTCAACCATTATATAATCAAATTAATATAATCAAAGATATAAAAATATGTGAAGTTGATTGACTTAAACCATTATACTTGCCTCAAGGAGGAAAAAAACGGCTAGAACAATTCTCAGCGATAAACAAATATAATCAAATTAATACGCGGGTGAATCCCTCATAACCAATTATGAGACAAAGATTCAGGTCGATTTGATTAATACTACATAACAGAGGCTCTGATACCACTGTAGGGTTACAACCCTTAAACCCAAGGACCTGTTACGAGTATTAACCAGAAAGACAAAAGTAGAGGGATAACAATTATACCTTATTTGCAGCGGAACAGCGTATTAATAAGAAGAATAATAAACCCAGAAATATATATAATCTCCACAGACTGAATAAATAATCTTCACGGACAAGAATAAATAATCTTCACGGACAAGAATAAATAATCTCCACGGACAGACTGTCTCACAACTTCTCTCTATATCTCTCTTATAACTCTTTATAAGACGAATATATTATGAGTCAATACTCTTAATTCCATATATTGGTTCATCATATGAACCTCCTTATATAGGAGATGAGAAGGTAGAATTAGGTTATTTCTATAACTCTAATTACCATAATTAGATTATTAGTATAACACTAATTACTGTAACCCGACAACGCAGCTGGGTCCGTATTACTACTGACCCGATATATTTAATATATCGATATATATTAATAATATCCTGTACACATTGTGTGTGACCCAATGGGCCCACTTAAGACTACCAGACATATAACTCATTTATATATCAACCCGACATCGACCTCTAGCAAGGCATATCGGATACATAGACTTAAGCGGGTAAATCCGTAGGACAGTGGACATAACTTCTTCATAATATAGTGAGACGTTGAATGTGAGGAAAGGAAACAAAACAAGAAAAGGGGAAGCGGTGGAGGTATAACATAAAAAAAAGGAAGGGGAAAATAATCAGGTAGTGAAGAGGTGGATGTTAAAAAGTGGGATGAACCACTTGTCTCCCAATTAAAATTGTTAGGACAGCGGAACAATGAATGGGTGTCACTAGGACACGGGTTCGAAGAATGTAAGTTGACCGATCCAATATATCGAATTAATAAAAATAATTAGGCCGACTAAAAAAATGAGCAAAATAAACGTTTCATGAGATATAAATAATTATTCAAGCCGAAAATGAAGTTTATAGAAATAAATAATTAGACGGTGAATGAGTATTTCCCGATAAATAATAAATTTTCGATAAAGTGAATTAAATTGATTTTTTTGAGGAAAGGTAATAAATGTTTTGACAAAACTTAAAGTAAATGAGCTTCGAGCCGAAAATAGAAATTCGAGCTTAAATATAAATAAATAAAAAGAATTTAGAATTTAAATTGCCGAAATAAACTTTCGATAAGAATTAAATCAAATGTATAAAATAAATCAAAACAGACATAAAAATATGATTTAAATATAAGAAGGGTTTCCGAGACAAATAGGATTTTAGGAGTTTGAAATGATTAAATGATAAATTCATTTTATAATAATTTTAAGAATTACGAGTTAAATCGTAATACGAAAATAATTTTAATTTAATTTAATTTATAAAATCAGGGTGTTACATATCAAGCAAACAGTCAATATGCATATGGAATTTAGTACAGAATGAGGGAATAAGAACTAGCCAATAACATGAACGGATTCTTACAACTAGATATTCTCTTAAGGATCGTGCTTTTTCCTAACGAGTTTTTACTCAATCTTAACAACCTTTTACCGTTTTATCTTTGTCATTTCATCCCATCAAAAATTACTTTGTGCTTTTCTCTCTAAAATCTTCAAAATCGACCACCAATAAATCCACCCATGAACCACCACAAGCAAGAGAACCGGAGAGATGACTGAGGTCGAGGGGTCGGTGAGGGCTGGGTGGCTGGTGTAATCCCCTATAAATTCTATTGCAAGACAGTGGTGGAAACATTGTAGATGTGGGATTATAACACACTGTATCACTTCTTCGTCGCTACTTCTCTCCCTCTCCCTCTAAAATATCCTCTCCCTTCTCTATAAAACAACAAAAAAACTCTAATATTCACCATTACTGCCGCTAAAGGATTATACCGGTGCGAAAGCGGAATTTCAAGAAACAATTTTCTAACACCAATCCAAGAATACAAGCACAATATATATATGAATCAGGACAAAAGTAGGTCGAGAAATACATACCCTCGTAGCGTAAATTCCTCGATATATGAGACGGAGAGATACTAGAGCCCCAAGTGTTGCTCCTCTACTCGGTCCACCAACCCAGTCAGAATCCCACGTCTGTTAGGACGGAAGAGATAGAACGATTCTCTCTCTTACTTTTAGGGTGCTTGAGGCAATGAACTGAACTAGCTTAGATTAGGGTTTTCTCTGTTTGATCCTTAATCCCCTTATGACTCATATACCATATCCTTATATAGTAATAGAGTTTAGCTTAAACCAAGAGACTAACCGGGCCTTATAAGTAGTCACAGCCTAATACCTCACAAGTCCACAATGGGCCTGTTTAGTTTTCTGACTCAGTCTGATTGTGTGACCTTATAGGATTATATATCCATAGTCATCGGCCCAATCGAATTGAACCAATTATCATAATTATTCTCTAGCAAGCAATTATGAATCACTATAATATATAACGATTATCTCCATAATAATATCCTATATTATATTTAATAATTGCCGGAAATGTCTTAGGACATATTCCTTCAGCCGCCACCTCCCACTTCCCTCTTATCTTTCAATCGTTGCCGGAGATTGGCTTATTTTAGCTCTATCTCTAGCCCTTCGATAATCTATACAACATAGATCTCCATTTGCATGTTCTTACTGTCAGTCTAGACCTATGCCACTGTCTAGGTTCGTCCTGGTCTCTGATTTTTTTGGCAAGGTTGTTTCCCCTTTTTTAAGGTCCGTTAGGCTAATAAAGTCTTGGTTGTCCGTCCATGGTCTCGGTCTTTTGTTGTCCTGGTCGACTACGAGAGAGTGTTCCCCCTCCCCCACTCTCTTGTTTGTTGACTAGTTTTTTTTTTGTTTCTCTGGATCCGGATCGTTCCTATGCCGTGTAACACCCCCGAATTTTTATAAATTAATTTTTATTCATATATTGTTCTGTTTTTGATTTAATTCATTTTCGTCGTACATTCGTTAATTTTCTGAATAAACATTATTTTGATCGTAACGTTTGCTTTGCTCTTAAGATACATTTTATATATCTTCTCGAACTAATCAATTATTTTTATAACTTTGTTTTCGTCTCGGTCAAACATTTATTTTGATCTTGGGAGATATTTTATTTACACGGTATTTTTACGGTCGATCTATCTATGCTTCTAATCGTAGCTAACCTTATTCCTTTCGTCGGCCGACTTAGAACCCAACCCTTTTGTCCCCTGAAACCTAATTACCCCACTTCATTATTTTAACCTAATCGTTTAACCCCCACTTTGTTTTCTTGTACCTACCGTCGTTCCCCACTAATCCCTTTCCTTTTTCTTTTGTTGCTACCTCCCTCACCTCTTCGTTCCCTTCTTCAGTTTTCTTCGTCTTCTTTCCATTTTTTGTCCTCTTTATCGCACTCCATCTCTAGCCTTCGTACATCATCTATCTCCGTCTTCTTCTTTGATTTACTCCGACAAACATCTTGTTTCGTCGCTATTTTGATCGGCCGTCATCGTTAATCAAGTCTTTTGCCCTTCGGCCTGCTATTATTTTCGTACCTCTGCTTCTATCGATTGTTGCCTCGAATCCTTCAAGGTATTCCCTCGTCCTTCTTGCTCTCGTCCCCTGCTTTCAGTAATTTGATGGTTGTTATTGCTTCCCGTTTCTCCTGCTGTTCTTCTTCTTCTTCTTGTCGTTGCGCTGTTGTTGCCGCTGTACCGATATCATCCTTCTCCTAATTTCGTTATTTCAGTTCTTTCTCGCTCTTCTTCTCACTTTCTTTTTCTTTCCCTTGTTTTCGTTCCGTTTTCTGATTCGTCTACTGCTGTGTGTTGTTTGCTACAGAATACGATTTACCTGATGTGACTTTGCTGCTGTTACGTTCTACTGTTTCCTACCGATCTTCTTCCTCTTCTGTTCTCATTCTTAATTGTTGCTATTGCGTTTCTCTGCTGCTCGTCATTTTTGTTGTTGATGTCGCCTCTCTTTGCGGCTGCCTGATGTTGTTTTTACTGCTGCTATTCTTCTGTCCTGTCGATTGCTGTTCGTCTTTGTGCTATTGCTGTCCGTACTTGTCACAGTGGCTGCGTCGTCACCTGGTCTTCTACTATTACTCGATGTTCATGCTACTGCAATTCCTTGTTATCTTCTCTGATTTCTTTTCAATCATACTGCTGCCTTTGTTGGTGCGGTTGTTTGTTGCTGATTCCTGCTGTCAGATGTTGCTGTTTGTTTAAGTTCGTTCTCGATGTATATTGCTCGAGTCTTCTACGCCTTTCTTGATTGTTCATTGTTGTTCGCACTCGGTTCGATGTAGAATCGATCGACTTTTACTCTCTTCCTTCTCCTTTGTTTTCTGCTCTGTTTCTGATCGTCTTTTGTCACGCTACTGTTGTCAAATTTCGTAATTGTTGTTTGAAGATACCGAGTCTATGTTCTTTGTCCCTCCAATTTTCAAGTTCCGTTCTCACGATAATCCCCCGTTCTCCAATTTTCTAGGTAATTCGATTATATATTCTATTGTTGTATCCAATCTACTCTATAGGATTTCGTGAGGACCCTCCCCCCTTTGAGGACGAGTACGTGATCGACGCGGGCATCGACTCAAGGTAACTTTAGGACGTTACTCGATATTATGTCGTGTGTTGAGTAGTAGTATGTAGTAGATACTTTACCTTCATTTTTATTTTTAGCTACGTATTATTTGCTAAAAATAGTATTTCAAATCATGCGTCTTATAAACATTTTATAACTTTTCAATATCGTTTTATAAGTCGTTATTAATTTTTATTATTAATGATCATTATAATATTTTGTTGGTTATCGTGACACTAGTAACTAAATAGTATCAGCTTCATAATTTTTTTTCATATTTCATTAAGTTATTATTTTAACTTAAAATCGTACTATTATATTATAACTGAGATTTGTATACTGGTTTGATAAATTAATTTTCGTTTTACGACTTATGTTAATAAATTAGAAAATAGTCGTTTTGTTCGAAATATGTTTTTGTCAAGGCTATTTTCACTAAATAACTTCTTATCGTTACAATTTATTATTTTTATCAAAATCGATATTGTTTATTAATAATATTAATTTAGTTGCTAAAGACATTTGAAAGGTTTTAAATCTCGTTTCGGTTCTAAAATTCCTACGCTATTTATACTTTATCTATATTTATCATTTTGTTTCTAAATCGTATATTTTCTAAAATTTATTGTTTTAACTCGATTTTCTTAAATATTTATAAAGTACTATGTTTTCACTTATTACATTTGATTTGTATCTTTGATAACGAACTTAGAAATATATTAAGTTACGATAACAACGATATTAATAAAATGTTTATGGGAAGTTCCCACTTGTACCCTCTAAGTTTTCACTTTTCCTAGTTGTACCCCTACGTATAAGCAATTCCCAGCTGTACCCCTGAACTCTATTAATTACTCTCAACCGTGACTAAAGTAGAATTTGTCGATCCTAATTTTTATTTAAAAATCTAAAATCATTATAATGAATATTTATTAAATAAAAATCAGAAACATTATTTTAAGAGAAAGATAAAATTCAGAAATCAGAAACCGAATTAGCAAACACGGGATTTATCGATAAACGACGATTTAGAATGATTAATTAATTCACCCACTTATCAATACCGAAAAATTATTAAAAAAAATCATGAAATTGTTTTTCATTAGAATAGTCATCCACGCCAAATTTCATATTAAAATAAATTGTTTAAGATTAATAACTAAAAATCAGCTTTTAATCGTTTTTGTTCAAAATCGGTAATAATTCAATAAACGATACTTAAAATGTCAGAAAAATACGAAATTATCAAAAATCATCCAAAATATTATTTTTCAAAATATATGTGTATTTTACATGTTTAGGTAGAATATTACGATTCTACAAAATAATGTAACAATTTAACCGTTAATCGTCGAAAAATGATAAATATACCGAAACCTGCAAATCTTACGATTTAAAAAATAAAATCAGAATACACGAGACATAAATATATTTTAAAAATAAAATATGCTTATATACATGCAACTACAACAATAAAACTAATAATACCGAGTAACATCGACGTTACCTCTATTCCTCCAACTCCGAATCCACGATATATTCGTCCGTTTCTGGGTCGTCCATAAACTCTTCAAGAACACGACATACATGGTACAAAAGACCATAAGAACGCTGAAAAATTAAGGTATATAGTGTATGGAAACGACGTTGATTATTACCTTAACGAAGGAGATGAATAATGATTGAAACAAGAGAAAAATGGAGACAGAAATGAGATGAATGACTTGAGTTTTTTGAATGAAAATGCTGCTGATTTTCACGTGAAGAAGAGAGAAATAGAGAGTGTTTTGGGTTATTGGATGATGATTTAATGTGTAGTAATTAGAATGATTAAAAAGAGGCTAAAAGAGAGAGTTACCAAAACAATTTCATGGGTGAATGGGTGTTCAAAATCATGGTTAAGAGGGAGTCAAAGGTGAGATTAAGTGTGTGAATGCAAGTGTGTTAAATAGAGTAAATGAAAGTTTCACAAATTTGAATTTAAGTTAAATTGTTATTGGCTAATAATAAAAGGATTTAGTCTAGTAACACTATTAGTGTGTCATGACACACTAGGGGTCCAAGTGGGTCCAAAATGAATTTATAAGTCCATAAAAGAAGGTTCGTAAGTTAATTAAAGGTGTTTCGAAGAAATCGGGTAAACCTTGCGTTAGAAAACAATTATTTGCAAAACTTCATAATAAAATCATTAAACAATTATTTTTCATAATAAAAATATTTTTTGAGCTAGAAATATTATATAAACGTGGACATTTTTAGGACAATAACTAACTCAAATCCGAGCTTAAAACAATAGTTCATAGGAAAAATGGAATTCCTCGCGAATAAATAAATAGTTTGTGACAAAATTTATATAAACATCTTGTGATGGAAAAATAAAATAATTAAAATCTTTTAACGAGAATAATTAATGTTTGGCATGAAAATAATAGGAAAACTCAAAAGTGGAGGAGAAAATAGGCTAAAATTAATAGCAGAATTACGACGGAGTCGTAACAGGATAAATAGCGTAGCTAGGAGATTCACCGGTGTTTCAATCCTCCCCACTAAAGGAAAGTTTCGTCCTTGAAACTAAGAATAGTAGAAAGGATTTGAGATTACCTTACTCGAAAATATGAGGATGCTTAGTTCGCATCGCAGCTTCGGTTTCCCACGTTTCTTCTTCAAACCGATTACATCGCCATAAAACTTTTACCAAAGGTACAACCTCATTCTCAAACGTTTCTCTCAGTGGTCAGCAATTTTCATGGATCATATACCACATCGAAAACGAAAGACAACACGCACAAGAAAGACAATGACCAACTGGTATACGCAATCGAAGGGTCGGAGGAAAGAGGTTATTACTTGTGTACGTGAGCTGTAAAGAATAGGAGTATAACACTCAACTGAAACTAGGGTGAGGCACCAAGATCTCGGCTAACCCAGAGAGAGTCAGTAGAGAAGGAAAGCTCGATTGGTTCGTCAAATATGACAAAAACGAACAACGATATAAATGAAATCCGGGTAACCCAAGGGAAGCAAACCATGAGAACAGAAATTGGAAACAAATATTTATTTCATGACCTACTGGGTACGTCACCTGCATTGTAAAATACTTCAAATTACTAGAAACGTAAAGTAAAGTTATTTGACAAAATAACGACGTTATATAATATTTGTAAACGAACTCAAGGGGGATAGAGTACCCAAAACATTTTGAAAATTGTAAACGTTTTGATTAAGAATTTCGACAATATTTCGTTTTAAGAGAAAACAAAATTTAGCTTTAAGAAATCAAATTATGTAGTTTGTAAAAATAAAACCAGACGTTGACGTTTTTCAATAACAAATTTAAAAGTCCACCGACAATAAAACGCAAATTGGCACACGTGAAAATATTTCAAAAAGGTAAAACCGTTTTACATAATAATCTTATAGAAATTAAAATATCTGCAATTATGAAAGTTTTCGTAAGATTTCGATCGCTAGAAAATAAAAATTGGAAACAATTTTGAAATACTTTAAAATAAATTGTTAAGGCAATTTGAAAAAGAACTAGATATAGCTATCAACCAAGAATTAAACAAAAATGAAGTATAAAGTTCTCGAATTATAACTCAAAAATGTTAAATTTCACGATGTCCGAAAAGTTTAAGTTAAACAAACTTTTTACAAAACGAAAAGTTTCAGAAATTTAAATTATACCTCAAATTATAAATATTTCACGGTAATCCAAGATTTTAAATTACTCAGGGTTTTCACAAAATAGGGAGTCCAGAAAAAAAAGGTTAATGGATAAAGAGAACAGTGGTATCAAAACAAACATTTTTGAACTCGATAAAGGGGTCGAAGGGATTGGAGCAGTTGTACGTAGAAGAATTCAAGAGAAGCACTAGGGAGGACGAAAATGAGATTCAAACAGAGTTCTCAAGGATTATATAAGAAATCAAACATCTTGAGATTTCTGAAACAACTCTCACAAACACGGGTTCCTAATTCCCATCAAATAACGCTAGATCCAATATCAGGTACTAGTAGTCCTACTCAGTCTAGACCCTCCAAAATTATCAACTACTATAACCTCACATATAAAGTCTTACATAATGATCTAATATTTCAATTAGCACAGTAAGAATCCTCAAATGATTTAGAATCTTATCTCATTAATTAAGATTCCAATGGTTATCAAAATACACCCAAACTCGTAATCGATCAGGCTCCTAATTAAAAGCTCATAAGGTATGAACTCGAAGTATAATTCAAATTTCTCGAGTAGAGAAAATTAAACAAGATTCACCAATATAACAATGCTCGTATGCGACATCCTCAAAAATGATCACCAATATATCTCTAACATCACAAGTGATAAGTGTATTTTGTAGTGCCTAATTTGCTGTGTTTTGGTCCCATTTTCCTTGTGGAATCGCTCCTTGGGAGCGGTTTATGGGTTACTTATGCTTCCTCTAGTTCGTTTCAGGTTCTCGAGACCATTCATGAAGAGTTGGAGCGATTCCGACTCAATACATACACTTTTCGGAGCCAACGAAGAGACGGAACGATCACTCGATTCCTTGGATTTGATCCCGAGACCTTGGGACCCGATCCCGAGCCCCTTAGACTCGATCCCGAGACCCGAGAGTTGATGATAAGCCCATAAGAAACAAGGAGGGACCTTAAAGATCGTATTAGAGGCCCACAAGACCCATCCCCGACGGGAAGGAACTCATCCGGTCCGGGATGAGGTGCGCAAAAAGCATTGCTTCTGTTTTGGGTCTGTCCCGGGCGGGACCATTCCGTCCCGGGCGGGACCACTCCGTCTCGGGCGGGACCACTCCGTCCCGGGCGGGATGAGACAGCTGTAGCCCGCATTTGTTTCTTTTCTCCTCCTTCACTCTTGTAACCCTATAAATACTCCTCCTTTGTATTGTTTAAGCACCATACTTTACCCTAGATTATTTTAGATCTCTCTTAAGCATTCAAAACCCTAATTAGCCTCTTTTCATCTCTAGTTAATCTTTATTTAATCTTAGTTTAATCAAGTAATTAGTCTTGTATTAAGAAGATTCTTGAAGATTATTTCCAAGCTTGAAAACCTTGGAGTTTTATTTGGGTTTCTTATTAATTCAAGTTCTCATATTTTTTCATCCTATTGTGTTGGGTATAATTTCTCTTCTCTTAATCTTTGTTTTATCATCAAATTTTAATCTTTGATTATTGTTTATTGTTCTTGTTTGTTCTTTATGGATGTTTTGATGTTTGTGATGTTTCCTCTTGTTTATGTTATTGTTAGTTTGATAATGAGTGAGTAGATTCCTTGTGGAGTTAATAGGGGGATTAAGTGTGGATTATGGGTGATTAGGGCTTAATTGTGGGTAAAGGTGATTCATTTGTTGCTAGTCACTTATTGGGCACACTATGTGTTTGTTGTATTGCTTGTATGGGTAGTAGTGGCCAATGCTTCTCATGCTTGTTCTCTCCTTCTCATTGTGTATTCAATTTGTGGTTGAATGTTTGTGTGTTGAGTAGCATCTTGCATGAATGTTCGGGTCTAGTCTTAGACACGAGAGTGCGGACTTTGGCTTTGGCGCGAGAGCGCAAACCGACCTTAGTGACTAAGGTGACACCTACACCCTTGATTACCCAATCATCTTGCTATGCTTATGAACCCGACCTAACCCTACTCTTTTCCATATTTAAATTCTCTATCTCTTTAGTCGGTCATCTTTTCTAGTTTATTTGCTTAGTTAATCTTTAGTTGTTCATTAGTTTTTGTTATAGCTTGTTCATTGTTGGTCTTGTTCATACCTCTTCTCCCATCATAATTTGTCAATCATCGTTTCTTTGTGTTAGTTTGTGTGACTTAGCCTTGTTTGTGAGTAGACCATAGTCTAGACACTATAATACCGTCTCCATGGACACGACCCGACTTACCCTAGCTACCGTTAGGATTAGTTGGTTATATATTGATCGGCAGGACTCGCAGCAAATCCAACCATCAATTTGGCGCCGTTGCCGGGGACGGTGCATGTTTAGACTTAGTTTACTTATTAGCTAGACTTAGTTACCCCTCTTGTGCTCTTCTTCTATCTCTTGTGCATATTGTGTAGTTTTTCTTAGTCTTTTTTAGCTTCTTTTTCTCTTTGTCTTGGGAAGTGCTTGCTTATTGTCTTTGCCTAGTGCCCAAAAAGCACTAGGTGTTCTCACGTTTGCTCTAGTGTGTAGTGTATGCCTAGGGGGGGAGGTGAATTCTTTCTCTTCAATCCATAGCCGGAAAGACTCTTTAGAGCCTTTCGCCAACGGACGATTGGCCGGGTTAGAATCTCTCAACCAAGTGCTAGCAATACCACCGAAGAACAAGCTCAAGGATCCGACTTTATCGAGCAACCTCAAGGCAATACCGAAGGGATCTTCATAATTCCGTTTGGTACTTCTCAACCTAGTTCCCCTTCTACTTATACTTCAACACTGTCTACACCGTCATCTCCCGCATATCCAATAATGCCTAAGTTTTCTTCTCACTCGACGTTTACGGAGGATGCCTTGCCCGGTCCAACCGCTTTACCGGAGGCATATACCGACAATTTCGTGGCAAAGACTCAATTTATCCAATTGGTCGAGCGAAGCCAATTTATTGGGTTACCAATTGAAGATCCCCATCAACACATGGAAACCTTTTCGGATTATTGCGATGCTATTTCACAACCGGGAATAACCCAAGACCAAATCCGGTGGGTACTATTTCCCTTCTCTTTGATCGGTAAAGCAAAGCAATGGTTCAAGGGGTTAGACAAGGCGACTCTTGGTATTAATACTTGGAAGAAGCTAGCATTGGCTTTTTACCAACAATTCTATCCCCCGGAGAAGAAAAATTTATTGAGAGCTTCTATCACGGGATTCCAACAACGTGATGAAGAAAGCCTTTATGAAGCTTGGGAAAGATTCAAAGCCTTGATCCGCTCTTGCCCTCACCATGGTCTATCACAATGGTTCCTTGTTCAACAATTTTGGAACGGGTTATATGAAGACTCAAGGGCCATACTCAATATGGGATCTAATGGAAGGTTTACCGAGGTGGATGATGACCAAACTTGGTCACGAATTGAAGAGATGGCGGTCCACAATTCCCAATACTCAAGACCTAGGAAAGCGAATCGAGGAGGTAGGCACGAGGTTGATGCTATCACACAACTAAGCATTGACCTTGGGGCTCAACTAAAAACTCACATGGAGACCATTGACAAGAAGCTCTAAAGACACCTCAATCAAGTTCAAAGTGCTAGTTCCTCTAACCAACACTGGATTTGTCAAGTAAATGCTTTGGGAATTCTGCCTCATACACCTTATTATGGGATGTGTGACACTTGTGGGATAGTTGGACATGAGCCTATGCATTGTAGGGGAAGTATTGATCATGTGAACGCCTTTCAAGCGTTCAAACAAGGTGCCCCTTATCCTAATATGTACCAAGCTTCCCATCAAGCCTCTCAACAACAAGCTCTACAACACCGTCCTTATGTTCCACCTCCCTTAAGGGACAACAATCAAGGATACCAAGGTTATCAAGGCAACCCAAGGCCATTCAACAACTTGAAGCAAAATAACCAAGGTACATTCATCAACAATCAAGGGTTCCAACAAGGGAATTTCAATCAAGGACATCAAAATTACAACCATGGCAACAATCAAGTCCTTAATCAAGGCAACTCTCATGGGTTCCAAGGGAACCATCAACAACAACAAGCAACTCAAGGTAATCGACAAGAAAGCAAGCCAAGGAGTCGGTCTCCTACTCATGATTATGGCATTCCTCTAGCCATCACAAATACTCCTCATAACCAACAATCTCCTCCTCGGGATTTTGACATGCAAAAGTCAATGTTGGACATGCAAAGGAGTCAATTGGAGACACAAAGAACTCAACAAGAAATCATTACTCAACTTCAAAGGGATAACTTGGCAAGAGATGCTCATGTGAAGATGCTCGAGACCCAAATAGCTCAACTTGCTTCGGGTAGCTCTTCAAGGCAAAAGGGGCAATTACCTCCTCAAGGTGAAATAGCAAAATTCAAGCATGTGAATGCTATTACCTTGAGGAGTGGTTCATCATATAACTCTCCCCCACCCCCTAATGAGCATGTACCAATGAAAGAAGTTGTGTCTCCAATTCAAGAAGATCAAAGCTTGGGAAATCCAATAGAGGAGCAAGTCTTATGGGAGATTGAGAAACCCCAAGAAGACAAGCTCCCCCACTTCAAGGAAAAGACAAGGGTAAAAGGAAAGTGTCGTTTGAAGAGTCCACCCCTATTGAGCAAAACAAGATTCAAATCAAGTTGCCTTTCCCAACAAGGCAAATGAAGACCAAGGTGGATAGCCAATATGACAAGTTCCTTAATATTGTGAAGAAGTTGGATGTGAGTGTCCCATTTACCGAGCTACTTACCCAAATCCCGGCATATGGAAGGTTCATGAAAGAAATATTGGCTAGGAAGATCCGTCGACAAGGAAGAGACTATAGCGTTCACAAGAGTGGTGAGCGAGCTTATACAAGGTTCTACACTTCCCAAGTTGAAGGATCCGGGTAGTTTCTCGATCCCTTGCACCATAGGCAACTTCGAGATTGAGAGAGCATTATGTGATTTGGGTGAGAGTGTAAGCATCATTCCCTATTCCATTTGTGAGAGACTTGGGATGAAGGAGCTCAAGAGTACTTCCATTACACTCCAAATGGCCGATAGCTCTCTCAACCGACCTTTGGGGATGTTGCAAGATGTGCCAATTAGAATCGGGAAGTTCTTCATTCCGGTCGACTTTCTTGTACTCGACATGTGGGAAGATGCTATCACTCCCATTATCCTTGGGCGCCCATTTCTACACACCGCCGGTGCTATGATCGATGTGAAGAACGGTAGGATCACATTTGAGCTAGGCGACGAGAAGCTCGTGTTTGACCTCCAAGGCAACACTTCGCCTACTAATGATGAGTCTTGTAAAATGATCACCGCCATGAAGGACATCGGTCTAGGGGATGGGACAAGTAAAAGCTTGAAGAACAACTTCTATGCGATTGAGGATGATGATTCCGAGATTGGGGCGGATGAGTGCCCATATCAGGACATTGAAGACAAGTGCAATGAAAAGAAGAAAGATGACCCTCCCTTGGGGCCACATGAGGATAGATGGACGTTTGGGTATATACCGAAGGATCGAAAGTACAAGTTCAAGCCATTGAACTTAGTAGATCGGGATGCCCCGGAAACGTCGAGGCTAGGATGTGATGATCTTTGGAGTGGAGGTTGGTATTCCACTAGCTTGATTGAAGACTTTGCAAGAGCCTTCGATTTGTTTCATCGAGCTCTTGATGGAGATGGAATTGGTTATAGTGTTGTTGAAAAAGAATTGAAGAGTGCACCATCCTTGGTATGACGGAGTTCCAAAAGAACCGTCTTATTGTATATATTTCTTTCTTACTCTTTTAGATTTTGTGAAATTCTTGTGATTTGGTATTTTGTTGAGTGATGAGAGGGAGGGACTTTGATGATTGTGTTTGAGCTTGTTTGGTAGGTGCAAAGTGAAGATGAATCCTAGAGAGGAGGGTTTATTGTTAGAGCTTGGATCGTGCGAAGGGGAGTCGGTTTTTGAAGCTTGGAACGAGCTTTAGGAGTTATAGAGGGTTAGAAGACTCTTCCCGGCCGAGAAGAGTGCATCCCGACCGGGAAGGATGAGTCATCCCGACCGGGAAGGATGTCATCCCGTTCGGGATGGGTGTGCAAAAAATTGGGTCTACTGGAGTGCCATCCCGACCGGGACGAGGTCTTCCCGACCGGGACGGGCAGGTCATCCCGACCGGGACCATCCATCCCGACCGGGATGGACCCATGTTATTCCTTTGGCCTTTTCTTCGTCGTTCGAGCCCACCCTACCACTTTATACCCCCTTCCAACCTCCCTACCTATCCTTGCTCTCATCATATGACCCCTACACCTCATATACACATTTTTACCTCATTTTTCTCTTCCCTTTACACCGACTTTCACATCCAAACCCACCTCCTTATACCTTTGTACTCCAACCATGGAACCGTATCGTGATTGGAGGGGAATAGAAACGACGACGACTAGATACGTGCCGATATTGACTTATGAGACGATGGAGCGAGTGAGTTGCTAACCGCATGGTACGACAACTCTCCTTTCTTTTCCGTCTTTTATAGCTTGTCTTCATCTGTTTATTCCCTCCCCTTATACACTTTTGTGTCATGGTGGCCCTCGGAGCCTTGGTATTTGTTGCTCCCGACTCTCGATGACGTGACTACATCGAGAGTCATTTCAAAATCCAACTTTACAAGATTTTCACCCTTTTTGTAGGATTTAGTCGGATTTGGGCGGAATCCGGGCTAGGTGACTTGATTACTCCTAGTCCTCCCCTCCCATTTCCTTTTATTTCTTTCTTTTTATTTCTCCCCCTTTCCATATCTTTTTTCGTCTCGGCCCATGGTGACTTGACTACACCCCGGCCGGACACATTCTACCCTTTTCTCCACTTTTCTTTTTGATTTTTAGCTTTATTTTCGTAATTTCTTTTTTTTTTTTCGTCTCCATACACTATGGTCGAGCATGAGGACATTGCTCGGCTTAAGTGTGGGGGAGCGATATTCCATCATAGGTTTTTTTATTTTCTTAGTTTTTCGAAAAATCCGCAAAAACCTTAAAAATTTGATTTTTTTTTCGCAAAAATCAAAAAGATTTTCTTTTGTGTGTTTTCCTTTTGTGTCGTTATGTCGTATATTTGTTGTGTTGTGCGTGTTTTGCCTCCCTTTTTCCTTATAGGATGCTTGAATCACCGATAGCTTTGGAGAGCTTTCAAGACATCCGGTAACATCTTTTATCCCTTTTTCCCCTTTGTCTCTTGAGGAGTTTGGAGGAGATTGTGATGTGGTGTGCTCGGGTGGAGCTTTGTGCATACTTGTGGTTGATTTGGTGACTTGTTTGGAAGCTCGGGGTGGTGTTTGTGTTGTTTATGTGTTCGTTTTGTTTTGTTTTTGTTTTGTTACTTTTGCTTCTTTTTCTTTCGTTCTTTGTCGTGTCTTTGTTTTATGATGTGTACTTGTGTCTACTGTGTAAACGATTTTCGAAACCCGGTTTAGAGGCTAGTGTGCAAGTGTCTACTTTCCCTCTCTAGTAGCATGAATCGAGTCTTGGACTTTAGTCTAGTAGAATGACCCTAAATCAATGATTTCGTTGGTTTCTTACCTTGAGTCCACCTAGCTTACTAGGGATTTACTACGGGATTTGCATTTGACCATTTTGACCACCCACGGTGTGAAAAGGCCTTGGTTGCCGAGTTCCGTCTCCTAGGTGACCGTGTTCGGAATTGTTTGATTAGTCCAAGTTCTTCCCTTTTTGTGGGTTTGAAGGGAAAACGTGCTCCCGACTCTCCCATTCCCCTACCTCCTACACATATCCACAAAATAAGATGCAATTTGTTGAAATCTCTTTCTTAGTTGCAAAAAGAAATGCCTACAACAAAAAGGGCAAAGAAAAGAAAAAGAAAGAAAATGAAAGAAAGAAAAAGAAAAGGCACAAAAAGCCAAAAAGAAAATAGAAAAGAAGAAAAAGAAATGGCATGGCAACATAAAAAGCAAATATGCAAAAGAAAGAAAATGCCAAAGAAAACCGTCTCACAAAAAGAATCCCCACATCTCAAAAAAATAAGCCTTTTACCGACTATTACCGTGAAGAGCCTACCAAAGGATCGATTCCCTAGGAAGGATGATAGCGGTAGTGGTCGGTCTTCCCCCATTTTGCAATCATACCCACCTTTTTACTTGGACTAGTTAAGCAGTTTTGGGCATGGGACGACCCTCTTGGCTCATTGCTAAAGGGGGCGGGGTCTCACTTACCTACAGTGTCGACTAACACCGTGGTTCATCCTTTTTCCATCCCGCCGATCGTCCCGTAGTACGTTCTTAGAAGGTTAGGAGGAACCTAGGTAAATTATCAACGTTTTTATTGCTTTGTCGTCATACTATTAGGGTTTGGTCCATTTTGGTTTGTATTGCTAGCTTGGGAACGTTGTCAGTTGCCTTGAGTCCTAAACTGGTGCTTCTTTCACCGCTTTTTAGAGGGAAGCGGTATTTGTCTCTTTTTGGGTGCAACCTTTTGTGTGTTTGTTTGTATGTTTGTTTGTTTATGTGTTTTTGTGTCCGGTTGCATCCACGGTTTTGTCGCAAGACCT
The DNA here is from genome assembly GCA_958450325.1 of Agrostemma githago. Lineage (NCBI taxonomy): Eukaryota > Viridiplantae > Streptophyta > Magnoliopsida > Caryophyllales > Caryophyllaceae > Agrostemma > Agrostemma githago. The sequence goes on from OY288249.1 coordinate 29,648,097, forward strand.
CACTCGCCTTGCGGAGAGCACTTATCCTCTAGGTGTTCTCGCGTGAGTTGAAAGGGTGTAGGGTGCGCTAATACCCGCTCGGCTAGTTTAGTAGTTAGTTTGTGCTTACTCGAGGGCGAGTAAGGGTCAAGTGTGGGGGAGTTGATAAGTGTATTTTGTAGTGCCTAATTTGCTGTGTTTTGGTCCCATTTTCCTTGTGGAATCGCTCCTTGGGAGCGGTTTATGGGTTACTTATGCTTCCTCTAGTTCGTTTCAAGTTCCCGAGACCATTCATGAAGAGTTGGAGCGATTCCGAATCAATACATACACTTTTCGGAGCCAACGAAGAGACGGAACGATCACTCGATGCCTTGGATTCGATCCCGAGACCTCGGGACCCGATCCTGAGCCCCTTAGACTCGATACCGAGACCCGAGAGTCGATGAGAAGCCCATAAGAAACAAGGAGGGACCTTAAAGATCATATTGGAGGCCTACAAGACCCATCCCCGACGGGAAGGAACTCATCCCGTCTGGGATGAGGTGCGCAAAAAGCATTGCTTCTGTTTTGGGTCCGTCCCGGGCGGGACCACTCTGTTCCGGACGGGACCATTTCGTCCCGGACGGGATGAGACAGCTGTAGCCCGCATTTGTTTCTTTTCTCCTCCTTCACTCTTGTAACCCTATAAATACTCCTCCTTTGTATTGTTTAAGCACCATACTTTACCCTAGATTATTTTATATCTCTCTTAAGCATTCAAAACCATAATTAGCCTCTTTTCATCTCTAGTTAATCTTTAGTTAATCTTAGTTTAATCAAGTAATTAGTCTTGTATTAAGAAGATTCTTGAAGATTATTTCCAAGCTTGACAACCTTGGAGTTTTATTTGGGTTTCTTATTAATTCAAGTTCTCATCTTTTTTCATCCTATTGTGTTGGGTATAATTTCTCTTCTCTTAATCTTTGTTTTATCATCAAGTTTTAATCTTTGATTATTGTTTATTGTTCTTGTTTGTTCTTTATGGATGTTTTGATGTTTGTGATGTTTCCTCTTGTTTATGTTATTGTTAGTTTGATAATGAGTGAGTAGATTCCTTGTGGGGTTAATAGGGGGATTAAGTGTGGATTATGGGTGATTAGGGCTTAATTGTGGGTAAAGGTGATTCATTTGTTGCTGGTCACTTATTGGGCACACTATGTGTTTGTTGTATTGCTTGTATGGGTAGTAGTGGCCAATGCTTCTCATGCTTGTTCTCTCCTTCTCATTGTGTATTTAATTTGTGGTTGAATGTTTGTGTGTTGAGTAGCATCTTGCATGAATGTTCGGGTCTAGTCTTAGACACGAGAGTGCGGACTTTGGCTTTGGCGCGAGAGCGCAAACTGATCTTAGTGACTAAGGTGGCACCTACACCCTTGATCACCCAATCATCTTGCTATGCTTATGAACCCGACCAAACCCTACTCTTTTCCATATTTGAATTCTCTATCTCTTTAGTCGGTCATCTTTTCTAGTTTATTTGCTTAGTTAATCTTTAGTTGTTCATTAGTTTTTGTTATAGCTTGTTCATTGTTGGTCTTGTTCATACCTCTTCTCCCATCATAATTTGTCAATCATCGTTTCTTTGTGTTAGTTTGTGTGACTTAGCCTTGTTTGTGAGTAGATCATAGTCTAGACACTACAATACCATCTCTGTGGACACGACCCGACTTACCCTAGCTACCGTTAGGATTAGTTGGTTATATATTGATCGGTAGGACTCGCGGCAAATCCAATCATCAACAAGTATAAAGAGGTTGGGAAGGCAACATTTAGAAGGTTCAGATATTTTGCCATGTGGGGAAGGGCTCCATCTTTTTTGCAGATTGTATCTGATACCTGGAACAAACAGTATGCGGGTTATAAGATGTTTTCAGTTGTGAAGATGCCGCTGTGGAAACTAAACACTGAATGCTACTCAGATATAGAATGTCAGATGGCTCAACCTGAACAGTAGCTGGTAGAAACCCAGACCTTGCTGATCTCTGATCCTTTGAAGGTGTTGCTCCTTGAGAAGGAAAGAATGCTTTTCCATAACCCTGAAAGAGCAAATTATAGCGAGAAACAGCTTTTTGAGTCAAAAGACTAACATGAAATGGATTGAGGATGTAGACAATAATTCCGCGTTCTTCCATAGTTATATGAAGAGGCATTACAGTAACAACAAGGTTATTCAGATAGAAGACAAGGTTTTATGTACTGATGCTGAAGGATTCAAAAGGCATTTCTGGATTACTATGAATTGCTTCTTGGGTCCAGTTTACCCACGGAACCAGTTAAGCAACAAGTCATGGTTAAAGGCAGGATGTGTACTCCTATCCAGGCGGCAAAATTGAACAGGGAGGTGACTAATGAAGAAATTAAGCAATTTTTTTCAGTATTCCACCTGAAAAAGCTGCTGGACCTGATGGTTTCTCGAGTTCCTTCTTCAAAGATAGTTGGTCAGTTATTGGCTCGGATATTTGTGATGCAATTCATGAATTTTTCAGGTCGGGTTCCCTCTTATCTCAGATAAATGCAACTAGCATGAGCCTGATTACGAAATGTGACATGCCTACTAGTGTTAAATAGTATCATCCCATTGCTTGCTGCAATATGATTTACAAGGTCATTCCAAGCTTCTATACAACAGGTTAGCTGTTGTTCTTCCTGATATTATTGGTGAAAACCAAAGTGCTTTTGTGAAGGGCAGATCAGTAATAGAAAATGTGCTTATATGCCAAGACATAGTCCAACATTATAACAGGGCCTCTTCCTCACCTCGATGTTTATTCAAGATCGACCTCCAGAAAGCATACAACTCTATAGAATAGTCTTTCTTGGAACAAATTCTTGTGGGATTGAACATTCCTATGAGCTACAGATCCAAAGTAATGGCATGTGTGACTTCTCCCTCTTATTCTTTGTGCCTAAATGGTAGCTGTTTTGGGTATTTCAAGGGGAAAACGGGTTTGAGACAAGGGGATCTTATTTCTCCCCTCCTTTTCACTCTTTGTATGGACTACATGATGAGGATGATTGCTTATGCTACTGAAAAGTGGCATTTTCAGTATCACCCCCTCTGCAAGAGCTTGAAGTTAACCCATCATACGTTTGCGGATGATCTGATGATGTTTTGTAAGGGCAATACTAACTCGATTATGCTTTTGATTAGGGCGTTCTCATATTTCTCTAGAGCTTTAGGGCTCACGATGAATGGCTCTAAATCTGAGGTGTTTTTTAATGGGGTCCATGAGACTATTAAAAATGATATCAAAGCAAGTTGTGGGTTTCACCGAGGGAACCATGCCATTTAGATATTTGGGGGTGCCAGTTCAGGCTGGAAGACTGACAAAATTGGAGTGTAACATTCTGATTGAAAGGATAGTAAGAAGAGTTAGAAGCATTGGAGCTAGGAAATAATCGTATGCAGGTAGACTGGCTATTGTTAACTCCGTCTTAAACACTTTGCGCTCTTATTAGGCTAGCATATTTGTTCTACCTAAAGGAATCATCAGAAGAATTGAGGGGATTTGCAGGAATTTTCCTTGGGATGGGTCTTCTGAGTATTTAAGGGTTCCCCTTGTAGCTTGGGAGACTGTCACTTCGGATAAGCAGGAGGGCGGTCATGGGATAAAAAAAGCATAATTCATGAATATAGCTGCTATCACGAAGCTAGTGCATTGGATTTATCAGAATGAGGAGCGATTATGGGTCAAGTGGATCAATAGCAATTACCTCAAAGAGCAAGGGTGGGAGATGTATCGGCCTCCTACTACTGCCTCTTGGGCGTGGAAATGCATTTGCAAGACGAAGGGAAAAGTTAAGCGTGGTTTTCATAAGAGTATTGGATGAAAGATGGATATAAGTGGCTTAGAGGTCCCCATCCTACCGTGGAATGACATCCAATCATCTGGAATGGATGGAACGATCCTAAGAATGCTTTTGTCACCTGGTTAGTGAAGCAGAAGGGACTAAACTGCAGAGGGAAACTATATGACTTGGGCTATTGTCAGGACAAGGGCCGCTGTCTTTGTAAAAGAGACACGAAAACAGTTGAGCATCTTTTTTTTGACTGCCCATACAGCTCTTTGATTATCAAGTATGTTGAAGAATGGAGCGGGTTCAAATTGAATGTATCGATGGCAGGTCTGGGACGCTTTACATTAAAGCATAAGCTTCATACGGTTCTATGGACTGCTGTACACTATCAGGTCTGGTTGCAGAGGAATAACGCAAGAGTAAATTGTATTCTTAAGATGCCTAAATTGGTGGCTAATTCAATCATCCAACATGCGAAGAAGAGGATTACTGCAAAAGTTCCTACCCTGACTCAAGAGGATAAGTGTTAGAGTAGAATATGGGGCATCTGATAGCGTTTGGTTGTTTATATTTTTCTATTTTCTTGCTAATATCATGTATTCGTGTTTAATTAGCTAGACTGGATCAGTTGTAAATTCTTTTTCGATATATATACCACTTCACATTTTACAAAAAAAAAGAGGTTGGGAAGGCACGCCAAACCTTAGGTACACTCAACCTTACATGTAATGATGGACACTCACATCTTCAAACACGTCATTCGACTAAGGTTTCTGAAAAATCCATCAGATATCAAATGGTAATGGCGCCACCACAACTCAGATGATTGACATTAAAGTGTTCCTTAAACGAACACGGTAAATCCAACCTCTAATTGTGCAAGAAGTTTCTCTTCATCAAGGTTAACAATGATCCATCCATGTTTAGGTCACTCAACTCCAATGTTCGCAAGTTACATCAATGATCAACGATTTAATCCATATGGAACAAAGGTTAATCCATGTCGACCAAAATTTACTAAGTTATTAACGAGGACCTGAAATGGGGCCACAACACTCAGGCTAAAATTTTAAACAATGAGCTATGATCCCGAAAGTCCACAACTACTCATTAAGTCAACATTAGACAAGAAACCCAAAGCAATATTACCGGTTACACTTAGTGGTTCTAGGTTAGGTACTTGGTATCCTTAAAAATGTTATACTCTTACTACCCAAGCAATATTATTCAACTCTATGTCCTCTATATGATCGAGTAACTTATAACCCAAGGTCAACACTTAAAACTAAAAGAGAGGCACAAAAAAAACCTTAGTGAGAGAAAGGAAGGTGATGGCGATCTGGAGACTCCGGCACAATGGCCGAGGCTCCGACTGCCTCCCCAACTCCGATCAATATCACTAGGAGAAAGAATAAACGGGACTCTAAAGATACAGGAAATGCAAGCAAGGAACAACAAAAGAAACCATCAATGGACGTCATATTGAAAGAAAAATCCATACACGATATAATGGGGGGTGTACCACCATACGAGTTCGAAGACGAAGAACACCATATCAACTCCGTGGATGATACACCAGTTCAGATGTGTTAGAATCAAGCCTGATCCTTCGTGATGGAGACACAGTCGTGAAGGATCAAGGTGATGATGAAGGAGGACAATGATTCACTAAACATGGTAAGGAATCCATACCATGTCCTAATGAAATACCATTACTCCAAATTACACAAGAAGATGTTCAACCTGAACTAGATTACTGGAATAACGCGGTTTACAGATTCATTGTTGGCGCCAACCCACCATGGCATATTCTGGAAGGATTTCTAAAGAGAATATGGAAACATCATGTCATAGACAAAATCTCCTTCATGCCTAATGTAGTCTTTCTTGTCCGATTCCAGAAGAAAGAAATGAAGACTGATGTTCTAAATGCGGGGTATTATCTTTTTGATAATAAACCAATGATACTCAAAGCTTGGCGCCCTGACATAGATTTGAAGAAGGAAGAAGTCAAGGTTCTTCCAACCTGGTTACGACTCGTTGACCTCCCTTTGAAATTTTTGGGATCCAGTCTTCCGAAAATAGCTAGTGTGGTTGGTCCATTTTTTCAAATGGACGAGGCTACATCTCAAAAGACAAGACTGGGTTACGCTAGAATTTTAGTGGAAATTATGATTGGACAAGAATTGCCTAAGTCCATACAGTTTAGAGATGAAAAGGGTGACTTTATTTCTATCTGTGTGGAATATGATTGGAAACCAGTCATGTGCACAGGATGCCATAGGATGGGTCATGAAAAAGCTGAATGCAGGACTGGAACTAAGAAGACAGATGGAAAACTGAATGAAGCAGAAGCTAAACAAGTATGGAAACCAAAACTGCAGAACACTGCCAATGTCATTGCAAATCAACAGGTGCAGGGACTAAAGGGCGGCATTGAGCCACAAGCACAAATTATTAACTACTCTTCAGGCACGGCTAATGCTAAGGAGCATGGAGCCACCCCGGGAAAGACAAAAGACAACCCCACTCCTGTTAATACTGTAATGCAACAGCAGCAGCCTGATAAATTGTCTTTTTTCTTAGATTCTGAATTCTAGTTCAAGCAAGAAAGCGGAAGGCAAATTAGGCGACTCTAACTCTAAACCACATAAAACCGGGGAATCAAACCTCAGTTAGTGACTGTGTGTTTAAGAATTGGAGCATTGTGACTAATGCACACAAACACCCTAGGGGTCCGATTTGGACTGTTTGGGACCCTACCCAATGCTTGGTTAGCCCTCTTGTGTGCATTAGTCAGCTGATTCATTGTTTTGTGAAGGAATGTTCTGGGCAGTTTGCTTTTATGACTTTTGTTTATGCATTCAATGACATTCATGAAAGAGCTCCTCTTTGGTATGACTTAAGAAACATTGCTTCTACGATCTCGGGACCTTGGATTATTGGGGGCGATTTTAATTGTGTCCTCAAGCCGGATGAAAGACTTGGGGGTAATTTTGACCTTGCTGAATTGAAGCTGCTCCCTTTCAGGGTTATATTGATGATTGTGAGCTAATGGATAGTCCAGCTAGTGGTTCCTATTACACTTGGAACAATAAATAAAGACCTGAGGATAGAGTTTACTCTAGATTGGACAGATGCTTGGTTAATCAAGAGTGGATTTCTAATAGAGAGAAATATACTGCGCACTATTTACCTGAAGGGCTCTTTGATCATTGCCCTTGCCTGATTAGGAAGGGGGAAGACAATATTGCCAGGAAGAGACCATTCAAGTACTTTAACATGTGGAGCAAAGCTCCCAATTTTAAATCGATCGTTAATGATCACTGGCAACAAGAGATTAATGGATCCAAATTATTCTGTGTAGTAAGAAACTACAGAGTCTTAAGAGGCCCCTAAAGAAACTTAATACAGATCATTTTTCCGATATCGAGAAAGAAGCAGATATTGCACAGACTAATCTCATTGTTATACAAAAAAGACTTCATAATGAGCCGAATTGTCTGGAGTTACGGAGACAGGAGGACCAGGCTGCGAAGGAGTATACACGACTGCACGAAGCTCGCCTGGATTTCCTAAAGCAGAAGGTCAAGTGTGACTGGTTAAAACATGGGGACCAAAATACTAATTTCTTCCATGGAGCATTAAAAAGCAGAAGAATCATAAAATCAGTCACACAAATTCAGGATACCCAGGGCGTAATTCATACTGATATGGAAGGTATCCAAAACGCATTCCTGGAATACTATACTCATTTACTAGGGGAGAATAAACCAGTCGTCCCTATTAGTCGATCTGTGGTTAATCAAGGTTCGGTATGCAGCTTATATCATAGACAATTGCTGGTTCGTCCTGTAAGTGATGAGGAAATTAAAGTTGCCCTCTTCAGCATTCCCGATGACAAATCCTCAGGGCCCGACGGATACTGTAGCAAGTTTTTCAAGGATTGTTGGGATGTGGTTGGTACTGAGATCACAGATGCAATTAAAGACTTTTTCTTGTGTGGTCAACTCCTGAAACAGATCAACACTACTACTGTCACTCTTATCCCTAAGGTGGAGCGACCCACTTCAGTCCAACAGTTTAGGTCGATTGCCTGTTGTAACATTATTTACAAGACCATCTCCAAATTGCTTTGCAATCGTTTATCCGAAGTCCTTCCTGATATCATCTCTCCATCCCAAGGAGGCTTTATTAAGGGCAGAAGTATTCTTAAGAACATTTTGATATGCCAGGATATTATCAGGCTGTACAATAGAAAAAGCGTCGCTCCGAGATGCTTATTTAAAATCGATCTTCACAAAGCCTATGATACTGTTGAATGGAATTTCATTGATCAAATGTTGGATTATTTGGGAATGACGCCTCATTTCAGGAAGCTTATTATGCAGTGTGTCACGACAGCAACCTACAGTTTAAATCTGAATGGTGAGAGCTTCGGGTTCTTCCCTGGTCGACGAGGTTTGAGATAGGGGGATCCCTTATCCCCACTTCTCTTTACTTTATGTATGGAATACCTGACGTGAATTCTTAGCCTTGCTACTACTCAAAATCAGTTCCATTATCACCCTCTTTGCAAGGCCATGAAACTCAATAGTCTTATGTTCGTCGATGACCTGCTTCTTTTCTCCAAAGGTGATATTCAATCTATGATGGTTCTTCTACGATCCTTCTCCTCCTTCTTTGCGGTGACTGGTCTCAAAATGAGCATGGGGAAGTCTAACGCTTATTTTAATGGAGTTTTGAGTGACACGAAAGCTGCCATTTTCACAAGCTGATGGAACACATTTGAAAGATTGGAGCGAGGAAACTTTCCTACGCGGGAAGGGTGATCGTGAACAAGAGAATCCTTTCTTCTCTCCACTCATATTGGGCCTCTATCTTCATTATTCCCTCGACTGTCATGAAACAGATTGATAATATGTGTAGGAACTATCTTTGGGACGGGAGGAGTGACTACCATAGAACACCCATGATTGCTTGGGACAAAATTTGCAAACCGTATAATGAGGGAGGGATTAATCTTCGTCAAAACTCTGTATGGAATAAGGCGGCCATCGAGAAACTAGCCCGGTGGGTGAATAATTGTCAAAACAAGTTATGGGTTCAATGAGTGCATCACGTGCACCTGAAGGGGAAGGATTGGGACGATTACCATCCATCTGCGGACTCGATTTGGGCCTGGCAAAAAGTGTGTCAAGCTAGAGACAGAATCAAACCAATTTTAGATGCTAAATTACAAGAGAGAACGGAGTACAGCACTGCTGCTGTTTATGAAAGGTTAAGGGAGAAAGTTCCTTGCGCGGATTGGCATTATCACGTCTGGACAAACTGGGCGGTTCCTAAACATAATATGATTGCGTGGATGCATCAATATCGGGCTTTTAATGTCAAAGACAGGTTGCACAGGCTCAGAATCGCGGCTGACAGTCTATGCTGCATTTGCACTACTGAATCGGAGACAATAGAAGACCTGTTTGGCACCTGTGAGTATACCAGGAAATTCATCTCAAAAATTAAACAAAATATCGGTTGGAATTGCAGCATCGAGCTAGATGAGCAGGGGAGAAAACGTCTTAAAGAGACAAAACTTCAGGGGGCTATTAAGAATGACATGATCAATCCGCTAATCTACCACATTTGGAACCAAAGGAATAAAAGCAGGATGGAGCACCATTTGATTAAGCCGGATATCCTCGCGTCTATAGTCTCCAAAGAATTTAAGAGTTATTGTAAGAATAAGAAAGTTTACAAATTAGGCACGAGGGATTTAAACTTCATTACTAGCCTTACGAGGCTTATGTAAATGTCATGATGTAAATTCGTTCATCAATATACTTACCTTTACCAAAAAAAAAGGGTCAACACTTAAGGTACGATCCTAATTTCATTATTCAACTAATATCATTCAAATCAAACCTCGAAAAGCTTACTAGACTAAATGAAAGGGTACAACTTATAATCCTCAAACCACAGATAACAGGGAGTCACTAAACCTCAAACATACTTAGAATTCAACAAGGTTCATTAGGATAGGAGTCAGTCCAACCAAAGTTTTAAGAGGAAATATGATAAAGTATGAAAGAGTCGATTTCAGTCTAAGTATACTCGGGGGGGGGGGGGGGGGTGAATTGAGTATAATCGATTTTTACGTTTTCTAATTGTCTTTTAAGGTCTCGTCTATGTCGGTTATGGGTAGTTAAATAAATACGACGATAAAATATGCACAAGGGAATTTTGAATTGGTTCAATCTCACACTCCGAGACCTACGTCCACTTTTCTCTTATTAATATTTCAGCTTCGGTCTCTAGGATTACAAAATATTAATAACCACCAAGTGGCTACTAAGCCATGGTATAACCCCAATGACTACTAAGCCGCAATGTACCACCCACTGAATACTAAGCCGTGGTGCTAGAATAACACTAATTATTCTAGTCCTAAACCAATTGATAAGAAAGCATTTAGCAGAGGTTCTCCTGTGAATTGTCTTCTTCGTAAGACGGATATAAGAGCATTGATCTTCAACCGAAAAGCACTTAGAGAAATGACCAAGACGATTAAGTATGGGGTAATATTCCGTGACAAATCCAACCTTACAAAAATATAATAAAAATAATTTTGACTCCAAAATAGTTTTACTTTGACTCCAAAATAATTTTACTAAACAATTAAATCAATGGAAGGATGTGTGTTTAGAATAAAACTTAGACAAACCTTTTATAGTCCTCAAGACGTGCGCATGAAAGAGTTAGGAAAGAATTAGGAAACTTTAGATATTATGAAAACTAAACTACTATAAAATATTATGGTTGATGCGCAAATAATAATTGACTTCCAAAGCAAGTGGAAGACTAAGATCTAACGTATGTAGACTGGGAATTGATTTCCTAATTACATAGGAAATCTTCCTCACCAAGAAACCAATAATATCAAGACTCCTAACAATTCAAAAGATAATATTATAAGATAAGAAAATAGTATTAGTTTCCTAAGCAACATAAACCTCTCAAGATACACGTGGGATATGGGAATTAATTTCCTAATCCACTTGTGAATTCTTGTCCACCAATTACTTTTCATAAAAGATAAGAAGACCATCTACGATAAAATACTCCCTCCGTTTCAATGAATTGTTTGCCTATTCCATATTGAGCCGTCTCAATGAATTTCTTGCCTTTCTATTTTAGGACTTTTTTTTGTAATTTGACCCTTCTCATGAGCTTGGCTCCACATGTCAATTCCTCATTGGATCTCTTGTCCTTGGTGCCAAAAACAAAGGCAAACAATTCATTGGAACGGAGGGAGTATTACTTAAAGATATGAAACTAATAGTGGATTCATAATACTAAGTAAATACATAAGAAAACACAAGTGATCAATTTGCACAATCTTGTTTACCAAGCAACTTAATTCCAATTAAAATTCTTGTAGGAAAAAGACTATTAAACAAAATATCTTAAAGATATGCAAATATTAGTAGACTCCTATTCTAGGTAAGAGGCTAAGATCTCACGTGATTTGATTTTTTGTTGCTCATATGACTATGTCATCTTTGTTGACACTTTTGGAAGCGCTAATTGGGCTTGGATTGTGCTGAGAGCTGACTTTGGTATCGTATTGTTGATATAGTCTTGTTTTTGCAGATTTGGCTGTTAATAAAACGAAATGTTGGGGCTTAACAGCAATGAATTTGGTGACCGATTTCGGTCGCCAAAATGGGGCGTTTATTGGGTTTGAGGGCGGGCATGATCGGGCGACCAACAACAGTCGCCAAATGAAGAGAAATGGCGACCACTATCGGTCGCCATTAGCAAGACTGGGTGACCGATAGCGGCACTAGTCAGTTGCCATGATGGCAACTTCCGGTCGCCATCTTCGTCGACTGATATCTGTCGTCATGATTCGGGAACTAGTTTTTGGTGACAAATAGTGGTCGCCCGAATTCTTAAGTGGCAACCAACCCGGACGACAACCTTTTGGCGACCATTGTCGGTCGTTCGTCTACAAATGGCGACTGCAGTAGTCTCCAATGGCAGACGCCCGAAGTCCTTATTCTTGTAGTGACTTGAAGTACCTTTATTTGATTGGAAATGACTCACTGAGATTGAATTTCTGGTCAGTTTTGAGAGATTTGTACTGTAATATGTGACTGAGTCCGATACAATTGATTATAAGCCCATACTCGAGAATTTTGAACGATGTTGACATCCGATCATCATCCGGTGTTCTGTTGGGAACTGCTATAGACACGAGCAATCAAAATGCGAGTGTCTACAATAATGCATAACTGAATTAATTAGGTTATGAACCTTTTTAATTCGACCTTTATTTAAGGTAAAAGAAAACAACTAGTTAAGTGTTACCCTAGTGACGATTCCACTTAGATTAAGTGTTACCCTAGTGACGATTCCACTTGATCGGGTGGACTCGATGTACGTTAAGAACGTATTGAATTAATTAGGTTAAGAACCATTTAATTCGATTTCTAATTGTGTTATAACGTAGGGTTTTGAGTTAAGATCTCGGGATTAGTGAATTAAGAATTCGCGAGGCTAGTGATTAAATTAGAAGAATTTATGAAATTCTAAAGGTTCGAAAGATCGATTTTATGTTTTGAAATTCTTCTTGTTCTCGTTGAATTCTGAATTCTAGAGAGCTCGGAGGAGTCCATGTTGTGTGTTGAATGGTCGAGGGAAGGAGGGGTATTTATTGGTTTTTTAAGGTTAAAATCCATACTTAGGTGCATGCCACCATGCGCCCTAGGCTTGAGGCGCATGGGTTGACGCGGCCAAGTTTTGGGACGCAGGGTACCATGCGATTCAATAACATGGTGCCACAACTTGCAAAAGTTTCCTAAACGAAGAGATACGGGATCTTAGGATATTTTTAGTCTTGCTTCAGTATCAAGTTAACACACTCTGTGTTTTTGGGCTTCGGTTTTGACTTTCGAGGTTCGACTTGGTTTGACTCGTTGACTCGAGTTGAATTTGAATAACGTGAACGATTCAGGGCCCCGGAGCCGGAATTGACTCTAACTAGTGTTGACGCGACCGTAACGACTCGACTAAGACAGTCTAGATGTTGAATTAATATTTCTGAGTAGTGTATAGATTTGGACTACAGAGAAATCATCTGAAACACCATAAAATCGCATCGTGTTGCAGTCCGATCATCATCGGGTGTTGGCCGGCAACTCGAGTAAACACCAAATACAAATCGGGGTGTGTACTTAACTTCGTTCTAAAAGCAATACATAACAATTGAAAAAGACAAAGGAAGTACTCTATAATAATCCACTAAAACCTAAAATGGTATCCACCAATATTTGAAAGGTCTGACACTAAATTTAATGTGAGACTGTCGCATTTAAGAATTAATGTCCAAATTATTAGTCACACCCAAAGTTCAAATTTATCTAACTAATCACCTAACCGGGAAGATAGCAGCAGCACCACTGTTCCCACCACCATCGTTGAAGGGGTCTCTATCTTCTAGGAGACGTGGAGTGTATCCTTAGTTACAGTATGCCCAAAATGAGTTGAATCGGTCCATTTTTTGTGCATCTTCGCAAGTTCTTCCTCCTAGCGCTGCAGTTTTTCATTCATTTCCTCCTCTCTTTGTCTCGCGGCCTCTTCTTTTTGTCTAGCAGCCATTTTGTCTGCATCATACTGTGAACTTAGCTGCGACAGAGCAGACGGTGTATACTCGATTTGCGAGGAGGTGCCTACACGTGGTGTAGGAGGTGTGAAGAACAAACTATTTGCATTTCCTAAACCATATACACCCCCTTCGTGGTACCCGTCGACTACCATATACGGAACCCGACCATCACTTTGTTCAGTTTGAGTTATTTTACGTTTTGAATTCCGTGTTAGGTGATTTAGCATACGATTATAAGGTCATAAAAGCAATAAATCAAACGAAAACTGTAAATGCGAATGTAAGTAAATCACATTGTGAGGAGTGGCACCCTTAGAGTATACACTAAACAGGACACGATGCATAGATAGTTGAGAACGGATCTCAAAATTACTCGAGTCTATTTAGCGTATTTTAGTGTTTGCGGTTGAAGTTGGGATGTTACATGTTTTAGTGTGTGTTTATGGACCTAACGTCCATGCCTAGTATTGTCGTAGTGCATAATAAAAGAAAGTGCGAGAATGTAAAGTTTTGTTTAGATGACAACCTAGTGACGACTCGACTTCAAAGGCGGATCCTCCTAGTTGCCTGGTGATTTCTGCAGAGGTCCATTACCGTTGACCCTTCCTGCGACTACTCCGGCGGAGCTCCGTTACTAACGGCTGGTTCTGCAGCTAATCCGGCAGAACTTCGCTACTAAACTATAGCTAGTCGAACACAGGCACCTCAGGATCGAGTGTAGTGCTCTCAGGTGAGGAGTAGCGTCGATGTCGCTTTTTCGGAACAACGATCGAGTGGAATCGTTTGCCTCGGGTGTCGGAGTGCGAGCCCTTAGCGAGAATAATAGAGGGAGAAGAGAAGAGTTGTGAATTGTGTGTCGAATGAATGAGGTGGGGGGGTATTTATAGGTGTTTTCGGCCCTCGTCACCCATATAGACGCCTGAGTCCAGGGGCACCAAGACTCAGGCGTCTGGGTTAAGGCGTGTGGAGACTCAGGCGCGCAGGGTGAGGCGCTCGGTGTTCTGAAGATACGATTTTGATACTTTCCAAAATCGAGAGATAGGTGTATAATACGTATCTTGGGGACTAAGGTTTCCCCAGGTTTGACCTAGCGCCGGGAGTTTAGTGGGCCTCGGGTGTGCATCCCGAGGTTCGTTTGGCGCGGTGCTGACTCGGTTTGAGTTTCGGGACCGACTCGGGGTCCCGGTGTCAGAATTGATTCTAATTAGTGTCTATGCGACCGTAACGACACGTCTAAGGCTGCCATCATGTTAGTTTAATTTTTCCGAGTAATTTATTTGATCCATTCTATAGAAAAACTACCTAAAACATCGCGAACCCGCGTCTCGTTGCGGTCATATCGTCATCGGGTGTTTGTTGGGCACTTCTGCAGCCACCAGGTCCAAATCTGGGTGTCTACAGAAACCCCCACTTTGACTGAGGCTTGGACAAGCCAAAATTCAATCGAGGATTACGACCTGGTGGCTGTCCGGTCGGGTCGTTTTAAGTCTATTAGACTACGTGTTGAGGCTCGCCAGCCCAGGCTTAGAAATCGTACCTGACGTCTTTGCTTGCGGTTGCTTGCTTGGGCCCGGGCCGGTGCTTGTTATCTCGTTCTCAGTTCTTCATGCTCGTGAGTTTTGCCTTTTCGGATTGTTTAAAGTTTGTTCAATTTAAAATGCCTTTGTGTGTCGGTGACGCATTAAGCGTAGATGTGAAGAATGTTCGTATGTGTTGGCTTCCACTTGAACAAATGTTTTTGGGATGCTTGTGAACCCTTCGGCTTAATGAAATAAAACGTTCGAGGGCGTTAGTCTCCGCTCGAGCGGTCATCTTCGGGATGCCTGTGACCCCTTGGACGGAATAAAGCAAAATAAAATGTTCGAGGGAGTCAGTCTGCACTCAAACAGCTGCCTTTTGGGATGCCTCTGACCCCTAGGACAAAATAAAATAAGATAAACTACCCAAGGGTGTGGACGTCCGTCCGCACCGCTCGGCGCCCCGCGCGCGCCAGCACGGGACCGACCCGGTTTTCAACGTGTGGCGGCGGCGAAGTGTCGGACCTTGATTTGGATGACAATCCGGACTTGTACTAAATGGGTGCGGGCACCCGTGTTTCCGTTTGGAATCGATCGAGTCGTGGTTGTAAATGTTTAAAGTCCGATTCATTTGGTAAGGCGACCTTTTAGTAAACTGAATTCGTTGCCGATTTGTGAAGTCGCCACCGTGTCAATTATGGGGACTCGGAAACCGTTCAAGTCAACTTTGAAATCCTGTCGGCTCAAAGTTGAGTGACACGGGACCTAAAGATAAAAACTTGTACCCTTAAGCACTCCATGCATGGAATGACTCTCATTGCCAATGGTTTCGGACATCCGAAAACCGTCGATTCTGAGTAAGGGGTGAGGGTACGTATTGGGAAAAGAACATCCAATAGATGTCAATACCCAATCCCGCCCGCACTATAGCGGCCTCTACTAATCAATCGGTGGGCTGATATCCTAGTTCATTTGTTGTGGTGGAAGTTGGGACGTTACGTATTTTAGTAGATGTTTGTGGGCCTAGTGCCCACATCTAGTGTTGTCGTAGTGTATAATAATAGAAAGTACAAATATGGAAAGTTTTGTTTAGATGGCAACCTAGTGACGACTCGATCAACAGGCGGATCCTCCTAGCTTGACCAGTGACTCCGGCAGAACTCCGTTACCGTTTGACCTTCCCGCGCCTACTCCGGCAGAGCTTCGTTGCTAAGGACTAGTTCCGCGGCTAGCCCGGCACAACTTCGTTACTAGTTTTGAGCTAGTCGAACACAGACACCTCGGTATCGAGTGGGGTGCTCGAAGGTGAGGAGTAGCGTCAGTGTCGTTTTTTTATCGGAACTACGATCGAGTGGATCGTTTGCCTCGGGTATCGGAGTGCGAGCCCTTAGCGAGAGTTTAGAGGGGGAAGAGTAGAATGAATTGTGTGTCGAATGAATGAGGCGAAGGGGGGTATTTAAAGGTGTTTTCGGCCCTTGTCGCCTATATGGACGCCTGAGCTGGGGCGCACTAGGACTCAGGCGCCTGGGCTAAGGCGTGGTGAGACCAAGGCGTGTAGGGTGGGGCGGTTGGGATTTTGAGGATACGGTTTTGATACTTTCCAAAACCGTGAGATGGATGTATAATACGTTTCTTGGGTGTTAAGGTTTCCCGCGGCTTGACCTAGCGCCGTGGGTTTAGTGGGCCTCGGGTGTTCATCCCGAGGTTCGCTTGACACGGTGTTGACTTGGTTCAAGTTTCGGGGCCGACTCGGGGTCCCGGAGTCAGAATTAACTCTAATTAATGTCTATGTGACCGTAACGACACGACTAAGGCTGCCATTATGTTAGTTTTTAATTTTTCCGAGTAACTATTTGATCCGTTCTATGGGAAAACTACCTACAACATCGCGAACCCGTGTCGCGTTACAGTCCTATCGTCATCGGGTGTTTTTTGGGCACTTCTGCAGCCACCAGGTCCAAATATGGGTGTCTACCGAAGGCCCCACTTTGACTGACGCTTGGACAAGGCGAAAGTCAAAGTATAGCCACCCAGGCCAATCGAAGATTACAACCTGGTGGCTGTCCGGTCGGGTCGTTTTAAGTCTAGTGGACTACGTGTTGAGGCTCGCCAGCCATAGCTTAGAAATCATACCTAACGTCTTCGCTTGCGGTTGCTAGCTTGGGCCCGGGCCGTTGCTTGATATCTCGTTCTTATTATTTTATGCGCGCGGGCTTTGTTTTCTTCGGCTTGTTTTAAACAGTTTAATTTAGTTTTTAAATATTTTTTGTGTGTAGGTGCCGCGTTAAGCGCACGTGCAAAGAATGTTCTTATGTGTTGTCTTTTATTTAAATGAATGTTTTGGGGTGCTTGTGAACTCTTGATAAAACGTTCGACGGCGTCAGTCTCCACTCGAATAGCTGTTTTTCGGAATGCCTCTAATCCCTAGGACAAAATAAACCATTCGAGGCCGTCGGTCTCGCTCCTCTCGAATGAAAAATGTTGTGGATGTATCAAACTCCTTCGAGGGCGTTGGTATCCACTCGAAAAATTGTTGTCGAGGGCGTTAGTATCCACTCGACAAATTGCTGTGGAGGTATTAGACTCCTTCGAGGGCGTTGGTATCCACTCGAAAAAATTGTTGTCAAGGGCGTTAGTATCCACTCGACAAATTGCTGTGGAGGTATCAGACTCCTTCGAGGGCGTTGGTATCCACTCGAAAAATTGCTGTCAAGAGCGTTAATATCTGTTGGAGCAAGTGTCCTCCACAATAGTGCATTTATATATTAAATCTCATGGATGGAATATACTTGGGATAATTAGTACATTGATACTCCACGTCAGTTGATTAACGTAAATCGATAACGCTCAGCTGACTAGAGTTAGACATTATTGTCGTAAGACGGCGGTGATCAACTGATCCCTTCCGGTAACACCTATAGGATGAGACCCAAATAGAAAACTAATTATTTGTATTTGATACAGTTAATTAGTTCCTTGCGTATATATTTGATATATGCTTGGTGATGAGAGTTATTTATTGAAGATAGAGTTTTGAACTCTGTCCGATTAAATTTATTAGTCTATTATACGATAATTGACTGAATAAATTTTACGTCTTATTTTAATACGATTAAATAAGACCTAATTTAGTATTTAAAAGTCAATTACTAAATTAGTTGAGGTTTTGTATGCTTTTAGAGGTAGTAGTAATTAGCTATGAATATTTACAAGAAGTTGTAATTTTAGCTAAATGATTATTATTATTATTATGGGACCTATTATATTTAGATATAATAGTAATGTACTACTTAAAGAGTTAAGAGTATATTATTTATTTGATGTGATCAATTATATAAGATAATTAATCATGTCACACATAAACATTTGTAAGACAAATGACACAAATAAAATGGACCCATTTTATACATGTACACGACACACTGGAAGGATAAGGGCAATTATGGTTGTTCTTATTTATGTGCATGCATGAATAATAGTCATAATTACCCTAGACCCTAGACCTTTAAGCATGCAATTAAAATAAAGCAATTTTGTCTTCCCTAGGGTGGGGTGGCCGGTTTTGGGGCTCATTATAAGGGAACATTTTGTTCACATTTGAGATCCATCCTTTTATTTATGAATGCTTTCATCTTCTCCAAAAATACTCTCATATACTAATATTCATCCTTATTACTGAAGTAGTAATATTCATAATATTAGTATAGGTTCATCACTACTATTATCTAGTTAATAATAGTGATTATTTGGGTAAATCTTGGGTGCAACTTAAAGGAGGTCTTCTTCTTTCGAGATTCAAGATTTGGAGGATCATCCATACTAGTATAAGCTCAAGAACAATAAGAAAAAAAGTTTTCTTGTTGTGCCCATTATTTCCTCTTTGTTTATGTAAGGAAATTTCTTCTTGTATCTAGTTTTGTCATTTTTATCTCATGCATGTAACTAGATCTTTATATACTAAATTAACAAGTACTTTAGTAACTAATTAGAGGAGTCTAATTAGAGGGTTATGAACCTATCAAGTGGTATCAGAGTTTTGTTGTTGCATGCATGTCGATTTTTGACATTTTTTGGGTTATACGATAACTTTGTAAAAACCGAAAATTTTGTGTAAAAATATGTTTCACATGAAATTTTGGGTACATGCATATTTACTGACCTCAAAATGGTTGTGGTCGATTTTGGTATTTTTTGGAATTAATTTGCTAATTTATAATCTTTTTTGCCTTAAAAACTGAGTTTTTATGCCTATTTTATGTTAAAAGTTAACTAAAAATAGTTGCATGTTGTTTTTGGGCATGATTATATTTTGTACATTTCATTATATGTTTAAGGACAAATTTGTAAAATTTTAAAATTTATTTTGTCCTTTTGGGATGTTTATTGTTTTTTATTGGATAAAAATCGATAAACAGGCATTTATTTGTTCCCAAATTTATTCGAAATTTTTTTATGGACAAATTTTTATTTTTGAGCTCCTGGAAATGTTCCAGAATGTAGAAAAAAAATCTATTTTTATTTTTATATATTTTATGATTTAATTTGAATTTATTTCATAAAATTGTCATTTACCGATTAAATTAGCGAATTAAATCAATTCAAACTAATTATTAATTTTCAAATTAGTGGAGACCAATTCTTGAAATTCCAAATTGGTTTGGAAGATTAGTCTGAGTTTAATTGAGAATTAAGTGTTGATTAATGATTTTTAATGGTTAAAAATCGATAAATTCCATAAAAACCGAGCTAAGATGAACTTGATAAATAGTAGGACGATTTTGGCAAGATTTTGCAGCATTTTTATTTATTTTAATGTTTTTGAATGAATGAATGTCATTTATTGATTTTTTTTGCAAGTTTGTACCTAGTATGGCCTAGTCTTTTAATCGGTATTACCCGTATTGAAAGGGAATATCGATTTGGTTGTAATTAATTGCGATCTCGTATCGCCCGTTTGTTATAATTAATAGTTTTATTTATACAAATGTATAATAGGAATTGCTATGTATTCATTTATATCATTTGTAATTAATTATTATGAAGACGGAGATTACCCAAGACGGTGGACAAAAGACGGTGCCTTTTGGAGGTGTTCCATTGAAGAGGCCAGGGACCAAGGAGTTGGTTTCCGATTTTTTAATAGTCTAGTTAATTAGATTAGTTAGATGGCCAAACTAGGATTTATTTTGTTTGATGCTTGCTTTATATTCGCCCATGCCAAAATCGCCAATCATGCATTTTGTTCATCGATTGTCAATTCACCAATTTACGTAATTACCAACTTAGTTCACTTATAAGTGATTAGTAACTTAATATTGACAAGACCTCTCACATGCATAGTAAGAATTGAGATTTAGCCTTACCAATTAAAGCACCTATGAACCCCTTGTTCATTAGGGTAACCACAACGTGGATCCCTTTTTACCTTGGGTAAGTAGGGTGATAAGATCACATGCCAAGATTGGGTTGGACTGAACGGGATAAGAGTTATTCCGGGGCTAGGAGATGGATTTGGTAGAAATCCGTCAACCGAGAGTTCTAGGGTAGAATTGGTCAAGTAATGACTTACCGTTTTTACATAAGGATTGCATGCGATGTTAGTTCTTATCTAAATGCGGGTCTCGGAATCACTTATATAATTTTGTGATGGGTCATTATATGAGTGACTTGTTAAAATTGTTTTACAAGTAAATTATATAACAATGAATGTTAATATTTCCTAAACTTTGTTGTAGTGTTTATAATTCGCTATGGCTACCAATGCAACCATTCAACTCGGAAAGGATTCTTGGCTTAGGTCCGTTATGGACAAATGTATCTTGAAAGACGATGGAAGTAATTTCATCGAGTGGGAGTCTACCGTAAAAGGTGCGGCGTTGTCCGACAACGTCCTTCGTTGCTTGAACGAGCCACCACCCAATGAACCCGGTCCTAGAGCCACCGCGGCACAAAGGACCGCCTATGAGGAGTTTTTGAAGATATCTAACGATATCAAGAACATCTTGATATGGTCAATGTCTCCAAAACTCAAGCTTCAATACATTACCCTTAATGCATATGAGATATTCTCAAGGGTTACGACGGCTTTTTCTCAATCACCCGATATCCGTCAAGATGAGGCTATGATGAAATTCTTCAAGGGTAAGCTAGAAAAGGGTCAAAAAGTTGGCCCTCATGTGCTCAAGATGATTGAGCATATTGATACTCTAGAGCGTCTAGGGTGTAGCATTTCCAAGAAGCTTGCGATAGGTCGCATTCTTCACTCACTCCCCTCCAAGCTCTCCCAAATTAGGGTGAACTATAATATGCATGGCATGGACAAGAGTTTCCAAGAGCTTCATGCACTCCTCAACCAAGCGGAGAGAGACATGGAGGCTAGTGGGAGTGAGAAGAGAGATATGCTCTCCATGAAAATGAAGAATCTCAACCTTGGGGTTCAAATGGATAAAAACAAGGGTAAGACCAAATTCAAGAAACAAGGAAAAGACAAGAACAAAGGGAAAGCTATTGTGAATAGCAAACCTAAGGCTAAGTTTAACAAACATGCCGACGCCGATTGCTATTATTGTAAAGGCAAGGGACATTGGAAGCGCAATTGTCCCAAATATTTGAAGGATTTGAAGTGCAAGAAAGACGAGAGTGAGACTTCGTCAGGTATTGTCCTCACTTCTCTCTATATGATAGACATTAACTATACTTGCATTTCCACTTGGGTATTAGATACCGGATGTGGTTCTCACCTTTGTAATCATTTACAGGGGCTGAGGGACGTGCGAGCACTAGCCAAGAGTGATGTGGACCTACGCATGGGAAATGGAGCTAGACTAGCCGCTATATCCGTAGGAACTTATGTACTCACTTTAGCTAGTGGTTTTGAGTTGTATTTGAATAATTGTTATTTCGTACCAACTTTAACTAAGAACATTATCTCCATTTCCGTACTTGATATGGAAGGTTTTTCCTTTATGATTAAGGACAATTGTTGTACTTTTTAATTTCATGACATGGTTTATGGTAAAGCTACGTCTATCGGAGGTATTTATGTTCTAGATAATGTTAATGATGTATATCATGTAGAAAACAAGAAGCTCAAATCGGGTGAACCTAATCAATCCTACCTTTGGCATTGTCGTTTAGGACACAAAGCGAACGACGCATAAAGAGGCTTGTTTCAACGAAACTTCTCAAACCGTTTGATTACGAATCTTATGGTGTATGCGAGTCTTGCCTTTTAGGCAAGATGACTCGTGCTCCTTTCTCAAGTAAAGGAACACGAGCAAGTGAGGTATTGGGCCTTATACATACCGATGTGTGTGGCCCAATGACTATCACCGCTAGGGGTGGTTACGACTACTTCATCACTTTGACCGACGACTTAAGTAGATATGGGTATGTCTACTTAAAGAGGCACAAGAGCGATGCTTTTGAAAAGTTCAAGGAGTTTCAAAGTGAAGTGGAGAACCAATTGGATAAAAAGATTAAAGTACTGTGATCCGATCGTGGTGTGAATACCTTAATAATGAATTTGATTCACACCTAAAAGATTGTGGCATAGTATCACAATGGACTCCTCCTGGCACACCACAATTGAATGGTGTGGCCGAAAGGAGAAACCAAACTTTATTAGATATGGTTCGGTCCATGATGAGTCTCACTGAGCTTCCTGATTCATTTTGGGGTTTTGCCATTTTGTCCGCAATATTTTCACTAAATCGAAGCCCGACTAAAGCAGCCAATAAGACTCCATATGAGATATGGAAGGGAAGGGTTCCTTATTTGTCGTTTATGCGAATATGAGGTTGTGAGGCATATGTTCAAAACAAGTCTGACAACAAACTCGCACCCAGATCCGACAAATGTCTTTTTGTAGGATATCTAAAGGAGACATAAGGTTATTACTTCTACAATCGTCACGAAAACAAAGTGTTTGTGGCTCGTGACGCTGTCTTTCTAGAAAATGACTTCATTTCTAGAAGACAGAGTGGGAGAAAATTTGAACTTGATGAAGTCCAAGAGCGACAAACCGAGAATGAAGTGGGGAAAAACGTTCCCTCCTCCTCGGACACGGTTGTTGTTCCTTTTGAACCTAGGAAATCCACGAGGGTTAGTCATCCTCCTGATCGATACCTTGGTATTGCCGAGGAAGATGCGTTAGATATGTTGCTTTGCGAAAGTGACGAACCTACACCCTACAAGGCAGCCATATCTAGTCGTGATTCCATGAAATGGTTTGAAGCCATGCGATCCAAAATGGACTCTATGCACGAAAACCAAGTATGGGATTTGGTTGATTTACCTGAAAAGGTGAGACCTCTTCAGTGTAAGTGGATCTTTAAGATCAAGAATGGCATAGATGGACATAAAGATGTCTACAAAGCCAGATTAGTTGCAAAGGGTTTTACTCAAGTTCATGGTCTTCACTATGACGAAACATTTGCTCCAGTCGCAATGCTTCGCTCCATTAGTATTATCTTAGCGATTGCCACATTTCATGGTTATGAGATTTGGCAAATGGATGTCAAAACCGCCTTCTTGAATGGGATTCTAGAAGAGGAAGTGTATATGACACAACCAGAAGGTTTTGTAGAAACATCTAATCCTAAGAAGGTATGCAAGCTTAAGAGATCCACTTATGGTCTTAAGCAAGCGTCCAGAAGTTGGAATCATCGCTTTGATCATGTTATCAAACAGTGTGATTTTGTTCGAAGTGTCGAGGAACCTTGTTTGTACATGAAGTTTAGTGGGAGTAAGGTAACCTTTCTTGTCTTGTATGTGGATGACATACTTCTTATCGGGAATGACGTTCCGATGCTTGCTTCTGTAAAGGAGTGGCTAAGAAAACACTTCCAAATGAAAGATTTGGGAAATGCACAATGCATTTTGGGTATTCGGATCCATAGAGATAGGTCCAAAAGGATGTTGGTATTAAGTCAAGAAGCTTATATAGATAAGATTCTTGATAGATTCAAAATGAAAGACTCTAAGAGAGGCTTTCTTCCCATGAGTCAAGGTACCATTTTGTGCAAGTCATAGTGTCCTACCACACCCGAAGAGATTGAACGCATGAAGTTGATCCCTTATGCTTCCGCTGTTGAATCAATCATGTATGCCATGACGTGCACTCGTCCCGATGTTTCGTATGCATTGAGCATGACGAGTCGTTATCAAGCCAACCCAGGTGAAAATCACTGGACAACCGTAAAGAACATCCTAAAGTACTTGCGAAGGACTAAGGATTCGTTCTTAGTGTTTGGAGGGGATACTGAATTACGTGTAAGAGGTTACACGGATGACAGTTTCCAATCCGATCGGGATGATTTGAAATCCCAATCCGGCTATGTTTATATGTTGAATGGAGGAGCCGTTAGCTGAAAGAGATCCAAGCAAAGTGTCACCGCGGATTCTACAACAGAAGCTGAGTACATCGCGGCTTCGGAAGCTGTTTGGACTCGTCAATTTTTGGAAGGACTAGGAGTAGTCCACTCCGTCAAAGATCCTATCACCATATATTGTGATAATAGTGGGGCTATTTTTCAAGCAAAAGAGCCCAAGTCTAGCAATAAGTCTAGACATGTACTTAGGAAATACCACGTGATAAGAGATCTCGAGGAAACGAAGGAAATCGATATATGTAAGGTTGGGACAGACGATAACATCGCTGATCCTTTAACCAAGCCTCTTTCAAAGGCTAAACATGATGGTCATGTTGTTGCAATGGGATTGAGAAAAGTACCAGATTTTCTTTAGTTGTCTAAGATGTAATAATTGGATATTGTAGCAATTTTTACATTTCTGATAATAGCATTCATTGTTCGAGTTTCATATGAACTCTTTTATTTAGTTTGACTAAATCTTATACTTTGTTCATTCGAATGGATTGTGAGACAATCTTGAACTCTATTCAAGTGAACATTTGAACATAGTAATTTTGCCCCTTGTCACTTAATGAGGTGACGACTCGGAGTGACGAGATTGTAAGTTGATCGATGGTTAGTTCAAGACCATGGGGTCATGGAGATGACTGGTCATTTACATAGGCAGACTGATTGTCACTCTGCCGGGCAGTGACCACAATAGAGTCCCTTATCAAAATAGTTGAGGCCTGGTCGTGGTGGGGATTTCTATTTTATTCCTATGAGTCGATTCTTTAGACTGGCGACCATTTATCTGAGTCGGTGCAGTTTCTGATTGGCTTTGGTTGTTGTCCTAGGTCGTACCGTGAAAGGAGGCTGATGGACAACTTCTGGGTCATGGTGATCTGCATTATACAGTATAAGATGGGTCAACAGGAATTGTCCACCCACGTTGGGTACAAACATCCTTGGGCCACTCGAGGAGAAGTAACTGGAAATGCGTGGCCACGCTCGGAAATAGATCTATGGTAGATTTTTCGGTCAGACAGTTATTCTCCAGATCGAGAAAACCACTCTAATTATAATTAAATCACAAGTGTGACCTGAAAGACACTTTGTGATGAGTGGGAGGATGTGACATCAAAGAGACAAGAGAATTGGTACCACACAACTTGTGTAGACAAGTGGGAGATATTGATGGAGTAGGAGTCCTCCTCAATATAGTGGCTACATGCACAACTTGTATTGGACAAGTGGGAGATTGTTGGAGCAAGTGTTCTCCACAATAGTGCATTTATATATTAAATCTCATGGATGGAATATACTTGGGATAATTAGTACATTGATACTCCACGTCAGTTGATTAACGTAAAACGATAACGCTCAGCTGACTAAAGTTAGACGTTATTGTCGTAAGACGGCGGTGATCAACTGATCCCTTCCGGTCACACCTATAGGATGAGACCCAAATAAAAAACTAATTATTTGTATTTGATACAGTTAATTAGTTCCTTGCGTATATATTTGATATATGCTTGGTGATGAGAGTTATTTATTGGAGATAGAGTTTTGAACTCAGTCCGATTAAATTTATTAGTCTATTATACGATAATTGGCTGAATAAATTTTACGCCTTATTTTAATATGATTAAATAAGACCTAATTTAGTATTTAAAAGTCAATTACTAAATTAGTTGAGCTTTTGGATGCTTTTAGAGGTAGTGGTAATTAGCTATTAATATTTACAAGGAGTTGTAAATTTAGCTAAATGATTATTATTATTATTATTATTATTATTATTATGGGACCTATTATATATAGATATAATAGTAATGTACTACTTAAAGAGTTAAGAGTATATTATTTATTTGATGTGATCAATTATATAAGATAATTAATCATGTCACACATAAACATTTGTAAGACAAATGACAAAAATAAAATGCACCCATTTTATACATTTACACGGCACACTAGAAGAATAAGGGCAATTATGGTTGTTCTTATTTATGTGCATGCATGAATAATAGTCATAATTACCCTAGACCCTAGACATTTAAGCATGCAATTAAAATAAAGCAATTTTGTCTTCCCTAGGGTAGGGGTGGCCGGTTTTGGGGCTCATTATAAGGGAACATTTTGTTCTCATTTGAGCTCCATCCTTTTATTTATGAATGCTTTCCTCTTCTCCAAAAATACTCTCATATACTAATATTCATCCTTATTACTAAAGTAATAATAATCGTAATATTAGTATAGGTTCATCACTACTATTATCTAGTTAATAATAATAGTGATTATTTGGGTAAATCTTGGGTGCAACTTAAAGGAGGTCTTCTTTGGAGATTCAAGATTTAGAAGATCATCCATACTAGTATAAGCTCAAGAACAATAAGAAAAAGATTTTTCTTGTTGTGCCCATTATTTCCTCTTTGTTTATGTAAGGAAATTTCTTCTTGTATCTAGTTTTGTCATTTTTATCTCATGCATTTAACTAGATCTTTATATATTAAATTAACAAGTAATTTAGTAACTAATTAGAGGAGTCTAATTAGAGGGTTATAAACCTATCAGTATCCACTCGACAAATTGTTGTGGAGGTATCAGATCCCTTCGAGGGCGTTGGTATCCACTCGAAAAAATTGCTGTCGAGGACGTTAGTATCCACTCGACAAATTGCTGTGGAGGTATCAGACTCCTTCGAGGGCGTTGGTATCCACTCGAAAAATTGTTGTCGAGGGCGTTCGTATCTACTCGACAAATTGCTGTGGAGGTATCAGACTCATTCGAGGGCGTTGGTATCCACTCGAAAAATTGCTGTCGAGGGCATTAGTATCCACTCGACAAATTGCTGTGGAGGTATTAGACCTCTTCGAGGGCGTTGGTATCCACTCGAAAAAATTGTTGTCGAGGGCGTTAGTATCCACTCGACAAATTGCTGTGGAGGTATCAGACTCCTTCGAGGGCGTTGGTATCCACTCAAAAAATTGTTGTCGAGAGCGTTAGTATCCACTCAACAAATTGCTGTGGAGGTATCAGACTCCTTCGAGGGCGTTGATATCCACTCGAAAAATTGCTGTCGAGGGCGTTAGTATCCACTCCACAAATTGCTATGGAGGTATCAGACTCCTTCAAGGGCGTTGGTATCCACTCGAAAAATTGCTGTCGAGGGCGTTAGTATACACTCGACAAATTGCTGTGGAGGTATCAGACTTCTTCGCCTCTCGGATAACTAAGACCCTTTGAGCGAGAAATTGTTGTTTGTTTATTTGTTTTAATTAAAAGTTTTTGTTTTGTGAGTTTGTCTTATTTTGTTTGGGTTTGTTCTTGCTTTGTTTTGGTTTGTCTATGCGTTTGAGATTTGTTTAGAGTTCATTTAGATTAGTTTGGTTTAGATTTGCTTTGTTACGTGTCCAGGTGCAGCGTTTAGGTTAAGTGTGTTTCTTATGTTTGTTTCGTTGTCGAGAGTGTATTATTGACATTGATTTGTGAATATTTCATTGTGATTTTGTTCGTTTTAAAGGTTCCATGTTTTATGTGTGTCGAATTTTGAGTTTGTTTGCTTTGTTGTCGCCTGTACCGGGCCAGTTAGGCACGCACCTGTCTACGCCCTAGTCTTCAGGCGCCTAGCCCCCAGCGCGCCAGATTTCAGGCGCGTCGCTTGGGGCGGTCCGTTTTTAGCGTTCCGGGTCTGTTTAAGTGAACAAAAATCGGGGCGATTGTTTTATTTCACCATATTCAAACGCGTCGTCCCCCTCACCCCAACCTCGACTTCTCGACTTTTCTTGCAAGTTTTGTTTCGATTTCCGCTATTTACGACGATGTCGACTCCGGGTTAGTGCTCTTTACTTGTTTAATGTTGGTTTAGCTTGATTTGATTGATTATTTGTTTGTTTTAAACCCTAGAAAATCGATTTGGGTGTTTTTTATTTACTAAGTTTCGATGCTTGTGCTCAATTTTATTGTTAAATTAAGGTTGATTAGAGCTTGTTGAAGTAGTTATAATCTTGATAAGGATGTTCGAGGTGCGACAATGGCCTCTTATGGGAATCACTACTACAAAACATCAAATAGACAACTGGCAATAGACATCTAATATTGTTAACAACTGATGTATAATTTATAGACAACTGTTTTTTTTGACAAACAGTTGTCTTCATAGGCTTATAGACAACTGAACTTTATAAAAACAGTTGTCTATATATTAATCTCAGTTGTCTATTAACTTATTGTAGACCACTATCAATTGATGGATACCCGACATATATCAGCTTGTTAAGTATCTAAACAATTGGAAAACCCTAAAATCTAAACAACTTAAACAAAATACGGAGTCCTCTTAAATTGAAACCCAAAATCACCCAGTCATTCGCGCCATCCTTCACAACTGAAACCCTAAATAAAAAACCCCTAATTCATCCCCAGACGCCCTCCTTCGCTGGTGAGTCCCCTCCCCTAATTCTCTGCTCATCTCCTCTTCTACGTGGGCAAAACATTGATATTTCCGAAGTTATACCTGCAGTAAATTCATAGCGATTGATTGTTCCGTCATTGGCGGCTTCTACAACTTGTAAGTGACTTTGTAATTTTGCCACATACTCAATTCTTAGTTCGACGAAATTGAAGGAACCGTTTGCTCAATTAGCGGCCAATCATGCTTATTTTGACGCTCAATTTCGATTACACTCTTCGCTGCTCCAAAAATACGTGTTGCGGAAGTCGGTCTATCAACGCTAAGCACATGTCTCAGCTCGTCGATTCTAATGATAAGTGGTTATTCATCGTCGATACTTACGCTCTGGTAATTCCTCTTTTTCTCCTAGTTTTTGTGTTCTTTGGACTCAATTTGTGAAAAGAAATCGATTGATGTAACAGGTGAGGAATTTAGAAGCGCAAGGATTTCCACCAAAGCAGGTGCAATAACGAAGGTGTTGAATGATAGTCTTGAGAGTGTTGCTTATTTATTTGTCACCAAACCTGAAATGCATAATGTATGTTTGTTTCCCTGTTCTAATTCGCATTCTTGAGCTTGAGTTATTTATGTTAACTTTGAACTACTCACCGTTTTGATTTTACGAATTTGAGTTTAAAAAAAAGACAGGTACAGTTTGGAGTGGATTGAAGGTAGTACTATTTATCAATACTGTCCTAGGGCTTTTAGGGATACCTTGACATGTGGGTTTTTTTTATGAGTGGTTAATGGTTAGGTCATGAGACATTCGAGATCAACTTATAATTGTTGTCGGAGAAAATATTATATTCTATTTTGACAACTGATTCATTTTTATTCTTTCTTCCACGTAACTTCCCCTTGACAAGCCATTGTTTGTACAAGGAAAGGAACTTTTGCTGCGTTTTCACTGATCACACTATGGGTAAAACTGTGTGTATCTGACTGTTTAGATTTTCGTAGGTGGGGACGTGGGCAATTTTGTGATTCTTGGTCAAGTTATATGGATAACCTCTTTGAAACTTCTGAGTTTTTATAAAATTCCAATGTTATTGATCCTTTTTTTTGCAGTAGTCAGAGAAATGTAGAAAGATGCGTCCAAGTTTTAAAGTGTTTTCTAATGTTTTTCAGGTGTTCTTTTGATAATTTTTTAATCAAACATTTGATTCTATTTATCTAGGCAAAACTCATCAACAACCTGCTCTATTGCCTACTGAGATAAGGCTTACTTGATTGAAGGTTGATAATGTTAACAGGCCATAGTTGCCGGGACCTTGGTCAATTTGGCCACAATTTTGAGTGTTCTCTCAATCCGTGTAAGTGATCATTTTTAGAATTCTACAGTTTTTCATTGCCACTTAACATAAGCGTCAAACTCAAATAATCGAATCTACTTGCCCAATTCAGGTGCCTACTATTACTGCTTTCACAGTCTGTCCACTTTTCGGCCTTCAGGCCTTATTAGGTGTTCTTAAGGTCAAGAGATTGGATCAAAGAGAGGAATTAATTACAGGAACTGCTTAAACAGAAGGTTAGCGAATCTCTTGCTGTATATGGTTAATTAAGATGTGAATCATTTTCCCACGCCACGGACGATGCTATCTGAATTTTGGTCGTAAAACAAAAAACAAAAAAATGGGGATAGCTGAAATTTATTATCCAATGAGTTTACGTAGATTTTTTTCCAGGTATCATCGTTGTGTAGATTGAAAATCAAATGTCCGTGTTACGACTGACTCTTTAACTACTGTTCAATTGTGTCGTAGGTGATGAACATACTCACAGGTTGCTCTGTTTCCATGGTGATGATCATTACCTTCGCTCCAAGTCACAATGCTCTGCTTTCAGTCGTTTATAAACTGCATTTCGCTCGACAATATATTATATGTGAGACGAACGTCTCACCGAGTTGCTCTTAACGTAATGCACCACCCAACATTCATCAAGGCATACAACTCCACACTTTCAGATACGGAGTCGTTCCCTCAACAAACCCACCTTACTCTTCACTCCCTACCCATTCTTTCTTCATTTTCCATTTTTGTGGTGAGTTTATTTTATTTTCTCAAAACTTCCCATTTCCCTGTTATTTTTTAGCTTTAGTTTTGAATAATAATCTGTCCCCTGTTTTGGTCATCAAAATTGAAAAACCATGTGCTTAACATACAGTTAACATGCATGACATTTGGTGGTGCTGCTGCTCCCTTCCCTTGTGAATTGTGAATTGTGATGATGAATCATGGTTCAGTAAAAACTTTACTCACAAAAACCCAACAGCTTTATTTACTTTCTCCCCTTGATATAAGCAACTTAATTAAGAAAAATAAAATGAAATTGTGCATTGGAATTGGAAATGAAGTTGACTTTACCATTCATTTGTTGACATTAAAATCTATGGACTCTCAACAAATAAAGACTCATGCACATACATACATACATACATCAGTAATCTGTAGGGTAATCTGTAGGTTTTCTTACCAATCTAATTAAGTCAGATTTCTCTAATTTTCTTTCTCAAAATATTTCTTCTTACATGCATAAATTTTCTACCCACTTCATAATTTTAGACCTTACTTTTGGCATAATTTGCATCAAAGTTTCAATCTTTGTATTACTAAATTATAAAAATATAGTTGGAATTTGAGAGTGTAGTAGGAGTAGTGTTTCTTTTTCTGTGTTGTTATGGAGGCTGCTTTATGGAGGCTGCTTTATGGAGGCTGTTTGTTGTTTTGTACTTGTAAGTTTGTTGATTGCTGGAGAGTCAACTGTCAATGTTCAACCCCTTTTTTGTAAGATTAACACATAATTAAGGACTAAAATGAAAAAAGTCCAAATTTTCAAGGGTTTTAGTTGATTCAGATGATGATGAGTATTGGTTGTTCCTCTGAAATTGTGGGCTTGGACTATTTTTAAGCGTTTTTATATAGAATGTATGATGTACCCGCGAAAAACTTCTTTTTTCATTTGTACGACTCTTACACTTTGTTATACTTGTTGCAATATAGTCGGCTCCTCATGCTCGGAAAATAGAGTGCGGTTATTACATGATGAGATATATGATTGAAATTGTTACTCATTCTGATTTGAAGAGAACCGTCAATGAGGTAAGACTTGGGTTTTCACACATTCTCTTGTTTCAATCATTTGTTTTATGCACAATTGAAACGAAATAATTAGTTCATTTATATTATTGATTTTGTAGCATTTCAACGATATGATGCCATATTCTCATGAAGATATTGACGAGGTTCGTGGATTATGGGCGGATTATTTTCTTAATAATTAGTCGCATATGATGCATCGGATTACCTTATGTGAACAAGGTGTTAGTTGGATTATAGTTTTAGGTACTTTTGGACATTGGATTATGGTTTTATGTGTACCTTTTAAATTTTGGAGGTTGGATAATGATTTTGTGTACTTTCAGATGATTTTGGATGTTGAATTTTGTAAAAATGTAGCTTCTTTTGTACAATTATTCGCTATGGTATTCATTTTTTTATGGTTTGTTAATATGTACGTATTTCAGAATTGTTAAAAAACATAAAATATGTATACGTGTATAAGCATTGTTTATAAGAGTGATAGACAACTGTTATTTCATAAAACAGTTGTCTATATACGTAATAGACAACTGTTGTTTTAGAAAAACAGTTGCCTATATACATAATAGACAACTGTTGTTTTAAAAAACAATAGACAACTGTTCTAAAACAGATGTCTATGCTCAGAGTAATATACAACTCCAAACTACTCAACTGTTGTAAGTCAGCTGTCTATTGCACAAAAAACAGTTGTCTATTTGATGTTTTGTAGTAGTGAATGTGTTTGGAATGCTAGGGTTTAAGGGTCGTTTCTTGATTATTCCCGTATTTGTTTTCATAGTTTTGTTCAAATAGTGTTTACGAGGATGTGGGTAACTCTCTTGTCAATTCTTATGGGCTAGAACGATCTTTAGGACCTTCCGTGAGGTTTTGTGTGTCTTAAGACGGACCAAAAGGTGTCGTAATGATGCCGGATTTTCCGGAAACTACTTCCATCGTAACCGGGATCGAAAATGTGTGCTAGAGGCTTTCTTGGAATTTTGATATCCTTATCCGAAATTTTGACCTTATTTTGACCTGTTTAAGCTGATTTAGCCTGACTAGGGTTACGCTTTTTTTTTGCTTTTGGTTTTGTTTACAGCTAGAGATGGTACTGAGCGTCCCGAGGGAACTTCCTCGGTTGGTGCTAGTGCTAGTGCTAGTGCTAGTGTGGAGGTTGCCGGTGCTAGTTCGCAGACTCCCCGAGGGATTCGCAGGAGATATAGAAGTATTTTGTCTCAACGTCGCGACCCCGAGACTATTAATGAGGCTGAATTCGATAGAGTGAAGAAGCGTAAGCTTCTGGAGACGGTTGCTAGGAGGGCTCACGTTTCGGTTCCTGTACCGAAGGACGAAGAGGTTGTTTATGAAGATCCCGAGTGGGCTCGGGACTGGGATGGTCATCAACAGACGTTTCATCTTGACCTTCACATTTCTCACCGTGTCGTGCGGGGTCTAGTGAGTGTCCTATTCGTGCTTATTAGTTATGTCTCAGGTTTCATTTTTTGGCTCGGGTTAGGTTAGGTTTGTTATGTTTATCCTTGCATTGTTTTGGTTTGCAGCCCCCAGGTCCGATGAGGAATTTTTCGGGTTTTACTGTGTGTCTTGATATCTATTTTCAGAAGTTGACCCCTATGGTAAAGAGGATTATCGAGAGAACCGCTCTAGGTCCTGTGGTTGGGCAGTGGGTTAGATTGGTAGGTTGCAAGACTAAGTGCAACTTTATGGTGATTAGAGCGATGATAGATCGCTTCCACGATACTACCTCGACCTTCCACATGGATTTTGGGGAGGTCGGGATGACCCTAGAGGATTTTGGTATGATTAGCGGTCTGCCCTGGGGTCCGGATAGGATTAGGTGGGTTGCCGAAGGCCCTAGTCTAGATAGCGATGAGGTGCGGGGCCTCATTGGGGTTAGTTTACCGCGTGAGGCATAAAATACACCTCATGCTTGGGTGAGTTCTTATATCACCGACCACTTCGAGCGAGTGGCGGTGCTGAAGGGTCGGGAACCCAACACGCCGGAGCAGGATGCCCGGTTGTGGTTGTGGAACTTCCTAGGGTCGACCCACTTCTCGGACAAGGGCGAGAGGTTCAGTACTAGCATTTTGCCTTTCCTGGCTGAGCTGACTCAGCTAGGGCGCTACGATTAGGTGATCGCGGCTTTCGCGGAGATGACTCGCTGTCTGCAAGTCATGGTGAGGCCGCTGGTGATAGAGTCAGCCTCGGCTGTGCCCATTGTGGGTTCGGGCCTTATACTGGAGGTTAGCTACTATTCTCCCCTTTGTATATTGAATTCCTATTTGGTCTTGGCCTAGTGTTGCTAAGTGTATTATGGGTTTGTTGTAAGCTTGGATCTACTCCTACTTCCCGTGTTTGGCACCCAAGATGGTACGGGTGTACCCAAAGAGATTTCCGGCGGGGATCGAGTGGAGGCTTGCTCAGCCTAAGAGCACAATCAACCCTTACCAGTCGGAGAATCCGTTAGTTAACAAGCTACGCGTTGAAGATGTAAGTTTCCTTATTTTCTTTTTATGGCTTATTTTGCTCAATAGCCCCCAACGTTCGGGATTTACTAGGATGTTGGTTTTGTTAACGTAGTTTGTGGCCCGCCCTTGGGCTGATTACGAGGGCGTGCCGGAATATGTGGCTACGGAGCTGAGGCCTAGAAGTTATAGGAGGATGCTCCTTCCTGCGTTATTTCGCCCGGTTTGGTATCTAGGCGAGCGACTGGTGCATCAGTGTCTGTACGACGTCTTCAGGGTACCGGTTGATCCTCCCCGGACCATGTTCAGACTACCGACCGCCGCAGAGGTCCTCGAGGATAGGGACGGAGAGGGAGGCGATACACTCTTGGTGCCTGGTGCCTCCTATCTATCTCACGTCACCCGGCGGTTAGCTTGGTATCGCCTTGTGGTAATGTCCTTATTCTCGGTTATAAGGTTTGCTTTGCGGTTTATTGCTTCTTTGCCCTCTGACCGGCCAGTCTGTTGTCTTCTCAGTTGGCCGGTCCGGCTGATGAAATTCAGCCCCCAGATTTTCCCCTGACGCTACTTAGGGTGGA
The DNA here is from genome assembly GCA_958450325.1 of Agrostemma githago. Lineage (NCBI taxonomy): Eukaryota > Viridiplantae > Streptophyta > Magnoliopsida > Caryophyllales > Caryophyllaceae > Agrostemma > Agrostemma githago. Next base: position 29,683,044 of record OY288249.1, read on the forward strand.
TGCGGCTGGGATACCCTTTACTGAGTCCCTCCTCCCGTGTTCTGCTGTGGAGATGGATGCCGGGATTGAACGGCGTGACCGGGTGTACCGGGTGAGTTTTTTTTTGCTTCGGGTTCGGGTTCGTGTTCTAAGAGCTAGGGTTGGTTTGCCTAACTTCTATGGTTTCATCTCTTAGGTTTCCTCGGCTTGCCATCAGCGGTTGTGGCAGGCCGCCAACTGCTTCCGGGCCTATGCCTCGAGGGTTTCCCGTGGCACTTCGTGGCTTCGCTCGGTGAGTTTACGTGACTGGGGTGATTCTCTAGGCTGTTGGCGTACTTTCCTAATATATAAGTGTATTTGCAGGACGTCCCGGATATGGTGGGACAGCTGGAGACTCGGGTGACCGAGCTCGAGGCGAGGGAGGTTCCGGCACAACGGCTCCTGCAATCTCGGGCTGATGAGATCGCCTTCCTAAAGGAGCAGTTGGCTCGATCTCGGGGCGAGATCTCAGCACAAGGTGAGGCTAGTCATCGGATCGAAAAGGGTGGCTGAGGCTACGACTGCTACCGAGGAAGTTGGTGGAGTCCCCGAGACAGCTACCCTAGACATGCTGTCGAGGATGGATGGTAGTGAGTCTCCTCTTATAGACCTGGAGGACCTAGGTTTAGATGACCAGCTTTGTGATATTGTGATTGTCGTCGGCGCGGCTTCTAGGGGTCCTTCCTAGCCTCGATTTGTATAAGGATTTGTATATTTGCTTTAGATTCTTAGTATTTGAATTGGTCGGATTAGTCCTGCATTTTTGTTTGACGAATTGTTCACCTAGATTAACAAATAATCACTTTTTGTGTTTGTTTGTTTTGCGTTTTGACCTAGTTTAGGGTGCGTTAGCGTTGCACAGAAATATGAAAACACTTCTTTTCGGTTTGAAATGTGTTAGTTTGAGCCGGGAATTGGATCAGGTAGTAAGTCGATTAAAACGTTTTCACTCGAGATGAAAAAATGTTAACGTAAAACATTAACGTATTTTCACCGAGTATATTAGGAGATGAGTGCTGTTGCTTTGACATTCGGAACGAAATCGAAGTTTTGAAATTCGGGCAATTTTGAAAAAAGTTAGACCACTTTTTGCGTGCTCTTAATATTGCCTTGTTAGGATACAGACGCGACCTGACGATAACCGTTAAAAGGCTACAACACGCCTAGGTGGGGTAGCTTATTCCGCTAAAAAAATGCCTAAGCCCCGAGCGTCCGACGGGTGGGTTCGCGTTCTTCGGCTTCTGGGGCGGGTTTTAGTGATTTCGGGAGGTCGTTCCCGATGTCCGAGGTTGTCAGATGTGAGAGAAAGGTTAAATATTGTGGAGATGATTGTACTACAGAATAAGGAAGTTATGTGGGCTAATGTTGCTAAGTGCGTGACCAAAGACGGCGTTGCCGATCCTAGTATTTGTCAGTTCATCTAAACGGGCCGAGACCGACAAGACTCATATTGAATATGTGAGTGAGAAGGGGAAGTAGGATTTGTTGGGCTCGCTTTTGGCTGGGGCGGTGGAAGCTTGTGTTAGGAGGGGTCGATGGTGAAAGACCCGAGCAAGCATACCTGAATGGCAAGGAAAGGAAAAGTTGGACCGGTAGAGCCCAACCGTTTAGTACTATGTTGTATTTTTCACATTGTGTGGTGTAATAACACTAGTTTTTGTGGGGTTATACTTGACGCGTTGTCGTTTCTCGGGGTAGCCGAATTTTGGATATTTGATGTAAAGTGTCTCGACAAAGGCTTGATTTAATTGATTTTGCATTAATGAGAAGCAAATTTATTTATTTATTTACTTTATTTTTATTTTCGTGGTGGCTCGCAACTCGATTCTTCATTTTGCCCGGAGTGCCCTTTCGGGTTTTCACTCCGTCCTCGGCTCACCTTTGTTTTGTCTTTTTTCTTTGTGTTTTTCTTTGTTTTTTTTGTTTTTTCAACGACGGCTCGCAACTCGTTTCTTCATTTTGCCCGGGGTGCCCTTCCGGGTTTTCACCCCGTCCTCGGCTCGTCGTTTGTGCTTCGTTATTTTAAAAATCACTCATTGACCGGGTCGTGGGGAGAGTCCCGGTTTGTACATGAATCGATTAATCGATTTTGTTTGTTCGGTCGTTTGGTTGTACCCGGGGATGGGTTGCCTACGTATCCGTGTTCGGATGGAATCAAACCATGTTCGTAGTTCTTTTTAGATGTGAGTGATTTTGCTTTAGACTCGTTATGCCAATTATCGATGTGAGATGTTTAGAGTGTATTCACATGGGCTTTCACCTTAGCTAAAAATTAATGTGAAATGGTCGGGTGTGACCCCTTGAAAGTGACAACTATCGAGATACCGTGTTTGGGTCAGGGTGACTGGCTTGGATGATTTTGGAATGTGGAGCTAGGTAGTGAGTGGCTCTGATGAACTGAGATCTGGAGCTTGATTTTTTGTGGAGTTAAGGCTATGGGGTTGCGGTTTCGTAATGTGGTAGGAAAGGGGAAACTGAGTAAAAATGACTCAGACTTCAATCGGGTGGTTTGTAAATTACATGGGATCTGACTTCCATGTCTGGCCCTAACGGTTGGGATTATCCTATTGAGCTTGAATCCTCAAAATTCCGGACTGTCTCCTAACAGGTGTCTTGGGAAGGTCTTTAGGGTTGTAATGTAGGGAGGCTAGTATTTGGGTGCTAGCTGACTGGCCTGTTCATTTTTCTTTTTTTTTGGTGAAATGTGGGTAATTCATTCATCAAAAATAGTAGTTACATGACATATTCTATACAGAGACAGTATAAAACACAAAAACACTCGAGACAAGGGGTAGCTAGCACCTTCAACTCGATCAAAAGCTAATTCCTATCTGTCTAAAATAGTGTAAATCGGTATCAGTAACTTTGTCCTTAGCTCTCAACTTAATCTGTCTCCTGGCATCACCTATGATACGTAAAGCCAGCTTTGTTGGATGATCAATATACCCCTCCAATCGGGCTTTGTTCCGTTGATTCTAAGTCACATAGTAACAGGCCACAAGAATAGCACCGTGCAATTTCCGATGCTGCTGGTGCATATCTCCATCAATATATTCGTCAGGCTGATATTGCATCCAATAAGATCAGCAACAATCCGCATAAGTCTTCTACTGAATTGGCACTCAAAAAAGAGATGGTCCACCGTCTGAATTTTGGGTATTCGGATCCATAGAGATAGGTCCAAAAGGATGTTGGTATTAAGTCAAGAAGCTTATATAGATAAGATTCTTGATAGATTCAAAATGAAAGACTCTAAGAGAGGCTTTCTTCCCATGAGTCAAGGTACCATTTTGTGCAAGTCATAGTGTCCTACCACACCCGAAGAGATTGAACGCATGAAGTTGATCCCTTATGCTTCCGCTGTTGAATCAATCATGTATGCCATGACGTGCACTCGTCCCGATGTTTCGTATGCATTGAGCATGACGAGTCGTTATCAAGCCAACCCAGGTGAAAATCACTGGACAACCGTAAAGAACATCCTAAAGTACTTGCGAAGGACTAAGGATTCGTTCTTAGTGTTTGGAGGGGATACTGAATTACGTGTAAGAGGTTACACGGATGACAGTTTCCAATCCGATCGGGATGATTTGAAATCCCAATCCGGCTATGTTTATATGTTGAATGGAGGAGCCGTTAGCTGAAAGAGATCCAAGCAAAGTGTCACCGCGGATTCTACAACAGAAGCTGAGTACATCGCGGCTTCGGAAGCTGTTTGGACTCGTCAATTTTTGGAAGGACTAGGAGTAGTCCACTCCGTCAAAGATCCTATCACCATATATTGTGATAATAGTGGGGCTATTTTTCAAGCAAAAGAGCCCAAGTCTAGCAATAAGTCTAGACATGTACTTAGGAAATACCACGTGATAAGAGATCTCGAGGAAACGAAGGAAATCGATATATGTAAGGTTGGGACAGACGATAACATCGCTGATCCTTTAACCAAGCCTCTTTCAAAGGCTAAACATGATGGTCATGTTGTTGCAATGGGATTGAGAAAAGTACCAGATTTTCTTTAGTTGTCTAAGATGTAATAATTGGATATTGTAGCAATTTTTACATTTCTGATAATAGCATTCATTGTTCGAGTTTCATATGAACTCTTTTATTTAGTTTGACTAAATCTTATACTTTGTTCATTCGAATGGATTGTGAGACAATCTTGAACTCTATTCAAGTGAACATTTGAACATAGTAATTTTGCCCCTTGTCACTTAATGAGGTGACGACTCGGAGTGACGAGATTGTAAGTTGATCGATGGTTAGTTCAAGACCATGGGGTCATGGAGATGACTGGTCATTTACATAGGCAGACTGATTGTCACTCTGCCGGGCAGTGACCACAATAGAGTCCCTTATCAAAATAGTTGAGGCCTGGTCGTGGTGGGGATTTCTATTTTATTCCTATGAGTCGATTCTTTAGACTGGCGACCATTTATCTGAGTCGGTGCAGTTTCTGATTGGCTTTGGTTGTTGTCCTAGGTCGTACCGTGAAAGGAGGCTGATGGACAACTTCTGGGTCATGGTGATCTGCATTATACAGTATAAGATGGGTCAACAGGAATTGTCCACCCACGTTGGGTACAAACATCCTTGGGCCACTCGAGGAGAAGTAACTGGAAATGCGTGGCCACGCTCGGAAATAGATCTATGGTAGATTTTTCGGTCAGACAGTTATTCTCCAGATCGAGAAAACCACTCTAATTATAATTAAATCACAAGTGTGACCTGAAAGACACTTTGTGATGAGTGGGAGGATGTGACATCAAAGAGACAAGAGAATTGGTACCACACAACTTGTGTAGACAAGTGGGAGATATTGATGGAGTAGGAGTCCTCCTCAATATAGTGGCTACATGCACAACTTGTATTGGACAAGTGGGAGATTGTTGGAGCAAGTGTTCTCCACAATAGTGCATTTATATATTAAATCTCATGGATGGAATATACTTGGGATAATTAGTACATTGATACTCCACGTCAGTTGATTAACGTAAAACGATAACGCTCAGCTGACTAAAGTTAGACGTTATTGTCGTAAGACGGCGGTGATCAACTGATCCCTTCCGGTCACACCTATAGGATGAGACCCAAATAAAAAACTAATTATTTGTATTTGATACAGTTAATTAGTTCCTTGCGTATATATTTGATATATGCTTGGTGATGAGAGTTATTTATTGGAGATAGAGTTTTGAACTCAGTCCGATTAAATTTATTAGTCTATTATACGATAATTGGCTGAATAAATTTTACGCCTTATTTTAATATGATTAAATAAGACCTAATTTAGTATTTAAAAGTCAATTACTAAATTAGTTGAGCTTTTGGATGCTTTTAGAGGTAGTGGTAATTAGCTATTAATATTTACAAGGAGTTGTAAATTTAGCTAAATGATTATTATTATTATTATTATTATTATTATTATGGGACCTATTATATATAGATATAATAGTAATGTACTACTTAAAGAGTTAAGAGTATATTATTTATTTGATGTGATCAATTATATAAGATAATTAATCATGTCACACATAAACATTTGTAAGACAAATGACAAAAATAAAATGCACCCATTTTATACATTTACACGGCACACTAGAAGAATAAGGGCAATTATGGTTGTTCTTATTTATGTGCATGCATGAATAATAGTCATAATTACCCTAGACCCTAGACATTTAAGCATGCAATTAAAATAAAGCAATTTTGTCTTCCCTAGGGTAGGGGTGGCCGGTTTTGGGGCTCATTATAAGGGAACATTTTGTTCTCATTTGAGCTCCATCCTTTTATTTATGAATGCTTTCCTCTTCTCCAAAAATACTCTCATATACTAATATTCATCCTTATTACTAAAGTAATAATAATCGTAATATTAGTATAGGTTCATCACTACTATTATCTAGTTAATAATAATAGTGATTATTTGGGTAAATCTTGGGTGCAACTTAAAGGAGGTCTTCTTTGGAGATTCAAGATTTAGAAGATCATCCATACTAGTATAAGCTCAAGAACAATAAGAAAAAGATTTTTCTTGTTGTGCCCATTATTTCCTCTTTGTTTATGTAAGGAAATTTCTTCTTGTATCTAGTTTTGTCATTTTTATCTCATGCATTTAACTAGATCTTTATATATTAAATTAACAAGTAATTTAGTAACTAATTAGAGGAGTCTAATTAGAGGGTTATAAACCTATCAGTATCCACTCGACAAATTGTTGTGGAGGTATCAGATCCCTTCGAGGGCGTTGGTATCCACTCGAAAAAATTGCTGTCGAGGACGTTAGTATCCACTCGACAAATTGCTGTGGAGGTATCAGACTCCTTCGAGGGCGTTGGTATCCACTCGAAAAATTGTTGTCGAGGGCGTTCGTATCTACTCGACAAATTGCTGTGGAGGTATCAGACTCATTCGAGGGCGTTGGTATCCACTCGAAAAATTGCTGTCGAGGGCATTAGTATCCACTCGACAAATTGCTGTGGAGGTATTAGACCTCTTCGAGGGCGTTGTTATCCACTCGAAAAAATTGTTGTCGAGGGCGTTAGTATCCACTCGACAAATTGTTGTGGAGGTATCAGACTCCTTCGAGGGCGTTGGTATCCACTCAAAAAATTGTTGTCGAGAGCGTTAGTATCCACTCAACAAATTGCTGTGGAGGTATCAGACTCCTTCGAGGGCGTTGATATCCACTCGAAAAATTGCTGTCGAGGGCGTTAGTATCCACTCCACAAATTGCTATGGAGGTATCAGACTCCTTCAAGGGCGTTGGTATCCACTCGAAAAATTGCTGTCGAGGGCGTTAGTATACACTCGACAAATTGCTGTGGAGGTATCAGACTTCTTCGCCTCTCGGATAACTAAGACCCTTTGAGCGAGAAATTGTTGTTTGTTTATTTGTTTTAATTAAAAGTTTTTGTTTTGTGAGTTTGTCTTATTTTGTTTGGGTTTGTTCTTGCTTTGTTTTGGTTTGTCTATGCGTTTGAGATTTGTTTAGAGTTCATTTAGATTAGTTTGGTTTAGATTTGCTTTGTTACGTGTCCAGGTGCAGCGTTTAGGTTAAGTGTGTTTCTTATGTTTGTTTCGTTGTCGAGAGTGTATTATTGACATTGATTTGTGAATATTTCATTGTGATTTTGTTCGTTTTAAAGGTTCCATGTTTTATGTGTGTCGAATTTTGAGTTTGTTTGCTTTGTTGTCGCCTGTACCGGGCCAGTTAGGCACGCACCTGTCTACGCCCTAGTCTTCAGGCGCCAAGCCCCCAGCGCGCCAGATTTCAGGCGCGTCGCTTGGGGCGGTCCGTTTTTAGCGTTCCGGGTCTGTTTAAGTGAACAAAAATCGGGGCGATTGTTTTATTTCACCATATTCAAACGCGTCGTCCCCCTCACCCCAACCTCGACTTCTCGACTTTTCTTGCAAGTTTTGTTTCGATTTCCGCTATTTACGACGATGTCGACTCCGGGTTAGTGCTCTTTACTTGTTTAATGTTGGTTTAGCTTGATTTGATTGATTATTTGTTTGTTTTAAACCCTAGAAAATCGATTTGGGTGTTTTTTATTTACTAAGTTTCGATGCTTGTGCTCAATTTTATTGTTAAATTAAGGTTGATTAGAGCTTGTTGAAGTAGTTATAATCTTGATAAGGATGTTCGAGGTGCGACAATGGCCTCTTATGGGAATCACTACTACAAAACATCAAATAGACAACTGGCAATAGACATCTAATATTGTTAACAACTGATGTATAATTTATAGACAACTGTTTTTTTTGACAAACAGTTGTCTATATATTAATCTCAGTTGTCTATTAACTTATTGTAGACCACTATCAATTGATGGATACCCGACATATATCAGCTTGTTAAGTATCTAAACAATTGGAAAACCCTAAAATCTAAACAACTTAAACAAAATACGGAGTCCTCTTAAATTGAAACCCAAAATCACCCAGTCATTCGCGCCATCCTTCACAACTGAAACCCTAAATAAAAAACCCCTAATTCATCCCCAGACGCCCTCCTTCGCTGGTGAGTCCCCTCCCCTAATTCTCTGCTCATCTCCTCTTCTACGTGGGCAAAACATTGATATTTCCGAAGTTATACCTGCAGTAAATTCATAGCGATTGATTGTTCCGTCATTGGCGGCTTCTACAACTTGTAAGTGACTTTGTAATTTTGCCACATACTCAATTCTTAGTTCGACGAAATTGAAGGAACCGTTTGCTCAATTAGCGGCCAATCATGCTTATTTTGACGCTCAATTTCGATTACACTCTTCGCTGCTCCAAAAATACGTGTTGCGGAAGTCGGTCTATCAACGCTAAGCACATGTCTCAGCTCGTCGATTCTAATGATAAGTGGTTATTCATCGTCGATACTTACGCTCTGGTAATTCCTCTTTTTCTCCTAGTTTTTGTGTTCTTTGGACTCAATTTGTGAAAAGAAATCGATTGATGTAACAGGTGAGGAATTTAGAAGCGCAAGGATTTCCACCAAAGCAGGTGCAATAACGAAGGTGTTGAATGATAGTCTTGAGAGTGTTGCTTATTTATTTGTCACCAAACCTGAAATGCATAATGTATGTTTGTTTCCCTGTTCTAATTCGCATTCTTGAGCTTGAGTTATTTATGTTAACTTTGAACTACTCACCGTTTTGATTTTACGAATTTGAGTTTAAAAAAAAGACAGGTACAGTTTGGAGTGGATTGAAGGTAGTACTATTTATCAATACTGTCCTAGGGCTTTTAGGGATACCTTGACATGTGGGTTTTTTTTATGAGTGGTTAATGGTTAGGTCATGAGACATTCGAGATCAACTTATAATTGTTGTCGGAGAAAATATTATATTCTATTTTGACAACTGATTCATTTTTATTCTTTCTTCCACGTAACTTCCCCTTGACAAGCCATTGTTTGTACAAGGAAAGGAACTTTTGCTGCGTTTTCACTGATCACACTATGGGTAAAACTGTGTGTATCTGACTGTTTAGATTTTCGTAGGTGGGGACGTGGGCAATTTTGTGATTCTTGGTCAAGTTATATGGATAACCTCTTTGAAACTTCTGAGTTTTTATAAAATTCCAATGTTATTGATCCTTTTTTTGCAGTAGTCAGAGAAATGTAGAAAGATGCGTCCAAGTTTTAAAGTGTTTTCTAATGTTTTTCAGGTGTTCTTTTGATAATTTTTTAATCAAACATTTGATTCTATTTATCTAGGCAAAACTCATCAACAACCTGCTCTATTGCCTACTGAGATAAGGCTTACTTGATTGAAGGTTGATAATGTTAACAGGCCATAGTTGCCGGGACCTTGGTCAATTTGGCCACAATTTTGAGTGTTCTCTCAATCCGTGTAAGTGATCATTTTTAGAATTCTACAGTTTTTCATTGCCACTTAACATAAGCGTCAAACTCAAATAATCGAATCTACTTGCCCAATTCAGGTGCCTACTATTACTGCTTTCACAGTCTGTCCACTTTTCGGCCTTCAGGCCTTATTAGGTGTTCTTAAGGTCAAGAGATTGGATCAAAGAGAGGAATTAATTACAGGAACTGCTTAAACAGAAGGTTAGCGAATCTCTTGCTGTATATGGTTAATTAAGATGTGAATCATTTTCCCACGCCACGGACGATGCTATCTGAATTTTGGTCGTAAAACAAAAAACAAAAAAATGGGGATAGCTGAAATTTATTATCCAATGAGTTTACGTAGATTTTTTTCCAGGTATCATCGTTGTGTAGATTGAAAATCAAATGTCCGTGTTACGACTGACTCTTTAACTACTGTTCAATTGTGTCGTAGGTGATGAACATACTCACAGGTTGCTCTGTTTCCATGGTGATGATCATTACCTTCGCTCCAAGTCACAATGCTCTGCTTTCAGTCGTTTATAAACTGCATTTCGCTCGACAATATATTATATGTGAGACGAACGTCTCACCGAGTTGCTCTTAACGTAATGCACCACCCAACATTCATCAAGGCATACAACTCCACACTTTCAGATACGGAGTCGTTCCCTCAACAAACCCACCTTACTCTTCACTCCCTACCCATTCTTTCTTCATTTTCCATTTTTGTGGTGAGTTTATTTTATTTTCTCAAAACTTCCCATTTCCCTGTTATTTTTTAGCTTTAGTTTTGAATAATAATCTGTCCCCTGTTTTGGTCATCAAAATTGAAAAACCATGTGCTTAACATACAGTTAACATGCATGACATTTGGTGGTGCTGCTGCTCCCTTCCCTTGTGAATTGTGAATTGTGATGATGAATCATGGTTCAGTAAAAACTTTACTCACAAAAACCCAACAGCTTTATTTACTTTCTCCCCTTGATATAAGCAACTTAATTAAGAAAAATAAAATGAAATTGTGCATTGGAATTGGAAATGAAGTTGACTTTACCATTCATTTGTTGACATTAAAATCTATGGACTCTCAACAAATAAAGACTCATGCACATACATACATACATACATCAGTAATCTGTAGGGTAATCTGTAGGTTTTCTTACCAATCTAATTAAGTCAGATTTCTCTAATTTTCTTTCTCAAAATATTTCTTCTTACATGCATAAATTTTCTACCCACTTCATAATTTTAGACCTTACTTTTGGCATAATTTGCATCAAAGTTTCAATCTTTGTATTACTAAATTATAAAAATATAGTTGGAATTTGAGAGTGTAGTAGGAGTAGTGTTTCTTTTTCTGTGTTGTTATGGAGGCTGCTTTATGGAGGCTGCTTTATGGAGGCTGTTTGTTGTTTTGTACTTGTAAGTTTGTTGATTGCTGGAGAGTCAACTGTCAATGTTCAACCCCTTTTTTGTAAGATTAACACATAATTAAGGACTAAAATGAAAAAAGTCCAAATTTTCAAGGGTTTTAGTTGATTCAGATGATGATGAGTATTGGTTGTTCCTCTGAAATTGTGGGCTTGGACTATTTTTAAGCGTTTTTATATAGAATGTATGATGTGCCCGCGAAAAACTTCTTTTTTCATTTGTACGACTCTTACACTTTGTTATACTTGTTGCAATATAGTCGGCTCCTCATGCTCGGAAAATAGAGTGCGGTTATTACATGATGAGATATATGATTGAAATTGTTACTCATTCTGATTTGAAGAGAACCGTCAATGAGGTAAGACTTGGGTTTTCACACATTCTCTTGTTTCAATCATTTGTTTTATGCACAATTGAAACGAAATAATTAGTTCATTTATATTATTGATTTTGTAGCATTTCAACGATATGATGCCATATTCTCATGAAGATATTGACGAGGTTCGTGGATTATGGGCGGATTATTTTCTTAATAATTAGTCGCATATGATGCATCGGATTACCTTATGTGAACAAGGTGTTAGTTGGATTATAGTTTTAGGTACTTTTGGACATTGGATTATGGTTTTATGTGTACCTTTTAAATTTTGGAGGTTGGATAATGATTTTGTGTACTTTCAGATGATTTTGGATGTTGAATTTTGTAAAAATGTAGCTTCTTTTGTACAATTATTCGCTATGGTATTCATTTTTTTATGGTTTGTTAATATGTACGTATTTCAGAATTGTTAAAAAACATAAAATATGTATACGTGTATAAGCATTGTTTATAAGAGTGATAGACAACTGTTATTTCATAAAACAGTTGTCTATATACGTAATAGACAACTGTTGTTTTAGAAAAACAGTTGCCTATATACATAATAGACAACTGTTGTTTTAAAAAACAATAGACAACTGTTCTAAAACAGATGTCTATGCTCAGAGTAATATACAACTCCAAACTACTCAACTGTTGTAAGTCAGCTGTCTATTGCACAAAAAACAGTTGTCTATTTGATGTTTTGTAGTAGTGAATGTGTTTGGAATGCTAGGGTTTAAGGGTCGTTTCTTGATTATTCCCGTATTTGTTTTCATAGTTTTGTTCAAATAGTGTTTACGAGGATGTGGGTAACTCTCTTGTCAATTCTTATGGGCTAGAACGATCTTTAGGACCTTCCGTGAGGTTTTGTGTGTCTTAAGACGGACCAAAAGGTGTCGTAATGATGCCGGATTTTCCGGAAACTACTTCCATCGTAACCGGGATCGAAAATGTGTGCTAGAGGCTTTCTTGGAATTTTGATATCCTTATCCGAAATTTTGACCTTATTTTGACCTGTTTAAGCTGATTTAGCCTGACTAGGGTTACGCTTTTTTTTTGCTTTTGGTTTTGTTTACAGCTAGAGATGGTACTGAGCGTCCCGAGGGAACTTCCTCGGTTGGTGCTAGTGCTAGTGCTAGTGCTAGTGTGGAGGTTGCCGGTGCTAGTTCGCAGACTCCCCGAGGGATTCGCAGGAGATATAGAAGTATTTTGTCTCAACGTCGCGACCCCGAGACTATTAATGAGGCTGAATTCGATAGAGTGAAGAAGCGTAAGCTTCTGGAGACGGTTGCTAGGAGGGCTCACGTTTCGGTTCCTGTACCGAAGGACGAAGAGGTTGTTTATGAAGATCCCGAGTGGGCTCGGGACTGGGATGGTCATCAACAGACGTTTCATCTTGACCTTCACATTTCTCACCGTGTCGTGCGGGGTCTAGTGAGTGTCCTATTCGTGCTTATTAGTTATGTCTCAGGTTTCATTTTTTGGCTCGGGTTAGGTTAGGTTTGTTATGTTTATCCTTGCATTGTTTTGGTTTGCAGCCCCCAGGTCCGATGAGGAATTTTTCGGGTTTTACTGTGTGTCTTGATATCTATTTTCAGAAGTTGACCCCTATGGTAAAGAGGATTATCGAGAGAACCGCTCTAGGTCCTGTGGTTGGGCAGTGGGTTAGATTGGTAGGTTGCAAGACTAAGTGCAACTTTATGGTGATTAGAGCGATGATAGATCGCTTCCACGATACTACCTCGACCTTCCACATGGATTTTGGGGAGGTCGGGATGACCCTAGAGGATTTTGGTATGATTAGCGGTCTGCCCTGGGGTCCGGATAGGATTAGGTGGGTTGCCGAAGGCCCTAGTCTAGATAGCGATGAGGTGCGGGGCCTCATTGGGGTTAGTTTACCGCGTGAGGCATAAAATACACCTCATGCTTGGGTGAGTTCTTATATCACCGACCACTTCGAGCGAGTGGCGGTGCTGAAGGGTCGGGAACCCAACACGCCGGAGCAGGATGCCCGGTTGTGGTTGTGGAACTTCCTAGGGTCGACCCACTTCTCGGACAAGGGCGAGAGGTTCAGTACTAGCATTTTGCCTTTCCTGGCTGAGCTGACTCAGCTAGGGCGCTACGATTAGGTGATCGCGGCTTTCGCGGAGATGACTCGCTGTCTGCAAGTCATGGTGAGGCCGCTGGTGATAGAGTCAGCCTCGGCTGTGCCCATTGTGGGTTCGGGCCTTATACTGGAGGTTAGCTACTATTCTCCCCTTTGTATATTGAATTCCTATTTGGTCTTGGCCTAGTGTTGCTAAGTGTATTATGGGTTTGTTGTAAGCTTGGATCTACTCCTACTTCCCGTGTTTGGCACCCAAGATGGTACGGGTGTACCCAAAGAGATTTCCGGCGGGGATCGAGTGGAGGCTTGCTCAGCCTAAGAGCACAATCAACCCTTACCAGTCGGAGAATCCGTTAGTTAACAAGCTACGCGTTGAAGATGTAAGTTTCCTTATTTTCTTTTTATGGCTTATTTTGCTCAATAGCCCCCAACGTTCGGGATTTACTAGGATGTTGGTTTTGTTAACGTAGTTTGTGGCCCGCCCTTGGGCTGATTACGAGGGCGTGCCGGAATATGTGGCTACGGAGCTGAGGCCTAGAAGTTATAGGAGGATGCTCCTTCCTGCGTTATTTCGCCCGGTTTGGTATCTAGGCGAGCGACTGGTGCATCAGTGTCTGTACGACGTCTTCAGGGTACCGGTTGATCCTCCCCGGACCATGTTCAGACTACCGACCGCCGCAGAGGTCCTCGAGGATAGGGACGGAGAGGGAGGCGATACACTCTTGGTGCCTGGTGCCTCCTATCTATCTCACGTCACCCGGCGGTTAGCTTGGTATCGCCTTGTGGTAATGTCCTTATTCTCGGTTATAAGGTTTGCTTTGCGGTTTATTGCTTCTTTGCCCTCTGACCGGCCAGTCTGTTGTCTTCTCAGTTGGCCGGTCCGGCTGATGAAATTCAGCCCCCAGATTTTCCCCTGACGCTACTTAGGGTGGATGCGGCTGGGATACCCTTTACTGAGTCCCTCCTCCCGTGTTCTGCTGTGGAGATGGATGCCGGGATTGAATGGCGTGACCGGGTGTACCGGGTGAGTTTTTTTTTGCTTCGGGTTCGGGTTCGTGTTCTAAGAGCTAGGGTTGGTTTGCCTAACTTCTATGGTTTCATCTCTTAGGTTTCCTCGGCTTGCCATCAGCGGTTGTGGCAGGCCGCCAACTGCTTCCGGGCCTATGCCTCGAGGGTTTCCCGTGGCACTTCGTGGCTTCGCTCGGTGAGTTTACGTGACTAGGGTGATTCTCTAGGCTGTTGGCGTACTTTCCTAATATATAAGTGTATTTGCAGGACGTCCCGGATATGGTGGGACAGCTGGAGACTCGGGTGACCGAGCTCGAGGCGAGGGAGGTTCCGGCACAACGGCTCCTGCAATCTCGGGCTGATGAGATCGCCTTCCTAAAGGAGCAGTTGGCTCGATCTCGGGGCGAGATCTCAGCACAAGGTGAGGCTAGTCATCGGATCGAAAAGGGTGGCTGAGGCTACGACTGCTACCGAGGAAGTTGGTGGAGTCCCCGAGACAGCTACCCTAGACATGCTGTCGAGGATGGATGGTAGTGAGTCTCCTCTTATAGACCTGGAGGACCTAGGTTTAGATGACCAGCTTTGTGATATTGTGATTGTCGTCGGCGCGGCTTCTAGGGGTCCTTCCTAGCCTCGATTTGTATAAGGATTTGTATATTTGCTTTAGATTCTTAGTATTTGAATTGGTCGGATTAGTCCTGCATTTTTGTTTGACGAATTGTTCACCTAGATTAACAAATAATCACTTTTTGTGTTTGTTTGTTTTGCGTTTTGACCTAGTTTAGGGTGCGTTAGCGTTGCACAGAAATATGAAAACACTTCTTTTCGGTTTGAAATGTGTTAGTTTGAGCCGGGAATTGGATCAGGTAGTAAGTCGATTAAAACGTTTTCACTCGAGATGAAAAAATGTTAACGTAAAACATTAACGTATTTTAACCGAGTATATTAGGAGATGAGTGCTGTTGCTTTGACATTCGGAACGAAATCGAAGTTTTGAAATTCGGGCAATTTTGAAAAAAGTTAGACCACTTTTTGCGTGCTCTTAATATTGCCTTGTTAGGCTACAGACGCGACCTGACGATAACCGTTAAAAGGCTACAACACGCCTAGGTGGGGTAGCTTATTCCGCTAAAAAAATGCCTAAGCCCCGAGCGTCCGACGGGTGGGTTCGCGTTCTTCGGCTTCTGGGGCGGGTTTTAGTGATTTCGGGAGGTCGTTCCCGATGTCCGAGGTTGTCAGATGTGAGAGAAAGGTTAAATATTGTGGAGATGATTGTACTACAGAATAAGGAAGTTATGTGGGCTAATGTTGCTAAGTGCGTGACCAAAGACGGCGTTGCCGATCCTAGTATTTGTCAGTTCATCTAAACGGGCCGAGACCGACAAGACTCATATTGAATATGTGAGTGAGAAGGGGAAGTAGGATTTGTTGGGCTCGCTTTTGGCTGGGGCGGTGGAAGCTTGTGTTAGGAGGGGTCGATGGTGAAAGACCCGAGCAAGCATACCTGAATGGCAAGGAAAGGAAAAGTTGGACCGGTAGAGCCCAACCGTTTAGTACTATGTTGTATTTTTGACATTGTGTGGTGTAATAACACTAGTTTTTGTGGGGTTATACTTGACGCGTTGTCGTTTCTCGGGGTAGCCGAATTTTGGATATTTGATGTAAAGTGTCTCGACAAAGGCTTGATTTGATTGATTTTGCATTAATGAGAAGCAAATTTATTTATTTATTTACTTTATTTTTATTTTCGTGGTGGCTCGCAACTCGATTCTTCATTTTGCCCGGAGTGCCCTTTCGGGTTTTCACTCCGTCCTCGGCTCACCTTTGTTTTGTCTTTTTTCTTTGTGTTTTTCTTTGTTTTTTTTGTTTTTTCAACGACGGCTCGCAACTCGTTTCTTCATTTTGCCCGGGGTGCCCTTCCGGGTTTTCACCCCGTCCTCGGCTCGTCGTTTGTGCTTCGTTATTTTAAAAATCACTCATTGACCGGGTCGTGGGGAGAGTCCCGGTTTGTACATGAATCGATTAATCGATTTTGTTTGTTCGGTCGTTTGGTTGTACCCGGGGATGGGTTGCCTACGTATCCGTGTTCGGATGGAATCAAACCATGTTCGTAGTTCTTTTTAGATGTGAGTGATTTTGCTTTAGACTCGTTATGCCAATTATCGATGTGAGATGTTTAGAGTGTATTCACATGGGCTTTCACCTTAGCTAAAAATTAATGTGAAATGGTCGGGTGTGACCCCTTGAAAGTGACAACTATCGAGATACCGTGTTTGGGTCAGGGTGACTGGCTTGGATGATTTTGGAATGTGGAGCTAGGTAGTGAGTGGCTCTGATGAACTGAGATCTGGAGCTTGATTTTTTGTGGAGTTAAGGCTATGGGGTTGCGGTTTCGTAATGTGGTAGGAAAGGGGAAACTGAGTAAAAATGACTCAGACTTCAATCGGGTGGTTTGTAAATTACATGGGATCTGACTTCCATGTCTGGCCCTAACGGTTGGGATTATCCTATTGAGCTTGAATCCTCAAAATTCCGGACTGTCTCCTAACAGGTGTCTTGGGAAGGTCTTTAGGGTTGTAATGTAGGGAGGCTAGTATTTGGGTGCTAGCTGACTGGCCTGTTCATTTTTCTTTTTTTTTGGTGAAATGTGGGTAATTCATTCATCAAAAATAGTAGTTACATGACATATTCTATACAGAGACAGTATAAAACACAAAAACACTCGAGACAAGGGGTAGCTAGCACCTTCAACTCGATCAAAAGCTAATTCCTATCTGTCTAAAATAGTGTAAATCGGTATCAGTAACTTTGTCCTTAGCTCTCAACTTAATCTGTCTCCTGGCATCACCTATGATACGTAAAGCCAGCTTTGTTGGATGATCAATATACCCCTCCAATCGGGCTTTGTTCCGTTGATTCTAAGTCACATAGTAACAGGCCACAAGAATAGCACCGTGCAATTTCCGATGCTGCTGGTGCATATCTCCATCAATATATTCGTCAGGCTGATATTGCATCCAATAAGATCAGCAACAATCCGCATAAGTCTTCTACTGAATTGGCACTCAAAAAAGAGATGGTCCACCGTTTCAGTGGCATTACAGCAAAGGCAACAATCATCATTGTCAATGCAGCCATGCCGGAACAGCTTATCCATCACATTAACTCCTCCATTCAAAATCAGCCAAGTTATGACAGCTTGCTTAGGGAGAGCCCAGCGATTCCACACGAACTTAGTCCAAGGCGGAGGATTATGAGCAGGAAGGAGCCATCCATAACCACTCTTAATCGAGTAGCCATTCGGATCCAACTCCTATACTCCATTATGAAAGCCTTGTTTAAGAGTTTCCTTCGTCTTGCATATGGACTTCCAAGTCCACGAACAATCAGCAGGGGGGAGTACTCGTGCCTAACCTGCTGTTTTATGTATATAGAAGAGACCCATTTCACCCACAGGCTGCTTCTATCTTCATAAATCCAGCTAACGAGTTTGCCCACAGCTGCCACATTCCAGATGGAAGCTCTCTTAATGCCAAGCCCCCCAAGTTGCTTAGGGAGAGTGACCTTATCCCACGAAATTAGAGGAGTCCTTGTGTATTCACAATTCCCGTCCCAAAGATAGTTTCGGCATATTGCTTCAATTCTTTTGATAGTGTGCTTGGGAATAATAAATATTGTGGCCCAATAGTTATAAAGGGTGTTAAGAACAGACGAGATCAGCGTTATCCTTCCTGCATAGGACAACTTTCTCGCCCCAAGGCCCGTGATGCGATTAATAATCTTTTCGGCCAAGATACTGCATTCCTGTTTGCTTAGTTTACCCGGCTGGATTGGGACTCCCAAATAACGAATCGGCATATTGCTTCGTTAATGCCTGTTCATTTTTCTTTTTCTCTTTTTTATTTTGCTTTTTGTTCGGACTTTGCACTTAAAGTCGAATTGGATGATTGGGGGTTTCATTTGACCGTTGATTTTGGTCTTGATCATTGAATTGGGCCGGTTTAATTTGGCCTTGGTTTCATTCTTTCTTTGGCTCCTTTTGGCCATTTCAGACCCTCCTTTTTTTTTCTTTTTTGTCAGACTAGCACCTATGGTAGGAATTGGTCGATCTTTATTTTAGGGATGTTTATTGTGGGAAATGGGTTTGCCTTCCGTCTTTGATCACAAGCTAAGAGACTATCTAAATTTGTCATAGGATTCGGGAATGCTCATCCTATGGGATAGTTTGTGACTTTCTATACCAGACATGGAATAGGTAAAAGCAAAGAACACGAGATTTTAGTTCTTGTAATTCCTCGTTGTTTCCGGGTATGTTTGATTGTTATCGATAAATGGCATAGTATCGAGTCGTAAGCAAGAAAGTACATTATTAAATCAAGCGATTGTCGAGGCATATCATAAAGGAAGAAAAGTTTATTTCTCTTTATTGATAGTAATAAGCGGGCTACGTGTCGGTGATATTTTTTTTGGGGAGGTGGAGGACAGATCCCCTCACACCTCCTGACTCAATGCGAGAAACGAAAAGACATTTGTTATATTACTAGGTCTAGGCCCTAAGACGAACTAGACTCTGACTCAGACACAGATTTACTCGTCTCGGTGGATGACCGTGAGTTGTCGGCATCTTCCTCGATAGTCAGGGCATTCGCCTCTATAGGGTCGCGGCAAAATTTGATGCGTGTCGTTTCCGCAGTCAAAATTAAAATTTATAAACACTACTAACTCTACGGTAGATAGGGTAAGTAGAGATCGATCCCACAGAGACTGACGTTATTATCTAAGACGATTTATTATTTAATAGTATAAATATATATAAAGGGGGGTTTTGTCTGTTTTGGAAACGAAACTAATAAAGTAAAAACATAACAATAAATAAGTAATTAATCATAACAATATTCGAGACATGCAATATACGATATAGTCGGGGTAATCATCGATTCAATTAATTAGACTCAAATAGATCGGTAACTATTTAATCCCTTGTAAGCAAGTAAATTAACAATTTTATCTTTCTTACTCGTTAAACTCCGTTAACCACGCAAGTTTAATCCTAACTAAATTAGATCGACTCAACCATGTAAGCACGTATCAAGTCAATAAATTTAATCGCGTTAAGAACACCAATCAATTGAATTATATAGAACCAGAAAGCTGCAATTAAATATAACTCAATTATCATACACAATTCTAGTAGTTAAATTAGACCAGTAAGCTGCAACCTAACTTAAAATACAATTAATTTAACAAACGACTCATGTAAATAATGTAGGTGATCAGGCTAAAATAATAAACATGAAAACAACAGTCAAATTGTGAATTTCATACGAATATCAAAGTACTAATTAAACGTTAAAACAATAACGTAATCTCATAACTCATTGACAGTAATCGGTACATTACATGTTCGAATAACTGTAAAATTAAACAAAATAACTAATTAAACGATAAATAAACTAAATAAGATAGATAGATACAACCGTTAGATAATTTAGGAGTAGAATAATTGATCGCGTCCCGCATTACATTCCGGTTGAATTTGTACCGACCTTGGCCATGAAGGCCAAAGCCTTCGCCCTATTCCTATGTGTGTGTTGCGGCTCCTTCTTCTCTCCTCTTCTCTTCTCTCATTAAAGCCCTAATGCCTTCTTTTATAGTGTTAATTTGGCCTTAGTGAATTTATTCTTTACTTAATTAATTGATCTTCTTCTTTCCTTTTTACACCGGATTCTCTTTTCTTATTTGTCTATAATGGGTTGATGGTCTCAAGCTTAATTTCGACCCATTAAATGATATAATTTTGATTTTGCTCTCTTTAACAAAGTTGTTCATCTCGAACTTAGCTTTTCAATGCATTTTGATTCGCATTATTTCGACATCGTATGAGTGTGATATTGTCATCTTAAGACAGACCTGCAAACTTACATACGATTTTAGTAGTCTTTTTCATGTATATATATTAAATAAATAAAATATATATTAAATACTCAATTTAGCACCAAAAATACTATAAGGCCGATAATATATCAAAAGTTACCAAAGTTATAACGTTTTAGCTCAAATATACAAAGACGACATAGAAAATATAATATTAAAGGGGTAAAAATATGCCTAAATATTGACTTATCAAATTCCCCCACACTTAGTCCGTTGTCGTCCTCGACAATGAGAACTGACGAGCTAAAACAAATAAGCAAAACATTAACCTTAAAAATATTTTAGACTAACCAAATTAGGTACGATCGACGACAAACTAAAAATATTTTATAAGTTAGTAAGTTAGTAAAGTTAATGAAACAAATTACGAGTTAGATTAGCAACTAATATATACATATATTTCTCCTCCACTATAAACTATTCAATTAATTAATTTAACAACATATAACATTTTAAATCGCTTCTAAATCAAAATTAGAAATAAACTCTGTTAGGAAATAAGTGCCTAGCAATTGTCCTTTTGGACCTTGAATTGATTTGTTCCTGATATCTTTCCTAAAGTTGATCTTCTTATTTTGGTAAATAAGATTGTTTGGTTTTAGGAAAGATTAGCCTTGGTTTCCTAATTAGTTTAGGTAGCTAGTTTAGGTGGAATAATACTATATAAAGACCTGACTAGTTTCTAGGTTAATTAGGACAGAGAGATGATTTGACAGCACAATATAGATGACTGATTTGAGAGGGTATTATTGAGGGAAAAACTTCGTTTGTTCCGAGTCTCTATTATTTGGTGGTTCTATTGATCTCGTCTTCGTTGGAGACCGTTAGAGTTTGTTCGGATCTTGGTTGACCGCAAGATGGTTTGTGCTTCGTCTCGTCGGTGAGTTCGTCGCAGGCCGACTCAGTCTGGGTAGTCTCTTTCCAGTTTGAGATTACTATCTGGTTGGTAGAATTGGTAGTACTTTTGGCTTTAGCTGTGAGCTATTAAGCGCGTGTATTACAGTCTACTGTTGTACTATTATCTCGACAATAGTGAATTTGGTCTCCTTGTCGGTGTGGACGTAGCCAGTGAGTTTGCTGGTGAACCACGTAAATCTGTGTGTCAGTTTATTATTGTTTGCTATTTGTTTTGTTCTTCTCGCATAATTAACAAACCGTTGGTAACGGGATGCCTCCGTTACAACAAACTCGTTATCCTTCCCACTTATCTAACTACCTTCAAAAAATTGGGTAAGAATTGACTCAAGAAGACGGGTTTCAGCAGTTTAAGGTCTTAGGGGGAAGGGGATCTACTTTCGGTACATTCCTATTACCAGTTCAGTACGAGGATCGTTCTCCCGAGCACATAAGGCAAACTAGACACCTCGTCTCTCTTTTTCTGCTCTTATTTATTATTATTTTTCTTTCTTTTTCTTTGCTTTATTTTTTTTCTTCAGTTTTTTTTATTTTTTTCAATCATTTTTTTTTTACATTTTTTTCCAAGATCGAGTGACCCATGTAGCGAGCCTTTATTTAACCAATGACTCCCGCCCACTCGGATAAGGCATTAGGCATTCTCCCAATCCCATTAGGACTAGGTTCCCCTCGGATTTACTAACTCGAGTCACAAGACCAACTCACTCACTTTTGAGGCATCTAATCTTCCTTATAGCCCTAATTAGGAGTCACCTACGAAAGTAAATTAATTGAAACAAGACCGGCTTACCGCTCGTACCTCCAGAGTCAACGAAAAAAAAATAGTTAAGGTAGCTAAAACAAGTGGTATTCTTTATAATTTATTTGTAACTTAAATTTAAAAGAGACTTAAAATACCATCTATTACTAAATAAATTAATCCAAGTCTCATCGGGAGGAAAAATAAATGCATACACAAAAACGAATTTTTAAGTTAGTAACAGTTAAAGTTAGAGTTAATATTTTTTTTTTTTAAAAAAATGTTAGATTAGAATTTGTCGTCGACTTCCCTATTCTAGCTAGTCGAATAAAAACAAAGTTTTTTTAACAATAAGCTCCATTTATTCAAAATTTTCCACTTTTTTCCGCAAGAATTAAATTTTGCATTTTTTTCCGTAAGAATTAAGCACTCCCCCACACTTAAACTCAACATCGTCCTCGATGTCAAAAATAGACATTGAGAACTTAAACATTAAGCATATAGAAAAAATAAGAGGGTGGAGGGACTTAGCGGATTCCAATTATTCGGTAGGTTGGTGATATCATGTTACTTGGACACAAAAAATATCATTGTTCCCTTGTTTTTCCATGCTCCAAGCGAAATAATCAACCCGACACTAACTCAAAAGTCCTTTTCAATCTGCAAAATATAAGATTAAGCAAGGAAAGTAAAGCACAAAGGAAACAAAACACACATATCATCGATAGGGAAAATAATAATAATAAAAAAAAACCTATAATAATCAAATTAATAAATTAAATATTTTTTTGGGCAACCGACACTATTAACATCTCCTTACAAAGGTTGCGAAACTTAGGGAGGCACTTAAGCCGACGCAACTAATAAAACAAAAATATACTAGTAATAATAAGGGTAATAATAATAAGCAGATAACGTCTAAGACAATAAACAATCAGTCCCCGGCAACGACACCAAAATTTGATACGTCTCGTTTCCGCAGTCAAAATTAAACTTATAAACACTACTAACTCTACGGTAGATAGGGTAAGTGGAAATCAATCCCACAGAGATTGACGTTATTATCTAAGACGATTTATTATTTAATAGTATAAATATATATAAAGGGGGGTTTTGTTTGTTTTGGAAATAAAACTAATAAAGTAAAAACATAACAATAAATAAGTAATTAATCATAACAATATTCGAGACATGTAATATACGATATAGTCGGGTTAATCATCGATTCAATTAATTAGACTCAAATAGATCGGTATCTATTTAATCCTTTGTAAGCAAGTAAATTAACAATTTTATCTTTCTTACTCGTTAAACTCCGTTAACCACGCAAGTTTAATCCTAACTAAATTAGATCGACTCAACCATGTAAGCACGTATCAAGTCAATAAATTTAATCGCGTTAAGAACACCAATCAATTGAATTATATAGAACAAGAAAGCTGCAATTAAATATAATTCAATTATCATACAAAATTCTAGTAGTTAAATTAGACCAGTAAGCTGCAACCTAATTTAAAATACTATTAATTTAACAATCGACTCATGTAAACAATCTAGGTGATCAGGCTAAATTAATAAACATGAAAACAACAGTCAAATTGTGAATTTCATACGAATATCAAAGTACTAATTAAACGTTAAAACAATAACGTAATCTCATAACTCATTGTCAGTAATAAGTACATTACATGTTCGAATAACTGAAAGATTAAACTAAATAACTAATTATATGATAAATAAACTAAATAAGATAGATAGATAGATACAACCGTTAGATAATTTAGGAGTTGAATAATTGATCGTGTCCCGCATTACAATCCGGTTGAATTTGTACCGACCTTGGCCATGAAGGCCAAGGCCTTCGCCCTATTCCTATATATGTGTGTGTTGCGGCTCCTTCTTCTCTCCTCTTCTCTCATTAAAACTCTAATGCCTTCTTTTATAGTGTTAATTTCGCCTTAGTGAATTTATTCTTTCCTTAATTAATTGATCTTCTTCTTTCATTTTTACACCGGATTCTCTTTTCTTATTTGTCTATAATGGGTTGATGGTCTCAAGCTTGATTTCGACCCATTAAATGATATAATTTTGATTTTGCTCTCTTTAACAAAGTTGTTCATCTCGAACTTAGCTTTTCAATGCATTTTGATTCGCATTATTCTGACATCGTATGTGTGAGATATTGTCGTCTTAAGACAGACCTGCAAACATACATACGATTTTAGTAGTCTTTTTCATGTATATATATATTAAATAATTAAAATATATATTAAATACTCAATTTAGCACCAAAAATACTATAAGGCCGATAATATATCAAAGGTTACCAAAGTTATAACGTTTTAGCTCAAATATACAAAGACGACATAGAAAATATAATATTAAAGGGGTAAAAATATGCATAAATATTGACTTATCAGTGGGAACAACCGACGGTGTCGCCGGGGACAGTGTGAACGCTAAAAGGATTTGTGGTATTGTTAGGTTTTTCGGGCGGAGGGAGAGGGATAGTCCCATTTTCGATCATATCTTGTATGGCATGTTTGAGCCGAAAGCAAGATTCGGTATCATGCCCGTTACCTTGGTGATATAGGCAATAAGCATTAGGGGTCCAACTTTTGCTTCGTCTGCCGAATGGTGGGTCCGGATTGAAACCCAAAGGTGAGAGTAACCCTTGATCGACTAGGTACTTAAAGGCTTCGGTGTAAGATGAGTTGATTGGGGTGAACTTTTTCGGTGACCTTCCTACTTTGTTTGATGTGGCCTTGTGAGGTCTTGGTATTCCTTCTGTATCGACTTTAGGAAGCCCCGATTGGGCGGAGCATTGGGATAATCTATCCTGGGTAGGATTTTGGGCATGGTAATTGTTCAGGTTGGCGTTTGTATAGCTTTCGGTGTCTCTACTCTCAAGGAAACTGAGGCGGCTATCGATGTAACGGACGGATAAAGTCAAACGGGTTACGATGGTGTGGTGACCTCGTTGGTGACGTGAAGGGGTGTGCTGCCACATGTGTGTGTTGGGAATCCGACGATGGCAGCAGTGTAAAAGCCCTTTTTTTTTAAAGGGAAATGGTTCTTTAGGGAAACCGTTTTTAAAAAAAAGGATTTCGTGATGCTTCTATCGAGACTGCTATTAATTAGTTAGTTCAATATTTGCGGTATACGTGATGCCCGTGGCAGAGCGTGAAGTCTAACGATGGTGTTTTAAAGGTGTAACCAAATCCTTATCAAAGAACTTAGGTGATGAATAATGTCTTTAGAAAAAACTTTCAAAATGAGTGATCCACGTTTGTCGGTTGCATTAACTAGCATTTGACGGTCGAGAGTGATGTATTGTGAAAAGTGTTTCTAGAATGTTACCGTTTTGGGTTCCTTGACTTCATTAATTAAAGCTTCGGTTGTGTTAACGGCATGTGTGTAAAAATGTTTTTTTTTTAAAATAAAATGTAACCGTGCAGCGTACCTTGACCCCATTAATTGGGAGTTTTG
Organism: Agrostemma githago; assembly: GCA_958450325.1. Classification (NCBI taxonomy): domain Eukaryota; kingdom Viridiplantae; phylum Streptophyta; class Magnoliopsida; order Caryophyllales; family Caryophyllaceae; genus Agrostemma; species Agrostemma githago. The sequence continues at coordinate 29,708,392 of OY288249.1, forward strand.
GTGGCATTAACGGTGTTCGTTGTTGACGGGTTTTGCTTTGGCCAAGATGATGGCACTGAAAATGTTATATATATTTTTTGAAATTGGTGAGTGTAAAATTTTCCATAATAACGGTGTCTAAAAATGTTCTTCCTTTTTTTAGAAATCACGATTTGACCGGAGTATCGGTGTTTAAAAGGTCGTTTTGGAAAGAATAAGTATTTTCGAAAACGGAATTGGGTGCGGTTGAATACGTTGGCGTAGTTGAATCCAGTTTTTAGTGTCTTATTTGGGTAGGATTGTTCAAACGCACTACACATAACTAGGAATGCATACGCTCATGCAGAATGCAGACACGGGTAGGTTAGGGTAGGCTACCGCCCACGAATAGTCCTTACTTAGGCCTTGACAGATCATCTGGGGAGACGAGTGTCATGCCGTCCGTTCGGAGTTATCCGCTTATTAATCCCGCGGGTTACGCGTTAGGCGGCCGGAGCGTCAACCGAGGATCTCTCCGCGTGTCCCTAAAGATCTTACCGCGAAGAGGTCGATTGGTCCTGATATCGGTTAGGTGGGCTTTTTAGGGCCAAAACCTGTAGTGACCAAAACTAGGAACTAAGAAATGAGCATCACCGACCTCGTTCAAGTTACACCACCGCTGGAAACTTGTTTCCAAATCCCCAGCGGAGTCGCCAAACTGTGGACGTCCGTCCCCACCGCCCGGCGCCCCGCGCGGGACCGACCCGGTTTTCAACGTGTGGCGGAGGCCACCAACGCGGCCCCCTTCCATCCGGGGGCTGGTCCGATCTCGCATACGGGGCAAAGTGTCGGACCTCGATTTGGATGACGATCCGGACTTGTACTAGACGGGTGCGGGTACCAGTGTTTCCGTTTGGAAATCGATCGAGTCGTGGTTGTAAATTTTTAATGGCCGATTCATTTGGTAAGGCGACCTTTTAGTGAACTGAATTCGTTGCCGATTTGTGGAGTCGCCACCGAGGCAATTATGATGACTCGGAAACCGTTCAAGTCAACTTTGATCCTTTGCCGGCTCAAAGCTGAGTGGCGTGGGACCTAAAGATAAAAACTTGTACCCTTAAGCACTCCATGCCTAGAATGACTCTCATTACCAATGGTTTCGGACATCAAGAAACCGTCGATTCTGAGTAAGGGGTGAGGGTACGTATTGGGAAGCCAACATCCGATAGACGTCAACACCCAATCCCGCCCGCACTATAGCGGCCTCTACTAATCAATCGGTGGGCTGATAACTTCGTTCTTTTGTTGTGGCGGAAGTATTGTAACATCGATTGTTTTCACCCTATACCTTTTGCTACGTCGGTTGTTTAAGGACAAGTAAGTTTTGTCGTCAAATTAGTTGTGTTTACATTCTTTGCATGCGATTTCACGTGACAAGCAGGCCATGAAAGATGCACATAGGCGAGTAGAGAGTGCTAGTATTATACGTATTAGCAAGTCAATTTTAATGCGATAATACGGATATTAGTCGTTCTCGTGATATACCTTACCTTGTATTCTGCTTAAGATGCGTTGATTCGGTATTAATAGAGATGCGTCGAGCCTAATAAGGCGAGCACCCGGACTAATACGGAACCCAACCATCACTTTGTTCAGTTTTAGTTATTTGACGTTTTGAATTCTGTGTTAGGTGATTTAGCATGCGATTATAAGGTTATAAAAGCAATAAATCATACGAAAACTGTAAATGCGAATGTAAGTAAATCACATTGTGAGGAGTTGCACCCTAGGAGTATACACTAAACGGAACTCGATGCATAGATAGTTTTGAGAACGGATCTCGGAATTACTCTGGTCTATTTAGTGTGTTTTAGTATTTGTGGTTGAAGTTGGGACGTTACGTATTTTAGTAGATGCTTGTGGACCTAGTGCCCACATCTAGTGCTGTCGTAGTACATAATAATAGAAAGTACAAATATGTAAAGTTTTGTTTATATGGCAACCTAGTGACGACTCGATCAACAGTCGGATCCTCCTAGCTTGACCAGTGACTCCGGCAGAACTCCGTTACCGTTTGACCTTCCCGCGGCTACTCCGGCAGAGCTTCGTTGCTGAAGACGAGTTCTGCGGCTAGCCCGGCAGAACTTCGTTACTAGTTTTGAGCTAGTCGAACACAGACACCTCGGTATCGAGTGGGGTGCTCGAAGGTGAGGAGTAGCGTCGGTGTCTCTTTTTTATCGGAACTACGATCGAGTGGATCGTTTGCCTCGGGTGTCGGAGTGCGAGCCCTTAGCGAGCGTTTAGTGGGAAAAGAGAAGAATGAATTGTGTGTCGAATGAATGAGGCGGAGGGGGGTATTTATAGGTGTTTTCGGCCCTCGTCGCCCATAGGGACGCCTGAGCTGGGGCGCACCAGGACTCAGGCGCCTGGGCTAAGGCGTGGTGAGACCAAGGCGCGTAGGGTGGGGCGGTTGGGATTTTAAGGATACGGTTTTGATACTTTCCAAATTCGTGAGATGGATGTATAATACGTTTCTTGGGTATTAAGGTTTCCCGCCACTTGACCTAGCGTCGTGGGTTTAGTGGTCCTCGGGTGTTCATCCTGAGGTTCGCTTGACACGGTGTTGACTCGGTTCAAGTTTTGGGGCCGACTAGGGGTCCCGGTGTCGAAATTAACTCTAATTAGTGTATATGTGACCGTAACGACACGACTAAGGCTGCCATCATGTTAGTTTTTAATTTTTCCGAGTAATTATTTGATCCGTTCTATAGGAAAACTACCTATAACATCGCGAACCCGTGTCGTGTTGCAGTCCTATCGTCATTGGGTGTTTATTGGGCACTTCTGCAGCTACCAGGTCCAAATCTGGGTGTCTACAGAGGGCGTCAGTCTTCACTGGAATAGCTGTCTTTCGGGATGCCTATGACCCCTAGTACAAAGTAAAACAAGATAAACTACTCAAGGACGTCAGTCTCCACTTAAATAGCTGTCTTTCGGGATGCCTACGACCCCTAGGACAAAGTAAAACGAGATAAACTATTCGAGGGCGTCAGTCTCCACTCGAATAGCTGTCTTTCGGGATGCCTATGACCCCTAGGACAAAATAAACCAAGATAAACTATTCGAGGGCGTCAGTCTCCACTCGAATAGCTGTCTTTCGGGACACCTATGACCCCTAGGACAAAGTTGTCGTTGCTGTGCCCTCTGGATAACTAAGACGCTTTAGGCAAAATTCCCGTTGCTGTGCCCTAAGGATAACTAAGATCATTTGGGCAAAATTGCTGTTGCTGTGCCTCCGGGATAACTAAGACCCCTTGGGCAAAATTGTTGTTGCTGTGCCTCCGGGATAACTAAGACCCCTCTGGCAAAAATTGTTGTTGTTGTGCCTCCGGGATAACTAAGACTCCTCGGGCAAAAATTGCTGTTGCTGTGCCTCCGGGATAACTAAGACCCATCGGGCAAAATTGTTGTTGTTGTGCCTCCGAGAAAACTATGACCCCTCGGGCAAAATTGCTGTTGCTGTGCCTCCGGGATAACAAAGACCCCTCGGGCAAAATTGTTGTTGCTGTGCCTCCGGGATAACTAAGACCCCTCGGGCAAAATTTGCTATTGCTGTACCTCCGGGATAACTATGACCCCTCGAGCAAAATTGCTGTCGTTTATTTGTTTTAGTTAAGTGGCTTTTGTTTTGCGGGTTTGTCTTATTTTGTTCGGGTTTGTTTTTCCTGTGTTTTGGTATGTTATGTATTTGAGATTTGTTCAGAGTTTGCTTAGATTGGTTTGGTTCAGTTTGCTTTATTACGTGTTAGGGTGCAGCGTTCACGTCAAGTGTGGCTCTTATGCTTGTTTCACTATCTTTTTTTTCTTGTAACGGGCGTGTTTTATTGATGTCGGTTAGTAATTGTTTCGTCGTTTCTATTTTGCTTTTCTTAAAAGGATGTGCGTTATTCGTGTATGTCGATTGTTAAGCCTCGTTTGTCTCTATTTTAGTCTGTTTTGGACTGCTCAGACGCGCGCCAATCTGCGCCCCAATCTTTGAACGCTTAGCCCCCAGCGGTTCAGAATCCGGACGCGCCACCTGAGGCGATCGAATTCTTGTGGACCGGGTCTGTTTAAGTAAACAAAAGTTTGGGGATTTCGTTCATCCGCCCCAAAGTGTGAACGCATCGGCCTTTTCGCCCCTAAGTTGCCTTTTCGATTTTTCTAGCCAAATTTTGTCTCGATTTCCACCATACTCGATAATGTCGTCTCCGGGTAAGTGTTCTTTACTCGTTTATTGTCGGTTTTGCTTGATTTGGTTGATTGTGAGTTTGTTTTGTTGAAACCCTAGAAAATCGATTTGGGTGTTTTTAATTTACTAAGTTTCGACGCTTGTGCTTAGTCCCATTGTTAAATTAGGGTCGATTAGAGCTCGTTAAGGTAATTATAAGCTTGATAGGGGATTTCGAGGTACGACGATGACTCCCTATAGTGATAGGTTCGTGATGCTAGGGTTAGGGACCGTTTTCCCGGATATTTCCGCATTTGTTTTGTGTAATCTTGTTCAATTGGTGTTTGTGAGGATATTGGTAGCTCCCTTGTCGATTTCTATGGGCTAGGATGGCTTTTAGGGCCTTCCGTGGGGTTTTGTGAGTCTTACGGTGGACCGAAAGGTGTCGTAATGATGCCGGATTTTCGTGAAACCACTTCCATCGTGATCGGGATCAAAAATGGGTGTTAGCGGCCTTTTCGGAATATTAAAATCCTTATCCGAAATTTTGACCCTATTTTGACCTGTTTAAGCCGCTTTAGCCTGACCTGAGGCATGGGTTTTTTTGTGTTTTGTTCGGCTATATAGTCAGAGGTGATACCGAGCGTCCCGAGGGAGCTTCCATGGTTGGTGCTAGTGGTGAGGCCGTCGGGACGAGTTCACAGACTCCTCGTGTGATTCGCAGGAGACGATGGAGCATTTCTTCTCAGCGTCATGATCTGGAGGCCATAAATGAGGCCGATTTTGACAGGGTGAGGAAGCGTAGGTTTCCCAAGATAGTTGCTAGGAGGGCCTATGTTTCGGTTCCCGTACCGGAGAATGAGGAGATTGGCTATGAGGATCCTGAGGATCCAATGGCTTCCCAATACGTACCCTCACCCCCTACTCAGAAACGACGGTTTCCGGATGTCCGAAACCATTGGCAATGAGAGTCATTTCAGGAATGGAGTGCTTAAGGGTACAAGTCTTTATCTTTAGGTCCCGTACAACTCAACTTTGAGCCGGCAAGGGATCAAAGTTGACTTGAACGGTTTTCGAGTCCACACAATTGACTCGGTGGCGACTTCACAAATCGGTAACGAATTCAGTTCACTAAAAAGGTTGTCTTACCAAACAAATCGGCCTTTAAACATTTACAACCACGAGTCGATCGATTCCCAAACGGAAACACGGGTGCCCGCACCTGTCTAGTACAAGTCCGGATTGTCATCCGAATCGAGGTCTGACACTTCGCCCCGTATGCGAGATCGGGCCGGCCCCCGACAGGTAGGGGGCCGCGTGGGTGGCCGCTGCCACACGTTGAAAACCGGGTCGGTGCGGACGGACGTCCACAGTTTGGCGACTCCGCTGGGGATTTGGAAACAAGTTTCCAGCGGTGGTGTAACTTGAACGAGGTCGGTGAAAATTATTTCTTAGTTCCTAGTTGTGGTCACTACAGGTTTTGGCCCTAAAAAGCCCACCCTAACCGATATCAGGACCAATCGACCTCTTCGCGGTAAGATCTTTAGGGACACGCGGAGAGATCCTCGGTTGACGCTCCGGCCGCCTAACGCGTAACCTGCGAGATTAATAAGCGGAAAGCTCCGAACGGACGGCATGACGCTCGTCTCCCCAGATGATCTGTCAAGGCCTAAGTAAGGACTATTCGTGGGCGGTAGCCTACCCTAACCTACCCGTGTCTGCATCCTGCATGAGTGTAAGCATTCCTAGTTATGTGTAGCGTGTTTGCAAACAATCCAACCCAAATAAAACACTAAAATTCTGGATTCAACCACGCCAACTTATTGAACTACACCCAATTCCGTTTTCGAAAAATCCTTCATCTTTTCAAAACGACCTTTTAAAAATCAAATAATCCGGTTAAATAGTGATTTCTAAAAATGAGAAAACATTTTTAGATGCCGTCATCATGGCAAATTTCACACCCACCACTTCTAAAAAAAAACATAATGTTTTCAATGCCATCACCTTGGCGAAATTAAAATCCGTCAACGACAAATTCTGTTAATACCACCGAGGATTCCGATCAACGAGGTCGAGGTACACTAAATGGTTACATTTTTTATTTTCAAAAAATGTTTTTACACACATATCGTTAACACAACCAAAGCTCCAATTAATGAAGTCAAGGAACCCAAAACGGTCACTGTGGACGTCCGACCGCACCGGACCGCCCGGCGCCCCGCGCGTGCCCGCGCTGGACCGACCCGGTTTCAACGTGTGGCGGCGGCGACCCACTAGGCCCCCTCCCTGTTGGGGGCCGGTCCGATCTCGCATACGGGGCGAAGTGTCGGACCTCGATTTGGATGACGATCCGGACTTGTACTAGACGGGTGCGGGCACCCGTGTTTCTGTTTGGGAATTGATCGAGACGTGGTTGCAAATGTTTAAAGGCCGATTCGTTCTGTAAGGAGACCTTTAGTAAACTGAATTCGTTGCCGATTTGTGGAGTTGCCACCGAGTCAATTATGGGGACTCGGAAACCGTTCAAGTCAACTTTGATCCCCTATCGGCTCAAAGTTGAGTGGCACGAGACCTAAAGATAAAGACTTGTACTCTTAAGCACTCAATGCCTGGAATGACTCTCATTGCCAATGGTTTCGGACATCCGGAAACCGTCGATTCTGAGTAAGGAGTGAGGGTACGTATTGGGAATCCAATATCTGATAGATATCAACACCCAATCCCGCCCGCACTATAGCGGCCTCTAATAATCAATCGGTGGGCTTATTTCCTAGTTATTTTGTCGTGGTGGAAGTACTGTAGAATCCGTTGTTTTAAACCCTATGTCTTTGCTATGTCGGTTGTTTAAGGACAGATAAGTTTTATTGTCAAAATAGTATTGTTTACATTCTATGCATGCGATTTCACGTGACGAGCAGGCCATGAAAAGATGCACGTAGGAGAGTAGAGAGTACTAATATTATAGGTATTAGCAAGTCAGTTTTAACGCGATAATACGGATATTAGTTATTCTCGTGGTATACCTTACCTGGTATTCTGCTTAAGATGCGTCGGTTCGGCATTAGTAGAGATGCGTCGAACCTAATAAGGCGAGCACCGGGAGTAATACGGAACCCAACCATCACTTTGTTCAGTTTTAGTTATTTTACGTTTTGAATTCCGCGTTTAGGTGATTTAGCATGCAATTATAAGGTAGCAATAAATCATACGAAAAACTGTAAATGCGAATGTAAGTAGATCACATTGTGAGGAGTTGCACCCTCGTAGGATACACTAAACGGGACTCGATGCATGGATAGTCTTGAGAACGGATCTCGAAATTACTCGGGTCTATTTAGTGTGTTTTAATATTTATTGTTGAAGTTGGGACGTTACGTATTTTAGTAGACGTTCGTTGGCCTAGTGCCCACGTCTAGTGTTGTCGTAGTGCATAATAATAGAAAGTGCGAATATGGAAAGTTTTGTTTAGAGACAACCTAGTGATGACTTGATCAACAGGCGGATCCTTCTAGCTTGACCAGTGACTCCGGCAGAACCCTGTTACCATTTGACCTTCCCGCGGCTACTCCGGCAGAACTTCGTTGCTAGGACTAGTTCCGCGGCTAATCCGACAGAACCTGGGTACTAGTTTTGTGCTAGTCGATCACAGGCACCTCGGTATCGAGTGGAGTGCTCGAAGGTGAGGAGTAGCGTCGATGTCGCTTTTTTATTCAGAACTACGATCGAGTGGATTGTTTGCCTCGGGTGTCGGAGTGCGAGCCCTTAGCGAGAGTTTTTGAGGGAGAAGAAAAAGTTGAATTGTGTCGAATGAAAGAGACAGAGGGGGGTATTTATAGGTGTTTTCGGCCCTCGTTGCCCACATGGACGCGTGACTTGGGGCGCACCAGGACTCAGGCGCCAGGGTCCGGGTGTGGGGAGACCCAGGCACCTTAGGTGAGGCGGTTGGAGTTTTGAAGATACGATTTTGATACTTTCCAAAACCGAGAGGAGGGTGTGTGATATCTTGCTTGGTCGCGAAGGCTTCCCCACGGCTTAACCTAGCGTTGTGGGTTTCGTGGGCCTCGGGCGTTCATCCCGAGGCTCGCTTGACTCGGGGTTGACTCGGTTCGAATTTCGGGGCCAACTCGGGGTCCCGGAGTGGGAATTGACTTTAATTAGTGTCTATACGACCGTAACGACACGACTAAGGCTGCCATCATGTTAGTTTTAATTTTTCCGAGTAATTATTTGGTCCGTTCTATAAGAAAACTATCTAAAACACCGCGAACTCGTGTCGCGTTGCAGTCCTATCGTCATCGGGTGTTTGTTAGGCACCTCTGCAGCCACCAGGTCCAAATTTGGGTGTCTATAGAAGCCCCCACTTTGACCGAGGCTTGGACAAGGCGAAAGTGAAAGTATAGCCACCCAGGTGAATCGAGGATTACGACCTGGTGGCTGTCCGGTCGGGTCATTTTAAGTCCGTTGGGCTACGTGGTGAGGCTCGCCAGCCAAGGTTGAGAAGTCATACCTGTCGTTTTTGCTTGTGGTTGATTGCTTGGGGCCCGGGCCGTTGCTGACATCTTGCTCTTGATTCTTTTCGCGCGCGTGCTTTGTCTTCTTCAGTTTATTTAGAGGTTTCGTTTAACTTTAAGTGTTTTTTTTTAAAAAAAAAATTGTTTCCGCGCACTAGCTACGCTTTAAGCTCGCCATTATTTGCACAAGTATATTTTGGGCTACTTGTGAACCCTTGATGAAACAAAACATTCGAGTGCGTTAGTGTCCACTCGAGCGGCCGTCTTTGGGATGCTTATGACCCTTAGGACAAAAGAAAGTGATATAAAACTATTCAAGGGCGTTAGTCTCCTCTCGAATAAAAATTGCTGTGGAGGTATAAGACTCCTTCGAGGACGTTAGTCTCCTCTCGAATAAAAATTGTTGTGCCTTCGGGATAACTCTGACCCTTGGGCAAAAACTCCTCGAGGACGTTAGTCTCCTCTCGAGTAGCTGTCTTTCGGGATGTTTCTGACACCTAAGACAAAAGACGCTATTCCTCCGGGATAACTCTGACCCTCGGGCGAATTGCTGTGCCTCCGAGGTAACTCAGACCTCTCGGGCAAATTGCTGTGCCTCCGGGATAACTCAGACCCCTCGGGCAAATTGCTGTGCCTCTGGGGTAACTCGGACCCCTCGAGCAAAATGTTGTGCCTCCGATGTAACTCCGACCCCTCGGGAAAATTGTTGTGCCTCCGGGGTAACTCAGACCCCTCGGGCAAATTGTTGTGCCTCCGGGGCAACTCAGACCCCTCGGGCAAATTGCTGTGCCTCCGGGGTAACTCAGACCCCTCGGGCAAAATTGCTGTTTGTTTATTTGTCTTAGTAGAATGCTGGTGGAGTGAATTTGTCTTGTTTTGTTTTTGTAGGCTTCTCTTATTTTGTTCAGGTTTGTTCTTCTTTCTGTTTTGATTTTGAGTCTGCTCAGGGTTTGCTTATGTTAATCTTGGTCGTTTTTTTGTTACGCGTCCGGATGCAGCGTTAAGCGCGTGTTTTATTAGTCGAGAGTGTATTTTTGACGTTCGTTAGTGGTTGTCTTGTTATTGTTGTTTGGCTTGTCTTAGTAGGTGTATGTGTATTTTCCATGAGTTATATTTGTTTTGCTTTGCTTTAATTTGTTGTGTAGTTGAGTTTGCTTGTTTTGTTTTGCTTTAGCTTGGACTAGGCCGCTTAGGCGCGCATCCTTCTGCGCTCCAAGACTCAGGCGCTCAGCTCCCAGCGCACCAGGACCCGAGCGCGTGAGCTGAAGCGGTCAAATATTCGTGGTCTGGGTCTGTTTAAGTAAAGCGAGAATTGGGGCGTTCGTTTTATTTATCGAAAATCAAACGCGTCATCTTCTTCGCCACAAACCCGACTTCTTCGACTTTTCCTGCCAAATTTTGTTTTGATTCCGCTTTTTACGACAATGTTGACTCCGGGTTAGTGTTCTTTACTTGCTTTTTGTCGATTTTGCTTGATTGAATTGATAATGAGCTTGTTTGTTGAAAAACCCTAGAAAATTGATTTGGGTGTTTTTTATTTGTTAAGTTTCGATGCTTGTGCTTGATCTCATTGTTAAATTGAGGTCAATTAGAGCTTGTTGAAGTAGTTATAAGCTTGATAAGGATGTTCGAGGTGCGATAACGACTCTTTTATGGAATTGTGTTTGGAAAGCTAGGGTTAAGGACCGTTTTCCAATTATTCCCGTATTTATTTCGTATAACTTGGTTCAAGTAGTGTTTATGAGAATGTGGGTAGCTTCCTTGTCGGTTCTTATAGGCTAGGATGACTTTTATGTCCTTCCGTTAGGTTTTCTGTGTCTTAAGACAGACCAAAAGGATAGGATAACGATGCCGGATTTTCCCGAAACTACTTCCATTGTGACTGGGATCGAAAATGTGTGTTAGCGACTCTTTCGGAATTTTAATATCCTTATCCGAAATTTTGACCCTATTTTGACCTGTTTAAGCTGATTTAGGTTGACTAGAGCTATGTTTTGTGGTGTTTTTGTTTGGTTTCACAGCTAGAGGTAACACCGTACGTCCCGAGGGAGCTTCCTCGGTTGGTGCCAGTGAGGAGGTTGTCGGGGCAAGTTCCCAGACTCCTCGAGGAATACGCAGAAGACGTAGGAGGACCTCGTCTCAGCGTCGTGATCCCGAAACTATTAGCGAGGTTGAGTTTGATAGAGTGAAGAAGCGCAAGCTTCCAGAGACAGTGGCTAGGAGCGCCCACGTTCCGATTCCAGTACCGGAGGATGAGGAGATCGTTTACGAGGATCCCGAGTGGGATCGGAACTGGGATGGTCATCAGCTAATGTTTCATCTTGACCGTCATATTTCTAGCCGCGTTGTGCGAGGCTTGGTGAGTGTCCTATTCGTGTTTATTTGGTTCTGACTCGGATTTTGCTACTTACTGCTCGGGTTCAGTTAGGTTTGTTTTTGTTTATCCTAGCATTGTTTCGGTTTGCAGTCCCCAGGTCCGATGAGGACTTTCTCGAGTTTTACTACGTGCCTTGTCGTCTACCACCAGAAGTTGACCCCCACGGTGAAGGGGATTATCGAGAGGACTGCCCTAGGTCCTGTGGTCGGGCAATGGGTTAGATTGGTGGGTCGCCAGACTAAATGCAACCTTATGGTGATCCGAACGATGATAGATCGCTTCCACGATACTACCTCGACCTTCCACATGTCTTTTGGGGAGGTCGGGATGACCCTACAGGATTTTGGGATGATTAGTGGTTTGCCCTGTGGTCCGGACAGGATTAGGTGGGCCGCCGAGGGTCCTAGTCTAGATAGTGACGAGGTGCGAGGTCTCATCGGGGATTGTCTGCCGCGTGAGGCATATAATACGCCTCATGCTATAGTGTGTTTGTCTATCACCGACCACTTCGAGCGAGTGGCGGTGTTAGAGGGTCGGGAGGCTAACACGCCGGAGAAGGATGCTCGGCTGTGGCTTGGTATTTCCTAGGGTTGACTCACTTCTCGGACAAGGGCGAGAGGTTTAGTACTAGGATTTTTCCCTTCCTAGCTGACCTGACTCGGCTGGGGAGTTTCGATTGGGTGACTGCGGCTTTCGCGGAGATGACTCGCTGCTTGCAAGTCATGGTGAGGCCGTTGAAGATAGAGTCGGCTTCAGCTGTGCCCATCGTGAGTCCGGGCCTCATATTGAAGGTTAGTTTTTTTTTTGCTCTTGTGTTTTGAGTCCTACCTAGTTTTTGGCTTGGACTGCTAAGGTTGTTTCTTGATTTGCAGGCTTGGATCTATTCCTATTTTCCGCGCTTGGCACCTAAGACGGTACGGGTGCATCCGAAGAGATTCCCGGCGGGAATCGAGTGGAGGCTGGCTCAGCCTAAGAGCACAATCAGCCATTACCCGGTGGAGAAGGCGCTAGTTAACAAGCTACGCGTTGAAGATGTAAGTTTTCCTCCTATAGTTTGTTAGGTGTTTTTACTTTCTTAGTAGGTGTAAGCTTTGCATGGCCCCCAAGTCCCGGGATTCATTAGGATGTGGGTTTTGTTTGTGTAGTTTGTGGCCCGCCCTTGGGCCGATTATGGGGGCGTTCCAGAGTACGTGACCGCAGAGGTGAGGCCGTGAAGTTATAGGAGGATGCTCCTTCCTGCGTTGATTCGCCCAGTTTGGTACCTGGGCGAGTGGTTGGTGCATTAGTGTTTATATGACGACTTTAGGGTACCGGTTGATCCTCCCCGGACCATGTTCAGACCACTGACCGCCGCAGAGGTCCTCGAGGATAGGGGCGGAGAGGGAGGCGATACGCTTCTGGTGCCCGGTGCCTCCAACTTGTCTCACGTCACCCGGCGGTTGGCTTGGTACCGCCTCGTGGTAAGGTTCTAACTTTGGAATCTAAGATTGGTGTTGTGACTTATTGTTTCTTTGCCGTCTTGGCCGACCAATTCTGTTGTCTTCTCAGCTGGCCGACCCGGCCGACGAAATCGAGCCCCCAAATTTTCCTTTGACTCTGCTTTGAGTGGATGCGGCTGGGATACCATTACCGAGCCCCTCCCCCCGTGTTTTGCCGAGGAGATGGATGTCGGGATAGAGTGGCGAGACTGGGTGTACCGGGTGAGTTTCGGTTTTTGCTTTTCGTTTGGGCTCTAAGGATTAGGGTCAGTTTGCCTAACTTCTGTGGTTTTTGTTTTCAGGTTTCGTCGGCTTGCCATCAGAAGTTGTGGCAGGCCGCCAACTGCTTCCGGGCCTATGCCTCGAGGGTCTCTCGTGACACTTCGGGACCTCGATCGGTGAGTTTACATGGCTGAGGTAGTTTTCTTAGACTGCTTGTCTGTGTTATTCTAATGTTTAAGTGTATTTGTAGGATATCCCGGATATGGTGGGACAGCTAGAGACTCGGGTGACGAGCTCGAGGCGAGAGAGGTTGAGACACAGCGGCTCTTGCAATCTCGAGCTGACGAGATCGCTCTCTTAAAGGAGCAGCTGGCCCGGTCCCGGGGTGAGACTTCAGCACAAGGTGAGGCTAGGCATCAGATCGAAAGGGAGGCTGAGGCTGAGGCTAAGGCTACGGGTGCTACTGAGGAAGTTGGTGGAGTCCCCGAGACAGCTACCCTAGACATGTTGTCGGGGATGGACGGTAGTGAGTCTCCTCTTATAGAACTGGAGGACCTAGGGTTAGATGACCATCTTTGCGAGATTGTGATTGCCGTCGGCGCGACTTCTTGGTGTCCTTCCTAGCCTTGATTTGTATAAGGCTACGTGCCCGAGACATTGTTTTCGGGGAGGTGGAGGACAGATCCCCTCGCACCTCCTGACTCGATGCGAGAAACGAAGAGACATTTGTTATATTATTAGACCTAGGCCCTAAGATGAACTAGACTTTGACTTGGACATAGATTCACTCGTCTCGGTGGATGCCTGTGAGTCGTCGACATTTTTCTCTACAGGGTTACGGTGGGAACAACCGATGGTGTCGCCAGGGATAGTGTGAATACTAAAGGGGTTTGTGGTATTGTGTGGTTTCTTGGGTGGAGGGAGAGGGATCACCCCATTTTCGATCATGTCTTGTATGACATGTTTGAGTCGATAGCAGGATTCGGTATCGTGCCCGTTACCTTGGTGATATAGGAAATAAGCATTAAGGGCCCAACTTTTGCTTCGTTTGCTGACTGGTGGGTCCGGAGTGGGACCCAAAGGTGAGAGTAACCCTTGATCGACTAGGCACTTAAGGGCTTCGATGTAAGATAAGTTGATTGGGGTAAACTTTCTCGGCGACCTTCCTACTTTGTTGGGTTTAGTCTTGTAAGGTCTTGGTGTCCCTTCCGTATTGACTTTAGGAAGCCCCAATCGGGCGGAGCATTGGGGTAATCTATCCTGGGTAGGTTTTTGGGCATTGTAATCGCTCGGTATAGCGTTTGTCTCGCTTTAGGTGTCTCTACTCTCAAGGAAGTTGAGGCGGCTATAGATGTAACGGACGGATAAAGTCAAACGGGTTTTTGAAGTGTGGGTGTTGCGAACCAATTTGGCTAGGGTATCGACATCGTTGCGGATGCTTTCGATGGCGTTCGGATCTACCGACATGTTGGGGAATGATTCTATGGGAAAGGATAAAAAGGTTTGATCGGATCCACCGGACGACTTAAAGACTCGAGGAATGCTCGTGATCGAGCGACACGGAAATGAGGCCCTTGATTTGCGTGTGTGCGCAGTCACTGGCTTAGGGACTCAGGTGCTTTAGACTCTTGGTGTATTCGACGAAACGTTTAACGAATTCTAAATCTTGGCAGCGAGATGAATTTGACACAAACCTCGGAGGTGAGGCTTAGAGAGGACTTCTCGAAACGAGACGACCCAAAAATGTAAAATCTCGAGTAGAGATGACCTTAGTGACTAACATAGACGGTTAACACACGGTTGTACGACGTAAGAAGTTGATCGCGATCCCGGCTCAGGATCAAAGATTTTTTTTTTCTTCGAAAACGACCGATACTCGCAGAGGAAAGTATTATATATTTTTTTTTGAAAAGTGATTTCGCCAAACTAGGGTAACGATGGTGTGGTGACATTGTTAGTGATGTAAAGGTGTGCTGCCACATATGTGAGTCGGGAATCCGGCAGTAGAAAAGTGTAAAGGCTTTTTTTTAAAAGGGCTTGGTTCTTGGGGGAACCAGTTTGGAATCGATCGAGTTATGGTTGTAAATGTTTAAAGGCCGAATCGTTTGGCAAGGCGACCTTTTTAGTGAACTGAATTCGTTGCCGATTTGTGGAGTCGCCACCGAGTCAATTATGGGGACTTGTAACCGGTTCAAGTTAACTTTAATCCTTAGCCGACTCAAAGTTGACGGGCACGGGACCTAAAGATAAAGACTTGTACTCTTAAGCACTCCATGCCTGGATTGACTCTCATTGCCAATGGTTTCGGACATCTAAAACCGTCGATTCTGAGTAAGGGGGGAGGGTACGTATTGGGAAGCCAACATTCGATAGATGTCAACACCCAATCCTGCCCGCACTATAGCGGCCTCTACTAATCAATCGGTGGGCTGATAACTTTGTTCTTTTGTTGTGGCGGAAGTACTGAAAGATCCATTGTTTTCACCCTATACCTTTTGCTACGTCAGTTGTTTAAAGACAAGTAAGTTTTGTCGTCAAAGTAGTTGTGTTTACATTGTTTGCATGCGATTTCATGTGACAAGCAGGCCATGAAAAGATGCACATAGGCGAGTAGAGAGTACTAGTATTATACGTATTAGCAAGTCAGTTTTAACGCGATAATACGGATATTAGTCGTTCTCGTGATATACCTTACCTAGTATTCTGCTTAAGATGCGTCGGTTCGGTATTAATAGAGATGCGTCGAGCCTAATAAGGCTAGCACCCGGACTAATACGGAACCCGACCATCACTTTGTTCAGTTTGAGTTATTTTACGTTTTGAATTCCGTGTTAGGTCATTTAGTATGCGATTATAAGTCATAAAAGCAATAAATCATACGAAAACTGTAAATGCGAATGTAAGTAAATCACATTGTGAGGAGTTGCACCCTTAGAGTATACACTAAACAGGACACGATGCATAGATAGTTGAGAACGGATCTCAAAATTACTCGGGTCTATTTAGCGTATTTTAGTGTTTGCGTTTGAAGTTGGGACGTTACGTGTTTTAGTGTGTGTTTATGGACCTAACGTCCATGCCTAGTATTGTCGTAGTGCATAATAAAAGAAAGTGCGAGAATGTAAAGTTTTGTTTAGATGACAACCTAGTGACGACTCGACTTCAAAGGCGGATCCTCCTAGTTGCCTGGTGATTTCTGCAGAGGCCCGTTACCGTTGACCCTTCCTGCGAATACTCCGGCGGAGCTCCGTTACTATCGGCTGGTTCTGCAGCTAATCCGGCAGAACTTCGTTACTAGACTATAGCTAGTCAAACACAGGCACCTCGGGATCGAGTGGAGTGCTCTAAGGTGAGGAGTAGCGTCGATGTCGCTTTTTCGGAACTACGATCGAGTGGATCGTTTGCCTCGGGTGTCGGAGTGCGAGCCCTTAGCGAGAATAATAGAGGGAAAAGAGAAGAGTTGTGAATTGTGTGTCGAATGAATGAGGTGAGAGGGATATTTATTGGTGTTTTCGGCCCTCGTAACCCATATAGACGTCTGAGTCCAGGTGCACCAGGACTTAGGCGCCTGGGTTAAGGCGTGTGGAGACTCAGGCGCGCAGGGTGAGGGGCTCGGTGTTCTGAAGATACGATTTTGATACTTTCCAAAACCGAGAAATGGGTGTATAATAGGTATTTTGGGGACGAAGGTTTCCCCGGCTTTGACCTAGCGCCGTGAGTTTAGTGGGCCTCGGGTGTGCATCCCGAGGTTCGTTTGGGGCTCGGTTTGAGTTTCAGGACCGACTCGGGGTTCCGGTGTCAGAATTGACTCTAATTAGTGTCTATGCGACCGTAACGACACGTCTAAGGCTGCCATAATGTTTAATTTTCCGAGTAATTTATTTGATCCATTCTATAGAAAAACTACCTAAAACATCGCGAACCCGCGTCTCGTTGCAATCCTATCGTCATCGGGTGTTTGTTGAGCACTTCTGCAGCCACCACGTCCAAATCTGGGTGCCTACAGAAGCCCCCACTTTGACTAAGGCTTGGACAAGACGAAAGTCAATCGAGGATTACGACCTGGTGGCTGTCCGGTCGGGTCGTTTTAAGTCTATTAGACTACGTGTTGAGGCTCGCCAGCCAAGGCTTAGAAATCGTAGCTGACGTCTTTGCTTGCGGTTGCTTGCTTGGGCCCAGGCCGGTGCTTGTTATCTCGTTCTCAGTTCTTCATGCTCGTGAGTTTTGCCTTTTCGGATTGTTTAAAAGTTTGTTCAATTTAAAATGCCTTTGTGTGTCGGTGACGCATTAAGCGTAGATGTGAAGAATGTTCGTATGTGTTGGCTTCCACTTGAACAAATGTTTTTGGGATGCTTGTGAACCCTTGGGCTTAATGAAATAAAACGTTCGAGGGCGTCAGTCTCCACTCGAACGGTCATCTTCGGGATGCCTGTGACCCCTTGGACGGAATAAAGCAAAATAAAATGTTCGAGGGCGTCAGTCTCCACTCAAACAACTGTCTTTTGGGATGCCTCTGACCCCTAAGACAAAATAAAATAAGATAAAATACTCAAGGGTTTGGACGTCCGTCCGCACCGCTCGGCGCCCCGCGCGCGCCCGCACGGGACTTGTGGCGGTGGCCACCCACGCGGCCCCCACCCTGCCGGGGGTCAGTCTGATCTCGCATACGGGGTGAAGTGTCGGACCTCGATTTGGATGACGATCCGGACTTGTACTAGACGGGTGCGGGCACCCGTGTTTCCGTTTGGGAATCGATCGAGTCGTGGTTGTAAATGTTTAAAATCCGATTCATTTGGTAAGGCGACCTTTTAGTGAACTGAATTCGTTGCCGATTTGTGAAGTCGCCACCGAGTCAATTATGGGGACTCGGAAACCATTCAAGTCAACTTTGATCCCTTGCCGGCTCAAAGTTGAGTGGCACGGGACCTAAAGATAACCGTCGATTCGGACAATGGTTTCGGACATCCGAAAACCGTCGATTCTGAGTAAGGGGTGAGGGTACGTATTGGGATGCCAACATCCGATAGATGTCAATACCCAATCCCGCCCGCACTATAGCGGCCTCTACTAATCAATCGGTGGGCTGATATCCTAGTTCTTTTGTTGTGGTGGAAATACTATAACATCCGTCGTTTTGTGGTTGAAGTTGGGACGTTACGTATTTTAGTAGATGCTTGTGGGCCTAGTGCCCACATCTAGTGTTATCGTAGTGCATACTAGTAGAAAGTACAAATATGGAAAGTTTTGTTTAGATGGCAACCTAGTGACGACTCGATTAACAGGCGGATCCTCCTAGCTTGACCAGTAACTCCGGCAGAACTCCGTTACCGTTTGACCTTCCCGCGCCTACTCCGCCAGAGCTTCGTTGCTAAGGACTAGTTCTGCGGCTAGCCTGGCAGAACTTCGTTACTAGTTTTAAGCTAGTCGAACACAGACACCTCGGTATCGAGTGGGGTGCTCGAAGGTGAGGAGTAGCATCGGTGTCGTTTTTTTATTGGAACTACGATCGAGTGGATCGTTTGCCTCGGGTGTCGGAGTGCGAGCCCTTAGCGAGAGTTTAGAGGGGGAAGAGAAGAATGAATTGTGTGTCGAATGAATGAGGCGGAGGGGGATATTTATAGGTGTTGGGATTTATAGGCTAAGGTGTGATAAGACCAAGGCGAGTAGGGTGGGGCGGTTCGGATTTTGAGGATACGGTTTTGATACTTTCCAAAACCGTGAGATTTATGTATAATACGTTTTTGTGTGTTAAGGTTTCCTGTTGCTTGACCTAGCGCCGTGGGTTTAGTGGCCCTCGGGTGTTCATCCCGAGGTTCGCTTGACACGGTATTGACTTGGTTCAAGTTTCGGGGCCGACTCGGGGTCCTTGTGTCGGAATTAACTCTAATTAGTGTCTATGTGACCGTAACCATACGACTAAGGCTGCCATCATGTTAGTTTTTAATTTTTCCGAGTAATTATTTGATCCGTTCTATAGGAAAACTTCCTACAACATCGCGAACCCGTGTCGCGTTGCAGTCCTATCATCATCGAGTGTTTGTTGGGCACTTTTGCAGCCACCAGGTCCAAATATGGGTGTCTACAGAAGCCCCCACTTTGACTAACGCTTGGACAAGGCGAAACTCAAAGTATAGTCGCCCAGGCCAATCGAGGATTACGACCTGGTGGCTGTCCGGTCCGGTCGTTTTAAGTCTAGTGGACTACGTGTTGAGGCTCGCCAGCCATAGCTTAGAAATCATACCTAACGTCTTCGCTTGCGGTTGCTTGCTTGGGCCCGGGCCGTTGCTCGATATCTCGTTCTTGTTATTTTGTGCGCGCGCGCTTTGTCTTCTTCGGCTTGTTTTAAACGGTTTATTTTAGTTTTTAAATGTTTTTAGTGTGTAGGTGACGCGTTAAGCGCACGTGCAAAGAACGTTCTTATGTGTAGTCTTTTATTTAAATGAATGTTTTGGGGTGCTTGTGAACTCTTGATAAAACGTTCGACGGCGTCAGTCTCCACTCGAATAGCTGTTTTTCGGGATGCCTCTAACCCCTAGGACAAAATAAACCATTCGAGGGCGTCGGTCTCGCTCCTCTCGAATGAAAAATGCTGTGGAGGTATCAAACTCCTTCGAGGGCGTTGGTATCCACTCGAAAAATTGCTGTCGAGGGCGTTAGTATCCACTCGACAAATTGCTATGGAGGTATCAGACTCCTTCGAGGGCGTTGGTATCCACTCGAAAAATTGCTGTCGAGGGCGTTAGTATCCACTCGCCAAATTGCTGTGGAGGTATCAGACTCCTTCGAGGGCGTTGGTATCCACTCGAAAAAATTGCTGTCGAGGGCGTTAGTATCCACTCGACAAATTGCTGTTGAGGTATCAGACTCCTTCGAGGGCGTTGGTATCCACTCGAAAAATAAAGCATGCAATTAAAAGAAAGCAATTTTGTCTTCCCTAGGGTGGGGTGGCCGGTTTTGGGGCTCATTATAAGGGAACATTCTGTTCTCATTTGAGCTCCATCCTTTTATTTTTGAATGCTTTCCTCTTCTCCAAAAATACTCTCATATACTAATATTCATCCTTATTACTAAACTAGTAATATTCATAATATTTGTATAGGTTCATCACTATTATTATCTAGTTAATAATAATAGTGATTATTTGGGTAAATCTTGGGTGCAACTTAAAGGAGGTCTTCTTCTTTGAAATTTCAAGATTTGAAGGATCATCCATACTAGTATAAGCTCAAGAACAATAAGAAAAGGAGTTTTCTTGTTGTGCCCATTATTTCCTCTTTGTTTATGTAAGGAAATTTCTTCCTGTATCTAGTTTTGTCATTTTTATCTCATGCATGTAACTAGATCTTTATATACAAAATTAACAAGTAATTTAGTAACTAATTAGAGGAGTCTAATTAGAGGGTTATGAACCTATCAAGTGTTATGATGGGAAGGGATTTGTCGTGGATCCCGCCACCAAATAATTAACCGGCTAATCCTAACTGGGTAGATAGGGTAAGTCGGGTCGAATCCACGGGGACGGTAAGAGGCGTCTAGACCAAGTTCGCCCAAATACTAGACCAAGTCAACGAGCTAAACTAGAGAATGATAAGGGGGAGAGAAGGCTAAACTATGACTAAGAAGAACAACAGGGAAAACGGGCTAGGATTAGGTCGGGGTCAAAGGGGTAACGGAATGGTCAAGGGGGAAGTAGAGTGAAGGAGGTAGTAGGGAAATCTAGGTAATCTAACTTAGACCGACCTAGAGGTTCCTCATGGAACCCATCCGGTGACACACACGACAAAGGAAGACAAGAAAAACAAGCATTCCAACCTACTTAGTCATTCAAGCATTCCAACAAACATGTAATATGCATCACTCAAGAAGAAACCCAAATCTTCCACCAACATCTCCAACAAACCCTTAATCAATCAATTAACATCCTAATCACCCTACTAACCCTAGCAAGAACACTACTCTAACATATCTAATTTAAAACTAACAAGAACAAGATAAACCAACACAAGAACAAAAGGGTGTAAACATGAAACTAACAAGGATGAAGAACAAAACAATAAACAAGAACTAAAGATTGTAACTTGATTGATAAACAAAGATGAAAAGAAGAGAAAAGAAGATTATACCATACTAGAGAAGATGAAAAGAACAGATCTTGCATAAATGGAAGAAAACCCAAAACAAACATCCAAGTTTGTCAAGCTTGGTGAAGATCTTGAAGAATTCTCAAATTACAAGCATAAACTAAGATTAACTACTAATTACCGACTAATCTACACTAATCTAATCTAATCTAACCTAAAAATAGTCTAGGGTTTAATGTCTAATGTAGTGCATAAGCTAAGATTACAAGAGGAGGGGTATTTATAGGGTTACAAATGGAAGGGGAGAAGAAAGAAAAGTGACGCGGCTGTAGCTGGGTGGTCCCGACCGGGACGGGTCATCCCGACCGGGACGGGTTGGTCCCGACCGGGACGGCCTGGTAGTGACACCCTCAAAAGCGCACTTCATCCCCGACGGGATGAGGTGCATACCCGTCGGGGATGAGTCTTGTAGGCCTCCAATATGATCCTTTTGGTCTCTCCTTGCTTCACATGGACTTCTCATCGATTCTCGGGACTCGGGATCGGGTCTCGGAGGCTCGGGATTGGGTCCCAAGGTCTCGGGGTCAATTCCAAAGCATCGAGTCATCGTTCCTTTATCTCGTTGGCTCCAAAATGTGTATGTATAGAGTCGGAATCGCTCCAACTCTTCCAAATCGGTCTCGGGAACCTGAAACGAACTAAAGGAAGCATAAGAAGCCCCTAAACCGCTCCCAAGGAGCGATTCTACAAGGAAAATGGGACCAAAACACTAAAAAATAGGCACTACAAACCACACTTATCAACTCCCCCACATTTAACCCTTACTCGCCCTCGAGTAAGCACATACTAACTACTAAACTAGCCGAACGGGTATTAGCGCACCCTACGCCCTTTCAACTCACGCGAGTGCACTTAGAGGAAAAGTGCACTCCGCAAGGCAAGTCGGGTCTTGCGACAAAACTGTGGATGCAACCGGACACAAAACATATAAACAACAAACACACAAACAAACACATAATCGGTTGCACCCAAAAGAAAAGAAATACCGCTTCCCTCAAACAAGCGGTGAAAGAAGCACCGGTTTAGAAATAGAGGTAAGTGACAACGTTCCCAAGCTAGTAATACAAACTGAGGTGGACTAAACCCTAATAGTATGACGATAAAGCAACAAAAACGTTGGTAACTTACCTAGGTCCTCCTAACTTTCTAAAAACGTACTACGAGACGATCGGCGGAGTGGGAAGTGATGATCCACGGTGTTAATCGACACTGTAGGTAAGTGAGACCCCGCCCCCTTTTGCAAAAAGCCAAGAGGGTCGTCCCATGCCCAAAACCGCCTAACTAGTCCAAGTAAAAAGGTGGAAATATGCAAAATGAGGGAAGACCGACCCTTGCCGCTATCATCCTTCCTAGGGACTCGGTCCTTTGGTAGGCTATTCATGGCAAAAGTCGGAAAAAGGCTTATTTTTGTGGGGATATAATCTTTTTGTGAGACGATTTTCTTTTGGCATTTTCTCTTTTCTTTTGCATTTTTGCTTTGTTTTGCCATGCCATTCTTTTTCTTCTTTTCTATTTTCTTTTTGGCTTTTGTGCCTTTTCTTTTTCTTCATTCTTTCCTTTCTTTCATTTTCTTTCTTTTTCTTTTCTTTGCCCTTTTTGGCAAGATTTGGCTTTTTGGCATTTCTTTGTATGACAAGAAAGAGAGGAATCAACAAGTTGCAAGTTATTGTGTGGATATGTGTAGGAGGTAGGGTAATGGGTGAGTCGGGGGTCGCGATTTCCCTTCAAACCCACAAAAAGTGGAGAACTTGGACTAATTAAACAATCCCAAACACGGTCACCTAGGGGACGGAACTCGGTAACCAAGGCCTTTTCACACTGTGGGTGGTCATAATGGTCAAAGTGCAAATCCCGTAGTAAATCCCTAGTAAGCTAGGTGGACTCAAGGTAAAGGACCAACGAATTCATTGATTTAGGGTCATTCTACTAGACTAAAGTCCAAGACTCGATTTATACTACTAGGAAGGGAAAGTAAACACTCGCACACTAGCCTCTAAACCGGGTTTTCAAAAACCATTCACACACAAGACACACAACGAAACACAAAACAAAGAGTCAACGAAAATGAAAGAAAAAGAAACAAAAGCAACAAAAGAACAACACAAAACAAACACATACATAACACAAACACCACCCCTAGCTTCCAAACAAGCCATCAAATCGACCACAAGCATTACAAAGCTCCTCCCGAGCACACAACATCACAATCTCCTCCAAGCTCCACAAGAGATAAAGAAGAAAAAGGGGTAAAGATGTTACCGGAAGTCTTGAAAGCTCTCCAAAGCTATTGGTGATTCAAGTAACCTATAAGGAAGAGGGAGGCAAAACACACAAATAAACAAATATACGACACAAAAGAAAAACACACAAAAGAAAATATTTTTGATTTTTATGAAATTTTTTCAAATTTTTAGGATTTTTTAAAGATTTTTAGAAAAACTACAAAAACAAAGCTAACTATGCTAGAATATCGCTCCCCCACACTTAAGTCGAGCCATGTCCTCATGCTCGACCGTAGTGCATGGAGCACAAAAGAAAAGAAAAGAAACTACGAAAATAAAGCTAAAAATCGAAAATAAAGTGGAGAAAAGGGTAGAAGGCGTCCGGCCGGGGTGTAGTCAAGTCACCATGGGCCGAGACAAGAAAAGATATGAATGGGGGAAGAAATAAAAAGAAGGAAGAAAAAGGAAATGGGAGGGGGGGACTAGGTGTAATCAAGTCACCTAGCCCGGATTCCGCCTAAATCCGACTAAATCCTCAAAAAGAAAGAGTGAAAAACTTGTATCATTTGGATTTTGAAAATGATTCTCGATGTAGTCACATCATCGAGAATCGGGAGCAACCAAAACCAAGGCCTCGAAGGCCACCATGACAAAGGGGAAGGGGAGAAACAAGGGGAAAACAAGCAATAAAAAACGGAAAAAAAAGGATAGTTGCCATACCGACCGGTTAGCAACTCGCTCTCTCCATCGTCTCAATGATCAATATAGGCACTTGCTTGTTGTCGTCATTGTCATCCTTCTTCAAGCTTGAGAAAACCGCATGGCTAAGGTAGTAATGGTGCGAGGGGATGGAAATTGATGTGTATACCGGTCTAAAGGAGATAGAAGATGAAGTAAGGATATGAAAATGAAGTATGTGGGTGGTGTGATATTAGCAAGGAAGGTAGGGAGGTTGGGTGGGGGTATACAATGGTTGGGTGGGCTTAAATGTCGAAGAAGAGGCACCAAAAAGGAGTAGGGGATCATCCCGGTCGGGATGGGTGGTCCCGATCGGGATGACATACCCGTCCCGGTCGGGAAGCCTCCTTCCCGATCGGGATGACACTCCAGTGAACTCGATTTTTGGCACCCTCATCCCGATCGTGATGGCCCCATCCCGGTCGGGATGACACACCCTTCCCGATCGGGAAGGGCCTTCAAGACTCCCATGACCCCAAAAACCGACTTCCTTACTCACGATCCAAGCTCTATCACTAACCACTCCTTTCTAGGAGTCATCTTCACTTCACCTATCACAATAAACTCAGAATACACATCAAATTCACTTCCTCACATCGCTCATCAAAATACCAAAACAATTACAAGAATCCCACAAAACTAACAAAATCAAAAGAAAAATCACACAAATACAAGCACAAGTACTCTAAAGAGGAGAGGAGAATGTACAACATGACGGTTCTTTAGGAACTCCGTCAAACCTAGGATGGTGGACTCTTCTTCAACCGTAGCCCTCAAGGGCATGGAGGAGCAAGTCGAACGCACTACCGACATCATAATGAAGGCCCAAGAAGCGCTCGAGCCTAGCTAACCTCCATGGCCTCCAAGGAGGAGGCAAGAAGTAGGAATCCCAAGACCCATCGTCATCATTCATGTCATCTCCGGGGTCTATCCATCCTACGAGCTTAACCGGCCTCTTCCTCCCTAGGCATCGCCTCCAATCATTAGCAAGCTTCATCTCCAAGAAACAAGGCACAAAAAGCGGATTTGGCCTCATCTCCTCAATGCACACCCCCACACTTTCCTCAAGTTGTGGTTCCCCATCTTCATCACTCGGCCCCACATCATCTTGGAAAGGAGAATCGAAACTTCTACCGGCGGTTTCAATCTTTTCCAAGTCATCTTTCGGTGTACTAGCTAGGGGCTCTTGATGCTTGTCCAAACTATCGCACACGGGCAACTCGAGGCTAACAATCTCACCCAACAACTCCACAAACTCCACCAAACCATCCAACTCACCATCCTCCTCCAATTCCTCACCAATGTTGTCTTCACCGAGGGTCATTTCCTCATTCGTCTCTTTTTGGGTAGACGATTGAGGTTCTTCAAAGCAAAACTCTCCTCCAAAGGGAACTACATCGGCGACTTCATGGTTAGGTTGCTCCTTTCTCTCAAGTGGGCACCCTTCCTCTAATTGCGATGTTCGGGATAAATACAATACGGTTTGAACCGATATTGCATTTAATCGAGCATCCCTCACCTCGTTTGCCCTTCGAATTTGGGCCCATAATTCATCTTGTTCTTTTTGCAATTGAAGGGCCGTTTCTTGGAGGCTTCTTTGCATTTGAAGAAGCGATTGAAACTCCTCCATGTCGGGCAATTGGTGATCATTGGGGTCTTGTAAAGCTCCTTGATAATCTTGATAATCTTGATGATAATCTTGAAAATCTTGATTAAACATGGTGTCTTGATGATGCCCAAGGGGTGGGGCATCATATTGTTGGTAGTGGGGTTGAGGTGATTGGTAGTATTGTGGGTCATGGGGTTCATATTGTGGTTGGGGTGGAGGGTAATATTGTGGGTCTTGGTGGTATTGGCTTCCATAAGGTGAATCTTGATTGAACATGGTGGGTTCACATTGATAACTCGAGTAATAGTCACCATGATCGTAGGATTGGTAATCGTTCACTTGTTGGTAGCCATTTTCATAATCTTGAAGTTCATACCCACTAGAGTCTTGATCACCCCAAGAAGCTTGATTATGGTAGGGGGACGTCATGTCATACCCTTGGTTCATGGAAGAAGAGGAGTATCTCATATCGGCTCCCGAGTATGTGGAGTTTAGATCAAACCCCATGCTTGCTCGAAAATTGTAGTCCATACCCGGTTGGAAACCACTCATTCTAGCAACCGTCCGTTAAAGCGGCTCTAAGTCGCAAGAAGAAGATAGTCACCACCTCTAAGCACAAACTGTAGACTAGGAACAAACGTGAGAAGTCTAGTGCTTTTTGGGCACTAGACAAGAGAGAAATAAACCACACACACACAAGAAGCAAGGTAACAAAAAGAAAAAGGAAAACACAAACACAAAGACTAAGTCAAGTAACTAGGAAAACAAAGTCTAAACTAGCACCGTCCCCGGCAACGGCGCCAAATTGATGGGAAGTAGTCGTGGATCCCGCCACCAAATAATTAACCGGCTAATCCTAACTGGGTAGATAGGGTAAGTCGGGTTGAATCCACGGGGACGGTAAGAGGCATCTAGACCAAGTTCGCCCAAATACTAGACCAAGTCAACGAGCTAAACTAGAGAATGATAAGGGGGAGAGAAGGCTAAACTATGACTAAGAAGAACAACAAGGAAAACGGGCTAGGATTAGGTCGGGGTCAAAGGGGTAACGGAATGGTCAAGGGGGAAGTAGAGTGAAGGAGGTAGTAGGGAAATCTAGGTAATCTAACTTAGACCGACCTAGAGGTTCCTCATGGAACCCATCCGGTGACACACACGACAAAGAAAGACAAGAAAAACAAGCATTCCAACCTACTTAGTCATTCAAGCATTCCAACAAACATGTAATATGCATCACTCAAGAAGAAACCCAAATCTTCCACCAACATCTCCAACAAACCCTTAATCACTCAATTAACATCCTAATCACCCTACTAACTCTAGCAAGAACACTACTCTAACATATCTAATCTAAAACTAACAAGAACAAGATAAACCAACACAGGAACAAAAGGGTGTAAACATGAAACTAACAAGGATGAAGAACAAAACAATAAACAAGAACTAAAGATTGTAACTTGATTGATAAACAAAGATGAAAAGAAGAGAAAAGAAGATTATACCATACTAGAGAAGATGAAAAGAACAGATCTTGCATAAATGGAAGAAAACCCAAAACAAACATCCAAGTTTGTCAAGCTTGGTGAAGATCTAGAAGAATTCCCAAATTACAAGCATAAACTAAGATTAACTACTAAGTACCGACTAATCTACACTAATCTAATCTAATCTAACCTAAAAATAGTCTAGGGTTTAATGTCTAATGTAGTGCATAAGCTAAGATTACAAGAGGAGGGGTATTTATAGGGTTACAAATGGAAGGGAGAAGAAAGAAAAGTGACGCGGCTGTAGCTGGGTGGTCCCGACCGGGACGGGTCATCCCGACCGGGACGGTCCTCTCATCCCGACCGGGACGGGTTGGTCCCGACCGGGACGGCCTGGCAGTGACACCCTCAAAAGCGCACTTCATCCCCGACGGGATGAGGTGCATACCCGTCGGGGATGAGTCTTGTAGGCCTCCAATATGATCCTTTTGGTCTCTCCTTGCTTCACATGGACTTCTCATCGATTCTCGGGACTCGGGATCGGGTCTCGGAGGCTCGGGATTGGGTCCCAAGGTCTCGGGGTCGATTCCAAAGCATCGAGTCATCGTTCCTTTATCTCGTTGGCTCCAAAATGTGTATGTATAGAGTCGGAATCGCTCCAACTCTTCCAAATCGGTCTCGGGAACCTGAAACGAACTAAAGGAAGCATAAGAAGCCCCTAAACTGCTCCCAAGGAGCGATTCTACAAGGAAAATGGACCAAAACACTACAAAAATAGGCACTAAAAACCACACTTATCATGTTATCAGAGGTTTGTTGTTGCATGCATGTCGATTTTTGACATTTTTCGGGTTATACGATAACTTTGTAAAACCGAAAATTTTGTGTAAAAATATGTTTCACACGAAATTTTTGGGTACATGCATACTTACTTACTGACCTCAAAATGGTTGTGGTCGATTTTGGTATTTTTTGGAATTAATTTGCTAATTTATAATCTTTTTTGCCTTAAAAACCGAGTTTTTATGCCTATTTTATGTTAAAAGTTAACTACAAATAGTTGCATGTTGTTTTTGGGCACGATAATTTTTTGTACATTTCATTATATGTTTAAGGACAAATTTGTAAAAGTTTAAAATTTATTTTGTCCTTTTCGGATGTTTATTGTTTTTTATTGGATAAAAATCGATAAACGTGCATTTATTTGTTCCCAAATTTATTCGAAATTTTTTTACGGACAAATTTTTATTTTTGAGCTCCTGGAAATGTTCCAGAATGTACAAAAAATTTTACTTTTATTTTTATATATTATTTCATAAAATTGCCATTTACCGATTAAATTATGGAATTAAATCAATTCAAACTAATTCTTATTTTTCAAATTAGTGGAGACTAATTCTTGAAATTCCAAATTGGTTTGGAAGATTAGTTTGAGGTTAATTGAGAATTAAGTGTTAAATAATGATTTTTAATGGTTAAAATTCGATAAATTCCATAAAAACCGAGCTAGGATGAAGTTGATAAATAGTAGGGCGATTTTGGCATGATTTTACAGCATTTTTTTATTTTAATGTTGTTGAATGAATGAATGTCATTTGTTGATTTTTTTTTGCAAGTTTGTACCTACTATGGCCTAGTCTTTTAATCGGTATTACCCGTAATGAAAGGGAATATCGATTTGGTTGTAATTAATTGCGATCTCGTATCGCCCGTTTGTAATAATTAATAGTTTTATTTATACAAATGTATAATAGGAATTGCTATGTATTCATTTATATCATTTGTAATTAATTATTATGAAGACGGAGATTACCCAAGACGGTGGACAAAAGACGGTGCCTTTTGGAGGTGTTCCATTGAAGAGGCCAGGGACCAAGGAGTTGGTTTCCGATTTTGTAATAGTCTAGTTAATTAGATTAGCTAGATGGCCATACTAGGATTTATTTTGTTTGATGCTTGCTTTATATTCGCTCATGCCAAAATCGCCAATCATGCATTTTGTTCATCGATTGTCAATTCACCAATTTACGTAATCACCAACTTAGTTCACTTATAAGTGATTAGTAACTTAATATTGACAAGACCTCTCACATGCATAGTAAGAATTGAGATTTAGCCTTACCAATTAAAGCACCTATGAACCCCTTGTTCATTAGGGCAACCACAACGTGGATCCCTTTTTACCTTGGGTAAGTAGGGTGATAAGATCACATGCCAAGATTGGGTTGGAATCAACGGGATAAGAGTTATTCCGGGGCTAGGAGATGGATTTGGTAGAAATCCGTCAACCGAGAGTTCTAGGTAGAATTGGTCGAGTAATGACTTACCGTTTTTACATAAGGATTGCATGCAATGTTAGTTCTTATCTAAATGCGGGTCTCAGAATCACTTATATAATTTCGTGATGGGTCATTATATGAGTGACTTGTTAAAATTGTTTTACAAGTAAATTATATAACAATGAATGTTAATATTTCCTAAACTTTGTTGTAGTGTTTATAATTCGTTATGGCTACCAATGCAACCATTCAACTCGGAAAGGATTCTTCGCTTAGGTCCGTTATGGACAAATGTATCTTGAAAGATGATGGAAGTAATTTCATCGAGTGGGAGTCTACCATAAAAGGTGCGGCGTTGTCCGACAACGTCCTTCGTTACTTGAACGAGCCACCACCCAATGAACCCGGTCCTAGAACCACCGCGGCACAAAGGACCGCCTATGAGGAATTTTTGAAGATATCTAACGATATCAAGAACGTCTTGATATGGTCAATGTCTCCAAAACTCAAGCTTCAATACATTACCCTTAATGCATATGAGATATTCTCATGGGTTACGACGGCTTTTTCTCAATCACCCGATATCCGTCAATATGAGGCTATGATGAAATTCTTCGAGGGTAAGCTAGAAAAGGGTCAAAAAGTTGGCCCTCATGTGCTCAAGATGATTGAGCATATTGACACTCTAGAGCGTCTAGGGTGTAGAATTTCCAAGAAGCTTGCGATAGGTCGCATTCTTCACTCACTCCCCTCCAAGTTCTCCCAAATTAGGGTGAACTATAATATGCATGGCATGGACAAGAGTTTCCAAGAGCTTCATGCACTCCTCAACCAAGCGGAGAGGGACATGGAGGCTAGTGGGAGTGAGAAGAGAGACATGCTCTCCATGAAAATGAAGAATCTCAACCTTGGGGTTCAAATGGGTAAAAACAAGGGTAAGACCCAATTCAAGAAACAAGGAAAAGACAAGAACAAAGGGAAAGCTATTGTGAATAGCAAACCTAAGGCTAAGGTTAACAAACATGCCGACGCCGATTGCTATTATTGTAATGGCAAGGGTCATTGGAAGCGCAATTGTCCCAAATATTTGAAGGATTTAAAGAGCAAGAAACACGAGAGTGAGACTCCGTCAGGTATTGTCCTCACTTCTCTCTATATGAAAGACATTAACTATACTTGCATTTCCACTTGGGTATTAGATACCGGATGTGGTTCTCACCTTTGTAATCATTTACAGGGGCTGAGGGACGTGCGAGCACTAGCCAAGGGTGATGTGGACCTACGCATGGGAAAAGGAACTAGTGTAACATCCGCTATTTTTCCTAAGCATTTTTATTCTTTCCGTTAGGACTTCGTCTTTACTCTGTCACTTTTCGGCCTCATATTTCATCTTTTTACTAAGCTCTACTTTAATTTTTGAGTTTAATAATTTTTACTTTTAATTTTAAAGATTTAAATTCCTTTTAAAATCCATTTATTGGTTTCTTCGTAAAGTAATTAATTTTTCCGCAAGGAATTCTATTTCTCTTCGAATTGACATTTTTAAACTTGGATTTAAGTTATTCCTTTTCTTAAAAATGTTTGAATACGTTTCTATAATATTTTCAACTAGTAAATATTTTTATTTACAAAAAATTTAGTTGTTAATGATTTTATTACGAAGCTTCAAGAATAATTATTTTCTTACGCGAGGTTTACTCGAATTACTTTGAAATGCCTTTAACTATTTTACGATTATACTTTTTATCAACTTATAAATTATTTGAGACCATTTCCTCACATTTTGGACCGACTAAGCTCTTGGTCACAAGTTTTACTACGTTTTATTTAAACGTTTCATTTTATCACGTTAAAACGTAAACTGTAACCACAAATTTTGTATCGCAGAAATCTGAAATACAAAACAAGGGAACAAATAAATTTTATTAATTATTTATCAAAAGTTCGTGTACAACCTCTAATGTATCCTCTGATTCTAACGCCGTTTAGGGAACACGTGTACGCGGTACACGTGAGGGTCACGTGCGTAGCTGACTTGTACTGCCTAGCACGCGTCGTGATTTGATATTCTCGAGAGGGTCGCCTGACTTGAATCTCCCTTGAATGTTTGAATTTGTCTTGGATCTTCTGACGGCTTGCGACGGATTTGATGGAGAGCTTGTAGTGACTTCTTGTCTTTTTCTCTCTGGATCCTTTGCTTCAGAATTTTCCAATTCCCTCAAATGAATGGGAAGGGCTCTATTTATAGAGTTTTAATTCTACTTGGTGGACTTTTGTAGTCACAGGCCCATTTATGGGCTTATGAGTGACATTGGCCCAATCTGTCTTCTTTTCGGGTTTAATGATCCAAATAAGTCAATCTGTAATTCGGATCGACCCATATTTTCTTTACTCGGGACAAAATAATTAAATTGAGTTAAAATTTCGTATTAACTCAAAATAAATAATTAATTTAATTTATTCGGCACTTTAATAATTTTTTATTGCCTACAAATTGCCCTCTCGGGACCTTGTCACGTACACTGTTTGGGTTTTTTGGAGTGGCAGGGTCTCGAACATTTCTTTGTTTGACTTTGACTTGGAAGTCGACGAGCACCGAACTTGTCGTATAGGCACCTCGTTATTTCTAACGTCATCCTGTCATTATCTGACTTGACGGATGACAAGGAAATTTTGTGAATTTATTTGACTTAGAAGTATTCGGACACGGTTACCCCGTCTTGATTGTAAGCTAAAGCAGATGATTTACCTTGCCATAATCGAGCTAGAACACATGATCAATTAACCCAAATTCAATCCGAATGAACTAAGTAATAACCGAGCTCTTGCGTCCTAGCCTTCTTTGTTTAAGGAAAGTAATAGGGACGGTCAAAGGTATCAATTGACTTTCCTCAAACCAAATTTGCTCAAGCAGCATCTTATTAGAAAGAGGATCACCCATCACCTATATATACTCCCTAAGTCAAACCCTAAATTAAGAACTCTTACAATAGCCTCAACTTACGTGATCATCCGCCTTTACCTTCTTCTTCCTCTCATAGTCTTCTTCTTATTGTTCTCGTTCTTTCTTCCATTGGTATTTGTTTGGTTCCTGATTTCCTCTCGAAGCATCTTGTGCCTCTCTAATTCCATAGTTAGCTGAGCATCGAACTACGAGGTATAAACTCTTCCCGATTTGCTCTACTGTAATGCTTTACTATGATTTTCTTGCATTCTTGTCTGTAAAAATCTTACCGATGAAACTACTTTTATGCTCTTTTTTTTTGAATTGACCTGAACTAGGTCGATTTTTAGACCGAATCGATCGTAGTAAATAGTAATGCAGTACGGCTGGATTTTACGTGAACTTCCTCTCACTTCACATGATATTTCAACATGTTCTCCTGCATGAACGCATGCGCCTCTTTTTTTTTAATAAACAACTTATTTAAGGTAGACTAATACGCACCTCCATTGTTATCGTTGATCTTTACAGGTACGAATTGTTTGGCAAATTTGATCGACACGTTTAGGAGCCTTGCCTTTGATAACCAAGGTAGTACTTTAAATTGTAAATTCTTCTCGTACTTTTCTTTTATTATATATATGTGTATACACACACATATAACTGAGTTGTCATAGAAAGAACCCGTTTGAATCATCGCGACTTCTTAGTAACGAGCCATGGCGGGAGCACACCGAGTTGAGGAGTCACGGAGGGAGCACTCGGAGTTGTTATGAGGTGAACCCGTTCGGGTCATCACCACGCTCGACGGAGGGGAAGCACCCGGGTTGTTACGAGGTGAACCCGTTTGGGTCATCACGACGCTCGCAGGGAAGAGGCGCCCGAGTTGTTACGAGGTGAACCCGCTCGGGTCATCACGACGCTCGCATGGAGGAGGCACCCGAGTTGTTACGAGGTGAACCCGTTTGGGTCATCACGACGCTCGCATGGAGGAGGCACCGAGTTGTTATGAGGTGAACCCGTTTGGGTCATCACGACGCTCGACGGAGGAGGAGCACCCGAGTTGTTACGAGGTGAACCCGTTTGGGTCATCACGACGCTCGACGGAGGAGAAGCGCACGAGTTGTTACGAGGTGAACCCGTTTGGGTCATCACGACGCTCGACGGAGGAGAAGCGCCCGAGTTGTTACGAGGTGAACCCGTTTGGGTCATCACGACGCTCGACGGAGGAGAAGCGCCCGAGTTGTTACGAGGTGAACCCATTAGGGTCATCACGACGCTCACGTGGAGGAGGCACCCGAGTTGTTACGAGGTGAACCCGTTTGGGTCATCACGACGCTCGACGGAGGAGGAGCACCCGAGTTGTTACGAGGTGAACCCGTTTGGGTCATCACGACGCTCGACGGAGGAGAAGCACTCGAGTTGTTACGAGGTGAACCCGTTTGGGTCATCACGACGCTCGACGGAGGAGAAGCGCCCGAGTTGTTACGAGGTGAACCCGTTTGGGTCATCACGACGCTCGACGGAGGAGAAGCGCCCGAGTTGTTACGAGGTGAACCCGTTAGGGTCATCACGACGCTCACGTGGAGGAGGCACCCGATGATTCTCCTTTTATTTGAAGCATGCTAACGATCGCTTTGCTTGACCTTACTTATCTCAGGTGTACCTTCTAGCCGTTTCTTACCCTCTTCGTGTTTATCCTTTTTCGCAGGATTACCATGGTGTTTCTGAAGAGTTGGAGGGAAGGTTGTGATGAATATTTATCCATTGTCGGTCGCAAGGAGGATGACGCTGAAATCTGGACTCTGTTTTCCCGCTCGCATGTCCCTGCGTTCGTTAGTAGGCGGGGATGCTGACATCACCAAAAAGGATTTCCCGGCAAAAATGTCACTGAAGATAGATCCCAAAGAACCCGATGCTAAATCGCGTTACCTGTTGCAGAGCGTTGTGAAGACGAAGGACGAGCTGCATTCTACTTATCCGCTCCTTGGGCGCAGAATTATTGACGGGGATGTAAGATGAGGGTCCTACAACTTCAGAATCCAAGGCGAACCAATTTTTATCCCAAGATATTTAGAGTGGACTGAAGATGTGCTTTCTCGGTTCAAGGGTATTCTTTCGTCAGCTTCCCTCTACTCGGGGATCTATGCTTCTTTGTATTCTTATGATAAGAACCTTCACGTGATGCGTGCCTTTTGCGAAGGATGGTGCCCCATTACTAACACGTTCCATACCAAGGCGGGTGAATTTTCTATTTCATTATATGATTTGCGCAAGCTTGGAGGCCTGACTGTCGTGGGAGAAATATATGATGAAACAGTATCACCACTGAGCACTTTAAGGGCAAAGGATGCGAATAACAAGTATATACTTCCTAGCACGTGTGAGATCTTGCTTGAGGTATTTTACTATCTTGACAGGAGATCGACAGTCCGAGGTGAAGTTCCTGCTGAACAGTGGATCAATTTCTGGTGCAAGAAAGAAAAGGTATACTCGTCGCGAGAAAAGAGGCGGGAGACGAAGAATGCACCTAAAACTCCACAAAATCACAATGATGAGATCAAGTCTCGTCCTCCTGATGAGTGGACAGAGGAAGAGCTTGCGGTGTTCAAAAAACTGAGGATTAACGACCCTCGACGTACCAAGGTTTACTTGGCCGCGTATTTGTCATGTTGGTTATGTGCATTTGTTTTACCGAAACATACTGACCGACTAATCAGACCCACCACCTTTGAGATCGTGAGCTTGATGGCAGAGGGTCGAGTCTTTAGTTTGGCGATTCCAGTCTTGGCTAGCATTTACCGGGGGCTAAACGATATAGCTACATATTCCAATCCTGGTTATGCCAAGTCATTTTTTCCAGCCCATTACCTTTATGCATGGACCGCTCACTACTTTAGTACACATCATGCTATAGAGCCTGCTCCTTATGGCCCTACCATGGCAAGGTATTCCCTCGGAGTAAAAAGGACTGACGCAGCTGGAGCTCGAAGGCTAATTCATGAGGGAGCTAATGTCAACCCGAGGCGCTTCATACGAAACAGAAAGGATTGTAACGTTCTGTTGGACAACGGGAGCCTCAAAAATTTTGAACTCGATTATTTTGCCTCGATGCGTTCTTCGTACTTTTGTCTGCGTTTAGGTGATGCTTTTCATGTTGAACCTTATAACCCTCATCGATTTAGCAGACAATTCGGCTTTTGTCAGGATATTCCTGGTCTGGTAGATTGTGGCTCCAGCAAAAGAAACTCTACGTGCATTGAGGCGTTGAGGTATTGGAGATTAATCTTGTTTACAGGAAGCATGGTCCAAGTTCATCTCCCTAGTCCGGTACTCGATTGGCAAGAATGTGTCACTCCTGGCTTCACCAATTGGTGGGAAGTGAAATGTCCGAACGATTTGAGGGACAATGCAAACATTCTCATTTGCAGCACTGATAGTGATCCCCAAAAACCAAGGAAACGACATCTGCAAAGAGATACTGGCGATCAACCTCAGGAGCAAAGAAGGAAATTACAATCTGAAGTTGTCGTTGTAAGATTGGAAGAACATGCTGAAGAGGATGATCGACATAGTGATGGAGATTCCGAGGTCGATCCTAAACACGATCGTCGAGGAAGAAAGGAGACCCGTGCCCCCGTTACGAGTAACCTCAGGCTGGATACCCAGATATTTGATGGGGTCCGTAGTGGTTCGTGTATGCCGTCACAGACACTGGTAACTCTTTTTTTTTTTTTATTAATGTGTTTCTCACTTCCTTACCCACTCTCAGGAGGGTGACTTGGAGTTGGAGTTGGCTGGGATCCCTGAGGAACACCATTTGATGCAATCAAACACACGACCGGGGAAAGGAAAACAGCTTGTCATGCTTGACAAATCTACGCCCTTGGAAGATATTGCCATACTCCATCTTCTCATGGTAGCCAGACTGGAAGTTCTTTTGCTGCCGTAGATGGACCACCCTCAGTGGAGAGGTTTCCCCAGTGTAGGCAGGAAGAGCAAAAAACTTTGCATGTCCCGACCAAGCCCATTGCTCTGCCTTCCTGCTCTATGACCTCGTTTCGGCCAGCCTCCCCGTATGGGGGAGTATTTGAAAAAGCAGTGCGAGAAGTTCGTTCGACATTTCTTACGGAGTTGAAGAATGCCAGTTGGTCTAAAGTAGGCGAGGTGTCGATGCGGGCCAAAGATTGTGGTTTTTTTTTTTAGGTGGCTCGCAACTTGATTTTTCATTTTACCCGGAGCGCCCTTTCGGGTTTTCACTCCGTCCTCGGCTCACCAATTTTTTTTATTTTTTATTTTATTTTTTTATTGTTATTATTATTTTTTGTGTGCAATTTAACCTCTTGCTTATGAGTGTTTAGCGTGGAGATTTAAGAATAGTAACATTTCAGAAATTTCCCATTGATCGGGCCTACGCGCGCGCACACCATCTTCATCTACAACTTTGTATGCACCATTTGTGTAGACCTCTCGTACCACATATGGACCATCCCACTTGGCGGTGAATTTTCCTACCGGTTTGTGAGAAGTAATGATCGGCCTTCGTACTGCAAGGACCAAATCTCCTACTTCGAAGGAACGAGGGCGCATCTTTTTAATGAACGCACGTGACAACCGTGCCTGGTAACATTGATGTTTTTGTTGGGCTTGGAGCCTCTTTTCATCGAGAGCCTCTAACTCTTCTAGTCGCAACTTATCGTTTTCATCTTCTGTAAGCCTTTCTTGAATGGCTATGCGCAACGATGGGGTCTGCAACTCTAGGGGCAACACAGCTTCTACTCCATATACCAATGCATACGGGGTCGCTTGAGTTGGCGTTTTGTATGTGGTGCGATACGCCCATAAAGCTTCACCGACTCTTTCGTGCCAGTCTCGTTTGGACTTTGCCACCACTTTTCTTAGCAGGTTACAGAGTGTCTTATTAAAGGCTTCGGCTAGACCATTCGCAGGAGCATTGTACATTGAAGACTTGTGTTGTTTGAACTTGAACTTTTCTGCTAGGCTTGTCACCAATTGGTTGACAAATGGCTTTCCATTATCAGTTATGATGCGTTGTGGTACACCATACCTGTAGATGATTTGAGTTCGGATGAAGTCCACAACATTTTCTTTCTTCACTTCTCGTAATGTGACTAGCTCTGCCCACTTTGAGAAGTAGTCAGTACCGGCGAGAATGTACTCATGTCCATTGGAAGCCTTGGGAGTGAGTGGTCCAACAACGTCGAGTCCCCAGGCTTCGAAAGGCCATGAAGAT
Organism: Agrostemma githago; assembly: GCA_958450325.1. NCBI lineage: Eukaryota > Viridiplantae > Streptophyta > Magnoliopsida > Caryophyllales > Caryophyllaceae > Agrostemma > Agrostemma githago. The sequence goes on from OY288249.1 coordinate 29,745,822, forward strand.
ACGGTAGGATGCAATGGCTCCGGCGGCTGATGTATGAAGTTTGCGTTGAATTGGCATGCGCCACATTTTCTTGCGAACTCTATGCAATCTTGCACCATGGAAGGCCAGTAGTATCCCATTCTTTTGATGTGATCATAAAGTTTTGGACCTGACTAGTGAGCTCTGCATATGCCAAAGTGAGCTTCATGCATGGCTTCGGTGGATTCATCCTTCCCTAAACATCTTAACCATTGTCCAAGAAAAGAGCGCCTGTAAAGTGTTCCTTTAAAGTGGATGAATTTCGGGGAACGTCGGCGTATCTCTACTTTGTGCCTAGGATCGTCTGGCAACTTCTGATGGTACAAGAAGTCGATAATGGGTTGACGCCAATCATCTTCGTCAATTGTGTAGACGTTGATCATGTTCGTCTCGTTCCTATTTTCTTCCTCCTCAAGCAATGGCATTGCCCAACGATTACAGACTGGAACTTGCATTGATTCTTCTACCCCCAGTGCCAATGTGGCTGCAAGGTTAGCAAGCGCGTCAGCCAACTTATTGGCACTTCTCGGTACATGACCAATGTTGACGGTGTCAAGTTGACTTAACAGTCGGAGTGCTTGTTGATGATATGGGACCAGGTCCTCTTTTCGTACTTCATATTCATCAAGGACTTGACTGATCACGAGCTGCGAATCTCCGTAAGTGTCCATGTCCTGAATGCCTATCTCAAGCGCCATTTGAAGACCAAGTATGAGGGCCTGGTATTCTGCTACATTATTTTAGCATAGCTGAGTTAATGAAAAGGAGTATGGCAAAACATGGCTTTGTGGGGATACAAACACCATTCCAGCTCCAGCTCCGTCTCGTCTTGCAGCACCGTCGAAGTACATTTGCCATGTCGGTAGAACGTCCACATAGAAGATCTCTTCTCCAGACAAGTCGTCAGAAAGTTCCCATTTGGTTGGGACTGGATGATCGGCGAAGAAGTCGGCGATGGCTTGTCCTTTTACAGCTTTTTGAGGCACAAAAACCAAATCAAACTGTTTCAGCAACACTGTCCATTTTGCGAGCCTTTCTGACAATACTGGTCTTGAGAGTATGTATTTGATTGGATCTGCCTTGGATACCACGTGTATAATGTGTGCTTGCAGGTAGTGCCTCAACTTTTGGATTGCAAACACCAGTGCAAGACATATTTTCTCGATTGGAGAGTAATTCACTTCAGCTCCAACCAAAGTACGACCCAAGTAGTAGAGCGCTCTCTCTTTGCGGTCTTCAATTTCTTGAGCACACATTGCCCCCAGGGACCGTTCTTGTGCCGCGATGTATAAGATGAGTGGCTTCCCAGGAATAGGTGCCCCCAGCACAGGTGCACTGGCCAAGTATTTCTTTATGCTTTCGAAAGCATGTTGACATTTATCGTCCCATTCATACGGAGCATTCTTCTTCATCAAATGGTTGAACGGTTGACAGCGCCCTGCGAGGTTGGATATGAACCTTCTAATGTATGCAAGGCGTCCCTGCAATCAGCGTAATTCTTTCAACGTCTTAGGCACCGACATTTCTCGGATTGCTTTGATTTTGGTCTGGTCTATCTCGATGCCTCGATGTCTGACAACGAATCCTAAGAATTTTCCTGAAGTGACACCAAATGCACACTTGAGTGGATTCAATTTCAGCTGACATTTTCTGAGCCTTTCGAAGACAGTTTGGAGGTCTTTAATGTGGTCTTGTCTTTTCTTTGATTTGACAACCACATCATCGACGTAGCATTCAATTGTTTTATGCAACATGTCATCGAATATTTTCTGCATTGCTCGTTGGTATGTCGCGCCGGCGTTCTTTAATCCAAAGGGCATGACTGTGTAACAGAATATCCCTTTCGGCGTGCGGAAAAATGTGGCTTCTTGATCTTCCGGCGCCATGTGTATCTGGTTATACCCTGCAGTACAATCCATGAATGAGAGCGCTTCGTGCCCAGTAGTTGCATCAATCATTAATTCTGTAACTCGTAGAGGGAAGTCATCCTTCGGGCATGCGTCATTGAGATCTCTGAAGTCGACGCATATTCGCAATTGTCCATTATTCTTTCTGACTGGGACAACATTGGCTATCCATGTAGGGTACTTTACTTCACGGATGAAACCAGCTTCGATGAGTTTGTTGACTTCCTTTTCAATTTCAGGCACAAGCTCAGGCACGAAGCGACGCTGAGGCCGCTTCTTAGGATTAACTCCCTTTTTGATTGCTAAGCGATGTACTGCAACCCTTGGACTGAGTCCTGGCATTTCCTTGTAGCTCCAAGCAAAGACATCTTTGTACTCGAGCAACAATTTGTAGTACTCGTCTTCTTCCTCTTTAGTCAGTAGAGCACTCACATATATGGGGCGGGGGTCTTCAGAAGTCCCCAGGTTGAGTTCTTTCAACTCATCTACCGTTAATTGCCCCCCGTCTTCTAATGGTTCGGGTGCTTCATCCGCATCCACTTCTTGATTATCGTCAGGGATCTCCTATACCGTTATATGATAAGAGGTTGCCATTTCTGAAGTCTTCGCCTTCTTGATACTGTCCCCGTTTGATATGACGAGTCGACATGCTCACCATTTTTTGAGTGACCAGTGAGAATCAAGACGTGACTCCGTACTTTGAGTGGTGTATGTTGTATGATGTCCACTGCTTGCGAGCGCTTCATGCGGGAGGGTATTCCGCTTCTTAAATCATCGTCTAGTTTCACTTCTTCTTCTTTTGGTTTTGCAGGAGTTGAGGGATGACGATCTTCACCTTTGTCCTTCTTGGGGACCCCTAGCCGATTGAAAACTGTTTTTGTCTGGGCGCCTAGGCGACGATGTGCTGATTTTCGATAGATGATTTGTGGTATAGGGTTTAGAAATACTGCTTCACTTCCCTCTTGGTTGCCCAATCTGTTAAACACAGAACGACGATTTGCTGAAGAATTCGTCATTCCTATCCTGTCAAACACAGAAGTTCGGGTTGTCTTCACGGGCGTACTTGTCCTATCGAAGATCGATGTGGGTGATGACTCGATCGTGCCCCCTGCTTCATCATCCTCGACCTCTTCCGCCGTGATATGTTGCGATGATGTAGTAGCACTTTCCTTGCGGCTTCCGATCTTTACTGGTGGAGGAGGTTGATAGCTTATCCCAGGTTTGGCAACTCTGCACACGCCTTCTTTTTCGTACTGGTCTTGTTGTGCTTTACTGAGGCCATACGGTTTTGGAATTTCATCGACAGCTGTCCCGATGGGATTTGGTTTTGAATAATCGTAACCTGCTTTCTCTAATAATTTATGGGCATTGGGGTTACAAAATTTGTCGAACTCTTTCAGCCTTTGGGTATCTTCAACCGCACTGTCGAATCCATCTAAAGGTGGTCCGATGATCTTGGTTTCTGATGAACTTGGCAGAGGTGTGGTAACCTTGGCTACCCATTCTTGCTTAAATGTTTGACTTGGTTTGTTTTTCTCCTTAGATTCTGTCTTTATTGGAGTACATTCTACAAAAGGACTCTCCCCTTCTTTGCGACGAGACTTCGGGATGTATCGAAGGACAGGTGGTGCAGGCGTCAGTGGCACTTCTTGCTTCTTGGGAATTACCACTGGACTGGTGAATTTGATAACGTTGTTTTCTTTTAGTTCGTCTTTCTTTTCCTCAGCACGAACTGCAGCTGCATCTTTTCTGATGACGTTCTTTTCCATCTTGCCTCCAGCCCCAGTTGAGGAGATGGTGGTTGGCATGAACTCGTTAGGCGTTGCATCTTCATCGAAAAACTTTGCATCCGCGAAGAAGGTATCGGCCTTGGAAAATGGTTTGGTATCTCCATTTATTTTTCTTTCACCCCCTCGGTAGTACTTCAAACATTGATGAAGGGTTGAAGCCACGATGCCACTCTCATGCTTCCAGGGTCGTCCCAGTAGTAATCCATAGGATGTCTTGGCTTCGATCACATGGAACAACACGTCAGAAGAAAGGTCATCCATGGTAAGGTTTACGCGGATCATCCCAATTGCACGCTCTCCTGTCAGGTTGAAACCGTGGATAACCGTTCGACTACTGGTAAGTTCCCCCACGGTGATGCCCAATTCCTTCATTGTAGCTTTTGGCATTATGTTGACTCCTGAGCCTCCATCTATCAAGATTCGCTTGACTTTTTTCCCTTTGATATAGCCGGACACATAGAGTGGCCTATTATGAGGCTTAGATCCGAGGAGTAAGTCTTCATCCGAGAAAGTCAAGGCAGCGTTGCAGGAAAGACATTGACTTGATTGCTCTGGGGGTTCCGCCACATCCTTCATCTTGCCGGCGTATAGCTCTGGCTTCTCGAGTCTTTGGAGGATCAACTCGCGACTCTCTTTAGGAAGATGGAATATTTGTCTCCATCCCATGTTTGCAGGAAGTCCATCCAGTGCCCTAACGACCTTCATCTCCTTTTCAGGCTGCGCCTGCTGTGAAGGTTCAGGTTCGTTTACATCACTTTCCTCCACTTCTTCACCGTGATCAGCAGGTGAGGCAGAGACGGTGTAAACAGCCACTTCATCCAGGTAGTCTTCTGGAAAGAATTCTTCAAGAGTAATCGGAATAAGTGGCTCCTATTCCAACAGATCCTCGGGTAGGACATGCGACTTGACAATCGTTTTAGACTTCTTCTTTCCTTTGGATTTGTGAGGCCGCGGCTTTCTCGCTTGTTTCCGACGGCGGTGAACAGGCTTGATTGTTTGTTTAACTTGTTTCCTTGGCTTCTTGCGTGTCACCAAGGTCCATCCTTCATCATCATGCACATCTTCTTCATCCTGAAGACTTGCTTTCTTGACTTGTGACTCTGAAGGCGGTGGCGATGCTAGCCTCGTGATCCACAGCGTCACAGGCTCGAGGGTCCCAAATTGTAGTATATGTGCAGTCAATTCATTAACTGCTTTGGTTGTCTCTTGTTCCGGTTGCTCTCCGACTACCGTAGCTTGGTTTGTTGTCACCGTTTCATCAAGATCAAGGATTATCTTCCCATTCCTTGAAAGTTGCATGATCTTTTCTTTAAGTGTTATACACTTCTCGATGGGGTGACTCACCAATCTGTGATAACGACAATATTTAGGATCATTTGTCTTGTCAGCTTGTTCGGGCCGCTTGGGCTCTGGTAGCTGTATGATGTTCTTCTCCAGCAGATTGTCGAGCATCCCTGACAAGTCCGAATCAGGAAACGGGTACTTCTTAGCCTGCGTATCTTTCAATGTAGGCCTATTCTTCCGGTAGTCATAAGAGAATGACTCATTCCGTTTTTCATCTTTTGACCTGCCTGAGATCTTGACTGGTCCACTACCTGCGTCGACAGTCATTGTCTCCTTTGTTTTTGACCCCTTTTCGGTCTTCTTGAATTCCTTCTTTTCACCAGGTGCTTTAGAGGAAGACGCTCGGTTCTTGCCGCGCCCTTGTTTGATGGTGATTTCCATGTCATGTGCCCGAGTTGCCAAATCTTGAAAGCTTCTTGGCTTAATCCCATGTAGAATGTACAGGAGATCCCAGTTCATTCCATTGATGCACATTTCTACCGTAGAAGCTTCACTCAGACGGTCTTTGCATTCCAGACTTAGCGCACGCCAGCGGTTGATGAAGTCAATGACCGGTTCCTCATCCCACTGAGCAGTGTTTGTCAGCTCGCTCATGCTAACGATGCGTCTGGTACTGTAGAATCGGTTCAGGAATTTGTCTTCCATCCGAGTCCAGCTGTCGATCGATTCAGCTTCCAAATCTGTGTACCAGTCGAAAGCTATTCCCTTGAGAGAGCGTACGAACTTCTTGACAAGGCGATCACCCTCAGTTCCAGCGTTGTTGCATGTCTCCACGAAGTGTGAAACTTGTTGCTTCGGATTACCCTTCCCATCGAACAGCTGAAACTTCGGGGGTTGATATCCAGCAGGCATGCGCAGGTCATCAATCCTTTTGGTGTAGGGCTTGATGTACCGTCCAGTGGGATTATTTTCTCCGAGTTGGGTCTTGATTGCGTTGGCTATCAGACTCTGCAACTGCTCTGAGGTGTAAGCTCCAGGCCCTTTCTTTGAAGGCTTTCTACCTTGAACTCCATCATCCCTTTCACTGTCGCTCCCGCGGATGCTGCTCTTCTCACTGCCACTGTCATCGTGCACACTAGGAGTGGGCTTTTCGCGGAGCTCAATCACCTCCTTTTGAAGATCTTCAATCTTCTGGTTCTTCTCTTCATTCTCCCTTTGCATTTTTTCAACGAGTTTGGCCAGCTCCGCGTCTTGATCTTCGATGCTGGAACCACTAGCCATCATCACCGAAGCGCTGATGGGAGTGGCAGCTTCCTTCTTCATTGGCGACACCTTGGGCTTGCGCGGGGAGGCGGTGTTGCTCTTGGAGACTTCATCCTTGCGGGAAGGAGAAGAGGCTGCAATCATGGCTTTGGCGGCGGCAGCAATTGAGGCCGCAGAGATCTTGCGTGGCCTGGTAGGAGCGTGAGCAGCGCGTAAGATGGCGGCAACGGCGTCGAGGGCAGCCTTCTTCGCCTTCGCCCTGGTGACCATGCCAGCAGATTGTTGGAGAGCATCAGCGTAGGTCTTCCTGGGGGTGTTGAAAGTGTTATTTTGATTTGTAGACATCTTCTTGCAAAGTTGCCTTGGTTGCTTCAACAGTAGAGATGAGAGGTAGAGATTTTCACGTCGGGTTCACCAAAAATTGTAACCACAAATTTTGTATCGCAGGAAACTGAAATACAAAACAAGGAAACAAATAAATTTTATTAATTATTTATCAAAAGTTCATGTACAACCTCTAATGTATCCTCAGATTCTAACGCCGTTTAGGGAACACGTGTACGCGGTACACGTGAGGGTCACGTGCGTAGCTGACTTGTACTGCCTAGCACGCGTCGTGATTTGATATTCTCGAGAGGGTCGCCTGACTTGAATCTCCCTTGAATGTTTGAATTTGTCTTGGATCTTCTGACGGCTTGCGACGGATTTGATGGAGAGCTTGTAGTGACTTCTTGTCTTTTTCTCTCTGGATCCTTTGCTTCAGAATTTTCCAATTCCCTCAAATGAATGGGAAGGGCTCTATTTATAGAGTTTTAATTCTACTTGGTGGACTTTTGTAGTCACAGGCCCATTTATGGGCTTATGAGTGACATTGGCCCAATCTGTCTTCTTTTCGGGTTTAATGATCCAAATAAGTCAATCTGTAATTCGGATCGACACATATTTTCTTTACTCGGGACAAAATAATTAAATTGAGTTAAAATTTCGTATTAACTCAAAATAATTAATTAATTTAATTTATTCGGCACTTTAATAATTTTTTAGTGCCTACATAAACGTAAGATTATATCTTTTCATTCATTGTTGCATTATTATCAAAACTCTTCATACTCCTTTCTCTTTTTAATTTGGCCGGTCACTTAAGCATTGTTACACATAGTTTTCATCAAATCATTAATCCCATTTATAATTAGGAAACCATCCATTTCCTTACATCATTTTATTCATTCATCAAAAGTTAAAAAATTCTACCTTCATCCTCATATTGGCCATGGCACTCCTTCCTACTCTAGGATTATTTTTGCTTCAATTCTAGTCTTAATCGACTCAAATTGATCGTCAAATAATCTTCTTTCCGTTCTCTTCGTTAAGGTATTAATCGACGTCGTTTTCGATCAATATTTACCTTGATTTTTATTAGTTTTCTCATGGTATTTTTATGCCATGATTTTCGTGTTTGGTAGGATTTTTGGACGATCCCGAAGCCGATGAATATATTATCGATTCAGACATGGAGTAGAGGTAACGTCGATGTTACTCGGTATTTCATGATTTTAATTAAGTATTTGCATGTATATATTTTTTATGTTTTATTTTGGAAATATATGTATGTCATAAAATCTGGAAAAATTTTAAAAGTTGAAAATTTGCATGTTTCGGTATTTTTATTGCTTTTACGAGATTAACGATTAAATTGTAATATTAATTTGTAAAATCGTAATAATCGGCCTAAAGATGTAATATATGTTTATATTCTGGAAAAATGTTGTTTTTGATGATTTTTAATAATTTAGTATTTTTCTGATATTTTTGATATCGATTATTGAATTATTACCGTTTACGGACAAAAACGATTAAAAGCCGATTTTTAGTTCTAGTACTTAAACATTTTATTTTAATCTGATTTTTGACGTGGTGAAACTTTCTGGTGAAATAGAAGTTTCTGAATTGTTTCATAATTTTTCGGAATTGTTAAGTGGATGAATTAATTAATCACTTTAAATCGTCGTTTATCGTTAAAACCGTGTTTGTTGTTTAAATTCTCGATTTCTGGTCTTTGGTTTAAATCTGGAAAAAAATATGATTCTGATGATTTCATAATAAAATGTAATTCTATGATTTTTAGTGCTTTAATAAAATGTTAGGAACGATAGGTTTTATTAATGGAATCGTTAATTGTGAAAATGGGCTTAAAAGACGGTTTTACCTAATTTTGTGAAATCTGGAATTTTGACACCTTGGGAAAATTTTAAGTTTCTGGAAAATCATAATTTTTAAGTTTAATTATAATTTTTGGATATTAGTACGTAAATCGTTTTGTAATTACTATTTTTAATAATCGTTATTGTCGCGATTAGACGATTAACAAGAAAACCCTTTAAAAACCGAATCGAAGTATTCTGGAAAATTTTATTTTCTGGACAGAATGTCCATAAATACATTTTAACTATTTTAAGTAATTTTTGTACTATTTATTAAAGTCTTTAATTAATAAGTATTGATTTTCGGACAAATTGTGATTTAACGTTATAATGCTTCGTCTTACCTGAAAGATTTATTTTTCCAGCTATTTTGAAAGTATTTAAATCTGAAACTTTAAGAGTTAAATCATCCCTTAACGTACTCTAAATATATTTGTGGGTTTAATTAAATGAAGACGTTCAAATATTTAATTTGGTGTTTGCCGTAAAATCCTATTTATAATTTTATTGTCGGAATTAATAATAATTAGGGAATTTTAGCTTTTTAACTTTTGAAAACACCCTAATTAGTAGTATTAAAATGTTTAGGACATTTTTAATATTTTTATAACGCTTGTACGATATTTTAATAATTTCATAAAATTAAATGTTCACATTGATAATTAATATCGTTAAGGCCGAAAGTATTAGTTTTATAAATCTATATCGTTTCCAAAAAATGTGATGTTAGTATAAACTAATATTTTCCCTATTTTGATATGATGCTATTTTTGGTTAAGTTTCTAAAAATAGAAGTTTCATAAAATAGAAAGTTTCCTCTTTTGGAAAGTGATTCATTTTTCTTTTGTTCTCTTATTATTTATAATAATTATATCTTTTGAATATCGATAATGACTTTGTTTTGGAGTTATGGAATAAGGACAAGTGTGAGGTTAGAGTAATATATTCTGGGGGTTTACGTTTTTGCCATCAACTATAAGGCTGGTGTGTCTTTATGGGGCACACTGGTTGTTGAACCGAGCATATATGGTGTTCGGGAGTGTGTGAACATTTTGACCTTAAACTTGTGCCTCGCAGTGTAAGACGCCGTTGGGTTGAAATGAGTATTTATGGTGCTCGGGAGGGGTGTACATATCATCTTAAACTAGGGCCACGCATTTATAAGTCGCCAACCTATTATGGATGAGTAGCCTAGTTAGAGACCGAAGTTTGATTTGTTTGAACTAAGTTCTCGAAGCTAGTTTTAGTATTCTCCTAGTGAAAGTCTAGCCATCTACACTAATTCTATCCATAACGTCATTTTGATTATTTTATTTATTATCGATATAAATTGGTTTGCATGTTGGCAAATATTTTTATGTTTCTTCAGAAACCCTTTTGATTAATTTGTTTTATGGTAAAACTTATTTTAATATGTTGTTTTACTGTTTTCCATTTTTAATATTTTTCCTATATTAGTAATTACTGTTTTAAAATCCTGTTATACGGCTGGGAGAACGTTGACGTTGCTCCTCACTGATTGTGGCTGTTATGTTTTTAACATGACAGATATGCATGTTTCCGGGTGTGGGCTAGCGGGCAGACATGATCCTTGCTCGATTAATTTTAATAATTATGTTTTGTGGATTGTTAAACCCCTTTGTGGATTTATTTAATTTTTGGCCATTTTATTTCGGGCCTAATGTTTGACTTCACCATTTATATTTTTATAAAAACATAGTTACAGCGTGTTATAATCCCGACTCTACAGTGTTTCCGCCACTGTATCGCGTTAGAATTTCTAGGGGATTACAGTTGGTATCAGAGCATCACTGCTCCCGACGCTTACACACCTGAAATTAGGGAAAAATACCAGTAAATTATTTAAACAGTAAATAAAGATATTATTAGAAATGGGAGAAACAGATAAGGACTTAACTGTTAAGATTATCTGTTCCTGAACTCGATGATTAACATTGATTTTATGTTGTTATTTGTGAACTTCAAGATGGCCGGAAGAGGTAACCGAAACAAGAACAACAACAACAATGACCAGGGAGGTATCGAAGCACTGGCGGACACGCTACGCAACATAGCGCAGGCCATGAACGAGATGAACAATCGGAACCAACAGAGACCCTTTAGCTTCTCTCACGCAGCTGAAGGAATGGCTAAAAGCAGACTGGATTTTTATGATGGCTCCGTGGATCCCGAAGTCATGAACCGTTGGTTTCAACTGATGGAACGACAGTTTGGAATTTACTACGCCCCCGAGAATCAAAAGGTGGGCCTAGCTGTGCTGTACCTGTCAGACGATGCAGACCGATGGTGGACCCAGGTTGGCCCGACTGCACTTCAAACTCCAGGATTCAACTGGACTCAGTTCAAGGCTCTCTTAGAGCAGAGATTCTATCCTGAGGAGCTGAGGCATCAGAGAATGACTGAATTCAACGCTCTGCGCCAGAATACCATGTCTGTAGAAGCTTACACTACTCGGTTCCATTTCCTGGCGAATTATGCTGGAGATCTGTTACCCAATGAGAATTCCCGAGCCTTCTTTTATCGAGGAGGACTTCGAGCCGATATCACTCTCAACTTGCCCCGGAGTCTCGCAACTATTAATGAGCTCAATAATGCCGCGCTTTACGCGGAGTCTTCGATTGAGCGGGTGAAATCTATGAACCCATCATCTGGTTATAAACGACCTTTCACCCATTCTGGGAATAACTCTTCATCTTCTTCTAAGAAGTTCAACTCTGGAGGTCTGGATTATTTTTCCTTTCTCTTCTTCTTTTACTTTCTTTTCTTCTAAAACTTCTGACTCTACTGTATGCTATTACAGGTAGTGGTTTCAAGAAAAACAATTTCAACTCGAAGCCCAACAACAAGAAGGATTCAGCATGTTTCAAGTGCAGACAACCCGTGCATCCTAACAAGAATTGTGACGGCACCCCTGTTGTTTGCTACACCTGCGGAGAAGCCGGACATCGTTCTACCTACTGCCCAAAGAAAGCAGCAACCAATACAGCTACTGCAGCTGGTGCTGTCTCTACCACCGCTCCTCGTAAGGGACGTATCTTTGTGATGAGCCGTGCCGACGCTGAGGCTAATCCTGATGTGGTTACGGGTATGTTTCTGATTTCTGGTGTTAGTGCTTATATATTATTTGATACTGGCGCTTCCACATCTGTCATATCTTCTATTCTGGCTTCGAAACTATCTTTAACCCCCTGCCTAGCTGAACCAATAGATATTTCCCTTCCTTCTGGTGAAGTTGTTGACTATTCTAAAGCTTATCAGAATGTACCTATTCTCTTTGCTGGTACTATTCTTCCTTCTACCCTCCTTGAGTTCCCTCTCGCTGAGTTCGACGTTATTTTGGGAATGGACTGGTTAGCTCAGTATGATGCAAGGTTTCAGGGTCGAGATCAGAAGATTTCTCTGAAGACCCTCGAAGGTGTTCGAGTGTCTTACCGTGGTGGTCGAAGACAGAAGGGTATCAAAATTATTTCTGCCATGAAGGCTATCAGAATGCAGAGAAAAGGTTGCCAAGCATTTTTATGTACGGTAACTGTAACTGCTGAACTCCCTAAACTCGAGGAAGTGCGCATAGTGTGTGATTATGCAGATGTTTTTCCCGAGGAGTTACCAGGTATTCCACCCGAACGAGATGTGGAATTCACTATTGAACTCGTGCCTGGTACTGGCCCGATCGCAAAAGCATCTTACAGAATGGCTTCTGCTGAGTTGCAAGAGCTACGCAAGCAATTTGATGAAATGATTGAGAAAGATTTTATTCGTCCAAGTTCTTCCCCTTGGGGCGCTGCTGTTCTTTTTGTCAAGAAGATAGACGGTTCGATGCGCCTGTGTATTGATTATCGTGATCTCAACAAGGTTACGATCAAGAACAAATATCCTTTGCCCAGAATTGATGATCTCTTTGATCAACTTAAGAGTGCTTCAGTGTTTTCCAAGATCGATCTAAGGTCTGGATATCACCATATTCCCGTCTGAGAATCTGACATTCCGAAGATGGCTTTCAGTTCGAGGTATGGACATTATGAATTCAAATTCATGCCTTTTGGACTAACCAATGCTCCTGCTGTTTTTGTGGATCAAATGAACAGAACTTTTAGGGAGTATTTGGATCAGTGTGTTGTGGTCTTTATTGATGACATACTAATTTATTCCAAGTCAAAAGTTGAACATGCAGAACATCTCAAGATTATTCTTGGCATTCTTCGAGATCAAAAGTGGTATGCTAAGTTTTCCAAGTGTGAATTCTGGCTTTCCGAGGTAGCTTTTCTGCATCATGTTATCGCAAAGGAAGGTATTAAAGTTGACCCTGCTAAGATTTCAGCTATCGAGAGATGGGCAAGTCCCAAAGATGTTGGCGATATCCGAAGTTTCCTAGGTCTTGCCGGCTATTATCGAAGATTTGTGCAAGACTTTTCTAAGTTAGCACGACCTATGACTCAATTACTCAAGAAAGATAATAAATTTCTATGGAGTTAAGCCTGTGAAGATGCTTTTTCTGAGCTCAAGAGAAAGCTCACTTCTGCTCCTATCCTGACCCTACCTGAAGAAGGCGTTGGTTTCGATGTGTATTGTGACGCTTCTAAGAATGGTTTGGGTTGTGTCCTTATGCAGGACGGTAAGGTGATCGATTACGCCTCTAGACAGTTGAAAGTTCATGAGGTGAATTACCCTACCCACGACTTGGAGCTAGCGGCTGTGGTGCATGCCTTGAATGTTTGGAGGCATTATTTTTACGGAGTAAGATGCAAGGTTCACACTGACCATAAGAGTCTGCAATATCTCTTCACGCAGAAAGATCTGAATGCGAGACAGAGACGCTGGATAGAGTTAGTGAACGACTATGACCTTGAATTGGTGTATTGTGAGGGAAAAGCTAACGTGGTTGCTGATACCCTTAGCAGAAAGACCCTCTATTCCTTAACTCCGTGTTCTGGCTTGTCTGTGGAGTTGGCCCGAGATTTTGCCAAGATGTCTATTGATGTTGTTGATGAAGGTTATGATGGTCACCTGAATGCCCTAGTTGGTGAACCAACTCTTTTCCGTGAGATTCGTGAGAAGCAGTTGGAAGACCCTTTTGTAGCCGGTATCCGAGAAAAGATGAATCTTGGTAAGGCTCTAGATTTTTCTGTGGATGCCAGTGGAGCACTGAAATTTAAGAACCGCTGGGTTGTCCCTGGTGATGCTGAGGTGAGAAAGCAAGTTCTAACAGAGGCACATAAGACGAGGTACTCTATTCATCCTGGTGGTGACAAGATGTGTCGGGATTTGAAGCTCCATTTCTGGTGGCCTCATATGAGGGAGGACATTGCAGAGTTTGTAAGTAAGTGCTTGACATGTCAACAGGTGAAGTTCGAGCACAAGAAGCCTGGAGGTTTGCTACAACCACTCCCTGTTCCAGAGTGGAAATGGCAGTGCATATCGATGGATTTTGTGATGGCATTACCAAGAACCTTGAATGGAAGAAACGGTATTTGGGTTATTGTGGACCGCTTTGCCAAGTGTGCACGATTCGTCCCTATTCGTGACACTTGGAATTTGGAGAAGCTCGCAGAGGTGTATGTTGCCGAAATTGTCCGTCATCATGGTGTAACGCTCGAGATTGTTTCGGATCGAGACCCGAGGTTCTGCTCTAAATTCTGGAAGGCTTTGCAAGATGCTTTGGGAAGCAAATTATTGATGAGTACCGCTTTCCATGCTGCTACAGATGGACAGTCCGAGAGAACGATCCAAACTTTGGAGGATATGTTGCGAGCTTGTGCCTTGGATTTACAAGAGAGTTGGATCCGACATCTTCCGCTGGTAGAGTTTTCCTATAACAACAGCTACCATCCTTCTATTAAGATGTCTCCGTTCGAGGCACTTTATGGTCGAAAGTGCCGTAGTCCCGTCTGTTGGGATGTTCCCGTTGAAGTGAAGATTTTGGGCCCGGATTTGTTGGCTCAGACTATTGATGTGGTGAATGTGGTCCGATCTAGGATGAAGTCTGCCCTGGATCGACAGAAGTCGTATGCTGATGTTCGTCGCCGACCTTTGGAGTTTTCGGTTGGTGATCTTGTGTTCCTGAAGGTATCACCTATGAAAGGGGTGAAACGGTTTGGGATTAAGGGCAAGCTCAGCCCTAAGTTCGTTGGTCCGTACCCTGTGATCGAGAGAGTGGGCGAAGTTGCTTATAAACTGGAATTGCCTGCATCTATGGGTAAGGTTCACGATGTTTTTCATGTTTCTCAGTTACGGAAATATGTTAGTGATCCCGAGCACGTGTTGGAGCCCGAGATTGTGGATCTCGAACCGGATTTGACTTATGAAGAAAGACCGGTGAAGATTACTGATCGCCGTGAGAAACGTTTAAGGAACAAAGTTGTACCTCTGGTAAAAGTTTTGTGGCGCTGTAATCGGTTTGAGGAAGAAATGTGGGAAACCGAGTCTTCAATGCGAGCTAAGCGTCCTCATCTCTTCGAGTAAGGTAAACCTCGATTTCCTATCTACTTATTCTTAGTTTTGAGGACGAAACTTTCTTTTAGTGGGGAGGTTTGTAACACACGCTATTTTTTCTAAGCATTTTTATTCTTTCCGTTAGGACTCCGTCTTAACTCTGTCACTTTTCGGCCTCATATTTCATCGTTTTACTAAGCTCTACTTTAATTTTTGAGTTTAATAATTTTTACTTTTAATTTTAAAGATTTAAATTCTTTTTAAAATCCGTTTATTGGTTTCTTCGTAAACTAATTAATTTTTCCGCAAGGAATTCTATTTCTCTTCGAATTGACATTTTTAAACTTGGATTTAAGTTATTCCTTTTCTTAAAAATGTTTGAATACGTTTCTATAATATTTTCAACTAGTAAATATTTTTATTTACAAAAAATTTAGTTGTTAATGATTTTATTACGAAGCTTCGAGAATAATTATTTTCTTACACGAGATTTACTCGAATTACATTGAAATGCCTTTAACTATTTTACGATTATACTTTTTATCAACTTATAAATTATTTGAGACCATTTCCTCACATTTTGGACCGACTAAGCTATTGGTCACAAGTTTTACTACGTTTTATTTAAGTGTTTCATTTTATCACGTTAAAACATAACCGTCAGATTATTTCTTTTCATTCATTGTTGCATTATTATCAAAACTCTTCATACTCCTTTCTCTTTTTAATTTGGCCGGCCACTTTAGCATTGTTACACATAGTTTTCATCAAATCATTAATCCCATTTATAATTAGGAAACCATCCATTTCCTTACATTATTTTATTCATTCATCAAAAGTTAAAAAATTCTACCTTCATCCTCATTTTGGCCGTGGCACTCCTTCCTACTCTAGGATTATTTTTGCTTCAATTCTAGTCTTAATCAACTACTCAAATTCATCGTCAAATAATCCTCTTTCCGTTCTCTTCGTTAAGGTGATAATTGACGTCGTTTTCGATCAATATTTACCTTGATTTTTATTAGTTTTCTCATGGTATTTTTCTGCCATGATTTTCGTGTTTGGTAGGATTTTTGGACGATCCCGAAGCCGACGAATATATAATCGATTCAGACTTGGAGTAGAGGTAACGTCGATGTTACTCGGTATTTCATGATTTTAATTGAGTATTTGCATGTATATATTTTTATGTTTTATTTTGGCAATATATGTATGTCATAAAATCTGGAAAATTTTTAAAAGTTGAAATTTGCATGTTTCGGTATTTTTATCACTTTTACGAGATTAACGATTAAATTGTTATATTAATTTGTTAAATCGTAATAATCGGCCTAAACATGTAATATATGTTTATATTCTGGAAAAAATGTTGTTTTTGATGATTTTTAATAATTTAGTATTTTTTTGATATTTTTGATATCGATTATTGAATTATTACCGTTTACGGACAAAAACGATAAAAGGCCGATTTTTTGTTCTAGTACTTAAACATTTTATTTTAATCTGATTTTCGACGTGGTGAAACTTTCTGGTGAAATAGAATTTTATGAATTTGTTCATAATTTTTCGGAATTGTTAAGTGGATGAATTAATTAATCACTTTAAATCGTCGTTTATCGTTAAAACCGTGTTTGTTGTTTAAATTCTCGATTTCTGGTCTTTGGTTTAAATCTGGAAAAAAAATATGATTCTGATGATTTTATAATAAAATGTAATTCTATGATTTTTAGTGCTTTAATAAATTGTTAGGAACGATAAGTTTTATTAATGGAATCGTTAATTGTGAAAACGGGCTTAAAAGACGGTTTTACCTAATTTTGTGAAATCTGGAATTTTGACACCTTGGGAAAATTTTAAGTTTCTGGAAAATCATAATTTTTAAGTTTAATTATAATTTTTGGATATTAATACGTAAATCGTTTTGTAATTACTATTTTCAATAATCGTTATTGTCGCGATTAGACGATTAACGAGAAAACCCTTTAAAAACCGAGTCGAAGTATTCTGGAAAATTTTCTTTTCTGGAAAGAATGTCCATAAATACATTTTAACTATTTTAAGTAATTTTTGTACTATTTATTAAAGTGTTTAATTAATAAGTATTGATTTTCGGACAAATTGTGATTTATCGTTAAAATGCTTCGTCTTACCTGAAAGATTTATTTTTCCAGCTATTTTGAAAGTATTTAAATCTGAAACTTTAAGAGTTAAATCATCTCTTAACATACTCTAAATATATTTGTTGGTTTAATTTAATGAAGACGTTCAAATATTTAATTTGGTGTTTGCCGTAAAATCCTATTTATAATTTTATTGTCGGAATTAATAATAATTAGGGAATTTTAGCCTTTTAACTTTTGAAAACACCCTAATTAGTAGTATTAAAATGTTTAGAACATTTTTAATCTTTTTATAACGCCTGTACGATATTTTAATAATTTCATAAAATTAAATGTTCATTTTGATAATTAATATCGTTAAGGCCGAAAGTACTAGTTTAATAAATCTATATCGTTTACTAAAAATGTAATGTTAGAATAAACTAATATTTTCGCTATTTTGATATGATGCTATTTTTTGTTAAGTTTCTAAAAATAGAAGTTTCATAAAATAGAAAGTTTCCTCTTTTGGAAAGTGGTTCCTTTTCCTTTTGTTCTCTTATTATTTATAATAATTATATCTTTTGAATATCAGTAATGGCTTTGTTTTGGAGTTATGGAATAAGGACAAGTGTGAGGTTAGAGTAATATATTCTGGGGGTTTACGTTTTTGCCATCAACTATAAGGCTGGTGTGTCTTTATGGGGCACACTGGTTGTTGAACCGAGCATATATGGTGTTCGGGAGTGTGTGAACATTTTGACCTTAAACTCGTGCCTCGCAGTGTAAGACGCCGTCGGGTTGAAATGAGTATTTATGGTGCTCGGAAGGGGTGTACATATCATCTTAAACTAGGGCCACGCATTTATAAGTCGCCGTCCTATTATGGTTGAGTAGCCTAGTTAGAGACCGAAGTTTGATTTGTTTGAACTAAGTTCTCGAAGCTAGTTTTAGTATTCTCCTAGTGAAAGTCTAGCCGTCTACACTAATTCTATCCATAACGCCATTTTGATTATTTTATTTATTATCGATATAAATTGGTTTGCAGGTTGACAAATATTTTTATGTTTCTTCGGAAACCCTTTTGATTAATTTGTTTTATGCTAAAGCTTATTTTAATATGCTGTTTTACTGTTTTCCATTTTTACTATTTTTCCTATATTAGTAATTACTGCTTTAAAATCCTGTTATACGGCTGGGAGAACGTTGACGTTGCTCCTCACTAATTGTGGCTGTTATGTTTTAAACATGACACGTATGCATGTTTCCGGGTGTGGGCTAGCGGGCAGACATGATCCTTGCTCGATTAATTTTAATAATTATGTTTTGTGGATTGTTAAACCCCTTTGTGGATTTATTTAATTTTTGGCCATTTTATTTCGGCCCTAATGTTTGACTTCACCATTTATATTTTTATAAAAACATAGTTACAACGTATTATAATGCCGACTCTACAGTGTTTTCGCCACTGTATCGCGTTAGAATTTCTAGGGGATTACAGCTAGAGTAGCCGTTATATCCGTAGGAACTTATGTACTCACTCTAGCTAGTGGTTTTGAGTTGTATTTGAATAATTGCTATTTCGTACCAACTTTAACTAAGAACATTATCTCCATTTCCGTAGTTGATGTGGAAGGTTTTTCTTTTATGATTAAGGACAATTGTTGTACTTGTTAATTTAATGACATGGTTTATGGTAAAGCTACGTCTATCGGAGGTATTTATGTTCTAAATAATGTTAATGATGTATATCATGTAGAAAACAATAAGCTCAAATCGGGTGAACCTAATCAATCCTACCTTTGGCATTGTCGTTTAGGACACATAAACGAACGACGCATAAAGAGGCTTGTTTCAACGAAACTTCTCAAACCGTTTGATTACGAATCTTATGGTGTATGCGAGTCTTGCCTTTTAGGCAAGATGACTCGTGCTCCTTTCTCAAGTAAAGGAACACGAGCAAGTGAGGTATTGGGCCTTATACATACCGATGTGTGCGGCCCAATGACTATCACCGCTAGGGGTGGTTACAACTACTTCATCACTTTTACCGACGACTTAAGTAGATATGGGTATGTCTACTAAATGAGGCACAAGAGCGATGCTTTTGAAAAGTTCAAGGAGTTTCAAAGTGAAGTGGAGAACCAATTGGATAAAAATATTAAAGTACTGCGATCCGATCGTGGTGGTGAATATCTAAATAATGAATTTGATTCACACCTAAAAGATTGTGGCATAGTATCACAATGGACTCCTCCTGGCACACCACAATTGAATGGTGTGGCCGAAAGGAGAAACCGAACTTTATTAGATATGGTTCGGTCCATGATGAGTCTCACTGAGCTTCATGATTCATTTTGGGGTTTTGCCATTTTGTCCGCAATAATTTCACTAAATCGAAGCCCGACTAAAGTAGCCAATAAGACTTCATATGAGATATGGAAGGGAAGGGTTCCTTATTTGTTGTTTATGCGAATATGGGGTTGTGAGGCATATGTTCAGAACAAGTCTGACAACAAACTCGCACCCAGATCCGACAAATGTCTTTTTGTAGGATATCTAAAGGAGACACAAGGTTATTACTTCTACAATCGTCACGAAAACAAAGTGTTTGTGGCTCGTGACGCTGTCTTTCTAGAAAATGACTTCATTCACTAGTACAAAAAATACATTTGGCATGTGGAAAAAGCAACGGTTGCAGTTAATAACCGTAGCCCAAAGATCCTATAGGAATAGGATTTACAAAAGGTTACGTTTGTTATAAAAAAACCGAAGCAAAATATAAAAGGCTTCGGTTGAGTTCCTAAACCGTAACAAAAAGTGGTTATAAAGGGCAACGGTTTTACTCAAGAAACCGTAGCCAAATATAAAAGGCTTCGGTTGAGTTTTTAACCGTAGCAAGAAGTAATTCTAAATTGCAACAGTTGTGATTAAGGAGCCGTAACCATTTACATTCACATAAATGAAAAAATCTAACATATAGAATAATTCCTTAAATATTAAAAAAAACAAAAAAAACGTAACTATATATATTTTTTTAGGAGAATTTGTAATGATACCAAAATACGCTACGTGGTATTTCATTATTAAGAAAATTTATGTGCAACCCCTAAACTCAACCGTAAATTAATACCTAAATAAAACGTACTACCTAATTATGGAGCATTACCTAAATTAATAATTAAATTAATACTCAAACTCAACCTTAAGGCCTAAATTTGATCTGCAACCTCAGTCTGCTCATTATCTTACCCACGATTCCCCTAATCTGCAACCTCACCCTCGATTCCTCAACCTCTTCCCCTAATTATATTCCCCTAATCGTCATTATTCCAATTTTGCTGCGCTATATTATCGCCACCACAATCGTAATAGCAATTAGCAATTGCAATTTTCCGAGTTTGATGGATATGGTTGTTATTGATGGATACTTTGTCTCTCTAACCCTCGCTTCTATCCTAGGGTTTGTTCTTCTCTTCTCCGCGTTTCGCCATCGCAAATTCAGTGATGCAACTTGGAACCAGACGGAGGTTATTCGGTGCTCTGGCGACTGTGATTCCGTTGATCCTGACGTCATTGTCGTCGGCGCTAGCGTTGCTGGTGCCGCTCTTGCTCATACTCATGCTAAGGTCAAGCTTTCGCCTTTTCCTTTTTTTTTTCCAGAATTTTGAAATGAATTATCTCTACTTATGATTCTGTACGTCTTTGTTATGTCAATCAAACGTTGAGAATCGGTTTGCTTAGAGAGAAAGTTTGATACGATCATGATTCTTACTTGAAGTTAGGTTAGTTACTGAATTGTAATCTGCACCTAACATTATACGAGAAGATGTTAGTTTATGAATGTTTAATATAGCAACAAAGAGGTTTCTATTCGGAGTAGGACCGTCTCGCCTAGAATCATCGTCCTTGTCTTGGTGTTAATTGGATTGTCGAATTTGATCAATTTTAGAAATGTACTTGTGTGGCTTCTAGTAATAATGTTGTCATAGTTGAGCTCTCAACCTGTGGTTTTGATTGGATTGTGAGATTTGGTCTTACTTCAGTCAAATGTTTTGAACAAATTTGTGCGTGAGCTAATGTATATTTTGAATTGGGTCAATTTGTATATATATTGATAGACATTATATCATTATATTCAATTTAGTGTTGCAATTGCTAAGAATTCTTAGACAATAAATAAAATGCTGCTAAAAGCAGCATTCTATAAAGTACAAGCAATTGCTAATAAAAAATTTAGTGTTGCAATTTGGGATGAATAGCTCTAAGAATTCTTCATAACGCTTCTTTTCCGTGATTCTTTTGCGCTACTGGACATTTTTGGTTGTGATGTTGCTTTTGGTTGAAGTAGGAATATTCTATCCAATTGCTAAGAATGTTGCAGGACTAAAACTTGTAATGATCGTTGGATTGTCGATAACTAAGTGGATAAAGATAATATGTAGGAGTATATTAATTGGAATCTACCTTATAGGCCAATTCATTTGGCTCGTCATGTTGGTTATACTAGGACACCTAAATGTGTTTGAAAGTGGACGGGGTTTAATTCTCATGGACTCGATTTCTGAGATTATCGGTTGTCTCTTGCTCTTGTGGGCAGACTTTATGGTGATGGGCAGTGTCCCCACTTTTAAGCAGAGCAAATTATTTGGGATTTACAATGAGATTTGGATTAAGGTATCCCTTTATATCCTTATAGGCTATAATATCATCACACTGTTAACTCATATACTCGTGTGGTCGCTTCCAAAAATGTTTGGGGATTTTCTAGACGTTGGTGAGAATATTAATTCCAGGTTGTCAGAAGTTTGTTGTGATAAGCTAAGTAAGGGGTTCTTCGACAAGAAAAATTGCAACACTAAATTTTTTATTGAGCTAAGAATTCTTAGAGCTTTATAGAATGCTGCTTTTAGCCTCTGTGGAGTAGGTGCTGTATTGTAGCGTGTAGCATCATTTTCGTTGTGAGGATCAATGTCGAATGTTGTTTGACAAGTTCAATGTCCATTTCATGTAAGTAAGCCTCCAGGATTTGGGTCACTAAAAGGCCAAAAGTAATTTTGGGGTGGAATTAGGCCAAGTATTTGAAATAAATTCAAAAGTAATTATTGGTGGCCTTGATCCGATTCCTGCCCAATCCCAATATCATGACTCATGAGTTTTGTGAACGTTATTAAGAAACTGAAATTTGGAATTAAATTGTTAGTGATCTCCAAACAAGTTTACGAAATTGGGTTTGAAATTGGATTGACTGATTCTAATACTCGTACGTAGTATTTAGGACAGATTAATGAAATTGAAGTGAGTTACTCCGTAATGCGTTTAGAAACAGTCACTAGTGCAGTGTGCAGCCCATAATAATTAATAATGCCTCTAAATCTACATTTCTTGTGAACCTCTCGTATATTTTCAATCATTTCTCACTTTTATAATTAAATAATCAATCACATTTATTCAATAGTTTGGACACTAAATTTTTAGCATTATCTGGCAGTGATGAAAGGATGTGAACGAAGAATTCTTAGAGCTATTAATCAGGTACGTATTTAGCAGTTATTACGCCTCCACGCTCTAGTATGTGAAGTGAACTTGATTACCTAATACGTATCAAATAACAATGTATTTTATTCTTGTCCTTTGCAGAAATTAGTAAAAGAAGGGCATTTGATTGTAGTAGATATGTTATAAAAGCGCATTTGATTGTAGTAGATATGTTATAAAAGCGCCTGCTGAAGGCGCAGATCAACCTACAGTTTCGCATTATGATTGATTTTTGGTCGTTGCTCCAAATTTTGTTATTGACTAATCATCTGGTGAGAGCAGGATCCGACAATTTAGTAGCAGCCTTTGGCAGAGGCTAGTAAGTAGTAACTGCACGAAATGAAGGTAGTATACAAATTTTTATCTCATTGGGTGTAGCATTCCAGTTATCCTTAGTACTTATGTTAAGCATTATGTGCAGGTTTTGTATCCTTAGTACGAGTACTTATGTTAAGCACTGTATGCAGGGCTTGCAGAGCAGCCTAAACTGGCATTGAAAAGAAATCAAAAATAAAAATAAAAATTATTACATGATGCATGAAGGAAAATGTGACCACGTTTAAACAAAGCGTCGAAAAAGCTGGGATGATGATGCTTGATTAATACGAAGGCAATGGATAAAGTTTAGTGCGGAGTATTACTTGTTAATTTTAATAGTTTGAGTAATTCGCTGGAAATTTATACTTTTGTTTGGCTATAATAGCTAGCTAATTGTAAGTGGTATTATTTTGGATAATGTATTTTTTGGTGGTTACCAAAATTATACTAATATTAATTTTATGTGAAATTATTGGGTTTTTATTTTTATTTTTTAACTATGAAATGGCTTCGGTTATTTATTATTAACCGAAGCCTTTAATTTATTTTTAGCTTCGGGCATAGTAATCAACCGAAGCTTTTTATCAACCTTTGGCTTCGGTTCCTACAAACAACTGAGCGAAAAGTACTTTTTGCTACGGTTCATCTCAAATAACCGAAGCCTTTTATCAACCTTTGGTTACGGTTCCTACAAACAACTGAAGCCAAAACTACTTTCGGTTTCGGTTCATCTTAATGACCGAAGCCTTTTACCAGCTTTTTGCTTCGGTTCATAACCGAAGCCACAACTCATAGACCTAATGCTACGCCTTGATTTACTACGCCCATTTAACCGTAGCCATATGTTCTTTTTAACCGAAGCCACAAGTGCTTTTCGTACTAGTGATTTCTAGAAGACAGAGCGGGAGAAAATTTGAACTTGATGAAGTCCAAGAGCCACAAACCGAGAATGAAGTGGGGGAAAACGTTCCCTCCTCCTCGGATTAGGAAATCTACGAGGGTTAGTCATCCTCCTGATCAATACCTTGGTATTGTCGAGGAAGATGCGTTAGATATGTTGCTTTGCGAAAGTGACGAACCTACAACCTACAAGGCGGCCATATCTAGTCGTGATTCCATGCAATGGTTTGAAGCCATGCGATCCAAAATGGACTCTATGCACGAAAACCAAGTATGGGATTTGGTTGATTTACTTGAAAAGGTGAGACCTCTTCAGTGTAACTTCAATTTAAGTGGATCTTTAAGATCAAGAATGGCATAGATGGACATAAAGATGTCTACAAAGCTAGATTGGTGGTAAAGGGTTTTACTCAAGTTCATGGTCTTCACTATGACGAAACCTTTGCTCCAGTCGCAATGCTTCGCTCCGTTAGTATTATCTTCGCGATTGCCGCATTTCATGATTATGAGATTTGGCAAATGGATGTCAAAACCGCCTTCTTGAATGGGATTCTAGAAGAGGACGTGTATATGACACAACCAGAAGATTTTGTAGAAACATCTAATCCTAAGAAGGTATGCAAGCTTAAGAGATCCATTTATGGTCTTAAGCAAGCGTCCAAAAGTTGGAATCATCGCTTTGATCATGTTATCAAACAGTATGATTTTGTTCGAAGTGTCGAGGAACCTTGTTTGTACATGAAGTTTAGTGGGAGTAAGGTAACCTTTCTTGTCTTGTAAGTGGATGACATAATTCTTATCGGGAATGACGTTCCGATGCTTGCTTTTGTAAAGGAGTGGCTAGGAAAACACTTCCAAATGAAAGATTTGGGAAATGCACAATGCATTTTGGGTATTCGGATCCATAGAGATAGGTCCAAAAGGATGTTGGTATTAAGTCAAGAAGCTTATATAGATAAGATTCTTGATAGATTCAAAATGAAAGACTCTAAGAGAGGCTTTCTTCCCATGAGTCAAGGTACCATTTTGTGCAAGTCACAGTGTCTTACCACACCTGAAGAGATTAAACACATGAAGTTGATCCCTTATGCTTCCGCTGTTGCATCAATCATGTATGCCATGACGTGCACTCGTCCCGATGTTTCGTATGCTTTGAGCACGACGAGTCGTTATCAAGCCAACCCAGGTGAAAGTCACTGGACAGCCGTAAAGAACATCCTTAAGTACTTGTGAAGGACTAAGGATTCGTTCTTAGTGTTTGGAGGGGATACTGAATTACGTGTAAGAGGTTACACGGATGCCAGTTTCCAATCGGATCGGGATGATTTGAAATCCCAATCCGGATATGTTTATATGTTGAATGGAGGAGCCGTTAGCAAGAAGAGCTCCAAGCAAAGTGTCACCGCGGATTCTACAACAGAAGCTGAGTACATCGCGGCTTTGGAAGCTGTTTGAATTCGTCAATTTTTTGAAGGACTAGGAGTAGTCCACTCTGTCAAAGATCCTATCACCATATATTGTGATAACAGTGGGGCTATTTTTCAAGCAAAAGAGCCCAAGTCTAGCAATAAGTCTAGACATGTAGTTAGGAAATACCACGTGATAAGAGATCTCGAGGAAAGGAAGGAAATCGATATATGTAAGGTTGGGACAGACGATAACATCGCTGATCCTTTAACCACGCCTCTTTCAAAGCCTAAACATGATGGTCATGTTGGTGCAATGGGATTGATAAAAGTCCCAGATTTTCTTTAGTTGTCTAAGATGTAATAATTGGATATTGTAACAATTTTTACATTTCTGGTAATAGCATTCATTGTTCGAGTTTCATATGAACTCTTTTATTTAGTTTGACTAAATCTTATACTTTGTTCATTCGAATGGATTGTGAGACAATCTTGAACCCTATTCAAGTGAACATTTGAACATAGTATTTTTGCCCCTTGTCACATAATGAGGTGACGACTCAAAGTGACGAGATTGTAAGTTGATCGATGGTTAGTTCAAGACCATGGGGTCATGGAGATGACTGGTCATTTACATAGGCTGACTGATTGTCACTCTGCCGGGCAGTGACCACAATAGAGTCCCTTATCAAAATAGTTGAGGCTTGGTCGTGGTGGGGATTTCTATTTTATTCCTATGAGTCGATTCTTTAGACTAGCGACCATTTATATGAGTCGGTGCAGTTTCTGATTGGCTTTGGTTGTTGTCCTAGGTCGTACCGTGAAAGGAGGCTGATGGACATCTTCTGGGTTATGGTGATCTGCATTATACAGTATAAGATGGGTCAACAGGAATTGTCCACCCACGTTGGGTACAAACATCCTTGGGCCACTCGAGGAGAAATAACTGGAAATGCGTGGCCACGCTCGGAAATAGATCTATGGTAGATTTTTCGGTCAGACAGTTATTCTCCAGATCGAGAAAACCACTCTAATTATAATTAAATCACAAGTGCGACCTGAAAGACACCTTGTGATGAGTGGGAGGATGTGACATCAAAGAGACAAGAGAATCGGTAGCAGACAACTTTTGTAGACAAGTGGGAGGTATTGATGGAGTAGGAGTCCTCCCCAATATAGTGGCTACATGCACAACTTGTATCAGACAAGTGGGAGATTGTTGGAGCAAGTGTCCTCCACAATAGTGCATTTATATAATAAATCTCATGGATGGAATATACTTGGGATAATTAGTACATTGATACTCAACGTCAGTTGATTAACGTAAATCGATAACGCTCAGCTGACTAGAGTTAGACGTTATTGTCGTAAGACGGCGGTGATCAACTGATCCCTTTCGGTCACACCTATAGGATGAGACCCAAATAGAAAACTAATTATATGTATTTGATACAGTTAATTAGTTCCTTGTGTATATATGATGGTGGGATTTGTCGTGGATCCCACCGATCAAATAATAACCGGCTAGCACCTAACGGTAGTTAGGGTAAGTCGGGTCGTGTCCACGGAGACGGTGTCGCAAGGTTTAGACTAGGTCGGCCTAAAACGGGACTATGCTACCAAACAAACACAAAGGAGTGCTAATTGATGAATTATGACGAGAGGAGAAGTAGGAAGTAGAATAACAATGAACTAGGCTAAACAAGGATAAAATAGAATAACTAAACACAAACCAACTAGCAAACTAAAGAAATGAGGCTAACTAATAAGATGAATCAAATATGAAGAAGAGGTGGGTTAGGTCAGGTTCATAAGTGTAGTAGGGTGACTTGGGTGGTCAAGGGTGTAGGTGCCTCCTAATTGCTAGATTCGGTCCAGGCTGTCGCAACTTAAACCGATGTCAAGGTGGGTTCGCGCTTGGTGACGTTTAAACCCTAGTCCACATGGTATGTATAATGACTATTCTCAACATGACCACATACTAGACAAACAATGAGTAGAGGAAGACTAGCATGAGAAGCATGGCCACTACAACTCAAACAAGCATTTCAACAAACACATGGTGTGCCAAGTATGTGACTAACAACAAAGATTCACCCTTTACCCCTAATCAAACCCTAATCACCCATATTCTACCCTTAATCCCCCTACTAACCCACAAGAAAACTACTCACTCATAATCAATGATAAGCTAACAACAATAAGAGAAAACAACATCACAACCCTAGCATCCATTATCAAGAACAATATGAACAATAACAATAAACACTAAGTAAAGAATCAAACTTGAAATAATAACAAAGAACAAGAGTAAAGAAAGTTATACCAACACAAGATGAAGAAAAAGATGCAATCTTGTATAAATAAGAAACCCAAAATAATCCCAAGGTTGTCAAGCTTGGAGAAATCTTCAAGTATCTTCTTAATACAAGAACTAATTAACTAAGATTAACTAATGATTAAAGGAAGATTAAAACTAATGAGAGGAACTAAATCTAGGGTTTATACGATGTAGAGAGGCTTAAGATAGTCTAGGTTAAGGTAAGATAATACATAAACCATACAAGAGGGAAGTATTTATAGGGGTATAAGAATGAAGGAGGGAGGAAAAAGGACTTCCGGCTACAGCACCTTGGTCTCGGAGGCTCGGGTTGGGTCCCAAGGTCTCGGGGTCGAATCCAAGGCATCGAGTGATCGTTTCTCCGCTTCGTTGGCTCCGAAAAGTGTATGTATTGAGTCGGAATCACTCCAACTCTTCACGAATGGTCTCGGGAACCTGAAACGAGCTAGAGGAAGCATAAGTAGCCCATGAACCGCTCCCAAGGATCGATTCCGCAAGGAAATGGGACCAAAATACTACGAAATAGGCACTACAAACTACACTTATCAATATATTTGATATATGCTTGGTGATGAGAGTTATTTACTGGAGATAGAGTTTTGAACTCAGTCCGATTAAATTTATTAGTCTATTATACGATAATTGACTGAATAAATTTTACGTCTTATTTTAATACGATTAAATAAGACCTAATTTAGTATTCAAAAGTCAATTAGTAAATTAGTTGAGGTTTTGTATGCTTTTAGAGGTTGTGGTAATTAGCTATGAATATTTACAAGGAGTTGTAAATTTAGCTGAATGATTATTATTATCATGGGACCTATTATATATAGATATAATAATAATGTACTACTTAAAGAGTTAAGAGTATATTATTTATTTGATGTGATCAATTATATAAGATAATTAATCATGTCACACATAAACATTTGTAAGACAAATGACAAAAATAAAATGGACCCATTTTATACATGTACACGGCACACTAGAAGAATAAGGGCAATTATGGTTGTTATTATTTATGTGCATGCATGAATAATAGTCATAATTACCCTAGACCCTAGACCTTTAAGCATGTAATTAAAATAAAGCAATTTTGTCTTCCCTAGGGTGGGGTGGCCGGTTTTGGGGCTCATTATAAGGGAACATTTTGTTCTCATTTGAGCTCCATCCTTTTATTTATGAATGTTTTCCTCTTCTCCAAAAATACTCTCATAAACTAATATTCATCCTTATTACTAAAGTAGTAATATTCATAATATTAGTATAGGTTCATCACTACTATTATCTAGTTAATAATAATAATAATGATTATTTGGGTAAATCTTGGGTGCAACTTAAAGGAAGTCTTCTTCTTTGGAGATTCAAGATTTAGAGGATCATCCATACTAGTATAAGCTCAAGAACAATAAGAAAAGAAGTTTTCTTGTTGTGGCCATGATTTCCTCTTTGTTTATGTAAGGAAATTTCTTCTTGTATCTAGTTTTGTCATTTTTATCTCATACATGTAACTAGATCTTTATATACTAAATTAACAATTAATTTAGTAACTAATTAGAGGAGTCTAATTAGAGGGTTATGAACCTATCAGTATCCACTCGACAAATTGCTGTGGAGGTATCAGAGCCCTTCGAGGGCGTTGGTATCCACTCGAAAAATTGCTGTCGAGGGCGTTAGTATCCACTCGACAAATTGATGTGGAGGTATCAGACTCCTTCGAGGGCGTTGGTATCCACTAGAAAAATTGCTGTCGAGGGCGTTAGTATCCACTCGACAAATTGCTGTGGAGGTATCAGACCCCTTCGAGGGCGTTGGTATCCAATCGAAAAAATTGCTGTCGAGGGCGTTAGTATCCACTCCACAAATTGCTGTGGAGGTATCAAACTCCTTCGAGAGCGTTGGTATCTACTCGAAAAAATGTTGTCGAGGGCGTCAGTATCCACTCGAAAAATTGCTATGGAGGTATCAGACTCCTTCAAGGGCGTTGGTATCCACTCGAAAAATTGTTGTCGATGGCGTTAGTATCCACTCGACAAATTGTTGTGGAGGTATCAGACCCCTTCGTCTCTCGGATAACTAAGACCCTTTGAGCGAGAAATTGCTGTTTGTTTATTCGTTTTAATTAAAAGTTTTTGTTTTGTGAGTTTGTCTTATTTTGTTCGGGTTTGTTCTTGCTTTGTTTTGGTTTGTCTATGCGTTTGAGATTTGTTTAGAGTTCATTTAGATTAGTTTGGTTTAGATTTGCTTTGTTACGCGTCCGGGTGCAGCGTTTAGGTTAAGTGCGTTTCTTATGTTTGTTTCGTTGTAGAGAGTGTATTATTGACATTGATTTGTGATTATTTCATTGTGATTTTGTTCGTTTTAAAGGTTTCAAGTTTTATGTGTGTCGAATTTTGAGTTTGTTTGCTTTGTTGTAGCCTGTACCGGGCCAGCTAGGCACGCACCTGTCTACGCCCTAGTCTTCAGGCGCGTCGCTTGGGCTCGGGACTGGGATGGTCATCAGCAGACGTTTCATCTTGACCTTCACATTTCTCATCGTGTCGTGCGGGGTCTGGTGAGTGTCCTATTCGTGCTTATTAGTTATGTCTCAGGTTTCATTTTTTGGCTCGGGTTAGGTTAGGTTTGTTATGTTTATCCTTGCATTGTTTTGGTTTGCAGCCCCCAGCTCCGATGAGGACTTTTTCGGGTTTTACTGCGTGTCTTGATATCTATTTTCAGGAGTTGACCCCTACGGTAAAGAGGATTATCGAGAGGACCGCTCTAGGTCCTGTGGTTGGGCAGTGGGTTAGATTGGTAGGTTGCAAGACTAAGTGAAACCTTATGGTGATTAGAGCGATGATAGATCGCTTGCACTATACTAGCTCGACCTTCCACATGTCTTTTGAGGAGGTCGGGATGACCCTAGAGGATTTTGGTATGATTAGCGGTGTGCCCTGGGGTCCCGATAGGATTAGATGGGCTGCCAAAGGCCCTAGTCTAGATAGCGATGAGGTGCCGGGCCTCATCGGGGATAGTTTACCGCGTGAGGCATAAAGTACGCCTCATGCTTTGGTGAGTTCTTATATCACCGACCACTTCGAGCGAGTGGCGGTGCTGGAGGGTCGGGAACCCAACACGCCGGAGCAGGATGCCCGGTTGTGGTTGTGGTAATTCCTAGGGTCGACCCACTTCTCGGACAAGGGCGAGAGGTTCAGTACTAGGATTTTGCCTTTCCTGGCTGAGCTGACTCAGCTAGGGCGTTACGATTGGGTGACCGCGACTTTCGCGGAGATGAGTCGCTACCTGCAAGTCATGGTGAGGCCGCTGGTGATAGAGTCAGCCTCGGCTGTGCCCATTGTGGGTCCGGGCCTTATACTGGAGGTTAGCTACTATTCTCCCCTTTGTATTTTGAATTCCTATTTGTTCTTGGCTTAGTGTTGCTAAGTGTATTATGGGTTTGTTGCAGGCTTAGATCTACTCCTACTTCCCGTGTTTGGCACCTAAGACGGTGCGGGTGTACCCAAAGAGATTTCCGGCGGGGATCGAGTGGAGGCTTGCTCAGCCTAAGAGCACAATCAGCCATTACCAGTCGGAGAATGCGTTAGTTAACAAGCTACGCGTTGAAGATGTAAGTTTCATTCTTTTCTTATTATGGCTTATTTTGCTCAATAGCCCCAAGGTTCGGGATTTACTAGGATGTTGGTTTTGTTTGCGTAGTTTGTGGCCCGCCCTTGGGCTGATTACGAGGGCGTGCCGGAATATGTGGCTATGGAGCTGAGGCCTAGAAGTTATAGGAGGATGCTTCTTCCTGCATTATTTCGCCCGGTTTGGTATCTAGGCGAGCGACTGGTGCATCAGTGTCTGTACGATGTCTTCAGGGTACCGGTTGATCCTCCCCGGACCATGTTCAGACTACCGACCGCCACAGAGGTCCTCGAGGATAGGGACGGAGAGGGAGGCGATACACTCTTGGTGCCTGGTGCCTCCTATCTATCTCACGTCACCCGGTGGTTAGCTTGGTATAGCCTTGTGATAATGTCCTAATTCTCGGTTCTAAGGTTTTCTTTGTGGATTATTGCTTCTTTGCCCTCTCACCGGCCAGTCTGTTGTCTTCTCAGTTGGCCGGTCCGGCTGATGAAATTCAGCCCCCAGATTTTCCCCTGACGCTACTTAGGGTGGATGCGGCTGGAATACCCTTTACTGAGCCCCTCCCCCCGTGTTCTGCTGAGGAGATGGATGCCGGGATAGAATGGCGTGACCGGGTGTACCGGGTGAGTTTTTTTTGCTTTGGGTTCGTGTTCTAAGAGCTAGGGTTGGTTTGCCTAACTTCTATAGTTTCATCTCTTAGGTTTCCTCGGCTTGCCATCAACGGTTGTCGCAGGCCGCCAACTACTTCCGGGCCTATGCCTCGAGGTTTTCCCGTGGCACTTCGGAGCCTCGCTCGGTGAGTTTACGTGACTAGGGTGATTCTCTAGGCTGTTGGCGTACTTTTCTAACATTTAAGTGTATTTGCACGACGTCCCAGATATGGTGGGACAGCTGGAGACTCGGGTGACCGAGCTCGAGGCAAGGGAGGTTGAGGCACAACGGCTCCTACAATCTCTGGCTGATGAGATCGCCTTCCTAAAGGAGCAGTTGGCTCGATCTCGGGGCGAGATCTCAGCACATGGTGAGGCTAGTCATCGGATCAACAAGAAGGCTGAGGCTACGAGTGCTACCGAGGAAGTTGGTGGAGTCCCCGAGACAGCTACCCTAGACATGCTGTAGGGGATGGATGGTAGTGAGTCTCCTCTTATAGACCTGGAGGACCTAGGTTTAGATGACCATCTTTGTGAGATTGTGATTGTCATCGGCGCGGCTTCTAGGGGTCCTTCCTAGCCTCGATTTGTATAAGGATTTGTATATTTTGTATATTTGCTTTAGATTCTTAGTATTTGAATTGGTCGGATTAGTCCTACGTTTTTGTTTGACGAATTGTTTACATAGATTAACAAGTAAGCACTTTTTGCGTTTGCGTGTTTTGCGTTTTGACCTAGTTTAGGGTGCGTTGGCGTTGCACAGAAATATGAAAACAGTTCCTTTCGGATGTTTTGAAATGTGTTAGTTTGAGCCGGGAATTGGATCAGGTAGTACGTCGATTAAAACGTTTTGACTCGAGATGTAAAATGTTAACGTAAAACATTAACGTATTTTGACCGAGTTGCTTTGACATTCGGAACGAAATCGGAGTTTTAAAATTCGGGCAATTTTGAAAAAAAGTTAGACCACTTTTTGCGTGCTCTTAATATTGCCTTGTTAGGCTACAGACGCGACCTGACGATAACCGTTATAAGGCTACAACACGCCTAGGTGGGGTAACTTATTCCCCTAAAAAAACGCCTAAGCCTCGAGCGTCCGACGGGTGGATTCACGTTCTTCGGCTTCTAGGGCGGGTTTTAGTGATTTCGGGAGATCGTTCCTGATGTCTGAGGTTGTCGGATGTGAGAGAAAGGTTAAATATTGTGGAGATGACTGCACTACAGAATAAGGAAGTTATGTGGGCTAATGTTGCTAAGTGCGTGACCAAAGACGGCGTTGCCGATCCTAGTATTTGTCAGTTCATCTAAACGGGCCGAGACCGACAAGACTCATATTGAATATGTGAGTGAGAAGGGGAAGTGGGATTGGTTGGGCTCGCTTTTGGCTAGGGCGGTGGAAGCTTGTGTTAGGAGGGGTCGATGGTGAAAGACCCGAGCAAGCATACCCGAATGGCAAGGAAAGGAAAAGTTGGACCGGTAGAGCCCAACGGTTTAGTACTATGTTGTATTATTGACATTGTGTGGTGTATTAACACTAGTTTTTGTGGGGTTATACTTGTCGCGTTGTCGTTTCTCGGGGTAGCCGAATTTTGGATGTTTGATGTAAAGTGCTTCGACAAAGGCTTGATCTAATTGATTTTGCATTAATGAGAAGCACATTTATTTAATTATTTATTTACTTTATTTTATTTTCGTGGTGGCTCGCAACTCGATTCTTCATTTTGCCCGGAGTGCCCTTTCAGGTTTTCACTCCGTCCTCGGCTCACCTTTGTTTTGTCTTTTTTGCTTTGTGTTTTTTTTGTTTTTTTGTTGTTTTTAACGACGACTCGCAACTCGTTTCTTCATTTTGCCCGGGGTGTTCTTCCGGGTTTTCACCCCATTCTCGGCTCGTTGTTTGTGCGTCGTTATTTTCAAAATCACTCATTGACCGGGTCGTGGGGAGAGTCCCGGTTTGTACATGAATGGATTAATCGATTTTGTTTGTTCGGTCGTTTGGTGGTTGTACCCGGAGATGGGTTGCCTACGTATTCGTGTTCGGATGGAATCAAACCATGTTCGTAGTTCTTTTTAGATGTGAGTGATTTTGCTTTAGACTCGTTATGCCAATTATCGATGTGAGATGTTTAGAGTGTATTCACATGGGCTTTCACTCTAGCTAAAAATTAATGTGAAATGGTCGGGTGTGACCCCTTGAAAGTGACAATTACCGAGATACCGTGTTTGGGTCAGGGTGACTGGCTTGGATGATTTTGGAATGTGGAGCTAGGTAGTGAGTGGCTCTGATGAATTGAGATCTGGAGCTTGATTTTTTGTGGAGTTAAGGCTATGGGGTTGCGGTTTCGTAATATGGTAGGAAAGGGGAAACTGAGTAAAAATGACTCAGACTTCATTCGGGTGGTTTGTAAATTACATGGGATCTGACTTCCATGTCTGGCCTTAACGGTTGGGATTATCCTACTGAGCTTGAATCCTCAAAATTCCGGACTGTCTCCTAACAGGTGTCTTGGGAAGGTCTTAAGGGTTGTAATGTAGGGAGGCTAGTATTTGGGTGCTAGCTGACTGACCTGTTCATTTTTCTTTTTCTTTTTTTTTTGGCTTTTTGTTCGAACTTTGCACTTAAAGTCGAATTGGATGATTGGGGGTTTCATTTGACCGTTGATTTTGGTTTTGATCATTAAATTGGGCCGGTTTAATTTGGCCTTGGTTTCATTCTATCTTTGGCTCCTTTTGGCCATTTCAGACCCTCCTTCTTTTTCTTTTTTTTCAGACTAGCACCTATGGTAGGAATTGCTCGATCTTTATTTTAGGGATGTTTATTGTGGGAGATGGGTTTGCCTTCCGTCTTTGATCACAAGCTAAGAGACTATCTAGATTTGTCATAGGATTCGGGTATGCTCGTCCTATGGGATAGTTTGTGGCTTTCTATACCAGACATGGAATAGGTAAAAGCAAAGAACACGAGATTTCAGTTATTGTAATTCCTCGTTGTTTCGGGGTATGTTTGATTGTTATCGATAAATGGCATAGTATCGAGTTGTAAGCAAGAAAGTACATTATTAAATCAAGCGATTGTCGAGGCATATCATAAAGGAAGAAAAGTTTATTTCTCTTTATTGATAGTAATAAGCGGGCTACGTGCCCGTGATATTTTTTTTGGGGAGGTGGAGGACAGATCCCGTCACACTCCTGACTCGATGCGAGAAACGAAAAGACATTTGTTATATTACTAGGTCTAGGCCCTAAGACGAACTAGACTCTGACTCAGACAAAGATTTACTCGTCTCGGTGGATGCCCGTGAGTTGTCGGCATCTTCCTCGATAGTCAGGGCATTCTCCTCTATAGGGTAGATAGGGTAAGTAGAGATCGATCCCACAGAGACTGACGTTATTATCTAAGACAATTTATTATTTAATAGTATAAATATATATAAAGGGGGGTTTTAGTTTGTTTTGGAAATAAAACTAATAAATTAAAACAGAACAATAAATAAGTAATTAATCATAACAATATTTGAGACATGCAATACACGATATAGTAGGGGTAATCATCGATTCAATTAATTAGACTCAAATAGATCGTTAACAATTTAATCCCTTGTAAGCAAGTAAATTAACAATTTTATCTTTCTTACTCGTTAAACTCCGTTAACCACGCAAGTTTAATCCTAACTAAATTAGATTGACTCAACCATGTAAGCACGTATCAAGTCAATAAATTTAATCGCGTTAAGAACACCAATCAATTGAATTATATAGAACCAGAAAGCTGCAATTAAATATAACTCAATTATCATACAAAATTCTAGTAGTTAAATTAGACCAGTAAGCTGCAACCTAATTTAAAATACTATTAATTTAATAATCGACTCATTTAAATAATCTAGGTGATCAGGTTAAATTAATAAACATGAAAACAACAGTCAAATTGTGAATTTCATACGAATATCAAAGTACTAATTAAACGTTAAAACAATAACGTAATCTCATAACTCATTGACAGTAATCGGTACATTACATGTTCGAATAACTAAAAGATTAAACTAAATAACTAATTAAACGATAAATAAACTAAATAAGATAGATAGATAGATACAACAGTTAGATAATTTAGGAGTTGAATAATTGATCGCGTCCCGCATTACAATCCGGTTGAATTTGTACCGACCTTGGCCACGAAGGCCAAGGCCTTCGCCCAATTCCTATGTGTGTGTTGCGGCTCCTTCTTCTCTCCTCTTCTATTCTCTCATTAATGCCCTAATGCCTTCTTTTATAGTGTTAATTTGGCCTTAGTGAATTTATTCTTTTCTTAATTAATTGATCTTCTTCTTATCTTTTTACACCGGATTCTCTTTTCTTATTTTTCCATAATGGGTTGATGGTCTCAAGCTTGATTTCAACCTATTAGATGATGGAATTTTGATTTTGCTCTCTTCAACAAAGTTGTTCATCTCGAACTTAGCTTTTCAATGCATTTTGATTCGCAATATTCTGACATCGTATGAGTGAGATATTGTCGTCTTAAGACAGACCTGCAAACATACATACGATTTTAGTAGTCTTTTTCATGTATATATATTAAGTAATTAAAATATATATTAAATACTCAATTTAGCACCAAAAATACTATAAGGCCGATAATATATCAAAGGTTACCAAAGTTATAACGTTTTAGCTCAAATATTGATAAGTGTAGTTTGTAGCGCCTATTTTGTTGTGTTTGGTCCCGGTTTCTCTTGTGGAATCGCTCCTTGGGAGTGGTTTCTGGGCTACTTATGCTTCTTCTAGTTCATTTTAGGTTCCCAAGACCATTCATGGAGAATTGGAACGATTCTGACTCGTTTCATGCACTTTTGGAGCCAACGAAGAGAAGGAACGATCACTCGGTGCCTTGGATTCGATCTCGAGACCTTGGGACCCATTCCCGAGCCCCGAGAATCGATGAGAAGTCCGTGAGAAGCAAGGAGGGACCTTAAAGATCATATTGGAGGCCAACAAGACCCTTCCCGGGCGGGATAGTAGCCTTCCCAACCGAGAAGGGGTGCGCAAATACAACTGCGCCTGTTTTGGGTCCGTCCCGGTCGGGACCACTCCGTCCCGGTTGGGACCACTCCATCCCGGACGGGACCGTCTCGTCCCGGACGGGATGGCCCTGCTGCAGCTCGTGTTTGCTTCTTTTCTTCTCCTTTGTTCTTGTAACCCTATATATACCCCCCTCCTGTAATCTTATGTTATGTTCTTCATTACCCACAAAACCCTAGACTACTTTAGACTGGATTATCTTAGATTAGTCTTTAGTTTATCGTTAATCTTAGTTTAATCCTTGTATTAATAGAATTCTTCAAGGTTCATCCAAGATTGACAACCTTGGGAGATTGTTTTGGGTTTCTCTCATTAATGCAAGTTCTCTTCTTTTCATCCACTTTGTAGTTGGTATAATCTCTTTTCTCTTAATCTTTGTTTAATCCTTCAAGTTTCAATCTTTTCTTATTGTTCTTGTTCTTGTTAGTTTCATTATGAATGTTTGGATATTTGTGTTGTTTCCTCGTATTATTGTTAGTATTAGTTTGAACATGTGTGAGTAGACCTTTTTGTGGGGTTAGTAGGGGGATTATGTGTTGATTATGGATGATTAGGGTTGATTGTGGGTAAAGGTTGAATCTTTGTCACTAGTCATATGTTGAGCACCCCATGTGTTTGATGAATTGCTTGTAAGAGTAGTAGTTGCAAATGCTCCTCTTGCTTGTTTTATTCTTCTCATTGGGTGATTGATTTGTGGTTGAATCCTTGTGTATTGGGTAATATCTTGCATGAGTATTCGGGTTTTGTCTTAGACACGAGAGTGCGGACATTGGCTTTGACGCGAGAGCGTGGACCAACCCTAGTGACTAGGTGAAACCTACACCCTCGATTACCCAACCATCCTACTATACTTATGAACCCGACCTAACCCTACTCTTTCCTCGTTTGATTTCTTTAGTTCGTTAGATTCGTTTAGCCTTAGTTGTTACCCCTAGCTTAGTCATAGTCATAGTTTATTCCCTTCTTATCGTTCTAGTTTAGCTTAGCCGCGAGACCTTGTCAAGTCTTTAGGTGGAACTTGGTCTAAACCCTCTTTACCGTCCCCGTGGACTCGACCCGACTTGCCCTATCTACCCAGTTAGGATTAGTTGGATATTACTTGTTGGTGGGGATCCACGGCAAATCCGTCCCATCAATTAGGCGCCGTTGCCGGGGACGGTGCTAGTTTAGACTTTGTTTTCCAATTTACTTGATTTTGTCTTCGTTTTTGTAGTTTTTTGTTTTCTTTTGCTTCTTGTGTGTGTGAAGTTTATTTCTTTCTTGTCTAGTGCCCAAAAAGCACTAGACTTCTCACGTTTGCTCCCAGTCTACAGTTTTTGCCTAGAGGTGGTGACCACCCTCTTCCTTACGACTCAGAGCCGCATAAACGGACAGTTGTTAGTTTGAGAGGTTTCTAACCGGGTACAAGCCTAGTTTTCGAGCACAACGTGAGGTTTGATCTAAACTCTCCACACCTAGAAGCTACCATGAGCTACTCCTCTCCCTCTATGAATCAAGGGTATGACATGACATCTCCCTACCACTATCACGCTCCTTGGGATAATCAAGACACTCGTGGGTATGAATTTCAAGGAAATGGAATTGGCTACCGACAAGTGAACACTTATCAATCATATGATCATGGTGGCTATTACTCAAGCAATCATTGTGAACCCACCATGTTTCATCATGAATCACCATATGGAAGCCAATTTCCCCAAAACCCATCACATTACCCTTCACCTCAACTACAATATGAGCCCCAAAATCCACAATACTACCAATCATATTCACCTCACTACCAACCATATGATGCCCCACCCCTTGGGCATCATCAAGGTTCACAAGTAACACTCCAAAACCCCAATGACCACCGAATGCCCAACTTGAGTTAAATCAATCGATTCTTCAAATGCAACAAGAAATGGCCATACAAGTGCAAAAAGACTATGAAATCTTGGCCGAACTCCGAAGGGAAAGTGAGGAACGTAATGCTAGATTGAATGCTTTAACGGCTCAAACCCTCATGTTTTTAACTCGATCTTTACAAATTGATGAGGGATGTTCACTTGGGGAAGGGAAACAACCCAATGACGAAGCCGCTAATGAATCCCCTTCGAGAAGCGAGACTTGCTTTGAAGAACCTCAATTGTCCACCCAAGAGGAGGCGAATGAAGAAATAACCCTTGTTGAAGGCAATGTTGGTGAAGAATTGGAGGAGGTTAGTGGGTTGAATGAGTTAGTGGAATTTGTGAAGTTTTTGGGTGAAAATGACGACCTCAAGTTGCCCTTGTGCGATAATATGGAAGAACATCAAGAGCCCCTCGCAAGTAAGCGAAGCAATGGTTTGGAAGATATTGAAACCGCCGGTCATAGTTTCAATTCTATCCTCCAAGATGATGTGGGGACAAGTGTTGTTCCGGAATTTGAAGATGGGGAACCACAACTTGAGGAAGGTGTGGGGGTGTGCAACAAGGAAATGAGGCCAAATCCGTTTTAGGGCCTCATGATGAAGACTTGAAGCTTGCTAGTGATTGGAGACGGTGCTTAGGGAGGAAGAGGTCGTTAGAGCTCGTAGGATGGATAGACCCCGGAGACAACATGAATGATGACGTTGGGTCTTGGGATTACTACTTCTTGCCTCCACCTTGGAGGCCGTGGAGGATAGCTTGGCTCGTTTGCTTGAGCCCTCATTATGATGTGGCTCGTGCGTTTGACTTGATCCTCCGAGCCCTTGAAGGCTATAGTTAGGAATGAAGAGTCCACCATCCTAGGTTTGACGGAGTTCCTTAAGAACCGTCATGTTGTACATTCCCCTTTCTCTCTTCTCTTTAGTTTTTGTGTTTGTTGTTGTGTTATTTATGATTTTGTTTCTAGGACTCTTTGTTTTGTGAGATTCTTGTGATTTGGTATTTTGATGAGCGATGAAAGGGAGGGACTTTGATGAATGTGTTGAGCTTATTTGTTAGGTGCAAAGTGAAGATGAATCTTAGAAAGGAATGGTTATTGATAGAGCATGGATTTTGAGCTAGGAAGTTGGGTTTGTATTGGTGGCCTTGTGGGTGAAGCTATCAAGATTATGAAGGGCTAGAAGACTCTTCCCGACCAAGAAGAAGGCATTCCGACCGGGAAGGATGAACCAGTCCGACCGGGAAGGAGCTATCCCGATCGGGATGAGTGTACCAAAAATCGAGTTTACTGGAGTGTGATCCCGACCGGGAAGGGAGCTTCCCGACCGGGACGGGTATGTCATCCCGACCGGGATCATCCATCCCGACCGGGATGGGTCCCTGCTCCTCCTTTTTGCCTCTTCTTCGACATTTGATCCCACCCAACCACTTTATACCCCCTCCCAACCTCCCTATCTACCCTTGCACCTATCATATGACCCCTACACTTCACATACATACAGTCATCTCATCTTCTCTTCACTATGCACCGAGTTTCATCATCGAATCCCACCTTCTTGTACCATTGTAAGCTTAATACATCAACCATGCGGCCATATCGAGAATGAAGAGGAATAGCAATGACAAAGACAAGCAAATGTGCCAATATTGACTATTGAGACGATGGAGTTATTAGTGAGTTGCTAACCGATTGGTAAGGCGACTCTCATTTCTTTTCCGTCTTCTATTGCTTGTCTCCCTTTGCATGTTCCCCTTCCCCTTATCATTTGTGTCATGGTGCCCCTCGGGGCCTTGGTAGTCATTGCTCCCGACTCTCGATGACGTGAGTACATCGGGAGTCATTTCAAAATCCAAATTTACAAGTATTTTCACTTTTTATTTGATTTTCTCTTTCTTTTGATAGAATTTAGGCGGATTCGGGTGGAATCCGGGCTAGGTGACTTGATTGCACCTAGTCCTCCCCTCCCATTTCCTTTTATTTCCTTTTCATTTTTCCCCCATCCATATCTTTTCTCGTCTCGGCCCATGGTGACTTGATTACACCCCGGCCGGACACATTCTACCTTTTCTCCGCTTTTCTTTTTGATTTCTAGCTTTGTTTTCGTAGTTTCTTTTCTTTTTAGTGTCTCCGTACACTATGATCGAGCATGAGGACATTGCTCGGTTTAAGTGTGGGGGAGCGATAGTCTAGGTAGCTTTATTTTTCGTAGTTTCTTTTCGAAAAAATCTTAAAAACCCCTAAAAATTTGAAAATTTTCATAAAAATCAAAAAGATTTTCTTTTGTGTCTTTCTCTTTTTGTGTCGTTGTGTCGTACTTTTGTTGTGTTGTGTGTGTTTGCCTCCCTTTTTCCTTGTAGGTCGCCTAATCACCGTTGACTTTCGAAGGCTTTCGAGACATCCGGTAACGCCTTTCTATCCCTTTTTCCTGTTTATCTCTTGTGGAGTGTGGGGGAGATTTGTGATGATGTGTGCTCGGGTGGAGCTTTGTGAAGATTTGTGGTTGATTGGTTGCTTATTTGGAAATTCGGGGTGGTGTTTGTTCTCTTTATGTGTTTGTTTTGTTTTATCTTGTTTTGTTTCCTTTGCCTCTTTTTCTTTCGTTTTCGTCGTGTCTTCGTCTTGTGATGTGTAGTTGTGTCTAGTGTGTAAAAAGGTTTTCGAAAACCCGGTTTTGAGGCTAGCGAGCAAGTGTCTACTTTCCCTTTCTAGTAGTATGAGTCGAGTCTTGGACTTTAGCCTAGTAGAATGACTCTAAATCAATGATTTCGTTGGTTTCTTACCTTGAGTCCACCTAGCTTACTTGGGATTTACTACGGGATTTGCATTTTGACCATTTTGACCACCCACGGTGTGAAAAGGCCTTGGTTGCCGAGTCCCGTCTCTTAGGTGACCATGTTCGGAATTGCTTTGATTAGTCCAAGTTCTCCCCCTTTTTGTGGGTTTGAAGGGAAGGCGCCGTCCCGACTTACCCATTTCCCTACCTCATACACGTTTCCACAAATAAGTTGCAAATTGTCTTACTTGGTTTCAAGTGCCTACAAAACAAAACATATCAAAAAGGCAAGCCAAGGAAGGAAAGAAAATGAAAGAAAATGAAAGAAAAAGAAAGAAAAGAAAGAAAGGCACAACAGAAGAAATACAAAATACAAAATAAGAAAAAGAAGTGGCATAGCAACTCAAAAGCCAAATGCAAAAGAAAAGAATGCCAAAAGAAAACCATCTCACAAAAAGAACCCTCACCTTCAAAAATAAGCCTTTTTCTGACTATTACCGCGAAGAGCCTACCAAAGGACTGAGTCCCTAGGAAGGATGATAGCAGTAATGATCGGTCTTCCCTCATTTTGCAACCTTGACCACCTTTTTACTTGGACTAGTTGAGCGGTTTTGGGCATGAGACGACCCTCTTGGCTCATTGCTAAAGGGGGCGGGGCTTTACTTACCTACAGTGTCGACTAACTCCGTGGTTCATCCTTTTTCCATCCCGCCTATCGTCCAGTAGTACGTTCTTAGAAGTAGACCTGGCAAACAGATCGTTTCGTGTCGTGTTCGTGTTCGTGTCATTGATAAACGGGTCACGAACCCCTCAACCCAAACCCGACCCATTTAAGTTTCGTGTCGTGTTCGTGTTGATCAACTTACATAAATGGGTCATCAACCCTCAACCCAAACCCATTTATTTCGTGTCGGGTTCGTGTCGTGTTTTCGTGTCATGTCCAAATTTGCAAAGTATTAACATATTTATGTTAAAATTGATTAAAAAATATTTACACTAATTAAAAAATCAGGTTATTCGTGTCAGTTTCGTGTTTTGGGACCTCAACCCAAACCCGACCCAATTAAATCTCGTGTCGTGTTCGTGTCGACCCACTTACATAAATGGGTCATCAACCCTCAACCCAAACCCGTTTATTTCGTGTCGGGTTCGTGTCGTGTTTTCGTGTAGTGTCAATTTTGCCGGCTCTACTTAGAAGGATAGGAGGAACCTAGGTAAGTTACCAACGTTTTTATTGCTTTGTCGTCATACTATTAGGGTTTGGTCCATTTCGGTTTGTGTTATTAGCTTGGGAACGTTGTCACTTGCCTTGAGTCCTTAACCGGTGCCTATTTCACCGCTTTGTTGAGGGAAGCGGTATTTGTTTTATCTTGGATGCAACAGTTTGGTGTTTGTTGTCTTTGTGTTTGTTTGTTTATGTGTTTTCGTGTCCGGTTGCATCCACAGTTTTGTCGCAAGACCCAACTTGCCTTGCGGATAGCACTTGTCCTCTAAGTGTTATCGCGTGAGTTGAAAGGGCGTAGGGTGCGCTAATACCTTCTCGGCTAGTATATTAGTTTTCATTAGTTTAGTAGTAAGTTCGTGCTTACTCGAGGGCGAGTAAGGGTTAAGTGTGGGGGAGTTGATAAGTGTAGTTTGTAGCACCTATTTTGTTGTGTTTGGTCCCGGTTTCTCTTGTGGAATCGCTCCTTGGGAGTGCTTTCTGGGCTACTTATGCTTCTTCTAGTTCGTTTTAGGTTCCCATGACCATTCATGGAGAATTGGAACGATTCTGACTCGTTTCATACACTTTTGGAGCCAACGAAGAGAAGGAACGATCACTCGGTGCCTTGGATTTGATCTCGAGACCTTTGGACCCATTCCCGAGCCCCTTAGACTCGATCCCGAGCCCCCAGAATCGATGAGAAGCCCGTGAGAAGCAAGGAGGGACCTTAAAGATCATATTGGAGGCCTACAAGACCCTTCCTGGGCGGGATAGTAGCCTTCCCGACCGGAAAGGGGTGCGCAAATACAATTGCGCCTGTTTTGGGTCCGTCCCAGTCGGGACCACTTCGTTCTGGTTTGGACCACTCCGTCCCGAACGGGACCGTCTCATCCCGGACGGGATGGCTCTGCTGCAGCTCGTTTTTGCTTCTTTTCTTCTCCTTTGTTCTTGTAACCCTATATATACCCCCCTTCTTGTAATCTTATGTTATGTTCTTCATTACCCACAAAACCCTAGCCTACTTTAGACTAGATTATCTTAGATTAGTGTAGATTAGTCTTTAGTTTAGCGTTAATCTTAGTTTAATCCTTGCATTAAGGGAAATCTTCAAGGTTCATCCAAGATTGACAACCTTGGGAGATTGTTTTGGGTTTCTCTCATTAATGCAAGTTCTCTTCTTTTCATCCACTTTGTAGTTGGTATAATCTATTTTCTCTTAATCTTTGTTTAATCTTTCAAGTTTCAATCTTTTCATATTGTTCTTGTTCTTGTTAGTTTCATTATGAATGTTTGGATAGTTGTGTTGTTTCCTCGTATTAT
The DNA here is from genome assembly GCA_958450325.1 of Agrostemma githago. Taxonomy (NCBI): domain Eukaryota; kingdom Viridiplantae; phylum Streptophyta; class Magnoliopsida; order Caryophyllales; family Caryophyllaceae; genus Agrostemma; species Agrostemma githago. The sequence goes on from OY288249.1 coordinate 29,789,880, forward strand.
TGTTAGTATTAGTTTGAACATGTGTGAGTAGACCTTTTTGCGGGGTTAGTAGGGGGATTATGTGTTGATTATGGGTGATTAGGGTTGATTGTGGGTAAAGGTTGAATCTTTGTCACTAGTCATATGTTGAGCACCCCATGTGTTTGATGAATTGCTTGTTAGAGTAGTAGTTGCAAATGCTCCTCTTGCTTGTTTTATTCTTCTCATTGGGTGATTGATTTGTGGTTGAATCCTTGTGTATTGGGTAATATCTTGCATGAGTATTCGGGTTTTGTCTTAGACACAAGAGTGCGGACATTGGCTTTTACGCAAGAGCGCGGACCGACCTTAGTGACTAGGTGAAACCTACACCCTCGATTACCCAACCATCCTACTACACTTATGAACCCGACCTAACCCTACTCTTTCCTTGTTTGATTTCTTTAATTCGTTAGATTCGTTTAGCCTTAGTTGTTACCCCTAGCTTAGTCATAGTCATAGTTTATTCCCTTCTTATCGTTCTAGTTTAGCTTAGCCGCGAGACCTAGTCAAGTCTTTAGGTGGAACTTGGCCTAAACCCTCTTTACCGTCCCCGTGGACTCGACCCGACTTGCTCTATCTACCCAGTTAGGATTAGTTGGATATTACTTGTTGGTGGGGATCCACGGCAAATCCGTCCCATCAATTTGGCGCCGTTGCCGGGGACGGTGCTAGTTTAGACTTTGTTTTCCTATTTACTTGATTTTGTCTTCGTTTTTGTAGTTTTTTGTTTTCTTTTGCTTCTTGTGTGTGTGAAGTTTATTTCTTTCTTGTCTAGTGCCCAAAAAGCACTAGACTTCTCACGTTTGCTCCCAGTCTACAGTTTTTGCCTAGAGGTGGTGACCACCCTCTTCCTTACGACTCAGAGCTGCATAAACGGACGGTTGTTAGTTTGAGAGGTTTCCAACCGGGTAGAAGCCTAGTTTTCGAGCACAACGTGAGGTTTGATCTAAACTCTCCACACCTAGAAGCTACCATGAGCTACTCCTCTCCCTCTATGAATCAAGGGTATGACATGACATCTCCCTACCACTATCACGCTCCTTGGAATAATCAAGACACCCGTGGGTATGAATTTCAAGGAAATGGAATTGGCTACCGACAAGTGAACACTTATCAATCATATGATCATGGTGGCTATTTCTCAAGCAATCATTGTGAACCCACCATGTTTCATCATGATTCACCATATGGAAGCCAATTTCCCTAAACCCACCACATTACCCATCACCTCAACTACAATATGAGCCCGAAAACCCACAATACTACCAATCATATTCACCTCACTACCAACCATATGATGCCCCACCCCTTGGGCATCATCAAGGTTCACAAGTAACACTCCAAAACCCCAATGACCACCGAATGCCCAACTTGGGTTAAATCAATCGATTCTTCAAATGCAACAAGAAATGGCCATACAAGTGCAAAAAGACTATGAAATCTTGGCCGAACTCCGAAGGGAAAGTGAGGAACGTAATGCTAGATTGATTGCTTTAACGGCTCAAACCCTCATGTTTTTAACTCGATCTTTACAAATTGATGAGGGATGTTCACTTGGGGAAGGGGAACAACCCAATGACGAAGCCGCTAATGAATCCCCTTCGAGAAACGAGACTTGCTTTGAAGAACCTCAATTGTCCACCCAAGAGGAGGCGAATGAAGAAATAGCCCTTGTTGAAGGCAATGTTGGTGAAGAATTGGAGGAGGTTAGTGGGTTGAATGAGTTAGTGGAATTTGTGAAGTTTTTGGGTGAAAATGACGACCTCAAGTTGCCCTTGTGCGATAATATGGAAGAACATCAAGAGCCCCTCGCAAGTAAGCGAAGCAATGGTTTGGAAGAGATTGAAACCGCCGGTAATAGTTTCAATTCTCTCGTCCAAGATGATGTGGGGACAAGTGTTGTTCCGGAATATGAAGATGGGGAACCACAACTTGAGGAAGGTGTGGGGGTGTGCAACAAGGAAATGAGGCCAAAGCCATTTTTTGTGCCTCATGATGAAGACTTGAAGCTTGCTAGTAATTGGAGACGATGCTTAGGGAGGAAGAGGTCGTTAGAGCTTGTAGGATGGATAGACCCCGGAGACAACATAAATGATGACGTTGGGTCTTGCGATTACTACTTCTTGCCTCCACCTTGGAGGCCGTGGAGGATTGCTTGGCTCGTTTGGTTGAGCCCTCATTATGATGTGGCTCGTGCGTTTGAATTGCTCCTCCGAGCCCTTGAAGGCTATAGTTAGGAATGAAGAGTCCACCATCCTAGGTTTGACGGAGTTCCTTAAGAACCGTCATGTTGTACATTCCTCTTTCTCTATTCTCTTTAGTTTTTGTGTTTGTAATTGTGTTATTTATGATTTTGTTTCTAGGACTCTTTGTTTTGTGAGATTCTTGTGATTTGGTATTTTGATGAGCGATGAGAGGGAGGGACTTTGATGAATGTTTTGAGCTTATTTGTTAGGTGCAAAGTGAAGATGAATCTTAGAAAGGAATGGTTATTGATAGAGCATGGATTTTGAGCTAGGAAGTCGGGTTTGTATTGGTGGCCTTGTGGGTGAAGCTTTCAAGATTATGAAGGGCTAGAAGACTCTTCCCGACCGAGAAGAAGGCATCCCGACCGGGAAGGATGAACCATCCCGACCGGGAAGGAGACATCCCTATTAGTTGGTATAATCTTAGTTTAATCCTTGTATTAAGGGAATTCTTCAAGGTTCATCCAAGATTGACAACCTTGGGAGATTGTTTTGGGTTTCTCTCATTAATGCAAGTTCTCTTCTTTTCATCCACTTTGTAGTTGGTATAATCTCTTTTCTCTTAATCGTTTTTTAATCTTTCAAGTTTCAATCTTTTCTTATTGTTCTTGTTCTTGTTAGTTTCATTATGAATGTTTGGACATAGAAAATTTAATATTAAAGGGGTAAAAATATGCATAAATATTGACTTATCAAATTCCCCCACACTTAGTCCATTGTCGTCCTCGACAATGAGAACTGACGAGCTAAAACAAATAAGCAAAACATTAACCTTAAAAATATTTTTGACTAACCAAACTAGGTCGATCGACGACAAACTAAAAATATTTTATAATTTAGTAAGTTAGTAAAGTTAATGAAACAAATTACGAGTTAGATTAGCAAATAATATATACATAAATTTATCCTCCACTATAAACTATTTAATTAAATAATTTAACAACATATAATATTTTAAATCGCTTCAAAATCGAAATTAGAAATAAACTCTTTTAGGAAATAAGTGCCTAGCAATTGTCCTTTTGGACCTTGAATTGATTTGTTCCTGATATTTTTCCTAAAGTTGATCTTCTTATTTTGGTAACATAAGATTGTTTGGTTTTAGGAAAGATTAGCCTTGTTTTCCTAATTAGTTTAGCTAACTAGTTTAGGTGGAATAATACTATATAAATACCTGACTAGTTTCTTGGTTAATTAGGACAGAGAGATGAATTGAGAGCACAATATAGATGACTGATTTGAGAGGGTATTCTTGAGGGAATTTGGTCTCCTTGTCGGTGTGGACGTAGCCAGTGAGTTTGCTGGTGAACCACGTAAATCAGTGTGTCAGTTTATTATTGTTTGCTATTGGTTTTGTTCTTCTCGCATAACTAACAAACCGTTGGTAACGGGACGCCTCCGTTACAACAAACTGGTATCAGAGCTTCAGGTTCGACTTCCGCTGAGTTAGGCGTTATTTGGGTTTGTTGAATTTTTGGTGAGAAGATGTCTGGAGAAAGAATTTTAAAGGTTGATAAATTCACGGGGAGTAATAGTTTTGGGTTGATAGGCTTGGGTGAAGATGGTAGTGTTGGCGGTAAGGTAGATTTTTCATTTGTACGGGTCGAACTACGTAATTCTGAAGACAAGCTATCGACGGTTGTTTCCGCTTCTCCATGACCCGTGCCTTGGGTTAAAAAGGCAAAGCCCGTACCTTGGGTTAAAAAGGCAAAGCCCGTGCCTTGGGTGAAAAAAGGCAGAACCCGTGCTTTGGGTTAAAAAAGGCAGAACCCGTGCCTTGGGTTAAAAAGGCAGGACCCGTGCCTTGGGTTAAAAAGGCAGGACCCTTGCCTTGGGTGAAAAAGGCAAAACCCGTGCCTTGGGTGAAAAAAGGCAAGACCCGTGCCTTGGGTGAAAAAGACAAGACCCGTGCCTTGGGTGAAAAAGGCAAGACCCGTGTCTTGGATGAAAAAGACAATCGAGATCTCAGAGAAGATCTTCTGTGCTTTGGGCTGACAAGCCGAAGCAGGTTGGTACTACGGTACTCGAGAGAAAGGAGAAAAATAACTATTTGACTGAAGACCGTTGAAAGATGCGATCGTTCAGGTTAAGGTGGAGACTAATGGGACAAGTAGTGACTTGAGAATCGACTGTTCGAAGCTGCACTTTGAAGATTGGTTCGGGTTGGACAATTCTAGTCAAGGTGAAGATTGTTAGGAAATAAGTGCCTAGCAATTGTCCTTTTGGACCTTGAATTGATTTGTTCCTGATATCTTTCCTAAACTTGATCTTCTTATTTTGGTAACATAAGATTGTTTGGTTTTAGGAAAGATTAGCCTTGGTTTCCTAATTAGTTTAGGTAACTAGTTTAGGTGGAATAATACTATATAAATACCTGACCAGTTTCTAGGTTAATTAGGACAGAGAGATGATTTGAGAGCACAATATAGATGACTGATTTGTGAGGGTTTTCTTGAGGGAAAAACTCTGTTTGTTCCGAGTCTCTATTATTTGGTGGTTCTATTCATCTCGTCTTCGTTGGAGACCGTTGGAGTTTGTTCGGATCTTGGTTGACCGCAAGATCGTTTGTCCTTCGTCTCTTCGGTGAGTTCGTCGCAGGTCGACTCAGTCTGGGTTGTCTTTTTCCAGTTTGAGATTACTATCTGCTTGGTAGAACTGGTAGTACTTTTGGCTTTAGCTGTGAGCTATTAAGCGCGTGTATTACAGTCTACTGTTGTACTATTATCTCGACATAGTGAATTTGGTCTCCTTGTCGGTGTGGACGTAGCCAGTGAGTTTGCTGGTGAACCACGTACATCTGTGTGTCAGTTTATTATTGTTTGCTATTTGTTTTGTTCTTCTCGCATAATTAACAAACCGTTGGTAACGGGACGCCTCCGTTACAACAAACTCGTTATCCTTCCCACTTATCTAACAACCTTCAAAAAATTGGGTAAGAATTTACTCAAGAAGACGGGTTTCAGCAGTTTAAGGTCTTAGGGGGAAGGGGATCTACTTTCGGTACATTCCTATTACCAGTTCAGTACGAGGATCGTTCTCCCGAGCACATAAGGCAAACTAGACACCTCGTCTCTCTTTTTCTGCTCTTATTTATTATTTTTTTTCTTTCTTTTACTTTGCTTGATTTTTTGCTTGATTTTTTTTATTTTTTTCAATCAATTTTTTTACTTTTTTTTTCAATTTTTTTTTCCAAGATCGAGTGACCCATGTAGCCAGCCTCAACCAATGACTCCCGCCCTCTCGGACAAGGCATTAGGCATTCTCCCAATCCCATTAGGACTAGGTTCCCCTCAGATTTACTAACTCGAGTAACAAGACCGACTCACTCACTTTTGAGGCATCTAATCTTCCTTAAAGCCCTAATTAGGAGTCACCTACGAAAGTAAATTAATTGAAACAAGACCGGCTTACCGCTCGTACCTCCAGAGTCAACGAAAAAAAAAATAGTTAAGGTAGCTAAAACAAGTGGTATTCTTTATAATTTATTTGTAACTTAAATTTAAAAGAGACTTAAAATACCATTTATTACTAAATTAATTAATCCAAGTCTAATCGGGAGGAAAAATAAATGCATACACAAAAACGAATTTTTAAGTTAGTAACAGTTAAAGTTAGAGTTAATATTTTTTTTAAAAAAAAAATGTTAGATTAGAATTTGTCGTCGACTTCCCTATTCTAGCTAGTCGAATAAAAACAAAGTTTTTTTTTAACAGTAAGCTCCATTTATTCAAAATTTTCCACTTTTGTCCGCAAGAATTAAGTTTTGCATTTTTTTCCGTAAGAATTAACCACTCCCCCACACTTAAACTCGACATCGTCCTCGATGTCAAAAATAGACATTGAGAACTTAAACATTAAGCATATAGAAAAAATAAGAGGGTGGAGGGACTTAGCGGATTCCAATTATTCGGTAGGTTGGTAATATCATGTTACTTGGACACAAAAATATCAATGTTCCCTTGTTTTTCCATGCTCCAAGCGAAATAATCAACCCGACACTAACTCAAAAGTCCTTTTCAATCTGCAAAATATAAGATTGAGCAAGGAAAGTAAAGCCCAAAGGAAACAAAACACACATATCATCGATTGGGAAAAAAAACAAAAAAAAAAACTATAATAATCAAATTAATAAATTAAATATTTTTTTGGGCAACCGACACTATTAACATCCCCTTACAAAGGTTGCAAAACTCAGGGAGGCACTTAAGCCGACTCAACTAATAAAACAAAAATATACTAATAATAATAAGGGTAATAATAATAAGCAGATAACGTCTAAGACAATAAACAATCAGTCCCCGGCTACGGTGCCAAAATTTGATGCGTGTTGTTTCTGCAGTCAAAATTAAATTTATAAACACTACTAACTCTAGGGTAGATAGGGTAAGTAGAGATCAATCCCACAGAGACTGACGTTATTATGTAAGACGATTTATTATTTAATTGTATAAATATATATATATATATATATATATATAAAGGGGGGTTTTGTTTGTTCTGGAAATAAAACTAATAAAGTAAAAACATAACAATAAATAAGTAATTAATCATAACAATATTCGAGACATGCAATATACGATATAGTCGGGTTAATCATCGATTCAATTAATTAGACTCAAATAGATCAGTAACTATTTAATCCCTTGTAAGCAAGTAAATTAACAGTTTTATTTTTCTTACTCGTTAAACTCCGTTAACCACGAAAGTTTAATCCTAACTAAATTAGATCGACTAAACCATGTAAGCACGTATCAAGTCAATAAATTTAATTGCGTTAAGAACACCAGTCAATTGAATTATATAGAACCAGAAAGCTGCAATTAAATATAACTCAATTATCATACAAATTCTCGTAGTTAAATTAGACCAGTAAGCTGCAACCTAATTTAAAATACTATTAATTTAACAATCGACTCATGTAAATAATCTAGGTGATCAGGTTAATTAATAAACATGAAAACAACAGTCAAATTGTGAATTTCATACGAATATCAAAGTACTAATTAAACGTTAAAACAATAACGTAATCTCATAACTCATTGACAGTAATCGGTACATTACATGTTCGAATAACTGAAAGATTAAACTAAATAACTAATTAAACGATAAATAAATTAAATAAGATAGATAGATACAACCGTTAGATAATTTAGGTGTTGAATAATTGATCGCGTCCCGCATTACAATCCGGTTGAATTTGTACCGACCTTGGCCATGAAGGCCAAGGCCTTCGCCCTATTCCTATGTGTGTGTTGCGGCTCCTTCTTCTCTCCTCTTCTCTTCTCTCATTAAAGCCCTAATGCCTTCTTTTATAGTGTTAATTTGGCCTTAATGAATTTATTCTTTCCTTAATTAACTGATCTTCTTCTTTCCTTTTTACACCGGATTCTCTTTTCTTATTTTTCCATAATGGGTTGATGGTCTCAAGCTTGATTTCGACCCATTAGATGATGGAATTTTGATTTTGCTCTCTTCAACAAAGTTGTTCATCTCGAACTTAGCTTTTCAATGCATTTTGATTCGCATTATTCCGACATCGTATGAGTGAGATATTGTCGTCTTAAGACAGACCTGCAAACATACATACGATTTTAGTAGTCTTTTTCATGTATATATATTAAATAATTAAAATATATATTAAATACTCAATTTAGAACCAAAAATACTATGAGGCCGATAATATATCAAAGGTTACCAAAGTTATAACGTTTTAGCTCAAATATTGATAAGTGTAGTTTGTAGCGCCTATTTTGTTGTGTTTGGTCCCGGTTTCTCTTGTGGAATCGCTCCTTGGGAGTGGTTTCTGGGCTACTTATGCTTCTTCTAGTTTGTTTTAGGTTCCCATGACCATTCATGGAGAATTGGAACGATTCTGACTCGTTTCATACACTTTTGGAGCCAACGAAGAGAAGGAACGATCACTCGGTGCCTTGGATTCGATCTCGAGACCTTGGGACCCATTCCCGAGCCCCTTAGACTCGATCCCGAGCCCCGAGAATCGATGAGAAGCCCGTGAGAAGCAAGGAGGGACCTTAAAGATCTTATTGGAGGCCTACAAGACCCTTCCCGGGCGGGATAGTAGCTTTCCCGACCGGGAAGGGGTGCGCAAATACAACTGCGCCTGTTTTGGGTCCGTCCCGGTCAGGACCACTCCGTCCCGGTTGGGACCACTCCGTCCCGGACGAGACCGTCTCGTCCCGGACGGGATGGCCCTGCTGCAGCTCGTGTTTGCTTCTTTTCTTCTCCTTTGTTCTTGTAACCCTATATATACCCCCCTCTTGTAATCTTATGTTTTGTTCTTCATTACCCACAAAACCCTAGCCTACTTTAGACTAGATTATATTAGATTAGTGCAGATTAGTCTTTAGTTTAGCGTTAATCTTAGTTTAATCCTTGCATTAAGGGAAATCTTCAAGGTTCATCCAAGATTGACAACCTTGGGAGATTGTTTTGGGTTTCTCTCATTAATGCAAGTTCTCTTCTTTTCATCCACTTTGTAGTTGGTATAATCTATTTTCTCTTAATCTTTGTTTAATCTTTCAAGTTTCAATCTTTTCATATATTGTTCTTGTTCTTGTTAGTTTCATTATGAATATTTGGATATTTGTGTTGTTTCCTCGTATTATTGTTATTAGTATTAGTTTGAACATGTGTGAGTAGACCTTTTTGTGGGGTTAGTAGGGGGATTATGTGTTGATTATGGGTGATTAGGGTTGATTGTGGGTAAAGGTTGAATCTTTGTTACTATTCATATGTTGAGCACCCCATGTGTTTGGTGAATTGCTTGTTAGAGTAGTAGTTGCAAATGCTCCTCTTGCTTGTTTTATTCTTCTCATTGGGTGATTGATTTTTGGTTGAATCCTTGTGTATTGGGTAATATCTTGCATGAGTATTCGGGTTTTGTCTTAGACACGAGAGTGCGGACATTGGCTTTGACACGAGAGCGCGGACCGACCTTAGTGACTAGGTGAAACCTACACCCTCGATTACCCAACCATCCTACTACACTTATGAACCCGACCTAACCCTACTCTTTCCTCGTTTGATTTCTTTAGTTCGTTAGATTCGTTTAGCCATAGTTGTTACCCCTAGCTTAGTCATAGTCATAATTATTCCCTTCTTATCGTTCTAGTTTAGCTTAGCCGCGAGACCTAGTCAAGTCTTTAGGTGGAACTTGGTCTAAACCCTCTTTACCGTCCCCGTGGACTCGACCCGACTTGCCCTATCTACCCAGTTAGGATTAGTTGGATATTACTTGTTGGTGGGGATCCACGGCAAATCCGTCCCATCAATTTGGCGCCGTTGCCGGGGACGGTGCTAGTTTAGACTTTGTTTTCCTATTTACTTGATTTTGTCTTCGTTTTTGTAGTTTTTTGTTTTCTTTTGCTTCTTGTGTGTGTGTGAAGTTTATTTCTTTCTTGTCTAGTGCCCAAAAAGCACTAGACTTCTCACGTTTGCTCCCAGTCTACAGTTTTTGCCTAGAGGTGGTGACCACCCTCTTCCTTACGACTCAGAGCCGCATAAACGGACGGTTGTTAGTTTGAGAGGTTTCCAGCCGGGTACAAGCCTAGTTTTCGAGCACAACGTGAGGTTTGATCTAAACTCCCCACACCTAGAAGCTACCATGAGCTACTCCTCTCCCTCTATGAATCAAGGGTATAACATGACATCTCCCTACCACTATCACGCTCCTTGGGATAATCAAGACACTCGTGGGTATGAATTTCAAGGAAATGGAATTGGCTACCGACAAGTGAACACTTATCAATCATATGATCATGGTGGCTATTACTCAAGCAATCATTGTGAACCCACCATATTTCATCATGATTGATAAGTGTAGTTTGTAGTGCCTATTTCGTAGTGTTTTGGTCCCATTTTCCTTGTGGAATCACTCCTTGGGAGCGATTTATGGGCTACTTATGCTTCCTCTAGTTCGTTTCAGGTTCCCGAGACCATTCGTGAAGAGTTGGAGCGATTCAAACTCAATACATACACTTTTCGGAGCCAACGAAGTGAAGAAACGATCACTCGATGCCTTGGATTCGACCCCGAGACCTCGAGACCCAATCCCGAGCCTCCGAGACCCGATCCCGAGTCCCGAGAATCGATGAGAAGTCCATGTGAAGCAAGGAGGGACCAAAAGGATCATATTGGAGGCCTACAAGACTCTTCCCCAACGGGTATGACCTCAACCCGTCCGGGATGTGGTGCACAATTGAGTAGCTGCTGTGTTGAGGCCTTCCCGACCGGGAAGGGGTCCATCCCAACCGGGACCACCTCATCCCGACCGGGACCAACTCATCCCGGACAGGATGGCCCAGTTATAGCCCGTGATTGCTTGTTTCCATTCCTCCACCCATTGTAACCCTATATATACCCTTCCTCTTGTATTCCTTTGGGATGTTCTTCACTTCCCTCTAAACCCTAGCATAGTTTAGCATAGATTAGCATAGATTAGTGTAGATTAGTCTTTAGATTATTGTTAATCTTAGTTTAATCCTTGTAATTTGGAATTTTTCAAGATCTCCACCAAGCTTGACAAACTCGGATGTTTGTTTTTGGTTTTTCTCATTTATACAAGTTTCCTTCTTCCTTTCATCTTCTAGTATGGTATAATCTCTCTTTTTCCTTCTCTTAATCTTGTTTTATCATCCAAGTTCCAATCTTTATTCATTGTCATGTTTATTGTTCATTGTTTACACTAGTTTGTTTATGAAAGTTTTGTTGTTTGTGTTGATTCATCTTGTTCTTGTTAGTTTTAGTATAGATATGTTAGAGTAGTATCTTGCTAGGGTTAGTAAGGTGATTAGGGTGTTAATTGGATGATTAAGGGATTGTTGGAGATGTTGGTGGAAGATTTAGGTTTCCTCTTGGTTTGATGCATATCACATGTTTGTTGAAATGCTTGAATGACTAGTGTGCATATGCTTGTTTTTCTTGACTTTCTCTTGTGGGTGATAGTTTGTTTGTGGGTTTGGTTCCCTCACTATGTTGCGAGAGCCCGGTGAGGACGACCCTACTACCTCCTTCACTCTAGCTCTTCTTCGACCATTCCGTTACCCCTTTGACCCCGACCTAATCCTAGCCAGTTTCCTTTGATTGTTTTCTTGCTTTAGACCTAGCTTAGTCCTAGTCTCCCCCTCCTTAGATTAGCTCGTCTCGAACCTAGTCCTAGACCGTAGCATACCTTAGTCCGACCTCCCGTCCCTGTGGATTCGACCCGACTTGCCCTAGCTACCCACTAGGTTAGTTGGTTTTTATTTGGTGGCGGGATCCATGACAAATCCTTCCCATCAAATTGGCGCCGTTGCCGGGGACGGCGTAGTTTAGACTTTTGTTTGCTTAGTTTTGTACTTTGTTCTTGATTTTTGTGTTCTCTTCTCCTTGTGTATCTCCGTTTTTCTTCTTGTGTGTTACTCTCCCTTCCTAATGCCTCAAAAGCACTAGGATACTAACGTTTGCTCAAGTGCTTCTAGCTCATCCTAGGTACCAAAGCAACGTTATGGACATGGCGCGTCCAAGCTACCATCAATCATCACGGGACAACTATGGGGCGAATTACCAAAACCCACAACTTTACCAACCATATCAACCTCATCAACAATCTTATGAACCCTCTTCTTATGGTTATCAAGAAAGTTGTCAAGGATCGTTCCCACATCCTAACAACTACCAAACACCCTCACATAACCCACAACCAAATATCCCTAACTTTGAGACTTGTCAAATGTTGGTCCAAAAACAAGAGAGCCAACATGAGATGATGATGTTATTGCAAAAGGGTCAACAATTGATGTTGACTCAAATACAAGGGGTTAGGGAGGAGTTCAAGGACCAAATAAAGGTGCAAGATGCTCGCATCAATGCACTCATGGCTCATATCATGATGTTGGCCACTCGAGCTCCATTACATGTTGAGGAAGGTTCATTTGGGCAAGAAGGTCGGGTGCCTCCACAAGAAAGTCAACCCAACCTTGAAGCTACAAATGAAGAAGAGAGGGTCGATCAAGAGACCATTGTTGAGTGTTGCTTGGGTGGTGAAGATATGGGAAGAATAGAGGAAGTTGAAGCTTCAAGGGCCGAAAATGAGGAGGGGTGTGAACATGATTCTCAAGATAACTCTTCGGGAGCCGATGTTTTGGCTATCAAATTGGATTTGTTCGATTTTCTTCGTGATGAACCACTAGACAATCCAAAGCCAAGTGAAGACATACCTCCTCTAGGCCATATAGACAAGGTGAGTGAAAAGGAGCGCAATACTTGGGAAAAAGAAGTAGATGCCTTGGAAATTGCCTTGTATGGGAAATTTGAGGATCCTAAAGCCTCCAATGAAGAAAACTTGATGCCTTCTCCTCCTCTACCGCACTCAATGCCTAGTCCCTTGTCTTGTGAGACGGTTGGTGAAGAGGATCCTTGTCGGGCGGTGGAAAAGAGTTCCACTCTCGACCCCGTAGAAGAAGCGACACCCCTAGGGTGTGATCTCCCACATCATGATATCGAGCTTGACTCTAGACCACTATACCTACCGGATGGTCATAAGAGTCGTAGCTATGTTGGTTCCGAAGACCCGGAAGATCACGAGAACCCCGAGCTTAATGAAGATGATCGCTTCTCACCTCCGACTTGGAAACTTTTGAAAGTGGCTAGGCTCGGCCATGTAAGCTTAAATGAAGATGTTGCTAGGGCATTTGACTTACTCCTTCGAGCTCTTGATGGCTATGGAGGTGTAGTTGGTGAGAGTACCTTATTGTATATATCTCTTTTTCTTTTCCTTTTTGCTTTTGTGTGTGTATATGTGTTTGTTTGGTATTTTGGTTTGTAGGATTGTTAGTTTTGTGGAATTCTTGGAATTTGGTATTTTGATGAGCGATGTGAGGGAGGGAATTTGATGTGTGTTTGAGCTTTGTTTGATAGGTGAAATGAAGGTGATTCCTAGAAAGGAATGGCTTATGATAGAGCTTGGATCGTGAGTATGGGAATCGGTTTTTGAAGCTTTGGTGAAGCTTTTGGGGTTTTGGAGGTCAAGAAGACCCATCCCGGGCGGGAAGGGAGCTTCCCGACCGGGACGAGTGTGTCATCCCGACTGGGAAGGAGCCGTCCCGATCGGGATGAGGGTGCCATATTTCGAGTCTCCTAGAGTGCCATCCCGACCGGGAAGGGGGTTTCCCGACCGGGACGGACGTGTCATCCCGACCGGGACCATCCATCCCGGTCGGGATGGCCCCCTACTCCTTTTTGGTGCCTCTTCTTCGACATTTAAGCCCACCCAACCATTGTATACCCCAACCCAACCTCCCTACCTATCCTTTCTTATATCATACCACCCATAAACTTCATTTCATACCCTCACTTCATCTTCTATCCAGTTGGCACCGACCTTCACATCTATTTCCACCCCCTCACACCATTACTACCTCACCATGCGGTTTGATCGAGAATGAAGAGGAATAGCAATGACGAAGACAAGTTTTGTTCCTATATTGATCTATGAGACGATGGAGCGAGTGAGTTGCTAACCTATTGGTACGGCAACTATCATTTCTTTCCCGTCTTTTATAGCTTGTTTTCTTTTGTGTTTATTCCCTTCCCCTTGTACACTTTTGTGTCTTGATGTCATGGTGGCCTTCGAGGCCTTGGTTTTGGTTGCTCCCGACTCTCGATGATGTGATTACATCGAGAGTCCTTTTCAAAATCCAAATTTTACAAGTTTTTCACCCTTTTTTGACGGATTTAGTCGGATTTAGGCGGAATTCGGGCTAGGTGACTTGATTACACCCAGCCCTCCCCTCCCATTTCCTTTTATTTCCTTTATTTTTATTTCTTCCCCCGTCCATATATTTTTCTCGTCTCGGCCCATGGTGACTTGACTACACCCCGGCCGGACACATTCTACCATTTTCTCCACTTTTATTTTTGATTTTTAGCATTATTTTCGTAGTTTCTTTTCATTTCTTTTGTGCTCCCATGCACTACGGTCGAGCATGAGGACATCGCTCGGTTTAAGTGTGGGGGAGCGATATTCTAGCATAGTTAGCTTTATTTTTGTAGTTTTTCGAAAAATCTTTAAAAACCCTAAAAATTTGAAAAATTTTCGTTTGTGTCATTGTCTCGTATATTTGTTTTGTTGTGTGTGTTTTCCCCCCTTTTCCTTATAGGTTGCTTAAACCACCGATGGCTTTGGAAAGCTTTCAAGATGTCCGGTAACATCTTCTATCCCTTCTTCCTTCTTTGTCTCTTGCGGAATTTGGAGGAGATTGTGATGTGGTGTGCTCGGGAGGAGCTTTGTAAAGTTTGATGTTGGTTGGTTGCTCATTTGGAAGCTAGGGGTGGTGTTTGTGTTATGTATGTGTTCGTTTTGTGTTGTTCTTGTTTTGTTGCTTTTGTTTCTTTTTCTTTCGTTTTCGTTGAGTCTTTGTTTTGTGTTTTGTTGTGTGTCTTGTGTGTAAGTGGTTTTCGAAAACCCGGTTTAGAGGCTAGTGTGCGAGTGTTTACTTTCCCTTCTTAGTGGTATAAATCGAGTCTTGGACTTTAGTCTAGTAGAATGACCCTAAATCAATGAATTCGTTGGTCTTTTACCTTGAGTCCACCTAGCTTACTAGGGATTTACTACGGGATTTGTATTTTGACCATTATGACCACCCACGGTGTGAAAAGGCCTTAGTTGCCGAGTTCCGCCCCCTAGGTGACCATGTTCGGATTTGTTTGATTAGTCCAAGTTCTCCACCTTTTTGTGGGTTTGAAGGGAAGGGCCCGTCCCGACTTACCTATTCACCTACCTCATACACATATCCACACAATAAAATTGCAAATTGTTGAAGTCATCTTTCTTGTTGCTATAACAAATGCCAAAAAGCCAAATCAAGCCACAAGGGCAAAGAAAAGAAAATGAAAGAAAATGAAAGAAAGAAAAGAAAGAAGAAAAAGAAAAGGCACAGAAGCCAAAAAGAAAATAGAAAAGAAGAAAAAGAAATGGCATGGCAAAACAAAGCAAAAATACAAAAGAAGAAGAAAATGCCAAAAGAAAATCGTCTCACAAAAATAGAAACCTCACCCCTCACAAAATAAGCCTTTTTCCGACTTTTGCCGTGAAAAGCCTACCAAAGGACCGAGTCCCTAGGAAGGATGATAGCGGCATTAGTCGGTCTTCCCACATTTTGCAATCATTTCCACTTTTCACTTGGACTAGTTAGGCGGTTTCGGACATGGGACGACCCTCTTGGCTCTTTGCTAAAGGGGGCGGGGTCTCACTTACCTACAGTGTCGACTAACACCGTGTATCATCCTTTTTCCATCCCATAGTACATTCTTAGAAGGTTAGGAGGAACCGAGGTAAGTTACCAACGTTTTTATTGCTTTGTTGTCATACTATTAGGGTTTTGTCCATTTTGGTTTGTATTGCTAGCTTGGGAATGTTGTCACTTGCCTTGAGTCCTAAACCGGTGCTTCTTTCACCGCTTGTTCGAGGGAAGCGGTATTTGTTTTCTTTTGGGTGCAACCTTTTGTGTGTTTGTTTGTGTGTTTGTTTGTTTATGTGTTTTGTGTCCGGTTGCATCCACGGTTTTGTCGCAAGACCCCACTTGCCTTGCGGATAGCACTTGTCCTCTAAGTGTTATCGTGTGAGTTTAAAGGGCGTAGGGTGCGCTAATACCCGCTCGGCTAGTTTATTAGTTAGTATGTGCTTACTCGAGGGCGAGTAAGGGTTAAGTGTGGGGGAGTTGATAAGTGTAGTTTGTAGTGCCTATTTCGTAGTGTTTTGGTCCCATTTTCCTTGTGGATCGCTCCTTGGGAGCGATTTATGGGCTACTTATGCTTCCTCTAGTTCGTTTCAGGTTCCCGAGACCATTCGTGAAGAGATGGAGCGATTCCGACTCAATACATACACTTTTCGGAGCCAACGAAGTGAAGAAACGATCACTCGATGCCTTGGATTGGACCCCGAGACCTTGGGACCCAATCCCGAGCCTCTGAGACCCGATCCCGAGTCCCGAGAATCGATGAGAAGTCCATGTGAAGCAAGGAGGGACCAAAAGGATCATATTGGAGGCCTACAAGACTCATCCCCGACGGGTATGACCTCAACCCGTCCGGGATGAGGTGCACAATTGGGTGGTTGCTGTTTTGAGGCCTTCCCGACCGGGAAGGGGTCCATCCCGACTGGGACCACCTCATCCCGACCGGGACCAACTCATCCCAGACGGGATGGCCCAGTTACAACCCGTGATTGCTTGTTTCCATTCCTCCACCCATTGTAACCCTATATATACCCTTCCTCTTGAATTCCTTTGGGATGTTCTTCACTTCCCACTAAACCCTAGCATAGTTTAGCAGAGATTAGCATAGATTAGTGTAGATTAGTCTTTAGATTATTGTTAATCTTAGTTTAATCCTTGTAATTTGGGAATTCTTCAAGATCTCCACCAAGCTTGACAAACTTGGATGTTTGTTTTGGGTTTTTCTCATTTATGCAAGTTTCCTTCTTCCTTTCATCTTCTTGTATGGTAAAATCTCTCTTTTTCCTTCTCTTAATCTTGTTTTATCATCCAAGTTCCAATCTTTGTTCATTGTCATGTTTATTGTTCATTGTTTACACTAGTTTGTTTATGAAAGTTTTGTTGTTTGTGTTGATTCATCTTGTTCTTGTTAGTTTTAGTATAGATATGTTAGAGTAGTATCTTGCTAGGGTTAGTAAGGTGATTAGGGTGTTAATTGGATGATTAAGGGATTGTTGGAGATGTTGGTGGAAGATTTGGGTTTCCTCTTGGTTTGATGCATATCACATGTTTGTTGAAATGCTTGAATGACTAGTATGCATATGCTTGTTTTTCTTGACTTTCTCTTGTGGGTGATAGTTTGTTTGTGGGTTTGGTTCCCTCAATAAGTTGCGAGAGCCCGGTGAGGACGACCCCTAGGTCGGTCTAAGTTGTGAGAGCCCGGGCGCGACCTTGGCCCCGATATCACGCAAGTAGCCCCGTTTGTCGTTTGTGTCGCCAAGGTGGGTTTTAGGTGGAACCTCTAGGTGAGTCTAAGTTGCGAGAGCCCAGACTATACCTAGATTACCCTACTACCTCCTTCACTCTAGCTCTTCCTTGACCATTCCGTTACCCCTTTGAGCTCGACCTAATCCTAGCCAGTTTCCTTTGATTGTTTTCTTGCTTTAGACCTAGCTTAGTCCTAGTCTCCCCGTCCTTAGATTAGCTCGTCTCGAACCTATTCCTAGACCGTAGCATACCTTAGTCCGACCTCCCGTCCCTGTGGATTCGACCCGACTTGCCCTAGCTACCCACTAGGTTAGTTGGTTTTTATTTGGTGGCGAGATCCACAACAAATCCCTCCCATCAATGATTCACCATATGGAAGCCAAATTCCCCAAAACCCACCACATTACCCTTCACCTCAACTACAATATGAGCCCCAAAACCCACAATACTACCAATCATATTCACCTCACTACCAACCATATGATGCCCCACCCCTTGGGCATCATTAAGGTTCACAAGTAACACTCCAAAACCCCAATGACCATCAAATGCCCAACTTGGAGTTAAATCAATCGATTCTTCAAAATCAACAAGAAATGGCCATACAAGTGCAAAAAGACTATGAAATCTTGGCCGAACTCCGAAGGGAAAGTGAGGAACGTAATGCTAGATTGAATGCTTTAACGGCTCAAACCCTCATGTTTTTTACTCGATCTTGACAACTTGATGAGGGATGTTCACTTGGGGAAGGGGAACAACCCAATGACGAAGCCGCTAATGAATCCCCTTCGAGAAGCGAGACTTTCTTTGAAGAACCCCAATTGTTCACCCAAGAGGAGGCGAATGAAGAAATAACCCTTGTTGAAGGCAATGTTGGTGAAGAATTGTAGGAGGTTAGTGGGTTGAATGAGTTAGTGGAATTTGTGAAGTTTTTGGGTGAAAATGACGACCTCAAGTTGCCCTTGTGCGATAATATGGAAAAACATCAAGAGCCCCTCGCTAGTAAGCGAAGCAATGGTTTGGAAGAGATTGAAACCGCCGGTAATAGTTTCAATTCTCTCGTCCAAGATGATGTGGGGACAAGTGTTGTTCCGGAATTTGAAGATGGGGAACCACAACTTGAGGAAGGTGTGGGGGTGTGCAACAAGGAAATGAGGCCAAAGCCGTTTTTTGTGCCTCATGATGAAGACTTGAAGCTTGCTTGTGATTGGAGACGATGCTTAGGGAGGAAGAGGTCGTTAGAGTTCGTAGGATGGATAGACCCCAGAGACAACATGAATGATGACGTTGGGTCTTGGGATTACTACTTCTTGCCTCCACCTTGGAGGCCGTGGAGGATAGCTTGGCTCGTTTGCTTGAGCCCTCATTATGATGTGGCTTGTGCGTTTGACTTGCTCCTCCGAGCCCTTGAAGGCTATAGTTAGGAATGAAGAGTCCACCATCCTAGGTTTGACGGAGTTCCTTAAGAACCGTCATGTTGTACATTCCCCTTTCTCTCATCTCTTTAGTTTTTGTGTTAGTTATTGTGTAATTTATGATTTTGTTTCTAGGACTCTTTGTTTTGTGAGATTCTTGTGATTTGGTATTTTGATGAGTGATGAAAGGGAGGCACTTTGATGAATGTTTTGAACTTATTTGTTAGGTGCAAAGTGAAGATGAATCTTAGAAAGGAATGGTTATTGATAGAGCATAGATTTTGAGCTAGGAAGTTGGGTTTGTATTGGTGGCCTTGTGGGTGAAGCTATCAAGATTATGAAGGGCTAGAAGACTCTTCCCGACCGAGAAGAATGCATCCCGACCGGGAAGGATGAACCAGCCCGTCCGGGAAGGAGCCATCCCGATTGGGATGAGTGTACCAAAAATCGAGTTTACTGGAGTGTGATCCCGACCGGGACGGGTATGTCATCCCGACCGGGATCATCCATCCCGACCGGGATGGGTCCCTGCTCCTCTTTTTTGCCCCTTCTTCGACATTTGATCCCACCCAACCACTTTATACCCCCTCCCAACCTCCCTACCTACCCCTGCACCTATCATATGACCCCTACACTTCACATACATACAGTCATCTCATCTTCTCTTCACTATGCACCGAGTTTCATCATCGAATCCCACCTCCTTGTACCATTGTAAGCATAATACATCAACCATGCGACCATATCGAGAATGAAGAGGAATAGCAATGACAAAGACAAGCAAATGTGCCAATATTGACTATTGAGACGATGGAGTTATTAGTGAGTTGCTAACCGATTGGTAAGGCGACTCTCATTTCTTTTCCGTCTTTTATTGCTTGTCTCCCTTTGCATGTTCCCCTTCCTCTTATCATTTGTGTCATGGTGGCCCTCGGGGCCTTGGTAGTCATTGCTCCCGACTCTCGTTGACGTGACTACATCGGAAGTCATTTCAAAATCCAAATTTACAAGTATTTTCACTTTTTCTTTGATTTTCTCTTTCTTTTGATAGAATTTAGGCGGATTCGGGTGGAATCCGGGCTAGGTGACTTGATTGCACCTAGTCCTCCCCTCCCATTTCCTTTTATTTCCTTTTCATTTTTCCCCCATCCATATCTTTTCTCGTCTCGGCCCATGGTGACTTGATTACACCCCGGCCGGTCACATTCTACCTTTTCTCCGCTTTTATTTTTGATTTCTAGCTTTGTTTTCGTAGTTTCTTTTCTTTTTAGTGTCTCCGTACACTATGATCGAGCATGAGAACATTGCTCGGTTTAAGTGTGGGGGAGCGATAGTCTAGTTAGCTTTATTTTTCGTAGTTTCTTTTCGAAAAAATCTTAAAAACCCCTAAAAATTTGAAAATTTTCATAAAAATGAAAAAGATTTTCTTTTGTGTCTTTCTCTTTTTGTGTCGTTGTGTCGTACTTTTGTTGTGTTGTGTGTGTTTGTCTCCCTTTTTCCTTGTAGGTCGCCTAATCACCGTTGACTTTCGAAGGCTTTCGAGACATCCGGTAACGCCTTTCTATCCCTTTTTCCTCTTTATCTCTTGTGGAGTGTGGAGGAGATTTGTGATGATGTGTGCTCGGGTGGAGCTTTGTGAAGATTTGTGGTTGATTGGTTGCTTATTTGGAAATTCCGGGTGGTGTTTGTTCTCTTTATGTGTTTGTTTTGTTTTGTCTGGTTTTGTTGCCTTTGCCTCTTTTTCTTTCGTTTTCGTCGTGTCTTCGTCTTGTGATGGTGGGATTTGTCGTGGATCCCGCCGATCAAATAAATAACCAACTAAACCTTGTGGGTAGCTAGGGCAAGTCGGGTCGAATCCACGGGGACGGTAAGAGGCGTCTAGACTAAGGTCGCCTAAATACGAGACTAAGTCAACGAGCTACACTAAACTAGAGTAATAAGAAGGGGAGAAGGCTAAGGCTATGACTACGGTAACGGAGAGAACAACTAAGGAAACGGGCTAGGATTAGGTCGGGGTCAAAGGGGTAACGGAATGGTCGAGGAAGAGCTAGAGTGAAGGAGGTAGTAGGGTAATCTAGGTATAGTCCGGGCTCTCGCAACTTAGACTTACCTAGAGGTTCCACCTAAAACCCACCTTGGCGACACAAACGACAAACGGGGTTACTAGCACTAGTAGAAAAAGGTCAAATTGCTGCCCCTTATTAGAGGCATTTTAGTTGATTAGCATCAAATAATTTCCCTTTTTTTTATTAAAAATGGTTAAGGAAGTTGTTTTAAAAAAATATATATTAAAAATTGATGGTGCGGCGTCAATCTTAACAAAACTAACGCCTCACCAAAAGAAAACCAATTAAAATAAAAACAAAACTACATCTTTAACATAAGAAACTGGAAACCCACCTTCGCGTAACTCCATCCTTCCCTTTCGATTCAAAACCCTGGCAATCCACCGCTCCTCCTTCCTTCTCCTTAGCCTGTTCCTGTTCGTCCTTCACCCGTTTTCAGTATCTTGTCTCGCCGGTCCTTGCTTCTGTGTTTTGCTCCTATGTCTTTGACCTGTTCTCGCGTCGCTTCTTCTTCGTCTTCCTCCACGAAATCTCGTGGGTGCTTGCTCAGGTGGTTGCCTCGCCGGTCCTTGCCTAGGTTGTTGCTCCTTCCCCTCATTTCATCTCAAATTCATTTCAGTTCCTCATATCACTAATTTAGGGTTATTAATTGAATTTCAGTTGTTGCAACTTTAGTCATTATTCTGTTGAGAAAGGTTGATTAAGATCTCAACTTTGGTCACTATTTTAGGGTTATTACAATTAAATTTCTTCCGTTTGTTATTAATTATTTGTTAGACCTCTAATTTATCAGTTTTTGTCACTAATAGATTTTTTTAAAAATTTTGTGTTTTAAATTTATTACCTGCTGAAAAATGGATTGAAACATAGGGTATTGTGTACTGTGTTCTTAGTTTCTATATTGTGTTTCATTCTGCGACAAAAACTGTAATCAACCCATCACATTAATATTCTGTGAAGGGCAACAGAAGCCTGTTTCAGAAGAAAAAAATAAGAGACTAACCAGAGCTAGATATAAACAGGCCAACGATACTTTGTTTACCGAAACAGAACACTTACAGGTTGAATTTCTTTCAAATTAATGTGAATTTGGTAGTCCTGTTGAGTTACTTGAGAATTGTGGTTGTTTTCTTTGGAGCCTGGATTTGGATTGTTGTGGTTATGATGACCTCAGGTTAACTGGTCTTGAGTCTGGATGAGAATCGGGAATAAGTTGAAACCTTAGGATGATAGAATTACACACTCTCACATGAATAAGAAAGCTGATTTCTTGCCCTTCTTCAATTCCCGATGAACTTCCCTTTGTTCTAAGATTCAGTTTTTCCTTTCTAAATTGAGATTTCCCTTAAACTCATCTTTGGCTTTTTACTTATGTGAGGGCTATAATTTCTGATAATGGGTTATCGAGGACTTATCTCTGAAGGAAGCGTCTCATAATTCTCTTGGTTGAGGAGTTCAACTGCTAGGTCAAGTAAAACACGGTTCATGTCGTCCGCGTGCTATCTTGTTCAAATTTCTTGCAGATACTGTAGGATTATAGACTAAACTTGTGGTGGTATCGTACTATGGTTCCTATATCTTGAAATTGATTATTGAACAAACCTTTCAACTCAAACCTTGGTTGTTATTTATTGACATTGAGCTCATATTTTTCTTTTAAAAAATTTAATCTCAGGGATTACCTAATAATGGGATCTTCGAGTGCACAGATTTATATAAACACATGTCTGCAGTGGTAGTGTTGAATTTGGTGGAACTTCCGATCGATCTCTTGCGAGTTCCAGGTCAGCTGATTCCTCGCTTGACAAGGGCAGTTTACTTGTCCCGTATTTCAGGAGCAGGGGAGAGTGACTCTGCAGAAAACGATTCTTGCGACTCTCCACTTAAGCCCAGCGTCCTTTACATGGATTTTATGAAAGAGGTGATCAAGACAGGTTAGTGAAGCAATTTTGTTTTCTCCTTTTTGGTGTTAAATACAATTATTCTTAAACTAAACTGTTAATTCAACTTGTGAATTTGGTTTGGTAACTATCTCATTATATCACTCAAGTATCAGATGTTACCAAACAACATAAAATCCTGAGAAGTTGGGGATTCTGAATGCATTAATATCTTCTTGCTTTCATGTGCTTCCCAAAATTTCTATAGTTTCCAAGACGGGACATTTTTTTTCTACATTTACTCTGCATTGTGGCTATTGTCTGACTTCATTTTCTGGTAACTGTTTCATCGCGATTTGAATGCATACATTGATGTTTGTATTTGAAGATTTTTATCTAGAAAAGAGATTAGTTATAGGGTGGACTTTTTCAGAAATCTTGTAAACTAAGTTGAATCCCGTGCGATACGAGTCAAGATGAAATGTCATTTTTCGAAAATTTATTTATCAATTTATACGTTATAATTAAAATTTCACATCAAACTTTGTTGTGAGTGTTTTGAAAATAAGAGGATTTGCGTAATTAAGCACGATTTCAAGTTTAAGTGAAGTGTTCTACGTCAATCTTTTAAATTAAGTTAATCGACTTTGAATCAAGTCAAGCCTAAAATGTGTTGTGAAATATAATTTTTTATTTTTATTATTTTATAGCTACGTGAGACGTTTTCCATACAAAGTTTTGATTTTAAATCAATCAATCAATATTCAATTGTCATCTCATTTTCATTATTAATCTTTTATATATACTATTTTATTTTAGTCGTTTTTTGATCATGAATTTAAACAACCTACCATTAATTTAATGATAATGATGATGATAATAGTGGTCACTTGATGTTAACCACACTAATTGATGTAGGCAAAACAAGAAGGGTGATGGAAATAGCAAATAAGATAGCAGTAAGAGGAAATTGTTATTGTTGTACTGGTTCTTCTTGCATTTTCTATGCTTTGTCGTGTCTATGCTCGACCACTTAACACTGATTTCATCTGGCCCATTTTATCTTAGTTTACATCATGCGATCAAAGATTTAAGAGATTAGGCGACCATTCCCCTAATTCATTCATTCACTCACCCATTTTCATTTTGTTTGATTCATGTGACATCATCCACTACGCTTCTTACAATTCAATAGAGCTGTCAAGCCTGACCCGACCAGAAACCCGAGTAAGATTGACCCAATCAGACCTGAAAATGTAGTGACATGACCCGACCTGACCCGATGATGGCCCGTAAACCGATACGACCCGCTTGAGGCCAACCCGAACCCGGACCCAACCCAACCCGAGACGACCCGTAACCCAAAATGACCCGATAAATTAACTGACCCGACCCGAGCCACTTGACCCGAAATCTGACCCGATCCAAAAATGACCGGACCCAAAAGCTGAGTTGATGTGATCCAATGAAGATAAAAAATAATTTTAAATTAAAATATTATTTAGTTTTTTTCTCCAGATATTCTTAACCAAACATAGTTAAAAAAACAAAAAATTAACTATTAAATATCAACTAAAAAATGTTTTAAAATTTATTAATCACACTTAAGTCAATTCGCTAATTATTTATCCGGCAAGACCTGACCAGACTCGACCCGACCCGGACCCGACCAATTTCCACTCTAAGATATATTTTATAAAATTCATCATTCGTAGTATTTACGGTTTTAATCTTCAATCACAACCAATTATTGTTACATGAGTATGAAATTACTCTGTCTACCAAAACTCAAATGACCCGAAACCGACCCGACCCGAACCCGTCACAAAAGTTGACCCGACTAACCCGACCCATAAGCGACCCGAAACTGACCCGAACCCGACTCGACGACAATCATGACCTGATCCGACAGTGACCCAACCCAACACGACCAGACCCAAATCCGACCCGCCGGCCCGATTGCCACCTCTAGAATTCAAGCACACTCTTGCACTCTCATTTTCCATTTACTTGTCACGCATGCCTTTAAGGACCGCTGTTGAATCATGAATGTACATTAATGGTGGAGTACGTTGTTAAAACTTGGTTTGGATTGTATATCATACGTTAAATTAAGAAGCTTTATATGCATTTGTGTGGTGGATAGTGAAATTTTATGCTTATGATCCGAGAGACTAAGTATCCGTTAACCACTTAGCGAGATTTTCAAGTGATGATATAACTCCACTTGATTTTTTTTATGAGAATCAAATTGACGTGTCTTAATGACCCTAGTGAATCCCTCCCTCTTATTCACTCTTTCTTGCCAATCACTAGTTCGATGTATGATTCAAGATCATCCTCCACTATTGTAGATTTATATTCCATAGCCTATAATATACTCTGTATTATACATAGTCCTTCAATCCTTGTAGCGTAGATCAGAATAGTCACTGAATTTCCTGGCATGTACTGATGTTCACAAACTGCACCGACCCGACCAATATACTATACTGTAAGAATGGATGTATGTGAAATTGTGAATGCTATCATGAACAACTTCTTATATATAATACTCCCTCCGTTCCATTCTTTTTTTTAGCTTTGATTAAAATACTCCTCACAATGAATATAAAAGGCAAACAAATGAACGAGACGGAGGGAGTATAAATTAACACACGTTTTGAGATCATTAAGCAACTAATTCAATAGATAGTGGTAGTATTATAAAATTATATTGTTTTTGCTTCTTAATTAATTAGCTGGATTTATAAGTTGGACATTTATAAAATTATATTGTTTAGCATGCATTATAAAATCGTAGATGAGATTGATTATTGATTAATTATTTAAACGACTTGACCTTCAATCTTTATAAACGACTTTGGTTGCATTGATTTGTTTGATTAGCTCGCAAAAGCACAGACACATGTACAGGGTAATTAAGGCACCTTACCTTGTGGATATATCTTAGTTCTTCTTAAAAAGTAAGTCTTCAATTCCTTTCTCTTCTGCTATCCATCCATCCATCTATCACTCTATCTATCTATCTTTTCATTTCCTCTTCGTTTCTCTTCAACTTAATATATAACTCTCCCTTCTTCCGAACTTGGCAAAGATTTGAGTGACCTTTCAGATTTTTATTTTGTATGTGCATATCCTTGTACTATAGGTTAGACTTTTATTTATCTAATGTCTCTCGTCATGCCTTTTCTTCAGTAATTCGATGAAAATGATACTGAATTCATCTCGTTCATGATCTCATCTGATTTTGCTTGTCAAAAGCTATCAACTTTCACCACATACATATAAACCAGGCTACATTTTAAAATTTGTTGCATTATATTATTGGATCAACTAATGATGTTGCTCTTCAGTTTGTCAGAATGTTATCTTTCAGTCTTGCCTTCACCTTTTGTCAAAGACTAACAAGCGCCAATTTTTGGATGATTCGTTCTTCCAGTGATGCAACTGTCCACCCGAATGACAATGATGATGATGTTTTTAGTGGATATCTGATGTCGATGTAACCTAAGATTTTTTTATCAGCATTGTTCAGATCCATAAAAAGTGTTCAAATTACGAGAAATAATGACGGCGAATCGAGCTTTAGTTTACTATGGAATTCTTAATGATCGGGCACTTGGGGTGGAATCTTTCTAGATGGATTTGAGTATACGGTTCCAATGACAATCAAGGGTTGTTTCGCCATATATGTTTCGGGTGGTGATTCGAGTATTATATTGAAGGACAGGATGACTAGAGCTTATGTATTATGGCATATTGGCATGTGTAAAGGAATTTTGGTGTTGGAAACAAAGAGTTCATAGGATTTGAATTATTTTTTGAGATTTTGTGAAATGTACCCATTTCGGTTCTTGGTGTTGTATCCATGTATATAGATTTGGATGAATAATGTGAGAATCGTATTTGGTATTTGGTTTTATTGAAATGCAAATATTTTTTAAAAATACTAATTTTTTTTAATTAAATTAAACACAATTTGCGGCGTCAAACATGGGGTGAAGCCTCTAATAAGGAGACTATTTGAGGCGTTTATGGGAGAAGACGCCTCATATAGAGTAACTATTAGAGGCGTTTTTGAGAAAAGACGCCACAAATAGTCTATTATGTGAGGCATCTAAAAAACGCCGCACCCTAATTTCCTATGTGCGGCCCCCTCATATGAGGCTTCTAAAAAAATGCCTCAAATAGAGGGTTTTTTGGAGCCGCAATTCCACTTTTTTCTACTAGTGTAGCGTGATATCAGGGCCTAGGTCGCATCCGGGCTCTCGCAACTTAGACCGACCTAGGGGTCATCCTCACCGGGCTCTCGCAACTTAGTGAGGGAACCAAACCCACAAACAAACTATCACCCACAAGAGAAAGGCAAGAAAAACGAGTATTTGCAACTACCAGTCACTCAAGCATTTCAACAAACATGTAATATGCATCAAACCAAGAGGAAACCCAAATTTTCCACCAACATCTCCAACAAACCCTTAATCATCCAATTAACACCCTAATCACCCTACTAACCCTAGCAAGAGTCTACACAAACATATCTAGACTAAAACTAACACTAACAAGATGAAACATCACAAACATAAAAACATCCATGAAGAAACTAGGGAAAACAATGAACAATGAACAATATAATGAACAAAGATTAAAACTTGGATGAACAAACAAGATTAAGAGTAAACAAGGATGAGAAAGATTATACCAACTACTAAGGATGAAAAGGAGAACACTTGCATAGAAGAAAACCCAAACAATTCCACCAAGGTTGTCAAGCTTGATAGATTCTTCAACAGATCCAATAAGACAAGAGTAAAACTAGGATTAACTACTAATTACTGACTAATCTACTCTAATCTAAGCTACTCTAACCTAAAATAGTCTAGGGTTTAGTGGGAAGTGAAGAACATAAGCTTAACATAACAAGGGAAGAGTATATATAGGGTTACAAGTGGAAGGGAGAAGAAAGAAAACAAAGCGCGGCAGCAGCACGCCCTTCCCGGCCGGGAGGAGGTGGTCCCGGTCGGGAAGGGGTCGGTCCCGGCCGGGAGGAGCTGGTCCCGGTCGGGATGGACCCAAAACAGCAGCTCCTTGTTTTGCTCCTTCATCCCGGACGGGATGAGGTCATACCCGTCGGGGATGAGTCTTGTAGGCCTCTAATATGATCTTTTTGGTTCCTCCTTGCTTCACATGGACTTCTCATCGATTCTCGGGACTCGGGATCGGGTCTCGGAGGCTCGGGATTGGGTCCCAAGGTCTCGGGGTCGAATCCAAGGCATCGAGTGATCGTTCCTTCACTTCGTTCCTCCGAAAAGTGTATGGATTGAGTCGGAATCGCTCCAACTCTTCATGAATGGTCTTGGGAACCTGAAACGAACTAGAGGAAGCATAAGTAGCCCATAAATCGCTCCCAAGGAGCGATTCCACAAGGAAAATGGGACCAAAACACTACGAAATAGGCACTACAAACTACACTTATCATCTTGTGATGTGTAGTTGTGTCTAGTGTGTAAAAAGGTTTTCGAAAACCCGGTTTTGAGGCTAGCGAGCAAGTGTCTACTTTCCCTTTCTAGTAGTATGAGTCGAGTCTTGGACTTTAGCCTAGTAGAATGACACTAAATCAATGATTTCGTTGGTTTCTTACCTTGAGTCCACCTAGCTTACTAGGGATTTACTACGGGATTTGCATTTTGACCACCCACGGTGTGAAAAGGCCTTGGTTTCCGAGTCCCGTCTCTTAGGTGACCATGTTCGGAATTGCTTTGATTAGTCCAAGTTCTCCCTCTTTTTGTGGGTTTGAAGGGAAGGCGCCGTCTCGACTTACCTATTTCCCTACCTCATACACGTTTCCACAAATAAGTTGCAAATTGTCTTACTTGGTTTCAAGTGCCTACAAAACAAAACATATCAAAAAGGCAAGCCAAGGAAGGAAATAAAATGAAAGAAAAAGAAAGAAAAGAAAGAAAGGCACAACAAAAGAAATACAAAATACAAAATAAGAAAAAGAAGTGGCATAGCAACTCAAAAGCCAAATGCAAAAGAAAAGAATGCCAAAAGAAAACCATCTCACAAAAAGAACCCTCACCTTCAAAAATAAGCCTTTTTCTGACTATTACCGCGAAGAGCCAACCAAAGGACTGAGTCCCTTGGAAGGATGATAGCAGTAATGATCGGTCTTCCCTCATTTTGCAACCTTGACCACCTTTTTACTTGGACTAGTTGAGCGTTTTTGGGCATGGGACGACCCTCTTGGCTCATTGCTAAAGGGGGCGGGGCTTCACTTACCTACAGTGTCGACTAACTCCGTGGTTCATCCTTTTTCCATCCCGCCTATCGTCCCGTAGTACGTTCTTAGAAGTAGACCTGGCAAACAGATCGTTTCGTGTCGTGTTCGTGTTCGTGTCATTGCTAAACGGGTCACGAACCCCTCAACCCAAACCCGACCCATTTAAGTTTCGTGTCGTGTTCGTGTTGATCCACTTACATAAATGGGTCATCAACCCTCAACCCAAACCCATTTCTTTCGTGTCGGGTTCGTGTCGTGTTTTCGTGTCATGTCCAAATTTGCAAAGTATTAACATATTTATGTTAAAAATGATTAAAAAATATTTACACTAATTTTAAAATCAGGCTATTCGTGTCAGTTTCGTGATTTGGGACCTCAACCCAAACCCGACCCAATTAAATCTCGTGTCGTGTTCGTGTCGACCCACTTACATAAATGGGTCATCAACCCTCAACCCAAACCCGTTTATTTTGTGTCGGGTTCGTGTCGTGTTTTCGTGTCGTGTCAATTTTTGCCGGCTCTACTTAGAAGGTTAGGAGGAACCTAGGTAAGTTACCAACGTTTTTATTGCTTTGTAGTCATACTATTAGGGTTTGGTCCATTTCGGTTTGTGTTATTAGCTTGGGAACGTTGTCACTTGCCTTGAGTCCTTAACCGGTGCCTATTTCACCGCTTTGTTGAGGGAAGCGGTATTTGTTTTATCTTGGATGCAACCGTTTGGTGTTTGTTGTCTTTGTGTTTGTTTGTTTATGTGTTTTCGTGTCCGGTTGCATCCACAGTTTTGTCGCAAGACCCAACTTGCCTTGCGGATAGCACTTGTCCTCTAAGTGTTATCGCGTGAGTTGAAAGGGCGTAGGGTGCGCTAATACCTTCTCGGCTAGTATATTAGTTTTTATTAGTTTAGTAGTTAGTTCGTGCTTACTCGAGGGCGAGTAAGGGTTAAGTGTCGGGGAGTTGATAAGTGTAGTTTGTAGCGCCTATTTTGTTGTGTTTGGTCCCGGTTTCTCTTGTGGAATCGCTCCTTGGGAGTGGTTTCTGGGCTACTTATGCTTCTTCTAGTTCGTTTTAGGTTCCCAAGACCATTCATGGAGAATTGGAACGATTCTGACTCATTTCATATTCTTTTGGAGCCAACGAAGAGAAGGAACGATCACTAGGTGCCTTGGATTCGATCTCGAGACCTTGGGATCCATTCCCGAGCCCCTTAGACTCGATCCCGAGCCCCGAGAATCGATGAGAAGCCCGTGAGAAGCAAGGAGGGACCTTAAAGATCATATTGGAGGCCTACAAGACCCTTCCCGGGCGGGATAGTAGCCTTCCTGACCGGGAAGGGGTGCGCCAATACAATTGCGCCTGTTTTGGGTCCGTCCCAGTCGGGACCACTTCGTCCTGGGTGGGACCACTCCGTCCCGAACGGGACCGTTGATAAGTGTAGTTTGTAATGCCTATTTCGTAGTGTTTTGGTCCCATTTCCTTGCGGAATCGCTCCTTGGGAGCGGTTCATGGGCTACTTATGCTTCCTCTAGCTCGTTTCAGGTTCTCGAGACCATTCGTGAAGAGTTGGAGTGATTCCGACTCAATACATACACTTTTCGGAGCCAACGAAGCGGAGGAACGATCACTCGATGCCTTGGATTCGACCCCGAGACCTTGGGACCCAATCCCGAGCCTCCGAGACCCAATCCCGAGTCCCGAGAATCGATGAGAAGTTCATGTGAAGCAAGGAGGAACCAAAAGGATCATAATGAAGGCCTACAAGACTCATCCCCTACGGGGATGCACCTCATCCCGTCCGGGATGAAGTGCACTTTTGAAGGGGCCACTGACAGGCCGTCCCGGTCGGGACCAACCCGTCCCGGTCGGGATGACAGGCCGTTCCGGTCGGGATGATTCCGTCCCGGTCGGGATGATCCCGTCCCGGTCGGGACCAACACGCTGTAGCCGCACCTCTTTAATTCATCCTCCCTCATTCTTGTAACCTTATAAATACTTTCCTCTTGTATTGTTTATGGATCTTACCTTAACCTAGACTATCTTAAGCTTCTCTACGACATATAAACCCTAGATTTATTTCTCCTCTCATTAGTTTAATCTTCCTTTAATCTTTAGTTAATCTTAGTTAATTAGTCTTGTAATTAAGAAGATTCTTGAAGACTCATTCATGATTGACAACCTTGGGGTTTTATTTGGGTTTCTTATTAATTCAAGTTCTCATCTTTTTCATCCTATTGTAGTGGGTATAATTTCTCTTCCACTATTACAATTCTAGCCTACCATGACGCTTATTAGAGCACGGTTACACACGGAACCGTGCTCTAGATAATAAAATTAACAATTAGGACGGTTGGGCTAGAAAAGTGAGATCTTATGTATAACAAAGAGGTCGGTTGGTCAAAATAACCGTACTCTCTTATCTAAGAAACCAGGTGAGAAGGAAAACCGACCTCTACGATATAACAAAGAGGTCGTTTTATTTCTTAAAGCGACATAAATGTCAATAATAATATTTTATTCCAACCTTATACGGAGTTTATTATTAATCCCCTCTGAAACCCACCCTCACAAAACCTAATACGCACAATAGTTTATAGCTGCTGCGCTCTATATTCCTATCCCCGAAACTTTATCACTGCTTCATCTTCATCTTCATCAGATCCTCGAGAATCTATTTCTTTAATTCCTCCTGAACTTACTTGATTTGTCCTTGGAAATCCTATACAAGGTTATTTTCTATTCCTTTTTCTTTCAATTTGAAGTACACAATTCCTGTAATTTCGTTAATTTACAGTTGAATTAGAGTTGAATGAACTTGCGATTTAGGGTAGAATGATTCAATTGAATTATAATTAACTATTCTTATATAATTTGAAGCATATGATTTGGGGAAATTCTTGTTCGAGGACTTGCTCGAGACTGTTCTATTAATTTTTCTTTTGTCTAGGTTGATTAACTTTTCTTTTTGTTCAAGTTGGATAAAAATGTCGAAGCCCAATCCAAAATGTTTACCAAATTATTCTTGTCTTAGAAAGGTAGCCTATAAATCAATCAAACATGAAGATGAAGGTGCATAGATGGTCTTCCTTCCTTGGGTTTTTTTAGAAGTGTCTTTCCTTGGGGTTTGTAAAGAGAGAAAGTTCTTCACCGTGTCCTACAACGCTTCACCTATCTCACTAATCTCTTTCCCTAGAATTTTTTTTCCCCATTTTCAATTCTAATCTCATCTTCGATTGGTTCATTTTCAAATTTAAGTTTGGTACCAGAAACCCCAATTTTTATACTCTTGTCTTTCCACCAAATTCTATTTTCTTTTGTTGTTTACAAATTGATCATACATTTCCCAAAATCTCTATCCCCCTTTTCATCTCATAACAATCTTACGAACAAACAAAACTGTTCTAAGTGGTGTAAAATTTCTAGGGTTAGTTGAAATTCCCTTGATAATAGTTAGAAAAAGAAGAATTTTGTTGGGTTTTGGTTGATTATTCATTCACTTGGGTTTTGTGTGAGTAAGAGTGAAGACACAGAGAACAAATATGGAGAAGAAAAGGATAGCAGTGCCATTAGTATGCCACGGGCATTAGTATCTATTACTAGTAGTTGATTTTCGTTTGCTGGTAATCGATCAGTTCATTTACTGGTAATCGATCGTTTACTGGTAATGAAATACTTTTGTATCTCAACCTCCTTAAACATTAATGAAATTCGTTTGCGTTGATTTTCTGCTGCAGTTCAGTATTCCATTGATTTGTTCAGTATTCCGTTGATTGTATGTCTTCTTCTTCTTTTCTGTTGATTTCTGCAGTTCAGTATTTCATTGCTTTTGTGTATGTTATTCTGTTGCAGTTCAGTATTTATATCTGTGAAAAATGAACATTATACATCATAACTGATGAGTTTAAGTTAACTCAAACAAAAAATGTTACGAGTATTCATGTAGTATATGCAATTCAGAGAAACTTAAAGGAACACTACAAATTGGAATTGTGTTAGGATGGAAAGGATACCTAAGATCATCCATCATATCTTTTCCAACAAATCAGTAAAACGGGCTGATGATGTTAAAAAAAAAATTCAATAACAACCAAGGGTAAGAGTATAAGCCAATCATGGAGCTGTGTTCTTATTATTGATGACGCAAAGGTTCCGCAGGGAATCATTGACCGAGAACATCATCGACCACCTTAACTCCCTTCAATTCAACGATGATTAAAGAGAATTTCGTAAGCATAACAACTATTTTCTGTGCCCCATCTTCATCTAATGTCATTCAAATATAAATACATGTTTCCTTTTGTTGGTGATTTGTGATGTTCAGGTTCCAACAATATTTACTAAAACACTCTCGTTTATCAATGCACAACTCCCCAACAGGTAAGTTCGTTTTGGCTTTGTTTTGTTATATTTTTTTTAATCTGAATACTCACTACTCACTAGACATAACGGGCTTGATTTTGATGTTGTAGTCTATTACTACGTTGTGATGCTATTCTTTTGGTAATGGGGAATATGTTAATGTTGGATTAGCCGAGTTAAAACTTTTGTGTCCCCAAGCTAAGAAAGGAGCTAATTTCCTATAATATACCAATTGCTCATAAGAAATATCGTCTCATTCGATATGGAATACTTCAATCGAATGACACCTAATTCACGCCGAAAAGAAGCACAATAACTATTTTGAGCATTTTTAGTTATTGCCTCATAATCTCAAGTCGTATTCTATTTTTTTTTTCTTTTTTCGGTATGCTGGTTCATCTTGGGATAAACGTAAGCACACAAGGCAAGGTGTTGACTTCCTGGTATCTTCACTTTTTTTTTTAATGTCTTCGTTCGTATTGTTTGATCATATTATTTCTTTCTGTTCCTATTCTTTTCAGGGATGTTTCGAGTCTGTGAAGGTCCAACTTATATTCTAAATCCTTCGCTCCTTGTTCCAAGTCTAATGATGCCTTGTTTATCTGTCAAATTAATAAGTGTTATTAAAGTATAGGTTCGCCAAGATGAATTTCTATCCAAATTTATGTTTATAGCACCAAATCTATTCCTATATAGTTCATGTTTTAGTGCTAAAATATGACTTTTGGTTGATTAATAACTGGGCGTTTAAATTTGTCACTACGGAGTAGTAGTTTTGGGATGTTTATTTATTACATTCAAGTGGAACTTATCAAAACTATATGGCTAGTTAATAACAAGCTTTCATTTATAAGTTTTCTTCATTTTCCAGCGTATCCGCAATTTCTACACGAAGTCATCGAGCACTTGTAGTGGATCGACTGTGCTCACTGATTTGCAAAGACCATGCACTTATAGTTGCTATTTTGATGTATTTTGGTTTGTTTTCTTCAAGTATATGTATTTTGTGTGTAGATATTGAAGTTCTTGCAATCATCTTCATGTGTGTGAAGTTTCTTTTGTCAAAATCATATTGATTTGTATATTGAAGTTCATGGAATCCCAGTTTGATTAGTAACTTTATTTGTCGGAATTCAATGTTCGGCTCTATTGGATTGTAGGAGGTATTACATGGTCCAGATAATTGAAAAGAGATTGTGTAAAGCGGTTGGTTGGTATGATACAAAACAATTGTGATTTTGTTAAATATTTTTGTTTACAAAGATGACAGTTTTAACAACAAAACATGTTGTTTTAGAAGAGCAACAAAGATCACGGTTTTGACAAGGTATTGTCCTCTTTTAGAGGAATAACAAAGATGACGGTTTCAGAAAGAAAGCGTGCTCTAGAAGAATAACAACAATGATGGTTCTGTAGTTCAACCGTGATCCTTGATAACAACAAAGAGGACGTTTTGACTCTCTTTAAACCGTGATTGATTATCAACGATCACGGTGACCTATATGACGGTTATAATCTTATTTAAGGACGCTTTTGAACCGTAATCTTTTGTATGTTTTGTAGTAGTGTTCTCTTAATCTTTGTTTTATCATCAAGTTTTAATCATTGATTATTGTTTACTGCTCTTGATTGTTTATGATGAATGTTTTGATGTTTATGATGTTGTTTTATCTTTTCATTGTTGTAGTTAGTTTGAATATGTGTGAGTAGTCTCCTTGTGCATGGTTTAGTAGGGGGATTAAGGGTAGAATATGGGTGATTAGGGTTTGATTAGGGGTAAAGGGTGAATCTTTGTTGTTAGTCACATACTTGGCACACCATGTGTTTGTTGAAATGCTTGTTTGAGTTGTAGTGGCCATGCTTCTCATGCTAGTCTTCCTCTACTCATTGTTTGTCTTGTATGTGGTCATGTTGAGGATAGTGTTGAGGATAGTCGTAGTCACGAGAGTGCGGACTAGGGTCTAAGTTGTGAGAGCCCGGACCTACCTCGACTTTGGTCTAAGTAGCGAGAGCCTGGACCTACCTCGACATCGGTTTAAGTTGCGAGAGCCCGGACCGATTCTAGCAATTAGGAGACACCTACACCCTTGACCACCCAAGTCACCCAACTACACTTTTGAACCCGACCTAACCCACTTCTTCTTCATATTTGATTCAACTTATTAGTTAGTAATCATTTATTTAGTTCATTGTTTAGTTTGTGTTTAGTTATTTCATTTAGCCTTGTTATAGTCTAGTTCATTTTTAGTCCAATTCCTTCTTCTCCTCTCATAATAATTCGCCAATTATTAGTTCTTTGTGTTTGTTTGGTAGCATAGTCTCGTTTTAGGCCGACCTAGTCTAAATTTTGCAACACCGTCTCCGTGGACACGACCCGACTTACCCTAACTACCGTTAGGTCTTAGCCGGTTATTTATTTGGCGGTGGGGATCCACGACAAGTTTCTACCATCAATTTGGCGCCGTTGCCGGGGACGGTGCATTGTTTAGACTTAGTTTTCTTATAGCTAGACTTAGTTACCCTTATTTGTGCCCTTCTATCATCTCTTGTGCATATTCTCTAGATTTTTCTCGTTTCCTTAGTTTTATTTCCCTCTTTTCCATTTGTCTTTCGATTGTGCTTGTTTATTGTCGTTACCTAGTGCCCATAAAGCAGTAGGTGTTCTCACGTTTGTTCTAGTGTGTAGTGTATGCCTAGGCGGGGAGGCGAATTCTTTCTCTTTAATCCAGAGCCGGAAAGAGTTTTTCGAGCCTTTCACCAACGGACGATTAACCGGGTTAGAATCTCTCAACCAAGTGCAAACAATACTCATCAAGACCAAGCTCAAGGAAGCGATTTTGAGGAAGCATCTCGAGAGACGGCCGAAGGGAATTTCACCAATCCCTTTGGATATTCTAGTCCTAGTTCCCCCTCTACATCTATTTCAACTCCGTCTTCACCACCATCTCCCTTACATCCAATAATGCCGAAGTTTTCATCCCACTCTACATTTACAGAAGACGTCTTGCCGGGACCCAATGCTCTACCGGCCGCTTATGCCGAAAATTTTACGGCCAAGACTCACTTCATCCAACTTGTGGAAAGGAATCAATTTAGTGGTTTGCCCACCGAAGACCCGCACCAACACATGAAGACTTTCTCCGATTATTGCGACGCTATTTCTCAACCCGGGGTTACACAAGATCAAATCCGATGGGTATTATTTCCATTCTCATTAATTGGAAAAGCGAAGCAATGGATCAAGAGTCTTGATAGGGCAACCATGGGCATCGACACTTGGAAAAAGCTTGCATTGGCGTTCTACCAAACATTCTACCCTCCGAAGAAGACTAATTTGCTTAGGGCCTCCATCACCGGTTTCCTACAACGGGATGAAGAGAGCCTTTATGAGGCTTGGGAGAGGTTTAAGTCTTTGGTTAGATCGTGCCCCCACCATGGACTTTCACAATGGTTCTTAGTCCAACAATTTTGGAACGGTCTTTTTGAGGACTCAAGAACTATACTCAACATGGGCTCCAATGGTAGGTTCACCGAGGTCGATGATGACCAAACATGGGCAAGAATCGAGGAGATGGCGGTTCATAACTCCCAATACTCAAGGCCTAGGAAGGCAAATCGAGGAGGTAGGCACGAGGTTGATGCTATTACTCAATTAAGCATTGACCTTGGAGCCCAATTGAAGACACATATGGAGACCATTGACAAGAAGCTCCAAGGCCACCTCACTCAAGTTCAAAGCGTTAGTTCTTCCAATCAACACTCAATTCATGAAGTGAATGCTTTGGGATTTGCACCTTCTTTGCCTTATTATGGGATGTGTGATACTTGTGGAATCGTTGGTCATGATCCTATGAATTGTAGAGGAAGTATTGAACAAGTGAACGCCTTTCAAGCGTTCAAGCAAGGTGCCTCCTACTCTAATCAATACCAAGCTTCCAATCAAGTCCCTCAACAACAAGCCTTTCAACACCAACAACAACATCGTCCCTATGTTCCACCTCCCTTAAGGGACAACAATCAAGGCAACCAAGGTTACCAAGGCAACTCAAGGCCTTTCAATAACTTCAAGCAAAATAACCAAGGTACCTTCCACAACAATAATCAAGGGTTCAACCAAGGAAACCAAAACTTTCAAAAGCAACAAAACCACAACCATGGCAATAACCAAGGCCTTAATCAAGGCAATTCTCATGGGTTCCAAGGGAACCATCAACAAAAACAAGCAACTCAAGGCAATCAACAACAAAGCAAGCCTAGGAGCCGATCTCTTATTCATGATTATGGTTCTCCATTAGCCCTCACCAATACTCCGCACAATCCACAATCTCCAACTCGTGATTTCGACATTCAGAAATCTATGTTGGAGATGCAAAGGGGTCAAATGGAGATGTCAAAAAATCAACAAGAGTTCTATGCTTTTATTCAAAGGGACAACATGGCGAGAGATGCCAATACGAAGATGCTTGAAACCCGAATAGCTCAACTTGCTTCGGGTAGCTCTTCAAGGCAACCGGGGCAATTACCTCCTCAAGGTGAAATACCGAAATTTGAGCATGTAAATGCTATTACCACGAAGAGAGGTACATCTTATAACCCTCCCCCACCCCCTAATGAGCAAGAACCAACAAGTGAAGTTGTGCCTCCGATTCAAGAAAACTCAAACAAGGAACATCCAATGGAGGAGCAAGTCTTATGGGAGATTGAGAAACCCCAAGAAGACAAGCTTCCCCAACTTCAAAGAAAAGACAAGGGTAAAGGGAAAGTGTCGTTTGAAGAGTCCACCCCTATTGAGCAAAACAAGATCCAAATCAAGTTGCCTTTCCCAACAAGGCAAATGAAGACCAAGGTAGATTCTCAATATGAAAAGTTCCTTGACATTGTGAAGAAATTGGATGTTAGTGTCCTATTCACCGAGCTACTTACCCAAATCCCGGCATATGGAAAATTTATGAAAGAAATCTTGGCTAGGAAGAGATCCATCGACAAGGAAGAGACCATTGCGTTAACAAGGGTGGTGAGCGAGCTCATTCAAGGTTCTACGCTTCCAAAGTTGAAGGATCCGGGTAGATTCTCGATCCCTTGCACCATAGGCCACTACAAGATCGAAAGAGCATTATGTGATTTGGGTGCGAGTGTGAGCATCATTCCTTATTCTATTTGCTGCCGACTTGGGATGAAGGAGCTTAAAAGTACTTCCATTACACTCCAAATGGCCGATAGTTCATTCAACCGACCATTGTGGATGCTAGAGGATGTGCCGGTGAGAATCGGAAAGTTCTTCATTCCGGTCGATTTCATCGTGCTCAATATGCCGGAAGATGCTATCACTCCCATTATCCTTGGGCACCCATTTCTACACACCGTCGGTGCAATGATCGATGTGAAGAATGGTAGGATCACCTTCGAGCTAGGCGAAGAGAAATTAGTGTTTGACCTCCAAGGCAACAATTCGCCTACTAATGATGAATCTTGCAAAATGA
This sequence comes from Agrostemma githago, assembly GCA_958450325.1. NCBI lineage: Eukaryota > Viridiplantae > Streptophyta > Magnoliopsida > Caryophyllales > Caryophyllaceae > Agrostemma > Agrostemma githago. The sequence goes on from OY288249.1 coordinate 29,828,608, forward strand.
TCCACGCCACGAAAGACATTGATCTAGGGGGAGAGTCGGGACAAAGCTTGAAGAACAATTCTTGTGGACTTGAGGATGATGACTCCGAGATTGGAGAGGATGACTGCCCATGTCATGGGCTTGATGACAAGTTGAAAAGCAAGGAGAAAGATGAGCCTCCCTTGGGACCACATGAGGATCGGTGGACGTTTGGGTACATCCCGAAGGACCAAAAGTATAAGTTCAAGCCTTTGAACTTACAAGATCAGGACGCCCCGGGAACGTCAAGACAAGGTCATGAAGATCCTTGGTATTTTGATGCTTATGTCTCAAGCTTGATTGAAGACTTCGCTAGGGCCTTCGACTTGTCCCTTCGTGCCCTTGATGGAGATGGAACTAGTTCTTGTTGTTGAAAAAGATTGAAGAATGCACCACCTTGGTTTGACGGAGTTCCACAAGAACCGTCTCTTTGTATATATCTCTTTCCCTTGTAGTTTGTTTTGTTTTGTGAACTTCTTGATTACTTGGATTGATTGATGAGCGATATGAGGGAGGGAATTTGATTTGTTATTTGAGTTTATTGTGATAGGTGTGAAGTGGAAGTGATTCCTAGGGAGGAGTGGTCATTGTTTGAGCTTGGATCGTGTGAAGGGAAGTCGGTTTTTGAAGCTTGGAACGAGCTTTTGGAAGCTATAGAGGGTTAGGAGACTCTTCCCGGCCTAGAATAGGTCATCCTGTCCGGGATGGAAGGCCCATCCCGACCGGGAAGGATGTCATCCCGTCTGGGATGAGGTGCACAAAAGATGGGTCTACTGACAACTCATCCCGACCGGGACGATGGCTTCCCGACCGGGACGAGAAGGTCATCCCGACCGGGAGCACCCATCCCGACCGGGATGGACCCCCTGTCCTCCTTTGGCCTTTTCTTCGTCGTTTGAGCCCACCCAACCACTTTACACCCCCTCCCAACCTCCCTACATGTCCTTACTCTCGTTATATGACCCCTACACCTCACATACACATTTTCACCTCACTTTCTCTTCACTTTAAACCGACTTTCACATCAAAACCCACCCCATTTTACCTTTGTGCCCCAACCATGGAACCATATCGCGATTGGGAAGAAATAACACGACGACTAGCTACATGCCGATGTTGATTTATGAGACGATGGAGCGAGTGAGTTGCCAACCGTATCGTACGGCAACTATCCTCTCTTTTCCGTTTTTTTTAGCTTGTCTTCATTTGTTTATTCCCTTCCCCTTATACACTTATGTGTCATGGTGGCCTTGGTATTCCTTGCTCCCGACTCTCGATGACGTGACTACATCGAGAGTCATTTCAAAATCCAAATTGTACAAGATTTTCACCCTTTTGTATGGATTAGTCGGATTTGGGCGGAATCCGGGCTAGGTGACTTGATTACACCTAGTCCTCCCCTCCCATTTCCTTTTATTCTTTCTTTTTATTTCTTCCCCCATCCATATCTTTTCTTGTCTCGGCCCACGGTGACTTGACTACACCCCGGCCGGACATATTCTACCATTTTCTCCACTTTTTGATTTTTAGCTTTATTTTCGTAGTTTCTTTTCTTTTGTGCTCCCATGCACTACGGTTGAGCATGAGGACATTGCTCAGCTTAAGTGTGGGGGAGCGATATTCTATCGTAGTTAGTTTTATTTTTGTAGTTTTTCGAAAAATCTTTAAAAATCCTAAAAAATTGAAATTTTTTCATAAAAATAAAAAAGATTTTCCTTTTGTGTGTTTTCCTTTTATGTCGTTGTATCGTGTATTTGTTGTGTTTTGCGTGTTTTGCCTCCCTTTTTCCTTATAGGTTACTTGAATCACCGATAGCTTTGGAGAGCTTTCAAGACTTCCGGTAACATCTTTATCCCTTTTTCTTCTTTATCTCTTGTGGAGTTTGGAGGAGATTGTGATGTTGTGTGCTCGGGTGGAGCTTTGTAAAGTTTGGTTGATTTGGTGGCTTGTTTGGAAGCTCGGGGTGGTGTTTGTGTTGTTTATGTGTTTGTTTTGTTTTGTTTTTGTTTTGTGGCCTTTTGTCTCTTTTTCTTTCGTTTTCGTCGCGTCTTTGTTTTGTGTTGTGTAGTTATGTCTTGTGTGTAAATAGGTTTTCGAAAACCCGGTTTAGAGGCTAGTGTGCGAGTGTTTACTTTCCCTTCTTAGTAGTATAAATCGAGTCTTGGACTTTAGTCTAGTAGAATGACCCTAAATCAATGAATTCATTGGTCCTTTACCTTGAGTCCACCTAGCTTACTAGGGATTTACTACGGGATTTGCATTTTAACCATTATGACCACCCACGGTGTGAAAAGGCCTTGGTTGCCGAGTCCCGTCCCTTAGGTGACCATGTTTAGGATTGTTTGATTAGTCCAAGTTCTCCACTTTTTGTGGTTTAGAAGAGGGATCGCGACCCCCGACTTACCCATTCCCCTACCTCCTACACATAACCACAAATAAATTTGCAATATGTTGAGTTCTCTCTTTCTTGTTACACATTGAAATGCCAAAAAGCCAAATCAAGCCAAAAGGGGCAAAGAAAGGAAAATGAAAGAAAATGAAAGAAAAGAATGAAGAAAAAGAAAAGGCACAAAAGCCAAAAAAAAGAAAATAGAAAAGAAGAAAAAGAAATGGCATGGCAACAAACAAAGCAAAAATGCAAAAGAAAAGAGAAAATGCCAAAAGAAAATCGTCTCACAAAAAGATTCTAACCCCACAAAAATAAGCCTTTTTCTGACTTTTGCCGTGAAGAGCCTACCAAAGGACCGAGCCCCTAGGAAGGAGGATAGCGGCAAGGGTCGGTCTTCCCTCACTTCGCAATTATTTCCACCTTTTTACTTGGACTAGTTAGGCGGTTTTGGCATGGGACAACCCTCTTGGCTCATCGCTAAAGGGGGCGGGGTCTCACTTACCTACAGTGTCGACTAACACCGTGGTTCATCCTTTTTCCATCCCGCCGATCGTCCCGTGGTACGTTCTTAGAAGGTTAGGAGGAACCAAGGTAAGTTACCAACGTTTTTATTGCTTTGTCGTCATGCTATTAGGGTTTAGTTCATCTCGATTTGTATGATTAGCTTGGGAACGATGTCACTTGCCTTGAGTTCTGAACCGGTGTTTCTTTCACCGCTCGTTGAGGAAAGCGGTATTTCAATTCTTTTGGGTGCAACCCTTTGTCTGTTTGTTTGTATGTTTGTTTGTTTGTGTGTTTTGTGTCCGGTTACATCCACAGTTTTGTCACAAGACCTCACTTGCCTTGCGGAGAGCACTTACCCTCTAGGTGTTCTCGTGTGAGTTGAAAGGGCGTAGGGTGCGCTAATACCCGCTCGGCTAGTTTAGTAGTTAGTTTGTGCTTACTCGAGGGCGAGTAAGGGTTAAGTGTGGGGGAGTTGATAAGTGTAGTTTGTAGTGCCTATTTCCTAGTGTTTTGATCCCATTTCCTTGCAGAATCGCTCCTTGGGAGCGGTTCATGGGCTACTTATGCTTCCTCTAGCTCGTTTCAGGTTCCCGAGACCATTCGTGAAGAGTTGGAGTGATTCCGACTCAATACATACACTTTTCGGAGCCAACGAAGCGGAGGAACGATCACTCGATGCCTTGGATTCGACCCCGAGACCTTGGGACCCAATCCCGAGCCTCCGAGACCCGATCCCGAGTCCCGAGAATCGATGATAAGTTCATGTGAAGCAAGGAGGAACCAAAAGGATCATATTGGAGGCCTACAAGACTCATCCCCGACGGGTATGCACCTCATCCCGTCCGGGATGAAGTGCACTTTAGAAGGGGCCACTGACAGGCCGACCCGGTCGGGACCAACCCGTCCCGATCGGGATGACAGGCCGTCCCGATCGGGATGATCCCGTCCCGGTCGGGACCAACACGCTGTAGCCGCACCTCTTTAATTCATCCTCCCTCATTCTTGTAACCTTATAAATACTTCCCTCTTGTATTGTTTATGGATCTTACCTTAACCTAGACTATCTTAAGCTTCTCTACAACATATAAACCCTAGATTTATTCTCCTCTCATTAGTTTAATCTTCCTTTAATCTTTAGTTAATCTTAGTTAATTAGTCTTGTAATTAAGAGAAGATTCTTGAAGACTCATCCAAGATTGACAACCTTGGGGTTTTATTTGGGTTTCTTATTAATTCAAGTTCTCATCCTTTTCATCCTATTGTAGTGGGTATAATTTCTCTTCTCTTAATCTTTGTTTTATCATCAAGTTTTAATCATTGATTATTGTTTATTGCTCTTGATTGTTTATGATGTTGTTTTATCTTTTCATTGTTGTAGTTAGTTTGAATATGCGTGAGTAGTCTCCTTGTGGTTTAGTAGGGGGATTAAGGGTAGAATATGGGTGATTAGGGGTAAAGGGTGAATCTTTGTTGTTAGTCACATACTTGGCACACCATGTGTTTGTTGAAATGCTTGTTTGAGTTGTAGTGGCCATGCTTCTCATGCTAGTCTTCCTCTACTCATTGTTTGTCTTGTATGTGGTCATGTTGAGGATAGTGTTGAGGATAGTCGTAGTTACGATAGTGCGGACTAGGGTCTAAGTTGTGAGAGCCCGGACCTACCTCGACATCGGTCAAAGTAGCGAGAGCCCGGACCTACCTCGACATCGGTTTAAGTTGCGAGAGCCCGGACCGATTCTAGCAATTAGGAGACACCTACACCCTTGACCACCCAGGTCACCCTACTACACTTTTGAACCCGATCTAACCCACTTCTTCTTCATATTTGATTCAACTTATTAGTTAGTCATCATTTCTTTAGTTCATTGTTTAGTTTGTGTTTAGTTATTTCATCTAGCCTGGTTATAGTCTAGTTCATTGTTAGTCCAATTCCTTCTTCTCCTCTCATCATAATTCGCCAATTATTAGTTCTTTGTGTTTGTTTGGTAGCATAGTCTCGTTTTAGTCCGACCTAGTCTAAACTTTGCAACACCGTCTCCGTGGACACGACCCGACTTACCCTAACTACCGTTAGGTCTTAGCTGGTTATTTATTTGGCGGTGGGGATCCACGACAAGTTCCTACCATCAACCGTCTCGTCCCGGACGGGATGGCCCTGCTGCAGCTCGTGTTTGCTTCTTTTCTTCTCCTTTGTTCTTGTAACCCTATATATACCTCCCCTCTTGTAATCTTATGTTATGTTCTTCATTACCCACAAAACCCTAGCCTACTTTAGACTAGATTATATTAGATTAGTGTAGATTAGTCTTTAGTTTAGCGTTAATCTTAGTTTAATCCTTGCATTAAGGGAAATCATCAAGGTTCATCCAAGATTGACAACCTTGGGAGATTGTTTTGGGTTTCTCTCATTAATGCAAGTTCTCTTCTTTTCATCCACTTTGTAGTTGGTATAATCTATTTTCTCTTAATCTTTGTTTATTCTTTCAAGTTTCAATCTTTTCATATTGTTCTTGTTCTTGTTAGTTTCATTATGAATGTTTGGATATTTGTGTTGTTTCCTCGTATTATTGCTAGTATTAGTTTGAACATGTGTGAGTAGACCTTTTTGTGGGGTTAGTAGGGGGATTATGTGTTGATTATGGGTGATTAGGGTTGATTGTGGGTAAAGGTTGAATCTTTGTCACTAGTCATATGTTGAGCACCCCATGTGTTTGATGAATTGCTTGTTAGAATAGTAGTTGCAAATGCTCCTCTTGCTTGTTTTATTCTTCTCATTGGGTGATTGATTTGTGGTTGAATCCTTGTGTATTGGGTAATATCTTGCATGAGTATTCGGGTTTTGTCTTAGACACGAGAGTACGGGCATTGGCTTTGACGCGAGAGCGCGGACCGACCTTAGTGACTAGGTGAAACCTACACCCTCGATTACCCAACCATCCTACTACACTTATGAACCCGACCTAACCCTACTCTTTCCTCGTTTGATTTCTTTAGTTCGTTAGATTCGTTTAGCCTTAGTTGTTACCTCTAGCTTAGTCATAGTCATAGTTTATTCCCTTCTTATCGTTCTAGTTTAGCTTAGCCGCGAGACCTAGTCAAGTCTTTAGGTGGAACTTGGTCTAAACCCTCTTTACCGTCCCCGTGGACTCGACCCCACTTGCCCTATCTACCCAGTTAGGATTAGTTGGATATTACTTGTTGATGGGGATCCACGGCAAATCCGTCCCATCAATTTGGCGCCGTTGCCGGGGACGGTGCTAGTTTAGACTTTGTTTTCCTATTTACTTGATTTTGTCTTCGTTTTTGTAGTTTTTTGTTTTCTTTTGCTTCTTGTCTGTGTGAAGTTTCTTTCTTTCTTGTCTAGTGCCCAAAAAGCACTAGACTTCTCACGTTTGCTCCCAGTCTACAGTTTTTGCCTAGAGGTGGTGACCACCCTCTTCCTTACGACTCAGAGCCGCATAAACGGACGGTTGTTAGTTTGAGAGGTTTCCAGCCGGGTACAAGCCTAGTTTTCGAGCACAACGTGAGGTTTGATCTAAACTCCCCACACCTAGAAGCTACCATGAGCTACTCCTCTCCCTCTATGAATCAAGGGTATGACATGACATCTCCCTACCACTATCACGCTCCTTGGGATAATCAAGACACTCGTGGGTATGAATTTCAAGGAAATGGAATTGGCTACCGACAAGTGAACACTTATCAATCATATGATCATGGTGGCTATTACTCAAGCAATCATTGTGAACCCACCATGTTTCATCATGATTCACCATATGGAAGCTAATTTCCCCAAAACCCACCACATTACCCTTCACCTCAACTACAATATGAGCCCCAAAACCCACAATAGTACCAATCATATTCACCTCACTACCAACCATATGATGCCCCACCCCTTAAGCATCATCAAGGTTCACGAGTAACACTCCAAAACCCCAATGACCACCGAATGCCCAACTTGAGTAAAATCAATCGATTCTTCAAATGCAACAAGAAATGGCCATACAAGTGCAAAAAGACTATGAAATCTTGGCCGAACTCCGAAGGGAAAGTGAGGAATGTAATGCTAGATTGAATGCTTTAACGGCTCAAACCCTCATGTTTTTAACTCGATCTTCACAACTTGATGAGGGATGTTCACTTGGGGAAGGGGAACAACCCAATGACGAAGCCGCTAATGAATCCCCTTCGAGAAGCGAGACTTGCTTTGAAGAACCTCAATTGTCCACCCAAGAGGAAGCGAATGAAGAAATAACCCTTGTTGAAGGCAATGTTGGTGAAGAATTGGAAGAGGTTAGTGGGTTGAATGAGTTAGTGGAATTTGTGAAGTTTTTGGGTGAAAATGACGACCTCAAGTTGCCCTTGTGCGATAATATGGAAGAACATCAAGAGCCCTTCGCAAGTAAGCGAAGCAATGGTTTGGAAGAGATTGAAATCGCCGGTAATAGTTTCAATTCTCTTGTCCAAAATGATGTGGGGACAAGTGTTGTTCCGGAATTTGAAGATGGGGAACCACAACTTGAGGAAGGTGTGGGGGTGTGCAACAAGGAAATGAGGCCAAAGCCGTTTTTTGTGCCTCATGATGAAGACTTGAAGCTTGCTAGTGATTGGAGACGATGCTTAGGGAGGAAGAGGTCGTTAGAGCTCGTAGGATGGATAGACCCCGGAGACAACATGAATGATGACGTTGGGTCTTGGGATTACTACTTCTTGCCTCCACCTTGGAGGCCGTGGAGGATAGCTTGGCTCGTTTGCTTGAGCCCTCATTATGATGTGGCTCGTGCGTTTGACTTGCTCCTCCGAGCCCTTGAAGGCTATAGTTAGGAATGAAGAGTCCACCATCCTAGGTTTGACGGAGTTTCTTAAGAACCGTCATGTTGTACATTCCCCTTTCTCTCTTCTCTTTAGTTTTTGTGTTTGTAATTGTGTTATTTATGATTTTGTTTCTAGGACTTTGTTTTGTGAGATTCTTGTGATTTGGTATTTTGATGAGCGATGAGAGGGAGGGACTTTGATGAATGTTTTGATCTTATTTGTTAGGTGCAAAGTGAAGATGAATCTTAGAAAGGAATGGTTATTGATAGAGCATGGATTTTGAGCTAGGAAGTCGGGTTTGTATTGGTGGCCTTGTGGGTGAAGCTATCAAGATTATGAAGGGCTAGAAGACTCTTCCCGACCGAGAAGAAGGCATCCCGACCGGGAAGGATGAACCATCCCTACCGGGAAGGAGCCATCCCGATTAGTTGGTATAATCTTAGTTTAATCCTTATATTAAGGGAATTCTTCAAGGTTCATCCAAGATTGACAACCTTGGGAGATTGTTTTGGGTTTCTCTAATTAATGCAAGTTCTCTTCTTTTCATCCACTTTGTAGTTGGTATAATCTCTTTTCTCTTAATCTTTGTTTAATCTTTCAAGTTTCAATCTTTTCTTATTGTTCTTGTTCTTGTTAGTTTCATTATGAATGTTTGGATATTTGTGTTGTTTCCTCGTATTATTGTTGGTATTAGTTTGAACATGTGTGAGTAGACCTTTTTGTGGGGTTAGTAGGGGGATTATGTGTTGATTATGGGTGATTAGGGTTGATTGTGGGTAAAGGTTGAATCTTTGTCACTAGTCATATGTTGAGCACCCCATGTGTTTGATGAATTGCTTGTTAGAGTAGTAGTTGCAAATGCTTCTCTTGCTTGTTTTATTCTTCTCATTGGGTGATTGATTTGTGGTTGAATCCTTGTGTATTGGGTAATATCTTGCATGAGTATTCGGGTTTTGTCATAGACACGAGAGTGCGGACATTGGCTTTGACGCGAGAGCGCAGACCGACCTTAGTGACTAGGTGAAACCTACACCCTCGATTACCCAACCATCCTACTACACTTATGAACCCGACCTAACCCTACTCTTTCCTCGTTTGATTTCTTTAGTTCGTTAGATTCGTTTAGCCTTAGTTGTTACCCCTAGCTTAGTCATAGTCATAGTTTATTCCCTTCTTATCGTTCTAGTTTAGCTTAGTCGCGAGACCTAGTCAAGTTCTTAGATAAAACTTAGTCGAAACCCTCTTTACCTTTCCCGTGGACTCGACCCGACTTGCCCTATCTACGTGTTAGGATTATTTGGTTATTATTTGATCGGTGGGGATCCACGGCAATTCCCTCCCATCAAATATAAATCGCTTCTAAATCGAAATTAGAAATAAACTCTTTTAGGAAATAAGTGCCTAGCAATTGTCCTTTTGGACCTTGAATTGATTTGTTCCTGATATTTTTCATAAAGTTGATCTTTTTATTTTGGTAACATAAGATTGTTTGGTTTTAGGAAAGATTAGTGATATGTCGTATTTATATAGCTTTATTCCCTCGATTCCGTTGTCTTTTATGGTCGGAACGCGCTCTTTAGAGCCGTTTCTTCTAACATTTTGCTTTGAGGGAGTGTTTTTGTAGATTCTACACGATTTCAGGTCTTTATGTGCATTTACACTCATATCCGGTTAGAAGAACGATCCGGAGACAAAACTCGTGCCTCAATACATTTAGGCGACGAAGAAGTGGGAAGTGACGATTCATTGGGCAATGAGAAGCGGCCCATAGCTTCTTTTATTAGTGCGTGCACGCCAGCCTGCATGTGACCGGCGGCCTGCTGGCCGGCCGGCATGACACAAGGCCAATTTTAGCTTCATTTTCAAGTGTGCCTCGGCCCCTGCATGTGGCAGGCGGCCTGCCAGCCGGCCGGCATGCACATCCTCTTTATTTCCGCCTCATTTTGTATAACTATGGGTTGTATCATTTCCCTACGATCACTTTTCATACTTAGAAAAATTTACTTTAGATAACTCGTGACCCTTAGGATTCTAGCACTCGGTTTTCACTCGGATTCGATTTCGATAATTTCATTTTATGCAATTTTCAGTTCTACGTTTCAATCTTCATCGTAAATTACTTAGTTCGTCGTAATTCTCTCTATTTGCAATTTGTTGTTCCGTTTAGTTCGTTAGATTTCCGTTCGTTTATTGCTAGATTTGTTTGCTTCACTTTTAATCATGAATTCCATGTATGCGTATTGCTGTTCCGTAATTATCATGCGTAGCTAATTTTCTCGCTAGGGTCGAGGGGGATCGATGGATTATTATACGATTATGCTACTTCGATGCTAAATTTATAATTATGCTAGTGCCATCTTCGCGTGTTTTATTTGTCGATTAATTTGTTAAAGGCCACAACATTTTAATCTGTTTGGGAAATTCAAGTTCTTGTGCGAAAGCCGAATTAGGATTAGATCACGCGCGATTTGGTAGGGAGTCTAATAAGTTGCGAGAGCCCGTTAGATCCTTCCTAGGTTGACACGATTCGAGAGAACGTGTTATAGCCGACTAGCATGTTATATGTTTATTATTATCGTCGCATAATTGTTGAGCATCTATCGTGAACCCGTGACCTTAGTTTTCATCTCTTTATTAGATTCGATTATTTATTATCGCATTTTAGTAGTGTTTTTATATCTTTCCATCAATTCAACCGTTTAGAGCATTCTAGAATCGCCATAGCTATTTGACTAGTTTAACTGTTTCCCTGTGGATTCGATACCTTGCTTGCCGCTATCCTCTTGTTAGTAGCATTAGGTTTACCTTGATTGGGTGAGACTATTTAACCCACATCAAATTTGGCGTCGTTGCCGGGGAAACGGTTTTTCTTGTTTTTTAGCTTGTTTCTTTTATGCTCTCTTTCGTCTCAAGGAATTAAAACTCCTTGAGATTGATCTCACTTTTCTACTGTAGTTTTGCTTATGCCCAGGTCTTTTCGGTCATCAGAGCTTACTCCGTTTGACCCTGAACCCGAGAAAACTTTTCGTAGGCGACGACAGTTTTGGAGAGAGATTTCCGCAGCTCCCGATCTTGCGACTTTGGAAGCTATTCGTACTGAATTTGTAGCTGAGAAGCAGTCCTTTGAAGAGGAACATCAATCTCAGCCCGAGATCATTTTACCACCCCTTCCGATCATAAAAATGCCGAAACTTTCTAGTCATTCGGAACCCGAGCAAACTGCTCTTCCTAAGTTGGTTAAACGACCAACTGCCACTCAAGGTACATTTGAGATTCGACCCACCTTTATCACATTGGTGGAGAAGAATCAATTTGGTGGTGACCCTAAGGAGGATCCTCACAAGCATATGAGGATTTTTACCGACTATTGCTCCACGATTCCACTTCCGGCCGGGGTAACTCAAGAAGAAGTCATGGAGATGCTCTTCATGTTCTCACTACGGGATTCCGCTATGGAGTGGATAACCGGTCTTGATAAAGTCACCGAAGGGATTACCGACTGGAATTCTCTTGCTCTTGCCTTCTACAAGCACTATTACCCTCCACAAAAGACGAACATGCTCCGGAGTCAAATCACCAATTTTCGTCAAACTTCAAACGAGAATATTCATGAAGCGTGGGAGCGGTTCAAGAAGCTTGTGAAGGAATGCCCGCACCATGGTTTTCAGGTTTGGTTTCTTTGTAACCAATTTTATAACGGGTTGTATGATGATTGCAGGAGTACACTTGACTCGGCATGTAATGGGCGATTCCAATGTAACATGGTAAGGTTGGGCAAACGATAGAGGAGATGGCATATCATCACTCCCGATGGGGTAATCCACGTGGTAATACTCGATCAAATTCCGGTGAAAGTGGGTCCTCGAATGCCGTGGCTACTCAATTAGCCGCTTTGGCTAAGAGGTTTGATGCATTTGAAGTGTCAAATTCTCAAGGGGGAGGGGGTATGCATCAAGTACATGCCATGCAAGAATACGCGTGTGTTCGTTGTGGTGCCGCGGACCACCAAGCTCAAGATTGCCTAGGCTCCATAGAACAGGTGAATGCGTTCCATTCTATGCGCCCACGTTGTCCATATATGAATCAACCGGGCTATGATGCATCTCTCTTGTCTTACAAGAGTACTAATGTCTTGAACCCGCCTATTACACCACCCTATGTGCCCCCGCACAAGCAGAATCTCCAGAATCAGCATCAGCAGAATTTCCAGAATCAAGGAAATTTTCAGAATCAGCAGCAATTCCATAATCAAGGAAATTTTCAAAACCAACAGAATTTCGGAAATCAAAGGAATTTCCAAAATCAGGGAAATTTTCAGCAGCGACCTCACTCGGGTCAACATCAACAAAATTTTGGCAATACTAATCAGAACTTCGGGAATTCTCATCAGAATTTCGATACTTGTAACACCCCTGATTTTATAAATTAAATTAAAATTTTGTTCGTATTTTTATTTTTACGATTTAACTCGTGATTCTTAAAAATTATTATAAAACGAATTTATCGTTTAATCGTTTCAAACTCCTAAAATTCTATTTGACTCGGAAACTCTTCTTATATTTGAAACATATTTTTATTTCAATTTCGAATTTATTTTACACATTTAATTTAATTCTTATCGAAAATCTATTTCGACGATTTAAATTCTAAATTCTTTTATTTTTAAGCTCGATTTTCTATATTTATTTTCAAACTCCTAAAATTCTTTTATTTAGCTCGAAACTCATTTATTTTAAGTTTCGTCAAAATATTTATTTTCTTTCCTCGAGAAATCAATTTAATTCATTTTATCGAAAATTTATCATTTATCGGGAAATACTATTTGATCGTCTAATTATTTATTTCTGTAAGCTTCGTTTTCGTCTCGAGTAATTTATTTACTCATTTTATTCGACGGCCCGATTATTTATTAATCTTTTTAACTCGTTTTAACCGGATTGGTGAGTCAGTCAACTTATCGATTCGGTATTTGTCTAACCCGTATTTCTAACCCGATTCATTTAATTATGTTTGATTCATTTCATTTTTTCCATTTTTCTTGTTACGTTCATTTCCCCTAATTCTTTTCCTTTATTTTTACACTACGTTCACTCCCTCTTCTACTTTATTTTATCCCACCGCTTCACCTTGTCTTCATTCATCCCCCTTTACCTTTTACTGATCATTCTTTCCCTTCTCTTTATATTTTTCACGCTGTCCTCTTCTACTTCTTCTCCGGTCTGCTTCTGCTGCAGCTGTGTCGGTTTGTTGCTGCTCCGATGCTGTTATTGCTGCGCTGCTGCTGCTGTTGCTGCGCTGCTGCTACGCGGCTGCCGTTTCTGCTGCTACTACTTCGTACTGCTGTTGCCATGTTAAGGTAGCCTTCTCCTTCATCTTCTCTTCACTTCCCTTTTTCTTCTTTTCCTCTTCTTCGTTTGGTTCGCTGCTACTGTTCAGTTTCGGTTCGGATGATCCATTTTGCTGCTGCTGTTGCGTGTCTCACTTCTTCTTATTCTTCTTCCTCCTTGCTACTGTCCTTGATTGCTGTTGTTCTTTTCCTTTTCTCCTTATTCTTCTTTTGCGTTTACTACTCCGTACTTTGCCGATTCCTTCGATGTCATTGTTGTTCGCCTTCCGTCCTTCCATTTCGTGTCACCGTTACTCTTAATCTTCATGTTTTCTTCTTTTGGTTATGCTGTTGTCAACTTTGCTGCAACTGTTTTACGCTGCTCTCGCTGCTGGTTTGCATTGTTGTTCTGTATATTTGTATTGCTGTCCGTTCGGTCTCAAATTTCTTCTTATTTCTCCCCTTCTTATTGTCGTTGTTGTTCGATGCATTTGTTGCTGTCATATTTTGTTTTCCTCGTTGTTTCCATACCTGGTTAGTCGACTTTCCCCAATCTTCTTCTTCCTCTCTTCATTCGTGCTGCTGCTGCATTTTGTATTGATGCTGTGCTGTGATGTCTGTACTATCCTGCTCTTCTTTCGTTTTCCTTGTTTTCGTTCGTGGTTTGTCTCCTCTCCTGTACCCCTCTGTCTGTCTTCTTCTTCTTCTTCTCCTTCTTTTTCTTACTGTCGGGATTTGCTGATGCTTGGTCGTTCTACTGCTGCTATCGCTGTTTCTGCTCCATTTCTGCTGCTACTTCTGTGCTGTAACGCTGCTGCTATTCATTGCTTCTTCTTTCCTTCTTCTTCTTCCTCATCTTTCTGCTTTTCTCATTGTTGCCGCTGCTACGATCTCTTTGTCCTGCAGTGGCCATGGTCACCTGAACTTTTTCCGAGACTGTGTTCTCATTCCCGTTGGTGCATCGGGGTTTAATGAAGAACAAGTTCCCGAGACGATTTTTGGGCTATTGAAGTTTGTGGGTTTGGACTAATCAGGTTGAGTACGTGATCATTTCGGACGCCGGCCGAAGGTAACTTTAGGACGTTACTCGATTTTATATCGTATGTTTGAGTAGTAGTATGTAGTAAATATTTTAACTTCGATTTTCTATTTTAGCTATATATTATTGCTAATTATATTAATTTTAAATCATACGCCTTTCTATATTTTTATAACTTTCAATATCGTTTTATAAATCGTTAATAATTTTATAAGTTATGATCGTTATAATATTTTGTTGGTTATCGTGACACTAGTAACTAAATAATATCGATTTTATATTTTCTTCATATTTCGTTAATTTATAATTTTCACTCAAAATCGTATATTTATATTATAATTGAGATTTTTATACTTGTTCAATAAATTAATTTCGTTTGACGACTTATATTAATAAATAAGAAAATAATCGATTTTGTTTTAAATACACTTCTAGTCGAGACTATTTTTCCTAATAATTTCTCATTTGTCTACGATTGATTATCTTTAGTAAATCAGTATTCTTTATTGATAAAATGTATTTGTTAAAAATAATCTGAAATCTTTATAAATCTCATTTCATTTATAAAACTTGTTGACTCAACTAATTTTTATATCGTTTTCCTTAAAATATCTCGTCTCCGAAAATTTATAGTTTTAACTCGATTTCCTAATTATTTATAAAATACTATATATTGAGATATAATATTTTATTTATATTTTGAGTAACGAATTTAGAAATATAATAAAGTTACGATAACGACGGTAATAATAAAATGTTAATTTCGTTAGAAATGCTATTTTTATACATTTCACTTATTTTAATAACTTACGTATTTTCTATAAGACTTTCTATTTTAGTAAGTTTCTAAAATTAGTAAGTTTCTATCTATAGAAAGTTTCCCTTTTAATATAAAATGGTTATTCCTTTTATCCATATCATTTATATTGATTATATCTTTTGAATATCGATAATGGCTGTTTTGGGTTATGGAATAAAGAGAAGTGTGGGGTTAGAGTAATATAGTCTGGGATGTACGTTTTGCCATCAACTATAAAGCTGGTGTGTCTATGTTGAGACACATTGGTCGTTGAACTGAGCATGGTTTGTGCTCAGGAGTGTGTATATTTTGACCTTAAACTTAGATATCGCGTCGTGTAAGTCGCCGTCGGGTTGAACTGGATTACGGTTGGTGTCCAGGAGGGGTGTACATTACTTAAGCCAGGACCTCGCTGCACGCAGTCCTGTTATAGTTGAGTTGCCTAGTTAGAGACTGGATTCTGTTATGAGTTAAGTCTACAGTTCTCGAAGCTAGTTTTTAGTATTATCCTAGTGAAAGTCTAGCCTTGTGCACACCGATCAAATTTCCATAACGTCATTTTTGAATATTTATATTATCGATTGATTTTGACTTGCAGGTTGGCAAGTGCTTTAAGTTATCTTCGAAAGCTTATTTTTATTATATCGTTTTTAATGTTTTCTCATTTTAAGTATTTTGATATAATAATACTATTATTCTTCCATATGATATAATTTGGCTGGGAGAACGTCCGAGTTACTCCCCACTGACGTGGCTGTTATGTTTATAACATGACAGGTATTTGCTGATAGGTTTTGGGTGTGAGCTAGCGAGTAGCGTGGATCCTACTCTTTCTTTATTCATGTAATTTATGGATTTGTATAACCCATTTGGAGAATTTTCTATTTAGCCCTTTTGTAAAAAGTGGCCTTTGTATCGACTTACCATTTCTTTTAATAAGATATAGTTTGTCAGCGTGTTTTAATCCCAACTCTACAGTGTTTCCGCCACTGTATTGCGTTAGATTTTCTAGGGGATTACAGTTGGTATCAGAGCATTGTTGCTCCCGACGCTTACACCTGATTTTAGAAAAAATACTAGTAAATGATTTGAACATTAAAGAAATATTAGTGAGAGATGGGTAGAAGCCTAAATAAGGACTTAACTGTTAGGTTTATATGTTCTTGTAACTCAATGACTAGCATTGAATATTTGTTTCTTTTATCGAGAAGAAGATGAATGTAGAAGATGATGATAGGACGCTGCCCAGATCGGGACAAGACCTGCTCAAAACTCTCAACGCCTGCTGACTCGAGTGGACAACTTGGTGCTCCAAGAAAGATGCCGATAGTGACTTTTCAGCTCTGATTTAGTTTGCTCAAGCTACGGGTTAGATGATCAAGAGTAGATTCATGTTCCGTGATGTCGCAGTAGATCCAGATTGAGTGACCCAAGACTTGCGTTCTCGTTCCTCTGCAAGAAGATGGAGTAACCCTTTTAGTTCCCCCGTGAACCTTAGAGGTCCATACTTTCCCTTCTCGGTTTAGGTCTTTATCTTCTAGAATCATTGATTCTTTTCTTCCTGCTTCTGCTTCTTATAATTCTTCTCGTATATATCCTCGTCTTCATTCTTGTGATCAATCTTTGATTTATTCTTCTATTTTACCATTCTTCTCTTGAGATTCTTTGGTTAGACTGGTTTCTGTCTTACTGAACCCCGTGTTATAGATGTTTGCGGTTTAGTAAACCCTTGTTACCTTGTTTGAGGATTGTGAGTCTACCCTACCTTCTAAGCAATTAATAAATTCTTGAGGATTGTTTTGAATGGCAAATTGTTGATTATGGGAATTAGGGTGATACCTTAGACACTGAACATTGGGTTATAGGTTACTTGATTATTTGGTGGACTTAGAGTTGAATAATCATTTGAAGTAGTAAGTGTATATTATATTTGGTAGATACCTAGTACCTAGCCAAGAACCGAACTAAGTGTAACTGATACTATTACTTTGGGTTTCTTGCCTAATGCTTATTTGATGGACGCATCGCGAATATTTGGGATCATAGAGCATTGTTTAAAGTGTTAACCTGAGTGTTGTGGTACCATCGAAGGTTTTGATTAATATCATTAGAAATTTTGGTTGACATAGATTACCTGTATTTATTAAGGATTAAATCGTTGAAGAAGAGAGACATATTGCACAATTAGAGGTTGGATTTATCGCGTTGTTTTGAGGAATACTTAATGCGAATCATCCTGATGAATTTATAGTTCAAAACCCTTAGACCAACGAGTTTGTGGCTTCGTTGAGTTAATAAATATTTGGTGGTTTCGTTGTTACGATATGAACTTTGGTGGAATTCCCAGAAACCTGAGTCGAAAGTCGTGTTTTGAAGATGTTAGTGTTCGCGCCATTACCTATAGGTTTGAGCGTGTTTGAGGATTCGTTGTACTTTCCCAAGTTCTGTACTTGTGGCATATTAAATGTGTTGGTCATCTTTTTGAGAATTTTGTACCCGATCATTGTTAAATTGGTGGATCTTGTTTAGTGTTCCTTACTCGAGAAATTTTGGGGTGTACCTCGAGCTCAAACTTTATGATCTTTGGATTTAGGAATCTTATCGATTGCGGGTTTGGGGTTTGTCTGATGACCATTGGAAATTTAATTGATGAGATTAGATTGTTAGGCAATTGTGGATTGGTAACGTGTCGTTTGATCGATTGGATAGTCATGTAAGACATTTTTGGATATTGTG
Organism: Agrostemma githago; assembly: GCA_958450325.1. Taxonomy (NCBI): domain Eukaryota; kingdom Viridiplantae; phylum Streptophyta; class Magnoliopsida; order Caryophyllales; family Caryophyllaceae; genus Agrostemma; species Agrostemma githago. Next base: position 29,846,237 of record OY288249.1, read on the forward strand.
ACTGAGTAGTACCACCTAGTGCCTAATATTAGACTTAGTATTATTTGATGGAAATTAGGAACCCGTGTTGTGGGAGTCGTGCCGGGAATCTCGAGGTGGTTAACTTCTTCTGTAGTTCCTTGAGAGCTCCGTTGACTCTCAATTTCGTTCCTTCCTTTAGTTTTCCTTAAATCCTGCTACTTCTTCTTCGGCCAATCCCTTTGACTTCTTTATCGGGTTTGAATACTTTCGTTTCGATTTGTCGTTGACCTTAACTCTATTTATCCGTTTACCCTTTTATTTATTTTTATTTTTTTCGAACTCATGTTATGAAAAGGTTGACTAATTTAAAAAAAAAAAATTTGACTTTTATGAAATTTTAACATTTTGAGTTATAAATTTCAAAACTTTATATTTCGTTTTTATTTTATTTCTGGTCCCGTTTCAAGGGTCTAAATAATATATTTTAAAGTATTTCGAAATTGTTTAAAATCTTAATTTTGATTTTCAAGTGATCAGGATTTTATGAAAACCTTCTTAATTGCATATATTTTGATTTCTATGAGACTATTAGATAAAACAGTTCTAAATTTTCGAAAAAACTTCGTGCGTCTAAAATTTTGTTTTATTGTCGTTGGACATTAAATCTGTTATTGAAAATGTTGGTCGACTTAGTCGATTCTTATTTACTAACCACAAAACTTGATTTCTCAAATTTTTGTTTGATCTTAAAACAAAATATTGTCGAAATTCTTAATCAAAGCGTTTTACTATGTTTTGAAAATATTTGATTACTCTCGCCCTCGAGTTCGTTTACAAATATTATTTATCGTCATTATTTTATCAACTAATTTTAACTTACGGTTTTATTAATTTAAATGATTTTAAACCTTGGGAACTGAGCCCAACTCATCTTGAAATAAAATTTTGTCTTCGATTTTGATTTCATATCACGTTTGAAGTTGTAAAATTTTTAAAAATCGAGATTGTGATGCGAGTTAAGCATTCTCATTTTGTCCAAGTGATATAACCTTGTTTTCCCATTCTATTATTTTGTTTTTGTTAGTTTCGAGGACGAAACTTCTTTTAGTGGGGAAGATTGTAACACCCCTGATTTTATAAATTAAATTAAAATTTTGTTCGTATTTTTATTTTTACGATTTAACTCGTGATTCTTAAAAATTATTATAAAACGAATTTATCGTTTAATCGTTTCAAACTCCTAAAATTCTATTTGACTCGGAAACTCTTCTTATATTTGAAACATATTTTTATTTCAATTTCGAATTTATTTTACACATTTAATTTAATTCTTATCGAAAATCTATTTCGACGATTTAAATTCTAAATTCTTTTATTTTTAAGCTCGATTTTCTATATTTATTTTCAAACTCCTAAAATTCTTTTATTTAGCTCGAAACTCATTTATTTTAAGTTTCGTCAAAATATTTATTTTCTTTCCTCGAGAAATCAATTTAATTCATTTTATCGAAAATTTATCATTTATCGGGAAATACTATTTGATCGTCTAATTATTTATTTCTGTAAGCTTCGTTTTCGTCTCGAGTAATTTATTTACTCATTTTATTCGACGGCCCGATTATTTATTAATCTTTTTAACTCGTTTTAACCGGATTCGTGAGTCAGTCAACTTATCGATTCGGTATTTGTCTAACCCGTATTTCTAACCCGATTCATTTAATTATGTTTGATTCATTTCATTTTTCCCATTTTTCTTGTTACGTTCATTTCCCCTAATTCTTTTCCTTTATTTTCACACTACGTTCACTCCCTCTTCTACTTTATTTTATCCCACCGCTTCACCTTGTCTTCATTCATCCCCCTTTACCTTTTACTGATCATTCTTTCCCTTCTCTTTATATTTTTCACGCTGTCCTCTTCTACTTCTTCTCCGGTCTGCTTCTGCTGCAGCTGTGTCGGTTTGTTGCTGCTCCGATGCTGCTATTGCTGCGCTGCTGCTGCTGTTGCTGCGCTGCTGCTACGCGGCTGCCGTTTCTGCTGCTACTACTTCGTACTGCTGTTGCCATGTTAAGGTAGCCTTCTCCTTCATCTTCTCTTCACTTCCCTTTTTCTTCTTTTCCCCTTCTTCGTTTGGTTCGCTGCTACTGTTCAGTTTCGGTTCGGATGATCCATTTTGCTGCTGCTGTTGCGTGTCTCACTTCTTCTTATTCTTCTTCCTCCTTGCTACTGTCCTTGATTGCTGTTGTTCTTTTCCTTTTCTCCTTATTCTTCTTTTGCGTTTACTACTCCGTACTTTGCCGATTCCTTCGATGTCATTGTTGTTCGCCTTCCGTCCTTCCATTTCGTGTCACCGTTACTCTTAATCTTCCTGTTTTCTTCTTTTGGTTATGTTGTTGTCAACTTTGCTGCAACTGTTTTACGCTGCTCTCGCTGCTGGTTTGCATTGTTGTTCTGTATATTTGTATTGCTGTCCGTTCGGTCTCAAATTTCTTCTTATTTCTCCCCTTCTTATTGTCGTTGTTGTTCGATGCATTTGTTGCTGTCATATTTTGTTTTCCTCGTTGTTTCCATATCTGGTTAGTCGACTTTCCCCAATCTTCTTCTTCCTCTCTTCATTCGTGCTGCTGCTGCATTTTGTATTGATGCTGTGCTGTGATGTCTGTACTATCCTGCTCTTCTTTCGTTTTCCTTGTTTTCGTTCGTGGTTTGTCTCCTCTCCTGTACCCCTCTGTCTGTCTTCTTCTTCTTCTTCTCCTTCTTTTTCTTACTGTCGGGATTTGCTGATGCTTGGTCGTTCTACTGCTGCTGTCGCTGTTTCTGCTCCATTTCTGCTGCTACTTCTGTGCTGTAACGCTGCTGCTATTCATTGCTTCTTCTTTCCTTCTTCTTCTTCCTCATCTTTCTGCTTTTCTCATTGTTGCCGCTGCTACGATCTCTTTGTCCTGCAGTGGCCATGGTCACCTGAACTTTTTCCGAGACTGTGTTCTCATTCCCGTTGGTGCATCGGGGTTTAATGAAGAACAAGTTCCCGAGACGATTTTTGGGCTATTGAAGTTTGTGGGTTTGGACTAATCAGGTTGAGTACGTGATCATTTCGGACGCCGGCCGAAGGTAACTTTAGGACGTTACTCGATTTTATATCGTATGTTTGAGTAGTAGTATGTAGTAAATATTTTAACTTCGATTTTCTATTTTAGCTATATATTATTGCTAATTATATTAATTTTAAATCATACGCCTTTCTATATTTTTATAACTTTCAATATCGTTTTATAAATCGTTAATAATTTTATAAGTAATGATCGTTATAATATTTTGTTGGTTATCGTGACACTAGTAACTAAATAATATCGATTTTATATTTTCTTCATATTTCGTTAATTTATAATTTTCACTCAAAATCGTATATTTATATTATAATTGAGATTTTTATACTTGTTCAATAAATTAATTTCGTTTGACGACTTATATTAATAAATAAGAAAATAATCGATTTTGTTTTAAATACACTTCTAGTCGAGACTATTTTTCCTAATAATTTCTCATTTGTCTACGATTGATTATCTTTAGTAAATCAGTATTCTTTATTGATAAAATGTATTTGTTAAAAATAATCTGAAATCTTTATAAATCTCATTTCATTTATAAAACTTGTTGACTCAACTAATTTTTATATCGTTTTTCTTAAAATATCTCGTCTCCGAAAATTTATAGTTTTAACTCGATTTCCTAATTATTTATAAAATACTATATATTGAGATATCATATTTTATTTATATTTTGAGTAACGAATTTAGAAATATAATAAAGTTACGATAACGACGGTAATAATAAAATGTTAATTTCGTTAGAAATGCTATTTTTATACATTTCACTTATTTTAATAACTTACGTATTTTCTATAAGACTTTCTATTTTAGTAAGTTTCTAAAATTAGTAAGTTTCTATCTATAGAAAGTTTCCCTTTTAATATAAAATGGTTATTCCTTTTATCCATATCATTTATATTGATTATATCTTTTGAATATCGATAATGGCTGTTTTGGGTTATGGAATAAAGAGAAGTGTGGGGTTAGAGTAATATAGTTTGGGATGTACGTTTTGCCATCAACTATAAAGCTGGTGTGTCTATGTTGAGACACATTGGTCATTGAACTGAGCATGGTTTGTGCTCAGGAGTGTGTATATTTTGACCTTAAACTTAGATATCGCATCGTGTAAGTCGCCGTCGGGTTGAACTGGATTACGGTTGGTGTCCAGGAGGGGTGTACATTACTTAAGCCAGGACCTCGCTGCACGCAGTCCTGTTATAGTTGAGTTGCCTAGTTAGAGACTGGATTCTGTTATGAGTTAAGTCTACAGTTCTCGAAGCTAGTTTTTAGTATTATCCTAGTGAAAGCTTATTTTTATTATATCGTTTTTAATGTTTTCTCATTTTAAGTATTTTGATATAATAATACTATTATTCTTCCATATGATATAATGTGGCTGGGAGAACGTCCGAGTTACTCCCCACTAACGTGGCTGTTATGTTTATAACATGACAGGTATTTGCTGCTAGGTTTTGGGTGTGAGCTAGCGAGTAGCGTGGATCCTACTCTTTCTTTATTCATGTAATTTATGGATTTGTATAACCCATTTGGAGAATTTTCTATTAGCCCTTTTGTAAAAAGTGGCCTTTGTATCGACTTACCATTTGTTTTAATAAGATATAGTTTGTCAGCGTGTTTTAATCCCAACTCTACAGTGTTTCCGCCACTGTATTGCGTTAGATTTTCTAGGGGATTACAATACTTGTCAGCAGAATTTTGGCCATATCCTCATCACAAGCTCAAGGTAATTCTTCTTCTTCTTCGAGTTCTAATGAAATGGCTGAGCTTCGTAATATGATGCAAATGATGGCAAAGACCCAGGAAACTATGATGGCTCAAATACAAAAGAATGATCAAGCTATGGATAATGCCATCAAGAATTTGGAGAACCAAGTGGGACACCTTGCCGTGTCACAAGCAACGCGTCAACAAGGTAAACTCCCTTCTCAAGGTGATCAACAACATGATACGGCTAATGCGATCACTCTTCGTAGTGGCACACACTATGAAGGTCCGTCGATGCCTAAGGATGATTCACCGGCCGAGAAGGAGGAGGTTTTAGTGGAGGATGTCAATGAGGATGGAATTGTGGAAACTCCAAGTGATGAGCGAGTTCCACCATCCACTACTCCCGTTCCCACTCCGACTAGTCCAACAATTCAAGTACCATTTCCGGGTCGATTGAAGAATCGAAAGGAAACTACCCAGTTTGACAAGTTCATGGAGGTTGTGAAGAATTTGCAGGTTACAGTCCCATTTACCGAGCTCATTATGCAGGTCCCGTCTTACACCAAGTTTTTGAAGGACATCTTGACTCGGAAGAGAAGCATTGGTGAGGTAGAAACCGTCGCTCTTACTGCAGAGTGTAGTGCTTTTTTACAGAACAAGGCCCCACCAAAGCTAAAGGACCCTGGTAGTTTTTCGATTCCTTGCACTATTGGCACCTTATCGATTGATAAGGCTTTATGTGATTTAGGTGCTAGTGTAAGTGTCATGCCTTACTCCGTTTGTGAAAAACTTAATATGGGTCCTCTTAGGTGTACTAGTGTCACTTTGCAGATGGCGGACTGTTCCATAAAACGCCCTTTGGGAGTTTTAGAAGACGTGCCCGTTAGAGTTGGAAATTTTTTTATCCCGGTTGATTTTATCGTCCTTGACATGGCCGAGGACACCCAAATTCCCATAATTTTGGGAAGGCCATTTTTGCACACCGCCGGCGCGGTGATTGATGTCAAGAACGGTAAATTGACCTTGGAAGTGGGTGGAGACACCATTATTTTCTGCTTAGATAGTACACTTAAGAATCCGATGATAACGGATTCTTGCTGCATGATTGATGTTGTGGATGTTTTAGTTCATGATTCTATGGAGGCGTCCTTTATACCGGATCCCTTAGAAGCTTTGATATGTTTGGAAGCATGTGCAGGTGATGCTTCCGTCGACTCTGTTGTTGTTGATGCCTCAGAAGCTGCTTTGGATGGAAGAATGCTCACGGAAGAGCAAGGTGTCGATGTAACCAACATCGTCCACACCTCATTTGCCATAGACATAACCGTCCCGGAGCGTAAGCCACTTCCGTCTCACCTAAAATATGCCTTTTTAGACGATACCGAGAGCTTCCCCGTGATTGTAAGTGCTGATTTAACCAAGCAATAACTTTCTGATTTGTTGGTTGTTTTAAAGAAAAATAGGAAAGCTTTGGGGTATAGTCTTGATGACTTGAAGGGAATCAGTCCCGATTTTTGTATGCATAGAATTAATCTTAAGAAAGGTCATCGTCCTTGTGTCCAGGGTCAACGTAAGTTGAACCCGAATATGCAAGAGGTTGTTAAAAAGGAAGTTATGAAATTGTTGGATGCGGGAATCATTTATGCGGTTCCCGATTCAAAATGGGTGAGTCCGGTACAAGTTGTACCTAAGAAGAGAGGGACTACTGTGGTCCTGAATGAGAAGAATGAGTTAATCCCAACACGAATTGTGACGGGATGGAGAATGTGTATAGATTATAGGAAGTTGAACACCGCTACACTTAAAGACCACTTCCCATTGCCCTTTATCGACCAAATGCTTGAGAGACTAGCTTCTCACAAGTATTTTTGCTATTTAGATGGATATTCGGGATTTTTCCAAATCCAGATACACCCCGCCAACCAAGAAAAGACCACGTTCACTTATCCATATGGCACTTTCGCATATCGCAGGATGCCATTCGGGCTATGTAACGCACCCGCCACCTTTCAAAGGTGCATGATGAGCATCTTTTCCGAATACATCGAGTCCATTATGGAAGTGTTTATGGACGACTTTAGTGTGTATGGTATGAGTTTTTCAGCTTGTTTAGCTAATTTGGATACCATTTTAAACCGATGTGTCGAGGTTAGTTTGGTCTTGAATTGGGAAAAGTGCCATTTTATGGTCACTGAGGGTGTTGTTTTGGGTCATGTAGTCTCCGAAAAGGGCATTCAGGTGGACAAAGCAAAGGTGCAAGTGATTGAGCAATTGCCCTTGCCGGTTAATGTGAAGGGAGTGAGAAGTTTCCTTGGTCACGCGGGATTTTATCGCTGCTTTATCAAGGACTTTTCCAAAATTGCTAAGCCACTTACACAATCGCTCCTAAAGGATGCCCCTTTCGATTTTACTAATGAGTGTGTTGAAGCTTTTGACAGGATTAAGCAGGCCCTCATTTTTGCTCCGATCATTCAGTCACCGGATTGGAATTTGCCATTCGAGATAATGTGTGACGCGAGTGATTATGCTGTGGGAGCAGTTTTGGGCCAAAGGAATGACAAGGTCTTGCATGCTATATACTACGCTAGCAAAACAATTGATAATGCTCAGGTTAACTATGCAACCACCGAGAAGGAATTGCTAGCTATAGTGTATGCTTTGGAAAAGTTCAGAACCTACTTGGTTGGATCGGAAGTCATTGTTTTCACCGATCATGCGGCTCTCAAGTACCTCCTTGCTAAGAAAGAAGCAAAGCCCCGATTACTTCGATGGATCCTCCTCCTCCAAGAGTTTGATTTATCGATCCGGAATAAGAAGGGAGCGGAAAATGCCGTTACAGATCATTTATCGAGGCTTAGAGTTGAGGAGGAAGGAGTTGTCATCCCCATAGATGATTCTTTTCCCGATGATTCTCTCATGGCCTTAGCTATCGGTGAAAGCGAAGGACCTTGGTATGCGGATTATGCTAATTATTTAGTTGGCAAGGTATTACCTTCCGATCTTTCTTATCAACAAAACAAACAATTTCTACATGATGTTCGGCAATTTTTCTGGGATGACCCTTATTTATTTAAGGAGTGTGCCGATGGTATTTTTCGTCGATGTGTCCCTCAATGGGAGTTTCGAGGAGTTCTAGAGAGTTCTCATTCATCGCCATATGGTGGCCATCATTGACCGAGCAGAACCGCGGCTAAGGTCCTCCAGTCGGGTTTTTATTGGCCAACCTTATTCCGGGATGCCCAAGCTTTTATTATGTCCTGCGATCCATGTCAAAGGACCGGTAATACTTCTTGGAGGCATGAGATGCCTCAAAATGGGATTCTCGAAGTAGAAATTTTTGACGTTTGGGGTGTAGACTATCAAGGCCCGTTCCCGTCATCCAAGGGCAACCGATATATTTTGGTTGCGGTTGATTATGTCTCCAAGTGGGTGGAGGCGGTAGCATCTCCTGCTAATGATGCTAGAACGGAAATATCTCTGTTTAAAAAGACTATTTTTCCCCGCTTTGGTGTTCCAAGAGCGATTATTAGTGATGGTGGAAGCCATTTTCATGAGAAGCGACTTGATGCTTTACTTGCTAAGTACGGTGTCTCGCACCGTACCGGTCTTGCCTACCACCTTCAAACGAGTGGGCATGTTGAAGTGTCCAATAGGGAAATCAAGTCTATTCTCCAAAAGGTCGTGTCAAAAGCTCGGAAGGATGGGAGCTCTAAGCTAGATGATACACTATGGGCTTATCGTACCGCCTTTAAAACGCCTATTGGTACTTCACCTTACCAATTGGTCTATGGCAAGTCATGCCATTTACCGGTCGAGCTTGAGTATAAGGCTTGGTGGGCAATTAAGGAGCTTAACATGGATCCACATTTGAGTGGGGAGAGGAGACTTATGCAGCTGAATGAGTTGGAGGAATTTCGACTTGGTGTCTATGATAGTGCTCGAGTTTATAAGGAGCGCACCAAGCACTGGCATGACAAGCATATCCTTCACCGTGAGTTCAATGTAGGAGATAAGGTATTATTATTCAATTCTAGGCTCCGGTTGTTTCCCGGAAAGTTAAAATCTCGTTAGTCCGGACCTTTTTCTGTCACCCATGTGGGTAAATTTGGCTCGATTGAAGTCGGGAGTGATACGGGTGAACGATTCAAGGTGAATGGTCAACGATTGAAGTTATATCATGAAGGTGCTCAAGTTGGAGCGATTGAGGTTATACGACTTCATCCCGTTCCCTTATCCCACTAAACCTTATTCTCATCAAGTCGTGCGGGACTCTAAACCAGCGCTACCGGGAGGCAGCCCGAGTATGTAAATAATTTCCCTCATTCTCGTTTTATTTTTATTTTTCCTTTAGTTGTTTTAGTGAGGACGAGAGGAGGGACTAATGTTTTTGGAGACGCGCAGAATCATCGGAAATGATTTGAATTGAAGGTATAAAAAAAAAGGAGGACAAAAATTCATCGTACTTGTGATAAAACAGCAGGTCACCTTAGCCTAGGCCTAGGGGGCCTATCGACTCTATGGGCCGAGGTACGAGTTGGATTTGAACTCGAAAAGAAGGATTTGTGAACCTCAGCCTGTGCCCAGGCCGCCTATAGACTTCAGGGGCCGAGGCACAAAGAAAAATTAAGGAAAATTGGAGCAAAAATCTCAAAGAGGCAGTCCGGCCGGCTAACCGGCCCCCGGTCCATACCAGCTGGCTGTGAGAAGAAATTTTCGATTTAAAAAATCAAAAATAATGAGGAGGGCAGTCCGGCCGGCCACCCGGCCGCCGGTCCAGACCGGCTGGGGCGCACTCAGACCCCTTAACCCCAAATTCTCGTCATTTCCTCCATTTCTTCACTTCTCTCGCCTCTCTCTTCTCTCTCTCATCCCCAAACCCCAATCCCAGCATTCATCCTCCCCTTCTTCACTCTCTCTCCTCAAAATGTCCCCATTTTTCCCTCAAGTTTGCTACTTTCAGCTGATTTGCAATGCCTGCTCGGAACAAGCGCACTAGAAATGACCATGCTCAACCCGACATTGAGCCCGATCCAGTTTTTTCAAGTGTAATTTTTACCACTATTGACCAAAAGGTACGGTTTCAAAATTTGAGAAAGCGGTCTATTGTTCCAACTCGTTTTATCGATCGTGATGCTATGCAAACTTTAGGCTTAGATTCTGCTTTGGAACTATTGTTTAAGGGTGTTGGTATGGGTACATTTTTTACGATGCGTCGTAACACGTATACCCAGCTTACGTTGGAATTTCTGAGTTCGTTTGAGGTACATAAGAATAGACGATCTGGTGATATTTCTGTTGAGTTCCGTTTATTGAATACTAGTTTTGCGTTGAGCCTGAAGCAGTTTGGGGATTGTTTTGACCTTAAGGATTATGATGACCGTACACCACCCGAGCATGCTAATTTTAGGATGGGTGATTTTTGGGAATGTATCGCTGATGCCCCGTACACTACCGCGGGGCATATGAGTTCAAACAATATTCATAATCCTGTTATTAAGGTTTGGCAGAGGTTTATGGGATGGACGATTTTTGCTAGGAAGGAGCCACATAATGTGCGCACCGAGGAGGTGTCTATTTTGGGCTCGTATTTGCGGCGTAAGCCGAAGTTGTGGCATATTAATATTACCTATCAACTCGTCCTCCAGTTTAGGAGAATAGCTACGGTCGTTGCCGATGTTCCTATTTATATAGGCGGGTTAGTCACGCAATTAGCTCTTCGGTTGACCGCTTTTAACGAAGCGGTTCATGATCCGGTCCAAGGCGAGATTACCCTTAGCCTCCGTTATTTGGCTTCTCTTAACTGGATTTATTCTAGGCATCAGAATCGTTGGGCTTGGCTTATTCATGAGCAGGCGACTATTATTTTGCAAGCCGGGTCGGTTTTGTCACTTGAGGCTGATCAGCCAAATTATTTATTACCCGTCGCTTCCCCTAGCTCTCTTCCTTCGTCACATGCTGTTACCTATACTCGTCGCCCGACGAGCGAGCCTAGTACCTCCCAGCCCGGCCCATCTCAGCCTGCTCCCGAGACCACCACCACTACTACTTTTCAGCAGCCTCCTCCACCACCCCAGTATGCTCCCCTCCATCCCGATCTGATTTCATGGATGGAGCGCATGGAGTTGAGTGCCGGTTCGTCACGTTCTGACTTTGATACTTTTCGCACGGAGACTCGTGCCGACACCGCTGCTACTCACGCTCGTCTAGACAGGTTATATGCTGATCAGTGTCTCGGGATGTATCCCGTTTATGATGACTATGCTAGGCGTGCAACTGTGCCACCACAGGGCCCTTACCCCTCGTACTTTTCGTGGCCTGTGGGTGGTTATACTGACCCTTCGATTCATGGCGGCTTCCATCTTCACACTGACTATTTCAGTGCCCCGACGGGCCCTGCTTTTGGAGTCGCTAGGGATTATCAGGGAGGTGGTTGGTATACAGGTGGTGCGTCAGGTTCTGGGACCGCTGCAGATGATGATATGGAGGATGATGATTTCGGTGATGATGATGATGATCAGTAGCGGATTGCTGACTCCGCTACCTCTCTATGTGTATATTTGGTATGTCTTTTCTCTTTCCTCGGATTTTATTTGTGTCCCCCCACCAATTTTGGGTCTGTATGATATGGACATTGAGGACAATGTCGAGTCTAGCGTGGGGGAGTTTTTAGTATTTCTAGTTTTATTTACTTGAGTCTTAGTGGTTGTCTATGATACCGATTATGCATCAATGATAATAATTTGCACTCTTTAGGCTACCTACTCATTTTTAATTGGCATTCATTTGACCTTTTTTATGTGGAATAATAATTAATCGACAAGTTTGCAACCAACCGAGCTATGATTTGTGGTTCCCATTTAGACCGACCCTGCATTTAGGCTTTAGCTACAAAATTGGTGAGATTTAGAGCCTCCTGTAGCCAGTACATTCATACCTGGCTACCACTTAGGATTGTGTGTAGGTCTCCTCGTGGAATATGCTATGTCAATACGCATAAGTATGGTGTTTGCCCCTTCATTTTGACTAACTTGCCTAGTGATCATTTTTGGGTCATTTTCATTTTCATCTATTTCTATCCATTTTCTCCTTGGCTTAAATGTTAAAGAATTCACAAAATGAACTACAAAATCAAATTTGCCTACCTAGTCAAGCTTGATGAAGTAGGTCACCCAGTGCGTTCTATGCTCGTTATTGTGTGATTATGGAGATTTTTGATGGATGATTGGATGTGGTTGACTATGTTTCAAGGGAGTTTGTAGATCTTGTCCTGGTCAATTTTGGTTATTGTATATATTTGCTTCTAATTTCATCAAGCTGAAAAAAATAGTTCAAAAAAAAATGAAAAAAAGCAAAAAAATAAAAAAAAATCGAAAAAAGAAGAAAAAGAAGAAAAAAAAGGAAAAATCAAAACAACAAAAAAAATATTTTATTCTTGTTACTTTTATTTTCCGTTTACTTGATGAAATTTGAGCGCCCTCTTTTGATCCCGGACTCGTTCTCGTTGGTTGGTGATTTGTATGTTTTGTTTATGGAAGTGGAAGAATTTTTGAGTTGAGCATTATCGCACTAGTTAGTTCACTAGCTTGGCTTTAACCTCACATGACCATATCGGTTTCCACCTTCTACCTTGTTATCACCATCCTTGCCTCACTATGTGATCTTAGCAAGTTTTGTAAAAATTTAGAGGTCGATACCATATTAGATTGCGGGCATATTTCCATGAGTTGGAGTAGTTGAGCGTTTTCACATATATATTTCACATATACACACCCTTCCTGATTGAGCGATGAGTGACTCCGTGAGTAGCCTATGCAAGGGCTTTGGTTGAAAATGTGGTTTCTACATATTATGCTTGGTAAAATTGTCCATTTGTTGATGGATTATTTTTCCTATTTCCCGTCTTGGAATTCGTTTCTTAGACTTGGTTAGATGTTTGCTATGACGGACTTGAGTATTTCGTTGCCTATTATTTGCTTTGAGCTGTTTCGGTATTATATTAGTTGTTTTCAAACGGTTCTTGCTTGAGGACAAGCAAGGGTTCGGTTCGGGGGAGTTTGATATGTCGTATTTATATAGCTTTATTCCCTCGATTTCGTTGTCTTTTATGGTCGGAACGCGCTCTTTAGAGTCGTTTCTTCTAACATTTTGCTTTGAGTGAGTGTTTTTGTAGATTCTACACGATTTCAGGTCTTTATGTGCATTTACACTCATATCCGGTTAGAAGAACGATCCCGAGACAAAACTCGTGCCTCAAGACGTTTAGGCGACGAAGAAGTGGGAAGTGACGATTCATTGGGCAATGAGAAGCGGCCCATAGCTTCTTTTATTAGTGCGTGCACGCCAGCCTGCATGTGACCGGCGGCCTGCTGGCCAGCCGGCATGACACAAGGCCAATTTTAGCTTCATTTTCAAGTGTGCCTCGGCCCCTGCATGTGGCAGGCGGCCTGCCAGCCGGCCGGCATGCACATCCTCTTTATTTCCGCCTCATTTTGTATAACTATGGGTTGTATCATTTCCCTACGATCACTTTTCATACTTAGAAAAATTTACTTTAGAAAACTCGTGACCCTTAGGATTCTAGCACTCGGTTTTCACACGGATTCGATTTCGGTAATTTCATTTTATGCAATTTTCAGTTCTACGTTTCTATCTTCATCGTAAATTACTTAGTTCGTCGTAATTCTCTCTATTTGCAATTTGTTGTTCCGTTTAGTTCGTTAGATTTCCGTTCGTTTATTGCTAGATTTGTTTGCTTCACTTTTAATCACGAATTCCATGTATGCGTATTGGTGTTCCGTAATTATCATGCGTAGCTAATTTTCTCGCTAGGGTCGAGGGGGATCGATGGATTATTATACGATTATGCTACTTCGATGCTAAATTTATAATTATGCTAGTGCCATCTTCGCGTATTTTATTTGTCGATTAATTTGTTAAAGGCCACAACATTTTAATCTGTTTGGGAAATTCAAGTTCTTGTGCGAAAGCCGAATTAGGATTATATCACGCGCGATTTGGTAGGGAGTCTAATAAGTTGCGAGAGCCCGTTAGATCCTTCCTAGGTTGACACGATTCGAGAGAACGTGTTATAGCCGACTAGCATGTTATATGTTTATTCTTATCGTCGCATAATTGTTGAGCATCTATCGTGAACCCGTGACCTTAGTTTTCATCTCTTTATTAGATTCGATTATTTATTATCGCATTTTAGTAGTGTTTTTATATCTTTCCATCAATTCAACCGTTTAGAGCATTCTAGAATCGCCATAGCTATTTGACTAGTTTAACTGTTTCCCTGTGGATTCGATACCTTGCTTGCCGCTATCTTCTTGTTAGTAGCATTAGGTTTACCTTGATTGGGTGAGACGATTTAACCCACATCAATTAGCCTTTGTTTCCTAATTAGTTTAGGTAACTAGTTTAGGTGGAATAATACTATATAAATACCTGACTAGTTTCTAGGTTAATTAGGACAGAGAGATAATTTGAGAGCACAATATAGATGACTGATTTGAGAGGGTATTCTTGAGGGAAAAACTCCGTTTGTTCCGAGTCTCTATTATTTGGTGGTTCTATTGATCTCGTCTTCGTTGGAGACCGTTGGAGTTTGTTCGGATCTTGGTTGACCGCAAGATCGTTTGTCCTTCGCCTCGTCGGTGAGTTCGTCGCAGGCCGACTCAGTCTGGGTTGTCTCTTTCCAGTTTGAGATTACTATCTGGTTTGTGGAATTGGCAGTACTTTTGGCTTTAGCTGTGAGCTATTAAGCGCGTGTATTACAGTCTACTGTTGTACCATTATCTCCACAATAGTGAATTTGGTCTCCATGTCGATGTGGACGTAGCCAGCGAGTTTGCTGGTGAACCACGTACATCTGTGTGTCAGTTTATTATTGTTTGCTATTTGTTTTGTTCTTCTCGCATAATTAACAAACCGTTGGTAACGGGACGCCTCCGTTACAACAAACTCGTTATCCTTCCCACTTATCTAACAACCTTCAAAAAATTGGGTAAGAATTGACTCAAGAAGACGGGTTTCAGCAGTTTAAGGTCTTAGGGGGAAGGGGATCTACTTTCGGTACATTCCTATTACCAGTTCAGTACGAGGATCGTTCTCCCGAACACATAAGGCAAACTAGACACCTCGTCTCTCTTTTTCTGCTCTTATTTATTTATTTTTCTTTCTTTTTCATTGCTTGATTTTTTACTTCATTTTTTTTATTTTTTTCAATCAATTTTTTTACATTTTTTTTCATTTTTTTTTCCAAGATCGAGTGACCCATGTAGCGAGCCTTCAACCAATGACTCCCGCCCTCTCGGACAAGGCATTAAGCATTCTCCCAATCCCATTAGGACTAGGTTCCCCTCAGATTTACTAACTCGAGTAACAAGACCGACTCACTCACTTTTGAGGCATCTAATCTTTCTTATAGCCCTAATTAGGAGTCACCTACGAAAGTAAATTAATTGAAACAAGACCGGCTTACCGCTCGTACCTCCAGAGTCAACGAAAAAAAATAGTTAAGGTAGCTAAAACAAGTGGTATTCTTTATAATTTATTTGTAACTTAAATTTAAAAGAGACTTAAAATACCATCTATTACTAAATTAATTAATCCAAGTCTAATCGGGAGGAAAAGTAAATGCATACACAAAAACGAATTTTTAAGTTAGTAACAGTTAAAGTTAGAGTTAATATTTTTTTTTAAAAAAAATTGTTAGTTTAGAATTTGTCGTCGACTTCCCTATTCTAGCTAGTCGAATAAAAACAAAGTTTTTTTTTTTAACAGTAAGCTCCATTTATTCAAAATTTTCCACTTTTGTCCGCAAGAATTAAATTTTGCATTTTTTTCCGTAAGAATTAACCACTCCCCCACACTTAAACTCGACATCGTCCTCGATGTCAAAAATAGACATTGAGAACTTAAACATTAAGCATATAGAAAAAATAGGAGGGTGGAGGGACTTAGCGGATTCCAATTATTCGGTAGGTTGGTGATATCATGTTACTTGGACACAAAAATATCATTGTTCCCTTGTTTTTCCATGCTCCAAGCGAAATAATCAACCCGACACTAACTCAAAAGTCCTTTTCAATCTGCAAAATATAAGATTGAGCAAGGAAAGTAAAGCACAATGGAAACAAAACACACATATCATCGATAGGGAAAAAAAATTTAAAAAAAAACTATAATAATCAAATTAATAAATTAAATATTTTTTTGGGCAACCGACACTATTAACATCCCCTTACAAAGGTTGCAAAACTCAGGGAGGCACTTAAGCCGACTCAACTAATAAAACAAAAATATATTAGTAATAATAAGGGTAATAATAATAAGCAGATAACGTCTAAGACAATAAACAATCAGTCCCCGGCAACGGCGCCAAAATTTGATGCGTGTTGTTTCTGCAGTCAAAATTAAATTTATAAACACTACTAACTCTACGGTAGATAGGGTAAGTAGAGATCAATCTCACAGAGACTGACGTTATTATGTAAGACGATTTATTATTTAATAGTGATTAGGGTCGGCAGCCTGTCACTAATCGCCTGCAGGGAAGGCCCCAGAAGCACCCCTATCAAGCTCAAAGGCCAGTCCCTGGCAAGAAGTCAAAACAGAAGCATAAACACTAAGGATAGCAATCGACTGCCGGGCCAGCAAGCCAACACAGCCTGCTAGAGCCCAGCGACCACGGTTCAAAATCCGCCTGCCCTGGGGATGTCCCTGATTGACAGGGCCAAGACCCCCAGGGGCCCTCCCGTCATTTCGCCTAAGGTAATCAAGAATGGGTGGATGGGAAGCCGCCAATTGTCACCTCCTTATCCACCCATTCCCCTCCTACTTCTTTCTCTTGTGGGAAGGTATAAATACTCAACCCTTTCCCACAAGAAAGGGGTTGGATTTTCTCTCTAGACTCTCACTCCTAAAAACGCCACCTAGTTCCTCTCGAGCTAGGTTCATCAAGGCATTTCACGGACTAACTTAGGCATCGGAGAGGGTTCCCTCGGCCAACCTCCGGGGCCCTGTGCGTTCATTGTGCAGGGAGCAGGCCAACTCCGCCGGGAAGGTCCGATCAAAGGAGAGGGATAAAGGAGAGGTACAGGGAAATCGAGCTGTCCATTGCTCGTCAACGTTTCAATTCACGATCCGGGACTCGAAACCGGGTTAATTGTTTCCGTGACCGGAACAATTTGGCGCCGTCTGTGGGGAAGTTCTGGTTGTATCCACGGATTATGATAAGTGTAGTTTGTAGTGCCTATTTCGTAGTGTTTTGGTCCCATTTTCCTTGTGGAATCGCTCCTTTGGAGCGATTTATGGGCTACTTATGCTTCCTCTAGTTCGTTTTAGGTTCCCGAGACCACTCATGAAGAGTTGGAGCGATTCCGACTCAATACATACACTTTTCGGAGCCAACGAAGCGGAGGAACGATGACTCGATGCTTCGGAATCGACCCCGAGACCTTGGGACCCAATCCCGAGTCCCGAGACCCGAGAATCGATGAGAAGTACATATGAAGCAAGGAGGAGCCAAAAGGGTCATATTGGAGGCCTACAAGACTCATCCCCGACGGGTATGCACCTCATCCCGTCGGGGATGAAGTGCACTTTTGAGGGAGCTACTGCAAGGCCGTCCCAGTCGGGACCAACTCGTCCCGGTCGGGATGGTGGGTCCGTCCCGGTCGGGATGATCCGTCCCGGTCGGGACCAAATCGCTGTAGCCCGCATTTCTTTCTTTCTTCTCCCTTCCATTTGTAACCCTATAAATACTTCCCTCTTGTATTGTTTATGGATCCTACATTAGTTTAGCCTCTCTTAAGCCTCTCTACAACATATAAACCCTAGATTTAGTTCCTCATATTAGTTTGAATCTCTCATTAATCATTAGTTAATTTTAGTTAATCCTAGTTAATTAGTGCTTGTATTAAGAAGATACTTGAAGACTTCTCCAAGATTGACAACCTTGGGATTATTTGGGTTTCTCTTTTATGCAAGATTTCATCTTTTCTTCATCTAGTGTTGGTATAAACTTCCTTTACTCTTATTCCTTGTTATTAATTCAAGTTTGAATCTTTGATTAGTGTTGATTGTTATTGTTTATATTGTTCTTGATGATGAATGTTTGGATTGTGAAGTTGTTTTATCCTTTCATTATTGTTGTAGTTAGTTTGACCATGAGTGAGTAGTTTATTTGTGGGTTAGTAGGGGGATTAAGGGTAGATTATGGGTGATTAGGGTTTGATTGGGGGTAAGGGTGATTCTTTATTGTTAGTCACACATTTGGCACACCATGTGTTTGTTGATAAGCTTGTATGGGTTGTAGTGGCCATGCTTCTCATGCTAGTCTTCTTCTACTCATTGTTTGCTTTGTGTGTGGTTATGTTGAGCATAGTCATCGACATCGGTTTAAGTTGCGATTGCCCGGACCGAACCTAGCAATTAGGAGGCACCTACACCCTTAACTACCCAAGTCACCCTACTACACTTATGAACCCGACCTAACCCATTCCTTTTTTTCCATATTTGATTCATCTTGTTATTTAATCATCACTTCCTTAGGTTGCTAGTTAGTTGGATTATTAGCATTGTTTAGCACTTCTCTTTAGTTTGCTAGTTGGTTTCTGTTTAGTTATTCTAGCTTAACCTCGTTTAGCCTAGTTGATTGTTAGTCTACTTCCTACTTCTCCTCTCATCATAATTCATCTAGTAATAGCTCTTTGTGTTTGTTTAGTAGCATAGTCTAGTTTTAGGCCGATTTAGTCTAAACCTTGCAATACCGTCTCCGTGGACACGACCCGACTTACCCTAACTACCGTTAGGTGTTAGTTGGTTATTTAATTGGTGGCGGGATCCACGACAAATCCTACCATCAATTTGGCGCCGTTGCCGGGGACGGTGCATTGTTTAGACTTTGTTTGCTTATTTCTAGACTTAGTTACCCTCCTTTGTGCCCTTCTATCATCTCTTGTGAATATTCTCTAGTTTTTACTTGATTTCTTAGCCTTCTTTTCTCTTTGTCTCTAGTTGTGCCTGTTTGTTGTCGTTACCTAGTGCCCATAAAGCACTAGGTGTTCTCACGTTTGTTCTAGTGTGTAGTGTATGCCTAGGCGGGGAGGCGAATCTTTTCTCTTTAATCCAGAGCCAGAGAGGCTTTTTCGAGCTTTTCGCCAACGGACGATAAACCGGGTTAGGATCTCTCAACCAAGTGCAAGCAATACCCATCAAGAGCAAGCTCAAGGAAGCGATATCGAGGAAGCATATCGAGAGACGGCCGAAGGGAATTTCACCAATCCCTTTGGAGATTCTAGTCCTAGCTCCCCTTCTACATCTACTTCAACTCCATCTACACCATCTTCTCCCTTACATCCAATAATGCCGAAGTTTTCCTCCCACTCTACATTTACGGAAGATGTCTTCCCGGGACCCAATGCTCTACCGGCCGCTTATGCCGGTAATTTTACGGCCAAGACCCACTTCATACAACTTGTGGAAAGGAATCAATTTAGTGGTTTGCCCACCGAAGACCCGCACCAACATATGGAGACCTTCTCCGATTATTGCGACGCTATCTCTCAACCCGGGGTTACACAAGATCCAATCCGATGGGTTTTATTTCCATTTTCATTGATTGGAAAAGCGAAGCAATGGATTAAAGGTCTCGATAGGGCAACCATGGGCATCGACACTTGGAAGAAACTTGCATTGGCATTCTACCAAACTTTCTACCCTCCGGAGAAGACTAATTTGCTTAGAGCCTCCATCACCGGTTTCCAACAACGGGATGAAGAGAGCTTATATGAAGCTTGGGAGCGGTTCAAGTCTTTGGTTAGATCGTGTCCCCATCATGGACTTTCACAATGGTTCTTGGTCCAACAATTTTGGAACGGTCTTTATGAAGACTCAAGAACTATACTTAATATGGGCTCCAATGGTAGGTTCACCGAGGTCGATGATGACCAAACTTCGGCGAGAATCGAAGAGATGGCGGTGCATAATTCGCAATACTCTAGGCCTAGGAAGGCAAACCGAGGAGGTAGGCACGAGGTTGATGCTATAACTCAATTAAGCATTGACCTTGGGGCTCAATTGAAGACACACATGGAATCCTTTGACAAGAAGCTTCAAGGTCACCTCACTCAAGTCCAAAGCATCGGTTCCTCCAACCAAGCCTCAATTCATGAAGTGAATGCTTTGGGATTTGCACCTCCTTTGCCTTACTATGGGATGTGCGATAATTGTGGAATCGTTGGTCATGACCCTATGAATTGTAGAGGGAGTATTGAGCAAGTGAATGCCTTTCAAGCATTCAAGCAAGGTGCTTCCTATTCTAATCAATACCAAGCTTCCAATCAAGTCCCTCAACAACAGGCCTTTGAACACCATCAAAAACATCGTCCTTATGTTCCACCTCCCTTAAGGGACAACAACCAAGGTTACCAAGGCAACTCAAGACCTTTCAACAACTTTAAGCAAAGTAACCAAGGTTCATTCACCAACAATCAAGGGTTCCAACAAGGGAACTTCAACCAAGGCTATCAAAACCACAACCATGGCAACAATCAAGGCCTTAATCAAGGAAATTCTCATGGGTTCCAAGGGAACCGTCAACATCAAGCAACTCAAGGCAATCAACAACAAGGCAAGCCTAGGAGCCGATCTCCTACTCATGACTATGGTACTCCCTTAGCCCTCACCAATACACCTCATAATCCATCATCACCACCACGGGATTTCGACATGCAAAAGCAAATGGTGGATATCTATAGGGATACTCAAGAAATGCAAAAGAGGCAATTGGATGCACAAATGTCACAACAAGGAGCCATTAATCAAATCTTAATGGAAAACAAGGAAATGAAAACTCACATGAAGATGATTGAGAATCAAGTGGCACAACTTGCATCGGGAAGTTCCTCAAGACAAAGAGGGCAATTACCCCCTCAAGGTGTAACTCTGACTTTTTAGCATGTCAATGCCATCACTACAAGGAGAGGTACATCTTATGACTCCCCTCCATCACCACAAGAACCGATGCAAGAACCGACTAGAAAGATGACACCTCCAACTCAAGAGAGCTCAACCTTTGACAATCCAACGGAGGAGCAAGTTTTATGGGAGGTTGAGAAACCTCAACAAGACAAGCTTCCCCCACTTCAAGCTAAAGATAAGGGTAAAAAGAAAGTGTCATTTGAAGAGTCCACCCCGATTGAGCATAATAAATACCAAGTCGAGTTGCCCTACCCATCAAGGCAAATGAAGACTAAGGTAGACTCTCAATATGACAAGTTCCTTAACATTGTGAAGAAGTTGGATGTTAGTGTCCCATTCACCGAACTACTTACCCAAATCCCGGCATATGGAAAATTCATGAGAGAAATCTTGGCTAGGAAGAGATCCGTCGACAAGGAAGAGACCGTCGCGTTCACAAGGGTGGTGAGCGAGATCATTCAAGGTTCCACACTTCCAAAGTTGAAGGATCCGGGTAGTTTCTCGATCCCGTGCACCATAGGCAACTACAAGATCGAGAGGGCATTATGTGACTTGGGTGCGAGTGTGAGCATCATCCCCTATTCCATTTGTTACCGGCTTAAGATGAAGGAGCTTAAGCGTACATCCGTTACACTCCAAATGGCCGATAGTTCGCTCAACCGACCATTGGGGATGCTTGAGGATGTGCCGGTACAAATTGGGAAGTTCTTCATTCCGGTGGACTTCATTGTGCTCGACATGCCGGAAAATGCTCTCACTCCTATTATTCTTGGGCGCCCATTTCTACACACCGCCGGTGCCATGATCGATGTGAAGAATGGTAGGATAACCTTCGAGTTAGGCGAAGAGAAGTTAGTGTTTGACCTCCAAGGCAACACTCCGCCTACTAGTAATGAGTCGTGCAATATGATCCAAGCCAAGAAAGACATCGATCTAGGGGTTGAGTCGGGACAAAGCATGAACAAGGAATCTTATGTACTTGAGGATGATGACTCCGATATGGAGAAGGATGAGAGCCCGTGTCATGGGCTTAATGACAAGTTGGAAAGCAAAAAGGATGAAGATGAGCCTCCCTTGGGGCCACATGAGGATAGATGGACGTTTGGGTATATACCGAAGGATCGAAAGTACAAGTTCAAGACATTGAACTTAGTATATCGGGATGCCCCTGGAACGTCAAGACAAGGTTATGAAGAGCCTTGGTTTGTGGATGCTTATGTTACTAGCTTGATTGAAGACTTTGCTAGGGCCTTCGACTTGTTCCTTCGTGCCCTTGATGGAGATGGAACTAGTTTTGGGTGTTGAAAAAGAATTGAAGAAAGTACCACCTTGGTTTGACGGAGTTCCACAAGAACCGTCTCTTTGTATATATCTCTTTCCCTTATAGTTTGTTTGCTTTTGTGAAATTCTTGATTATTTGGATGATTGATGAGCGTTGTGAGGGAGGAAATTTAATGTGTTATTTGAGTTTATTGTGATAGGTGTGAAGTGGAAGTGATTCCTAGGGAAGAGCGGTCGTTGTTGGAGCTCGGATTATGTGAAGGAAAGTGGGTTTTTGAGGATCGGTTCGAGCTTTTGGGTGCTATAGAGGGTTTGGGGACTCTTCCCGACCTAGAAGAGGTCATCCCGTCCGGGATGTAAGGCCCATCCCGACCGGGAAGGATGCCATCCCGTCCGGGATGAGGTGCACAAAAGTTGGGTTCACTGACAGCTCATCCCGACCGGGATGGACCCCCTGTCCTCCATTGGCTCTTTTCTTCGTTGTTTGAGACCACCCAACCACTTTATACCCCCTCCCAACCTCCCTACATGTCCTTACTCTCATTGTATGACCCTTACACCTCACATACATGTCTTCACCTCACTTTCTATTCACTTCAAACCGACTTTTGCATCAAAAACCCGCCTCATGCATTTGTGCCCCAACCATGGAACCGGATCGCAATTGGAGAGGAATAACGACGACGTGGACAAGCTAAGTGCCTATTTTGACTTATGAGACGATGGAGCGAGTGAGTTGGTAACCGTATGGTACGGCAACTATCCTCTCTTTTCCGTTTTTATCGCTTGTCTTCTCGGTTTATTCCCTTTCCCTCTTATTATTTGTGTCATGGTGGCCTTCGAGGCCTTGGTGTGCTTGCTCCCGACTCTCGATGACGTGACTACATCGAGAGTCATTTCAAAATCCAAAATTTTCAAGATTCTCATCCTTTTTGTAGGATTTAGTCGGATTTAGGAGGAATCCGGGCTAGGTGACTTGATTACACCTAGTCGTCCCCTCCCATCTCCTTTTATTTCCTTCTTTTTATTTTTCTTCCCCCTTCCATATCTTTTTCTTGTCTCGGCCCATGGTGACTTGACTACACCCCGGCCGGACGCTTTCTACCCTTTTCTTCACTTTTCCTTTTGATTTCTAGCTTTATTTTCATAGTTTCTTTTGTGCTCCCATGCACTACGGTCGAGCATGAGGACATGGCTCGACTTAAGTGTGGGGGAGCGATATTCTAGCATAGTTAGTTTTATTTTCGTAGTTTTTCCAAAAAATCTTTAAAAACCCTAAAAATTTGAAAAATTTTCACAAAAATCAAAAAGATTTTCCTTTTGTGTGTTTTCCTTTTGTGTCATTCTGTCGTATATTTGTTTTGTTGTGTGTTTTGCCTCCCCCTTTTCTTTATAGGTTGCCTAATCGCCATTAGCTTTGGAGAGCTTTCAAGACTTCCGGTATCATCTTTATCCCTTTTTCTTCTTTACCCCTTGCGGAGTTTGGAGGAGATTGTGATGTTGTGTGCTCGGGTGGAGCTTTGTAAAGTTTGTGGGTAATTTGGCGATTTGTTTGGAAGCTAGGGGTGGTGTTTGTGTTTTTATTTGTGTTCGTTTTGTGTTGTTCTTGTTTTGTTGCTCTTGTTTCTCTTTCTTTTGTTTTTGTCGAGTCTTTGTTTTGTGTTTTGTTATGTGTCTTGTGTGTAAATGGTTTTCGAAAACCCGGTTTAGAGGCTAGTGTGTGAGTGTTTACTTTCCCTTTCTAGTAGTATAAATCGAGTCTTGGACTTTAATCTAGTAGAATGACCTTAAATCAATGATTTCGTTGGTCCTTTACCTTGAGTCCACCTAGCTTACTAGGGATTTACTACGGGATATGCATTTTGACCATTATGACCACCCACGGTGTGAAAAGGCCTTGGTTACCGAGTCCCGTCCCTTAGGTGACCATGTTTAGGATTGTTTGATTAGTCCAAGTTCTCCACTTTTTGTGGGTTTGAAGAGGGATCGCGACCCCCGACTTACCCATTTACCTACCTCCCACATATATCCACCAATAAATTGCAACTTGTTGATTCCTCTCTTTCTTGTTACAAAGAAATGCCAAAATGCCAAATCATGCCAAAAGGGCAAAGAAAGGAAAATGAAAGAAAATGAAAGAAAGAAAAGAATGAAGAAAAAGAAAAGGCACAAAAGCCAAAAAGAAAATAGAAAAGAAAAAAAAAGAAATGGCATGGCAATAAACAAATCAAAACGTCGAAAAGAAAGAAAATGCCAAAAGAAAACCCATTTCACAAAAAGAAATCCTCTCAAAATAAGCCTTTTTCCGACTTTTGCCGTGAAGAGCCTACCAAAGGACCGAGTCCCGAGGAAGGATGATAGCGGCATTAGTCGGTCTTCCCTCATTTTGTATGTTTTTCACTTTTTACTTGGACTAGTTAGGCGGTTTCGGGCATGGGACGACCCTCTTGGCTCTTTGCTAAAGGGGGCGGGGTCTCACTTACATACAGTGTCGACTAACACCGTGGATCATCACTTCCCACTCCGCCGATCGTCCCGTAGTACGTTCTTAGAAGGTTAGGAGGAACCTGGGTAAGTTACCAACGTTTTTGTTGCTTTATCGTCATACTATTAGGGTTTAGTCCACCTCGGTCTGTATTGCTAGCTTGGGAACGTTGTCACTTACCTCGAGTCCTAAACCGGTGCTTCTTTCACCGCTTGTTCGAGGGAAGCGGTATTTGTTTTCTTTTGGGCGCAACCTTTTGTGTGTTTGTTGTTTATATGTTTTGTGTCCGGTTGCATCCACGGTTTTGTCGCAAGACCCGACTTGCCTTGCGGAGTGCACTTTTCCTCTAAGTGCACTCGCGTGAGTTGAAAGGGCGTAGGGTGCGCTAATACCCATTCGGCTAGTTTAGTAGTTAGTATATGCTTACTCGAGGGCGAGTAAGGGTTAAGTGTGGGGGAGTTGATAAGTGTAGTTTGTAGTGCCTATTTCGTAGTGTTTTGGTTCCATTTTCCTTGTGTAATCGCTCCTTTGGAGCGATTTATGGGCTACTTATGCTTCCTCTAGTTCGTTTCAGGTTCCCGAGACCACTCATGAAGAGTTGGAGCGATTCCGACTCAATACATACACTTTTCGGAGCCAACGAAGCGGAGGAACGATGACTCGATGCTTCGGAATCGACCCCGAGACCTTGGGACCCAATCCCGAGTCCCGAGACCCGATCCCGAGACCCGATCCCGAGTCCCGAGAATCGATGAGAAGTTCATATGAAGCAAGAAGGAGCCAAAAGGGTCATATTGGAGGCCTACAAGACTCATCCCCGACGGGTATGCACCTCATCCCGTCGGGGATGAAGTGCACTTTTGAGGGAGCTACTGCAAGGCCGTCCCGGTCGGGATGATCCGTCCCGGTCGGGACCAAATCGCTGTAGCCCGCATTTCTTTCTTTCTTCTCCCTTCCATTTGTAACCCTATAAATACTTCCCTCTTGTATTGTTTATGGATCCTACATTAGTTTAGCCTCTCTTAAGCCTCTCTACAACATATAAACCCTAGATTTAGTTCCTCATATTAGTTTGAATCTCTCATTAATCCTTAGTTAATTTTAGTTAATCCTAGTTAATTAGTGCTTGTATTAAGAAGATACTTGAAGACTTCTCCAAGATTGACAACCTTGGGATTATTTGGGTTTCTCTTTTATGCAAGATTTCATCTTTTCTTCATCTAGTGTTGGTATAAACTTCCTTTACTCTTATTCCTTGTTATTAATTCAAGTTTGAATCTTTGATTAGTGTTGATTGTTATTGTTTATATTGTTCTTGATGATGAATGTTTGGATTGTGAAGTTGTTTTATCCTTTCATTGTTGTAGTTAGTTTGACCATGAGTGAGTAGTTTATTTGTGGGTTAGTAGGGGGATTAAGGGTAGATTATGGATGATTAGGGTTTGATTGGGGGTAAGGGTGATTCTTTATTGTTAGTCACACATTTGGCACACCATGTGTTTGTTGATATGCTTGTATGGGTTGTAGTGGCCATGCTTCTCATGCTAGTCTTCTTCTACTCATTGTTTGCTTTGTGTGTGGTTATGTTGAGCATAGTCATCGACATCGGTTTAAGTTGCGATTGCCCGGACCGAACCTAGCAATTAGGAGGCACCTACACCCTTAACTACCCAAGTCACCCTACTACACTTATGAACCCGACCTAACCCACTCCTTTTTTTCCATATTTGATTCATCTTGTTATTTAATCATCACTTCCTTAGGTTGCTAGTTAGTTGGATTATTAGCATTGTTTAGCACTTCTCTTTAGTTTGCTAGTTGGTTTGTGTTTAGTTATTCTAGCTTAACCTCGTTTAGCCTGGTTGATTGTTAGTCTACTTCCTACTTCTCCTCTCATCATAATTCATCTAGTAGTAGCTCTTTGTGTTTGTTTAGTAGCATAGTCTAGTTTTAGGCCAATTTAGTCTAAACCTTGCAATACCGTCTCCGTGGACACGACCCGACTTACCCTAACTACCGTTAGGTGTTAGTTGGTTATTTAATTGGTGGCAGGATCCACGACAAATCCTACCATCAGATTACCCACAAAAAATCAACCATTCCTAATTACCAGAAAACTAAAACAATCAAAGTAATCAATCAAAAAATCAACCATGCCCGAAATCGTTGACGCCAGTGTAGGGGCGGGTCCGACGGTCCCACCGGTGACCCCCCTGTATGGCATGCCACAGTCAGAGAGGGTTCCTCCCGCCACGATCCTGGGGGTAGGAGGAACCAGTCTCCTAGGCGTGCCAAACGCTGCTGCAACACCTGAGTTGGGGACACACCCAGGGCACACTCTGAATCTGACCCCAGCTCAGATGGCGCAGACAGCCGCCTTCTTCTCTGTGATGCTAAACCAGGAGTTCACTCCTGAGGAGCTGGTAGGCAGGGTCGCAACGGCCCCCAGGCAGCCACCCTCAATAAGCAGGGATGAAGCTGGGGGCACGAAGCGGACCGCCGCCAGAAACGCTATGAGGAAAGCAAGAAGGACGGCACAAATATACGCGCAAGTGCAAAGGCGTATCACAACAGGCAGCCCGGAGCCACCTGCCCAACAGCAGGCGTTCTCCATTCACACAACAGAATCCGCGTCTGGAGAACATAGAGGCTTATCCCAGGGATTGCAGGAGCGGATGAGGCACAGGGAGCCCATATCTAAGCGCCTGGGAGAGAAGCAGGGCGGGGTTTTCTCCAGGTTAACGTCGGCGGTCAAGGAGCAGCCAGCCCCAGGTTTATCCCAAAGCCTGCAATCTAGGCTCAACCGGGGGCAACCGCTTGAATCTAGATACCACCAGGATGAGAACCTCTGCCACTCTCAGAGAAAGAGACCCAGACAAATCTCCTCTGAGATAGAAGACGAAGCAGCAAGCAGGCCCCCTCCAAGGCACCGCTCCCCCAGTACGAGGAAACCGGTCCATAGACAATGGGACACTCACGGTAACCAGTCTGGGGAAAGCAGGTCACGAATGGTAGGCAGGCCCACAAAAACCCCACTTCATCCTGAGGTACAAGAATACCCCATCCCGAAAATTAAAATGCCCACCATTAAGTTTGACGGGACAACAGACCCAGAGGACCACTTGGCGGCATTCGAGAGTCATATGGGCATGTACGACGTGGATGACGCTATCTGGTGCAAAGTCTTCCCAACCACCCTGGTAGGGCTCGCACAAGGGTGGTTCAGGGACCTCCGCCAGGGATCAATCAAATTCTTCATAGAGTTGGCCGAGGTTTTCCTCGAACAGTATGCAGGGAACAAAACGAGACGTCTCACTCGCTTCGATGTTATGACCCTAAAGCAGAAAAAGGGTGAAAGTGTAAGAGAGTACCTAAGAAGGTTCGACTTATCCTACCAGCAAGTCAGGGAGATTGATGACTCCACCGCCGCTTACGCCCTGACAATCTCCTTGCTCCCAGGAGAAATGAAAAATCAGATGATCAGGGCCCAGCCAGAAACCTTGGCCATGGCCAGGAAAATTGCTGAAGGGTTTATTCTGCAGGAAGAGTTTCACAGCCTGCCGGATACCCCTGCAGGCCAAACAAGGCCGCAAGGGGGACCACAGGGTGGACGTGGCAGAAATGAGCCAGGCAAGCAGAGAGAAGAGGGAGACACTCCCAAAAAAGAACGCACAACATACCAACCAAGGTTTGACAGCTACACGGCCCTCAATAGGCCGAGACCAGAAATCTTTGAGTTGGAAAAAGAAACAGCAAAATGGGCTCGTCCAAACAAGCCGCGCAGCCCAAAAGGGGATCCCAAAAAATTCTGCACGTTCCACGATTGCATAGGCCATACCACGGAGGAATTCCGCCACTTAAAAGATGAAATAGAGAAACTAATAAGAAACGGCTGGCTGAGTAATTATGCAGCAAGGAACAAACCCCAGAAAGAGGCGGCAGACAAACCTGAGGGCTCAGCCCAAAATCGCATGGTCATCCATGTAGTATCAGGAGATGCCGAGGGGCGGACCAGCAGGCGTAGCCAGAAAAGGCAGATCCGCGAGCTGCGGAACCAAATTTGCTACGCCGAGAGGGCAGGCAGTCCAAGAGGCACTACCCTAAGCGTCACTCCTGAAGATGCAGGGAGAGTCGTGTACCCACATAGTGACCCTCTGGTCTTAACCCTTGAAATTAGTAATCACATTGTCAAGAGGTGTACGGTGGACACTGGTGCCTACACAAATCTCTTATACAAAGACGCTTTTGAGAAGATGAACCTTGAAAAAAGACATCTGAAGCCAGGCCTCGGATCTTTGTATGGGTTCAATGGGGCAGGCATGCTACCCATGGGAGTTATCGATCTGTTGGTGACGTTTGGGGAAGGAACCTCGGCCAGAAATATCAGGGCGTCGTTTGTTATGGTGGATGCCAAATCTGCGTACAACGCCCTGATAGGTCGAGCCACCCTAGATGAGATAGAGGCTGCCGTATCAATTAGGGCCCTTACCGTAGCCTATGTAACAGATTTTGGCATGGAAGGGAAGGTCCACGGGGATCAAGAGTCGGCCAGACACTGTTACTCAGTGGCCCTGCAAGCCCATGAGACAGAAAGAAAAAGAAAGCGAAAAGCCCAATGCTCTCCCAGCAGGGAAGGTGAGATCCCGACTGCCCAGCAAGAATCAGTCCACCTAGAGCCTGAAGGGGAAAGCATGTTGGTGGACTTACAACCAGGAAGGCAGGTCCTTATAGGGGCCGACCTGGAGGAGTCCTATCAAAAGGAACTAATTGCAGTCCTGAGAGAGAATAGGGACGTATTCGCCTACTCTGCGGAGGAGATGCCAGGGGTCGACCCGGCTTTTATCGTTCACAAGCTGAACATTAATCCGGAGGCTCGCCCTGTGAAGCAGAAGAAAAGGAACATGTCCGTAGAAAAGGATGCAACAATAAAAGAAGAAATAGACAAACTCCTAAAGGCGGATTTCATCGAAGTCTGTGACTATCCTGAGTGGTTAGCAAACGTTGTGATGGTAAAAAAGTCAACGGGAGCATGGAGAATGTGCGTAGACTTTACAAACCTTAACAAGGCTTGCCCTAAGGACTGCTACCCTCTGCCCAGGATAGATCAACTAGTGGATGCCACTAGCGGATACACCACGCTAAGCTTCCTGGATGCATTCTCAGGGTACCATCAAGTGTACCTCTGGCAGCCAGACAGAGTAAGGTGCGCCTTCATAACCAGCCATGGCACCTACATGTACAAGATGATGCCATTTGGGCTGAAGAATGCAGGCGCCACCTATCTGCGATTGGTAGACAGAGTCTTCAAAAATCAAAAAGGAAGAAACTTGGAAGCCTATATCGACGATGCAATCGTCAAAAGTAAGGGGGACAAAGAGCATCTGACAGACCTTCAGGAGACGTTCTCTTCCCTGCGGTCATATAAGATGAAGCTGAATCCGAAAAAATGCACATTCGGGGTCCGATCCGGAAAATTCCTGGGTTTCTTGGTCAGCTCCAGGGGAATAGACGCCAACCCCGAGAAAGTTCAGGCGGTCCTAGACCTCCCGGAGCCTAAAAATATCAGGGATATTCAGCGGCTCACAGGCAGAATGGCCGCCCTGGCTCGGTTTATCGCCAGGTCAGCAGACAAATCCACCCCCTTCTTCAAAATATTAAAAGGCAACAAGCAATTCAAATGGGAGGATGAACAAAAGAAAGCCTTCGAGCAATTGAAGGAGCACCTAAAGAAACTTCCTACCCTGGCAAGACCGGTAGCCGGAGAAAAACTGTACCTATACATTGCCGTCACAAACACAACGGTAAGCGCCGTCATCCTAAGGGAGGAAGCAAACTCACAGCAACCCATCTACTTTGTGAGTCACGCCCTGGGAACAGCATAAAGAAATTACCCCTTGATAGAAAAAGCCGCCTATGCAGTCATCGTTGCAGCCAGAAAACTCAGACCCTACTTTGACGCACATCCCGTTGTGGTCCTCACCGACCAACCACTGGAAAAAGTGTTGGAAAAGTTTGAGAAATCAGGGAGACTGCTGAAATAGGCGATCGAGTTAAGTGGGCTGGGGATATCATACCAGCCAAGGACAGCCATCCAAGCCATGCTCTCATTCAGGAGAAAAGGAGCCCCCTGCCGAGGAGTGGATCGTGCACACTGATGGATCCTCAACGGCCAATGGTGCAGGAGCAGGCGTCGTGCTAACCAGCCCTGAGGGAGTGGATTTTGAGCATGCACTCAGATTCACCTTCCCGGCATCAAACAACGAGGCGGAATACGAGGCTGTGCTCACAGGGATAAAATTGGCCAAAGCTGCGGGGGCAGAGCGAGTTACACTAGCTACCGATTCTCAGCTCATTTCTAATCAAATTAAAGGAGAGTATGAGGCCAGAGACCAGACCATGGCCACATACCTTGAAAAAGTAAAGCAAGAGTTGTCAGGCCTAAAGTCCTATGAAATCCAGCAGATCCCTTGATCACAGAACAACCGAGCCGACGCTCTGTCAAAACTGGCCAGCTCCAGCCTACAAGACATACGGAGATCGGTGTGGGTTGATGTTTTGCATGAAAAATCTACCAGCACCTGTCTGGCAATTAGCACCGTCGAGGAGGGACCGGAAAATTGGATGACCCCCTTCATCCAGTTCAAAAGGCATGGCATCCTGCCATCAGATCCGATACAAAAGAGGAAGGTACAGGCCAAAGCAGCCTGGTTCATAATCATTGGTGAAGAACTCTATAAGAAATCTTTTACTTACCCCCTGCTAAAATGTCTGGGGGCAGACCAGGCTGCCGAAGTCCTGGAGGACATCCACTCGGGAATCTATGGATATCACATCGGAGGAAGATCGTTGGCCCACAAGGCACTGAGGGCAGGCTACTACTGGCCTACCATGCTAAAAGATGCCAGAAGCCTGACACAGAAGTGCAGAAACTGCCAACTCTTCGCTCCGTCAATCCACGTCCCGACCCAGGAACTCAGGCCAATCCTATCCCCCATCCCTTTCGCTCAGTGGGGGATGGACATACTAGGACCTTTTACGCTGGCCACCGGGGGCAGGAAGTTCTTGATCGTGGCTATAGACTACTTCACCAAATGGATAGAAGCTGAAGCAGTGCCCAACATTACCGAACCAGCAGTCAGAAAAGTGATATGGCGGAATATTATCACCAGATTCGGCCTCCCAAAAATGTTGGTGTTTGATCATGGCAGGCAGTTTGACAATGATCCCCTGAGAATCTGGCTAGAAAGCCATAGCATCGCGGTTGCCTACTCGGCTGTCTGCCATCCTCAAACCAACGGACAGGCAGAGGCAGCCAAAAAGCAGATCTTAAATGGCCTTAAGAAAATGGTAGATAACCTCAAAGGCAGATGGGCTGACGAGCTTCCCAGCATACTCTGGTCAATCCGGACCACCCAAAAGGAATCTACGGGCCAGACCCCGTTCGGCCTAGTATATGGGGCAGAGACTCTACTACCAATTGAGGCCAGGATCCCATCTCTGCGCTCCCTGCAATACGACCGAACTGAGAATGAAGCTGCAATGTTTGAAGCCTTAGATCTAGTCAGTGAGGTAAGGGAGGAGGCCAGTACCAACATCGTCGCCTACCAGCAACGAATGAGGAAAGCCTACAACAGAAGAGTACACCAGAGAAGTTTTCAGATGGGTGATCTGGTTCTCAGAAAAACGCAGGCTATTGGAAAATCAAGGGAACAAGGGAAACTAAGTGCCAACTGGGAAGGTCCATACCAAGTAACTCAAATCCTGGGACCAGGCACATATAAAATCGCCAACCTTGAGGGACAAGAGTTGAATGCTCACTGGAATGCGGACACCCTGAAGAAATATTATGTCTAAACCAAGTTTAAAGATAGTTTTTATTTTGCTGAAAATAAAGGCGGAGAACGGTCAAAGAATGTCGACGGCTCCGACCACCCTTATGTCAGAAAGTTTTATAAAGAAATAAGAAAGCTTCAGATTCATACTCGTTGCCTGTTCAAACTTGCGTTTTCACACACAAACGAGCAGGGGGCAATAGGGGGAGCCCCTCTGTTGCCAAAACTAAAGAAAATGAACACCCCAACAAAAATTCTAGGCCTCCTGGACTTCGAACAAAAGCCAGGGACAGGCCAGACCAACAAGGACTGGGGGCAAGCTCCCCAACCTTGTATAAAAAACGCAGACCTCCCTGCCTACCTCTAGACAGGCGGGGAGCAGGCCCCCTGGACTTTGAACAAAAGCCAGGGACAGGCCGGATCAACAAGGATTGGGGGCAAGCTCCCCAACCTTGTATAAAAAACAAACCTCCCTGCTTGCCTCTAGGCAGGCAGGGAGCAGGCCCCCTGGACATTGAACAAAAGCCAGGGACAAGCCGGATCAACAAGGACTGGGGGCAAGCTCCCCAACCTTGTATAAAAAAAACGCAGACCTCCCTGCTTACCTCTGGGCAGGCAGGGAGCAGGCCCCCTGGACTTTGAACAAAAGCCAGGGACAGGCCGGATCAACAAGGATTGGGGGCAAGCTCCCCAACCTTGTATAAAAAACGCAGACCTCCCTGCTTACCTCTGGGCAGGCAGGGAGCAGGCCCCCTGGACTTTGAACAAAAGCCAGGGACAGGCCGGATCAACAAGGATTGGGGGCAAGCTCCCCAACCTTGTATAAAAAACAAACCTCCCTGCTTGCCTCTAGGCAGGCAGGGAGCAGGCCCCCTGGACTTTGAACAAAAGCCAGGGACTGGCAGGATCAACAAGGTCTGGGGGAAAGCTCCCCAACCTTGTATAAGAAACGCAGACCTCCCTACCTACCTATGGGCAGATAGGGGGCAAGCCCCCTGGATTCTGAGCAGAAACCAGGGACAAGCTATGCTAGGCACGACTAACATTAAGGAAAGGTTCCTCGAGTTCTAAATCAAAGCATACCATAAAAAAGCAAAGAAAAATATTCCACAACAAGACCTGTGAAGGGTAGAAGGTCTTTACAAAGTTAAAACGAAGAAACCAAAGTGACAAATATTACAAGCAAGCTGGCCATAACACAGGCTCAGCACAGAAAAGTAAAACTATTACAAGAAAGGAGCGTCACGGAGCATCCTGGCGAGGGCCGACATCTGCCTCAGGCTGACTGGCCGCTCGAGCTTCATTCTTGGCGGTATAAAGACTCCGGAAGGTTTACTCATCAAAAGTAGGGAACATTTCCCCTATCACCTTCATCACCAACTCCAGGGAAGAGTTGGCACCGCTCGCGAAGCTGGCATCCACCGCAGCTTCAGTCTCCTCTGCTAGGGTCTCCTTCTCGTTCGTCCATTCTCCTTTAGCCTGCTCAAAAGTTGAATTAGCTTTTGACAACTGCTCCTCTAAGTCAGCCACTCTCCCCTTTAAGTGCCCCATCTCAGCCAAAGAGAGGTTAGCTCGATCCATCGACAGGCGGCTCTCCTTCAGATCAGCCTCCAGTTTTGCTATTTCCTTCACAGCCATCTCTCCCTGCAGCCTCCACTGACCAGCCTGCTTCTTTACCTCCTCTAGCTCGCCCTCCTGCCTTGTCAGCTTATCCTTCAAAGAGCTTATCAAGGAAATATCCCTCTCGACCATAGCCAGGCGGTCAGGAGGAGGAGCCCCGGGTGTGATCGTCAATTCTTCATCACTCAGGCGGCTGAGAGCCGCCAGCTCGGCAGACGCCAGCACAACCTTAGAGGTACGCTGGAAGTACTGAAGCACTTGATGAGAAGTTGAAGTCACAGTTTTGGTGAGGCGGTCAGCCAAGACGGCCCCAGAATCAGAAAGCAGGCCTGATACGTCCACACTGTCACCAGCAGTGTAGTGGAACTCTGCATTTTCCTCCGGAAAGGGGGTACTTGGAGGCTCACGGGCAGGGCGCTTCGCCTCAGGGGTGGTAACGTCTGCCTCCAGATCCACCACATCAGCACTAGGAGGTTCCCTGTCTCTTTTCCTCCTCAACTCCAAAGGAACACTTTCCCCAGTTCCCTCGGAATTCCCAGGCTGCGTTCCCTGAGAAGCCCGAGGTCCAGCTGGGGAAGCACCCTGCTTCCCACCAGGGGAGGGGGTAGCTCCAGAAGTGACCTCAGCCTCCCCCTCATGGATGCTGGGGGTAGGAGTCGCCAGCTTCGACGAAGGCAGCCGAGGAGGGAGGGGCAATCTTCGACCAGCCGCAAAGTCTTTCACAAGCTTCATTAAGGCTTTGCTCCCTTTCCTGAAATTCACAGGGAGAGAAGGACGCTTTGAAAGAACGACTAGATCCTCACTCAAGCCCAGTCTCCTGACTTGCTTCTTTGTCCAGCGCCAAGTGTAGGAATCTGCAGAAAGGGAAAGGCGGTCATCTAAAAAGCAGGGAGAAATAAAGTCTCTGGAAAATCGTGACAGCAAAAACTCCCTAGAACTACCTTCAAGGCCAGGAATCAGGCCCAAGGGGAGCAAGTACCCGTCTGTCGTAATGAGCTCCGCGTGAAGGAGCCAGAAGGCAGGGCCAAAGTTGCCATGTTTGTCCGCAACAATCTCGAACTTTTTAATCAAAATCTCCTCCTTCTCGCTCAGCTTGACCTCCAGGGCCTTCCCCCCGACGCCTGGGTGGTACTCCTCGCGCGTTTCCATACGGGTGTGGACATGATTCCTAAAATGTCTAGGAATCTTCCACCCTGACGCGCTATGGATGTATATAAAGTTATTCTTCCAGTCTTTCAGGCTGCTCAGAGCCGGCCAGACCAAGGCATACTTTTTCTGCCTCTACAGAGACCAATAACCAGGGGAGCCATCCCCCCCGGACGAGGACACCATTTGAAGACCGACCATAAAGCGAAGGGCGTCAATATAAGGCCCCTCGCCGGGAAAAAGGCAGGTCCAGGTGTAAGCTACTAAGGATCTAATGGCAGTGGCAGTCAGCTGGGCAATGACGACGTTCATCCTCCTGAAGGTTTCCTCCAGGAAAGGATGTAGTGGGAATCGCAAGCCAAACTCCAAGGCCTTGTGATAGACAGCCACACACCCCTCCGTAGGACAGCATACTGTGTCCCTTTCCCCCGGAATTACGACTGTGTACCCTTCCCCGAAGTTATAAAACTGTTCAATTGCCCTAGCAGCATTACTCTCCAAGATCAGGTCCCTGTTCTTAGCCTCAGGGTAAGTCTTTAGGGGGATCAAATACTTTTTCTTGTCCAAGTAATAGGTCCTCCCCCTCTCCCTGCGGATAAGGGGGCCGGCGACCCTGGAAGGGTCCACCTCCAGGGCCTCGTCATCGGAGTCGACTACATCAAAGGGGGCCGGTTCGGGTGACTCAGCACCCTCCCCCCTGTGATGATCATCCTCTTCCCGAGGGCCGACCCCGGAGGAAGAAGCTATGTCACGCCGGCCACCGTCGCCATCCCCAGTTCCCCCGAGTAAAGAATTAAAAGAAAGGGGACGAACTCGCGACATATTGGCTATGGAAGGGAAATAAGAGGGGGAAAGGTTTAAAGAAGAGCTTCTAACCTAAAGACGCCGATAAAGTCGCCGGAAACAGTGACAGAGGGTACTCCTTGCTCCTCGAAGAATGCTCAGCAACAAAAGCGATTTGAGAGTGTAAGGAGTTGGAAATCTCAGAAAAAGTAAAAGAAGAGAATGGAGGGGGAGAAGGGTTTATATAAAGCCCAAGAAGCCCAAGAGGCGACTTCCCTGACAAGACCTCCAACAGTCACCCACGTGTCGCGCACTGAACACGGGCTGTTCACCCCTTCCCAAGAAGGGCCTCGAAAAACTAAAGTGGCAGAGGGAAAGATCGACCGACGACGTCATCCCCGCATTAAAAAAAAAAACGAAGCTGATTAAATTTCACTTCATTAGCCTTAAAAGGGGAAAATTACATCTTGTGCCGAACAAGAAAAGAAAATACATAAGGCCTAAAAATTCCGGCCCGACAAAGTCAACACCCTGCTACGCAGGCCTAATTGTCATCCAAATCTGGGGAATGGTCCCCAGGGCTGCCTGGGGTCCCAAAATCCGAGCCCCAGTCCCAATCTGGGGAATCCTTGAAAGGATCATCGGGGAGTCCATCCCCATCCTTGTCACTCAAGCAACCAAGACCCTCACTATCATCAGAGTCTCGGCTACTGTCCTCCCAGTCCCTGCCAAAGGGAACAGCCTGGGACTCGTCGCAGGTGCGACAACCTGTTCTCCTCACAGGGGAGGAGGGGCCTGACGCCAGGGAGGAGTCAGCATCAGAAAAGTTAGGGTCAAACTGTTCGGGGTGCAGCCACGGAAAGCATTCGTGGCACCCCCGGTCAAAGCAACCCCCTCCTTGAGGGCAACGCCTGAATCTGGGAGCAGCAGGGGTCGAGGATCTCCTGAGACGCTTGCTCAACCTGATGGGGACTTTCTTGCCACTCCGACGAGAATGAAGCCGTGAACGATGGCTACGACGAATGGCTCGATAAGCAGCTCGAGCGTACCTGAGCCTCCAGAATCCTCTAAAAAGGAAAGTAACATGGCGAACTCCACGGCGAGTCACGAATTTTTTGATCCAAACCATGATTAAGACAAGGAAAGTGGAAAGATTGAAGATGGGCTAAGCAGAAATGATGAAGAAAGCTGGATTTTATACAAGAGAAAACACGACATTAATGACGTTCCAACCACCCTGGAAGGAGAACCACCAATCGGGAACTCTTCACGGTTCCCGAAAATCCATCAAGAGGAGAGGTGTAGTCATTGCAAAAACACTCTCAACTCTTTGTATACCTGACGTGAGCTGCGCTTCGTTCCTTTGGAAGGCACAAAGCATTAAATGCGGTAGCAGACATGGAAGTAAGTCAACCTCCCTCCAAGCAAAAGTCGCCAGCAGAAGGAAAGCCTTGCTTTCCCCCTACTGACGAGGGCCAATTGATTAGGGTCGGCAGCCTGTCACTAATCGCCTACAGGGCAGGCCCCAGAAGCACCCCTATCAAGCTCAAAGGCCAGTCCCTGGCAAGAAGTCAAAACAGAAGCATAAACACTAAGGATAGCAATCGACCGCCGGGCCAGCAAGCCAACACAGCCTGCTAGAGCCCAGCGACCACGGTTCAAAATCCGCCTGCCCTGGGGATGTCCCTGATTGACAGGGCAAAGACCCCCAGGGGCCCTCCCGTCATTTCGCCTAAGGTAATCAAGAATGGGTGGATGGGAGGCCGCCACTTGTCACCTCCTTATCCACCCATTCCCCTCCTACTTCTCTCTCTTGTGGGAAGGTATAAATACTCAACCCTTTCCCACAAGAAAGGGGTTGGATTTTCTCTCTCTAGACTCTCACTCCTAAAAACGCCACCTAGTTCCTCTCGAGCTAGGTTCATCAAGGCATTTCACGGACTAACTTAGGCATCGGAGAGGGTTCCCTCGGACAACCTCCGGGGCCCTGTGCGTTCATTGTGCAGGGAGCAGGCCAACTCCGCCGGGAAGGTCCGATCAAAGGAGAGGGATAAAGGAGAGGTAAAGGGAAATCGAGCTGTCCATTGCTCGTCAACGTTTCAATTCACGATCTGGGACTCGAAACCGGGTTAATTGTTTCCGTGACCGGAACATATATAAAGGGGGGTTTTGTTTGTTCTGGAAATAAAACTAATAAAGTAAAAGCATAACAATAAATAAGTAATTAATCATAACAATATTCGAGACATGCAATATACGATATAGTCGGGTTAATCATCGATTCAATTAATTAGACTCAAATAGATCGGTAACTATTTAATCCCTTGTAATCAAGTAAATTAACAGTTTTATTTTTCTTACTCGTTAAACTCCGTTAACCACGCAAGTTTAATCCTAACTAAATTAGATCGACTCAACCATGTAAGCACGTATCAAGTCAATAAATTTAATTGCGTTAAGAACACCAATCAATTGAATTTTATAGAACCAGCAAGCTGCAATTAAATATAACTCAATTATCATACAAAATTCTAGTAGTTAAATTAGACCAGTAAGTTGCAACCTAATTTAAAATACTATTAATTTAACAATCGACTCATGTAAATAATCTAGGTGATCAGGTTAAATTAATAAACATGAAAACAACAGTCAAATTGTGAATTTCACACGAATATCAAAGTACTAATTAAACGTTAAAACAATAACGTAATGTCATAACTCATTGACAGTAATCGGTACATTACATGTTCGAATGACTGAAAGATTAAACTAAATAACTAATTAAACGATAAATAAACTAAATAAGATAGATAGATACAACTGTTAGATAATTTAGGAGTTGAATAATTGATCGCGTCCCGCATTACAATCCGGTTGAATTTGTACCGACCTTGGCCATGAAGGCCAAGGCGTTCGCCCTATTCCTATGTGTGTGTTGCGGCTCCTTCTTCTCTCCTCTTCTCTTCTCTCATTAAAGCCCTAATGCCTTCTTTTATAGTGTTAATTTGGCCTTAGTGAATTTATTCTTTCCTTAATTAATTGATATTCTTCTTTTCCTTTTTACACCGGATTCTCTTTTCTTATTTTTCCATAATGGGTTGATGGTCTCAAGCTTGATTTCGACCCATTAGATGATGGAATTTTGATTTTGCTCTCTTCAACAAAGTTGTTCATCTCGAACTTAGCTTTTCAATGCATTTTGATTCGCATTATTCCGACATCGTATGAGTGAGATATTGTCGTCTTAAGACAGACCTGCAAACATACATACGATTTTAGTAGTCTTTTACATGTATATATATTAAATAATTAATATATATATTAAATACTCAATTTAGCACCAAAAATACTATAAGGCCGATAATATATCAAAGGTTACCAAAGTTATAACCTTTTAGCTCAAATATACAAAGACGACATAGAAAATATAATATTAAAGGGGTAAAAGTATGCATAAATATTGACTTATCAGTGGGAACAACCGACGGTGTTGCCGGGGCAAGTGTGAACGCTAAAAGGGTTTGTGGTATTGTTAGGTTTTTCGGGCGGAGGGACAGGGATAGTCCCATTTTCGATCATATCTTGTATGGCATGTTTGAGCCGAAAGCAAGATTCGGTATCATGCCCGTTACCTTGTTGATATAGGCAATAAGCATTAGAAGTCCAACTTTTTCTTCGTCTGCCGACTGGTGGGTCCGGAGTGAAACCCAAAGGTGAGAGTAACCCTTGATCGACTAGGTACTTAAGGGCTTCGGTGTAAGATGAGTTGATTGGGGTGAACTTTTTCGGTGATCTTCCTACTTTGTTGGGTGTGGCCTTGTGAGGTCTTGGTATTCCTTTTGTATCGACTTTAGGAAGCCCCGATTGGGCGGAGCATTGGGATTATCTATACTGGGTAGGCTTTTGGGCATGTTAATTGTTCAGGTTGGCGTTTGTATCGCTTTCGGTGTCTCTACTCTCAAGGAAACTGAGGTGGCTATCGATGTAACGGACGGATAAAGTCAAACGGGTTACCGAAGTATGGATGTAGCGAACCAACTTAGTTAGGGTATTGACATCGTTGCGGATGCTTTCGATGGCGCTTGAATCTACCGACATGTTGGGGAGTGATTCTAGTGGGAAAGGATCAAAAGGTCAGATCGGATCCACCGGATGACTTAGGAACTCGAGGAATGCTCGTGACTGAGCGACGCGGAAATGAGACCCTTGACTCACGTGTGTGCGCGGTCACTGGGTTAGGAACTCGGGTGCTTTAGACTCTTGGTGTATTTGGCGGAACGCCTTATGGATCTTAGGTCTCTGTAACGAGATGATTTGACATAAACCTCGGAGATGAGGCTTAAAGAGGACTTCTCAAAATGAGACGACCCGAAATGTAAAACCTCGGGTAGAGGCGTTCCTAGTAACTAACACAGACAGTTAATCGCACGGTTGTACGACGTAAGAGGTTGATCGCGTTTCCGGCTCAGGATCAAAGAATTTTCTTTTTGAAAATGGACCGATACTCGGAAAGGAAAGTATTTTTCTTTTTTCAAAAGTGATTTTGCAAAGCTAGGGTGACGATGGTGTGGTGACCTCGTTGGTGACGTGAAGGGGTGTGCTGCCACATGCGTGTGTCGGGAATCCAACGATGGCAGGAGTGTAAAAGCCCCTTTTTTTAAAGGAACACGGTTCTTTAGGGAAACCGTTTTAAAAAAAAAGGATTTCGTGATGCTTCTATCGATACTGCTATTAATTAGTTAGTTCGATATTTGTGGTGTACGTGATGCCCGTGGCAGATTATGAAGTCTAACGATTGTGTTTTAAAGGTGTAACCAAATCCTTATCAAAGAACTTAGGTGATAAATAATGTCTTTAGAAAAAACTTTCAAAACGAGTGATCCACGTTTGTCGGTTGCATTAACTAGCATTTGACAGTGGAGAGGGATGTATTGTGAAAAGTGTTTCTAGAATGTTACCGTTTTGGGTTCCTTGACTTCATTAATTAAACCTTCGGTTGTGTTAACGGCATGTGTGTAATTTTTTTTTTTTAAAAATAAAATGTAACCGTGCGGCGTACCTTGACCCCATTAATTGGGGGTTTTGATGGCATTAACGGTGTTCGTTATTGACGGGTTTTGCTTTGGCCAAGATGATGGCACTGAAAATGTTTTATATATTTTTTGAAATTGGTGAGTGTAAAATTTGCCACAATAACGATGTCTAAAAATGTTCTTCCCTTTTTTAGAAATCACGATTTGACCGGAGTATCGGTGTTTAAAAGGTCATTTTGGAAAGATGAAGTATTTTCAAAAACGGAATTGGGTGCGGTTGAGTACGTTGGCGTGGTTGAATCCAGTTTTTAGTGTCTTATTTGGGTTGGATTGTTCAAACACGCTACACATAACTAGGAATGCATACACTCATGCAGGAAACAGACACGGGTAGGTTAGGGTAGGCTACCGCCCACGAATAGTCCTTACTTAGGCCTTGAGAGATCATCTAGGGAGACGAGTGCCATGTCGTCTGTTCGGAGTTATCCGCTTATTAATCCCGCGGGTTACGCGTTAGGCGGCCGGAGCGTCAACCGAGGATCTCTCCGCTTGTCTCTAAAGATCTTACCGCGCACAGGTCGATTGGTCCTGATATCGGTTAGGTGGGCTTTATAGGGCCAAAACCTGTAGTGACCACAACTAGGAACTAAGAAATGAGCATCACTGACCTCGTTCAAGTTACACCACCGCTGGAAACTTGTTTCCAAATCCCCAGCGGAGTCGCCAAACTGTGGACGTCCGTCCCCACCGCCCGGCGCCCCGCGCGCGCCCGCGCGGGACCGACCCGGTTTTCAACGTGTGGCGGCGGCCACCCACGCGGCCCCCTCCCAGCCGGAGGCCGGTCCGATCTTGCATACAGGACAAAGTGTAGGACCTCGATTTGGATGACGATCCGGACTTGTACTAGACGGTTGCGGGTACCCGTGTTTACGTTTGGGAATCGATCGAGTCGTGGTTTTAAATGTTTAAAGGCCGATCCATTTGGTAAGGCGACCTTTTAGTGAACTGAATTCGTTGCCGATTTGTGGAGTCGCCACCGAGTCAATTATGAGGACTCGGAAACCGTTCAAGTCAACTTTGATCCCTTACCGGCTCAAATTTGAGTGGCATGGGACCTAAAGATAAAGACTTGCACCCTTAAGCACTCCATGCCTGGAATGACTCTCATTGCCAATGGTTTCGGACATCCGGAAACCGTCGATTCTGAGTAAGAGGTGAGGGTACGTATTGGGAACCCAACATCCGATAGATGTCAACACCCAATCCCGCCCGCACTATAGAGGCCTCTACTAATCAATCGGTGGGCTGATAACTTTGTTCTTTTGTTGTGGCGGAAGTACTGTAACATCGATTGTTTTCACCCTATACCTTTTCCTACGTCGGTTGTTTAAGGACAAGTAAGTTTTGTCGTCAAAGTAGTTGTGTTTACATTCTTTGCATGCGATTTCACGTGACAAGCAGGCCATGAAAAAATGCACATAGGCGAATAGAGAGTTCTAGTATTATACGTATTAGTAAGTCAATTTTAACGAGATAATACGGATATTAGTCGTTCTCGTGATATACCTTACCTTGTATTCTGCTTAAGATGCGTCGGTTCGGATTAATATCGATGCGTCGAGCCTTATAAGGCGAGCACTCGGACTAATACGGAACCCGACCATCACTTTGTTCAGTTTTAGTTATTTTACATTTTGAATTCCGTGTTAGGTGATTTAGCATGCGATTATAAGGTTATAAAAGCAATAAATTATACAAAAACTGTAAATGCGAATGTAAGTAAATCACATTGTGAGGAGTTGCACCCTAGGAGTATACACTAAACGGGACTCGATGCATAGATAGTTTTGAGAACGGATCTCGGAATTACTCGGGTCTATTTAGTGTGTTTTAGTATTTGTGGTTGAAGTTGGGACGTTACGTATTTTAGTAGATGCTTGTGGACCTAGTGCCCACATCTAGTGTTGTCGTAGTGCATAATAATAGAAACGACAAATATGGAAAGTTTTGTTTATATGGCAACCTAGTGACGACTCGATCAACAGCCGGATCCTCCTAGCTTGACCAGTGACTCCGACAGAACACCGTTACCGTTTGACCTTCCCGCGGCTACTCCGGCAGAGCTTCGTTGCTAAAGACTAGTTCTGCGGCTAGCCCGGCAGAACTTCGTTACTAGTTTTGAGCTAGTCAAACACAGACACTTCGGTATCGAGCGGGGTGCTCGAAGGTGAAGAGTAGCGTCGGTGTCGCTTTTTAATCGGAACTACGATCGAGTGGATGGTTTGCCTCGGGTGTCGGAGTGCGAGTCCTTAGCGAGAGTTTAGAGGGGGAAGAGAAGAATGAATTGTGTGTCGAATGAATGAGGCGGAGGGGGGTATTTATAGGTGTTTTTGGCCCTCGTCGCCCATTTGGACGCCTGAGCTGGGGCGCACCAGAACTCAGGCGCCTGGGCTAAGGCGTGGTGAGACCAAGGCGCGTAGGGTGGGGCGGTTGGGATTTTGAGGATACGGTTTTGATACTTTCCAAAACCGTGTGACGGATGTATAATACGTTTCTTGGGTGTTAAGGTTTCCCGCAGCTTGACCTAGCGTCGTGGGTTTAGTGGGCCTCGGGTTTTCATCCCGAGGTTCGCTTGACACG
Organism: Agrostemma githago; assembly: GCA_958450325.1. Classification (NCBI taxonomy): domain Eukaryota; kingdom Viridiplantae; phylum Streptophyta; class Magnoliopsida; order Caryophyllales; family Caryophyllaceae; genus Agrostemma; species Agrostemma githago. Next base: position 29,889,825 of record OY288249.1, read on the forward strand.
GTGTTGACTCGGTTCAAGTTTCGGGGCCGACTAGGGGTCTCGGTGTCGGAATTAACTCTAATTAGTGTCTATGTGATCGTAACGACACGACTAAGGCTGCCATCATGTTAGTTTTTAATTTTTCCGATTAATTATTTGATCCGTTCTATAGGAAAACTAACTACAACATCGCGAACCCGTGTCGCGTTGCAGTCCTATCGTCATCGGGTGTTTGTTGGGCAGTTCTGCAGCTACCAGGTCCAAATATGGATGTCTACAGAGGGCGTCAGTCTCCAGTGGAATAGCTGTCTTTCGGGATGCCTATGACCCCTAGGACAAAGTAAAACAAGATAAACTACTCAAGGGCGTCAGTCTCCACTCGAATAACTGTCTTTCGGGATGCCTACGACCCCTAGGACAAAGTAAAACGAGATAAACTATTCGAGGGCGTCAGTCTCCACTCGAATAGCTGTCTTTCGGGATGCTTATGACCCCTAGGACAAAATAAACCAAGATAAACTATTCAAGGGCGTCATTCTCCACTCGAATAGCTGTCTTTCGGGACACCTATGACCCCTAGGACAAAGTTGTCGTTGCTGTGCCCTCAGGATAACAAAGACCCTTTAGGCAAAATTGCTGTTGCTGTGCCCTCAGGATAACTAAGAATCTTTGTGAAAAATTGATGTTGCTGTGCCTCCGGGATAACTAAGACCCCCCGGGCAAAATTGTTGTTGCTGTGCCTCCGGGATAACAAAGACCCCTCGGGCAAAATTGTTGTTGTTGTGCCTCCGGGATAACTAAGACCCCTCGGGCAAAAATTGTTGTTGCTGTGCCTCCGGGATAACTAAGACCCCTCGGGCAAAAATTGTTGTTGCTGTGCCTCCGGGATAACTAAGACCCCTCGGGCAAAATTGTTGTTGTTGTGCCTCCGAGATAACTATGACCCCTCGGGAAAAATTGTTGTTGCTGTGCCTCTGGGATAACAAAGACCCCTCGAGCAAAATTGTTGTTGTTGTTGTGCCTCCGGGATAACTAAGACCCCTCGGGCAAAATTTGTTGTTGCTGTGCCTCCGGGATAACTAAGACCCCTCGAGCAAAATTGCTGTCGTTTATTTGTTTTAGTTAAGTGGCTTTTGTTTTGGGGGTTTGTCTTATTTTGTTCGGGTTTGTTTTTCTTTGTTTTGGTTTGTTATGTATTTGAGATTTGTTCAGAGTTTGCTTAGATTGGTTAGGTCCAGTTTGCTTTATTACGTGTTTGGGTGCAGCGTTCACGTCAAGTGCGGCTCTTATGCTTGTTTCACTATCTTTTTTTTTTCTTGTAACATGCGTGTTTTATTGATGTCGGTTAGTAATTGTTTCGTCGTTGCTATTTTGCTTTTCTTAAAAGGGTGTGCGTTATTCGTGTATGTCGAATGTTAAGCCTCGTTTGTCTCTATTTTAGTCCTTGTTGGACTGCTCAGACGCGCACCAATCTGTGGCCCAATCTTTGGATGCTTAGCCCCCAGCGGTTCAGAATCCGGACGCGCCACCTGAGGCGATCGAATTCTTGTGGACAGGGTCTGTTTAAGTAAACAAAAGTTTGGGGATTTCGTTCATTCGCCCCAAAGTTTGAACGCATCGCCCTTTTCGCCCCTTAGTTTCCTTTTCGATTTTTCTAGCCAAATTTTGTCTCGATTTTCACCATACTTGAGAATGTCGACTCCGAGTAAGTGTTCTTTACCCGTTTATTGTCGGTTTTGCTTCATTTTGTTGATTGTGAGTTTGTTTTGTTGAAACCCTAGAAAATCGATTTGGGTGTTTTTAATTTACTAGTTTCGATGCTTGTTCTTAGTCCCATTGTTAAATTAGGGTCGATTAGAGCTCGTTAAGGTAACTATAAGCTTGATAGAGGATTTCGAGGTACGACGATGACTCCCTATAGTGATAGGTTCGTGATGCTAGTGTTAGGGACCGTTTTCCCGGATATTTCCGCATTTGTTTTGCGTAATCTTGTTCAATTGGTGTTTGTGAGGATATCGGTATCTCCCTTGTCGATTTCTATGGGCTAGGATGGCTTTTAGGGCCTTCCGTGGGGTTGTGTGTGTCTTACGACGGACCGAACGGTATCGTAATGATGCCGGATTATCCCGAAACCACTTCCATCGTGATCGGGATCAAAAATGGGTGTTAGCGGCCTTTTCGGAATTTTAAAATCCTTATCCGAAATTTTGACCCTATTTTGACCTGATTAAGCCACTTTAGCTTGACCTGAGGCATGGTTTTTTTTGTTTTGTTCGGCTATATAGTCAGAGGTGATACCGAGAGTCCCGAGGGAGCTTCAATGGTCGGTGCTAGTGGCGAGGCCGCCGAGACTAGTTCCCAGACTCTTCGTGGGATTCGCAGGAGACGATGGAGCATTTCTTCTCAGCGTCGTGATCCGGAGGCCATAAATAAGGCCGATTTTGACAGGGTGAGGAAGCGCAGGTCTCCCAAGACGGTTGCTAGGAGGGCCCATGTTGCGGTTCCCGTACCAGAGAATGAGGAGATTGGCTATGAGGATCCTGAGGATCCAATGGCTTCCCAAGACGTACCCTCACCCCTTACTCAGAATCGACGGTTTCCGGATGTCCAAAACCATTGCCAATGAGAGTCATTCCAGGCATGGAGTGCTTAAGGGTACAAGTCTTTATCTTTAGGTCCCGTGCCACTCAACTTTGAGCCGGCAAGGGATCAAAGTTGACTTGAACGGTTTTCGAGTCCACACAATTGACTCGGTGGCGACTCCACAAATCGGCAACGAATTCAGTTCACTAAAAAGGTCGCCTTACCAAACAAATCGGCCTTTAAACATTTACAACCACGAGTCGATCGATTCCCAAACGGAAACACGGGTGCCCGCACCTGTCTAGTACAAGTCCGGATTGTCATCTGAATCGAGGTTTGACACTTCGCCCCGTATGCGAGATCGGACCGGGCCCCGATAGGGAGGGGGCCGCGTGGGTGGCCACCGCCACACGATGAAAACCAGGTCGGTGCAGGTGGACGTCAACAGTTTGGCGACTCCGCTGGGGATTTGGAAACAAGTTTCCAGTGGTGGTGTAAGTTGAACGAGGTCGGTGAAAATCATTTCTTAGTTCCTAGTTGTGGTCACTACAGGTTTGGCCCTAAAAGGCCCACCCTAACCGATATCAGGACCAATCGACCTCTTCGCGGTAAGATCTTTAGGGACACGCGAAGAGTTCCTCGGTTGACGCTCCGGCCGCCTAACGCGTAACCCGCGGGATTAATAAGTGGATAGCTCCGAACGGAAGGCATCCCGCTCGTCTCCCCAGATGATCTGTCAATGCATAAGTAAGGACTATTCGTGGGTGGTAGCCTACCCTAACCTACCCGTGTCTGCATCCTGCAGGAGTGTATGCATTCCTAGTTATGTGTAGCGTGTTTGCAAACAATCCAACCCAAATAAAACACTAAAAATCTGGATTCAACCACGCCAACTTATTGAACTACACCCAATTCCGTTTTCGAAAAATACTTCATCTTTTCAAAACGACCTATTAAACGTCAAATAATCCGGTTAAATCGTGATTTCTAAAAATGAAAAAACATTTTTAGATGCCGTCATCATGGCAAATTTCACACCCACCACTTTTTTTTTTTTTTAAAAAAAATGTTTTCAATGCCATCACCTTGGCGAAATAAAAACCCGTCAACGACAAATACCGTTAATACCACCGAGGCTCCCGATCAATGGAGTCGAGGTACACTAAACGGTTGCATTTATTATTTTCAAAAAATGTTTTTACACACATACCGTTAACACAACCAAAGCTCCAATTAATGAAGTCAAGGAACCCAAAACGGTCACTGTGGACGTCCGACCGCACCGCACGGCGCCCCACGCGGGACCGACCCGGTTTTCAACGTGTGGCGGCGGCCATCCACGTGGCCCCCTCCCTGTCGGGGGCTCGTCCGATCTCGCATACGGGGCGAAGTGTCGGACCTCGATTTGGATGACGATCCGAACTTGTACTAGACGGGTGCGGGCACCCGTGTTTCCGTTTGGGAATCGATCGAGACGTGGTTGCAAATGTTTAAAGGCCGATTCGTCTGGTAAGGCGACCATTTTAGTAAACTGAATTCGTTGCCGATTTGTGGGGTCGCCACCAAGTCAATTATGGGGACTCGGAAACCGTTCAAGTCAACTTTGATCCCCTACCGGCTCAAAGTTGAGTGGCACGGGACCTAAAGATAAAGACCTGTACTCTTCAGCACTCCATGCCTGGAATGACTGTCATTGCAAATGGTTTCGGACATCCAGAAACCGTCGATTCTGAGTAAGGGGTGAGGGTACTTATTGGGAAGCGAATATCTGATAGATATCAACACCCACTCCCGCCCGCATTATAGCGGCCTCTACTAATCAATCGGTGGGCTGATTTCCTAGTTCTTTTGTCGTGGTGGAAGTACTGTAACATCCGTTGTTTTAAACCCTATGTCTTTGCTATGTCGGTTGTTTAAGGACAGATAAGTTTTATTGTCAAAATAGTGTTGTTTACATTCTTTGCATGCGATTTCACGTGACGAGCAGGCCATGAAAAGATGCACGTAGGAGAGTAGAGAGTACTAATATTATAGGTATTAGCAAATCAGCTTTAATGCGATAATACGGATATTAGACATTCTCGTGGTATACCTTACCTGATATTCTGCTTAAGATGCGTCGGTTCGGCATTAGTAGAGATGCGTCGAACCTAATAAGGTGAGCACCGGGAGTAATACGGAACCCAACCATCACTTTGTTCAGTTTTAGTTATTTTACGTTTTGAATTGCGTGTTTAGGTGATTTAGCATGCGATTATAAGGTAGCAATAAATCATACAAAATACTGTAAATGCGAATGTTGGTAGATCACATTGTGAGGAGTTGCACCCTCAGAGTATACACTAAACGTGACTCGATGCATAGATAGTCTTGAGAACGGATCTCGGAATTACTCGGGTCTATTTAGTGTGTTTTAATATTTGTTTATGAAGTTGGGACGTTACGTATTTTAGTAGACGTTCGTGGGCCTAGTGCTCACGTCTAGTGTTGTCGTAGTGCATAATAATAGAAAGTGCGAATATGCAAAGTTTTGTTTAGATGACAACCTAGTGATGACTTGATCAACAGGCGGATCCTCCTAGGTTGACCAGTGACTCTGGCAGAACCCCATTACCATTTGACCTTCCCACGGCTACTTCGACAGAACTTCGTTGCTAAGGACTAGTTCCGCGGCTAATCCGACAGAACCTGGGTACTAGTTTTGTGGTAGTCGATCACAGGCACCTCGGTATCGAGTGGAGTGCTCGAAGGTGAGGAGTAGCGTCGATGTCGCTGTTATATTCAGAACTACGATCGAGTGGATTGTTTGCCTCGGGTGTCGGAGTGCGACCCTTAGTGAGTGTTTTTGAGGGAGAAGAGAGAGTTGAATTGTGTCGAATGAATGAGGCGGAGGGGGGTATTTATAGGTGTTTTCGGCCCTCGTCGCCCACATGGACTCGTGACTTGGGGCGCACCAGGACTCAGGCGCCTGGGTCCGGGCGTGGGGAGACCAAGGCACGTCAGGTGGGGCGGTTGGAGTTTTGAAGATACGATTTTGATACTTTCCAAAACCGAGAGGAGGGTGTGTGATATCTAGCTTGGTCGCGAAGGGTTCCCTACGGCTTGACCTAGCGCCGTGGGTTTCGTGGGCCTCGGGCGTTCGTCCTGACGCTCGCTTGACTTGGGGTTGACTCGGTTCAAGTTTCGGGGCCGACTCGGGGTCCCGAAGTGGGATATGACTCTAATTAGTGTCTATACGACTGTAACGACACGACTAAGGCTGCCATCATGTTAGTTTTTTTTTTCTGAGTAATTATTTGGTCCATTCTATAAGAAAACTATCTAAAACACCGCGAACTCGTGTCGCGTTGCAGTCCTATAGTCATCGGGTGTTTGTTGGGCACCTCTGCAGCCACCTGGTCCAAATTTGGGTGTCTATAGAAGCCCCCACTTTGACTGAGGCTTGGACAAGGCGAAAGTCAAAGTATAGCCACCCAGGTGAATCGAGAATTACGACCTGGTGGCTGTCCGGTCGGGTCGTTTTAAGTCCATTGGACTACGTGGTGACGCTCACCAGCCAAGGCTGAGAAGTCATATCTGACGTTTTTGCTTGTGGTTGATCGCTTGGGGCCCCGGCCGTTGCTGACATCTTGCTCTTTATTCTTTTCGCGCGTGCTTTGTCTTCTTCAGTTTATTTAGAGGTTTCGTTTAACTTTAAGTGTTTTTTTTTAAAAAAAATGTTTCTGCGCACTAGCAACGCATTAAGTTGGCCATTATTTGCACAAGTATATTTTGGGCTGCTTGTGAACCCTTGATGAAACAAAACGTTTGTAGGCGTTAGTCTCCACTTGAGCGGTCGTTTTTGTGATGCTTATGACCCCTAGGACAAAACAAAGTGATATAAAACTATTCGAGGGCGTTAGTCTCCTCTCGAATAAAAATTGTTGTGGAGGTATAAGACTCCTTCGAGAACGTTAGTCTCCTCTCGAATAAAATTTGTTGTGCCTTCGGGATAACTCTGACCCTTGGGCAAAAACTCCTCGAGGGCGTTAGTCTCCTCTCGAGTAGCTGTCTCTCGGGATGCTTCTGACCCCTAAGACAAAAGATGCTATGCCTCCGGGATAACTCTGACCCTCGGGCGAATTGCTGTGCCTCCGGGGTAACTCAGACCCCTCGGGCAAATTGCTGTGCCTCCTGGATAACTCAGACCCCTCGGGCAAATTGTTGTGCCTCCGGGGTAACTCGGACCCCTCGGGCAAAATGCTGTGCCTCCGGGGTAACTCGGACCCCTCGGGCAAAATGCTGTGCCTCCGGGGTAACTTGGACCCCTCGGGCAAATTGCTGTGCCTCCGGGGTAACTCAGACCCCTCGGGCAAATTGTTGTGCCTCCGAGGTAACTCAGACTCCTCAGGCAAATTGTTGTGCATCCGGGGTAACTCAGACCCCTCGGGCAAATTGTTGTCCCTCCGGGGTAACTCAGACCCCTCGGGCAAAATTGCTGTGCCTCCGGGGTAACTCAGACCCCTCGGGCAAATTGTTGTGCCTCCGGGGCAACTCAGACCTCTCGGGCAAATTGTTGTGCCTCCGGGGTAACTCAGACCCCTTGGGCAAAATTGTTGTTTGTTTATTTGTCTTAGTAGAATGCTGGTGGAGTGAATTTGTCTTATTTTGTTTTTGTAGGCTTGTCTTATTTTGTTGAGGTTTGTTCTTGCTTCTGTTTTGATTTTGAGTTTGCTCAGGGTTTATTTATGATAATCTTTGTCATTTTTTTGGTACGCGTCCGGATGCAGCATTAAGCGCGTGTTTTATTAGTCGAGAGTGTATTTTTGACGTTAGTTAGTGGTTTTTTTTTGTGGAAATGTGAGTAGTATTATATTATATCACAAAAAGGTATGACAAGTTACAAAACATGTACAGCCAGGAAAAAAAAAATTAGTCCTTGGCTAGAAAAAAATTTATTCTATCTGTTTCATCCTCTTTGATATGCTGAAGTTGTAGCATGCCATGTAGTTTAATTTTGATCTCCTTTTTCACTTCTCTAGCAATGTTCTCAGGTCTAGGAAGGTAACCGTCAATACGAGCCTTATTCCTCGTCATCCAGATGTAATAATTATATGCATTCATAGTCATAGCAAGCATTCTTCCATCCGGGCCATCTGGAATTTTATAATCTGGTGGGAACGGGCATTGTATCCAGTGTTCAAGTTCCTTTTTTATCCGATTGCTTTACTCAGACTCATTAAACAAATGCTGGCCAGTTTCAGGAGCTGCATTACAAATGCAGCAGCTGTCTTCTGTACAGCAGCCTATCCTCTTCAGTTTGACTCTCGTATTCAATCCTTTGTTGAGCATTAACCAAGTGATGACCGAGTGCTTTGGGGTGTTCCAGTTATCCCAAGTCATTTGATGCCAGTCTGGCGTGGGAAGCTCACCAGAAAGCCATTTGTATCCTCCTGCAACCGAATATCCCTTCACATCAGCAGTCCATACCCCGTCTTCATACCCAGCTTTCAGTTTCTCCTTGGTTTTACATATTGATTTCCATGTCCAAGCAACATCCGGAGGGGGGCTGTATGTGTGACAGTCTTTTCCTTTCAAATAATTCGATTGAGTCCACTTCACCCAAAGTCTTTCATCATTATCATATAGCCAATTTACAAGTTTCCCAACTGCAGCGATGTTCCATGTGCCCGCTCGTTTAATACCAAGGCCTCCTTCTTGTTTTGGTTTAGTAACCATGTCCCAGGAGACAACTGGAATTCTTCTATATTCAGCTGATCCTTCCCATAGGAAATTCCTACAAACGGCCTCGATTCTATTTATAACTCCCTTAGGCAACAAGAAAATGGTAGCCCAATAATTATAGATAGTGTTGAGAACTGAGTTAATGAGCACTATTCTTCCGGCATACGAAAGTTTCCTGGCGCCCAAACTTCTAATTCTCGTTAACATTTTGTCTGCAATACATGAGCATTCAATCATATTCAGCTTCTTAGTTTTCACCGGGATACCCAAATATGTAAACGGTATCTCACCTTCAGTAAAACCAGTAGCGCTAATAACATCCTTCTTTGTCTCTTGTCTTACTCCATTGAAATAGATGGCTGACTTCGAGTTGTTTAGAGTTAGTCCAGAAGCTTTGGAGAAAGACGATAATGCCCTAATGAGCAGCATGATGGACTGTGGTTCTCCTTTACAAAACATCATCAAATCATCCGCAAACACAAGATGTGTTAACTTGAGTTTTTTACACATAGGATGGTATTTGAACGGCCGTTAGTTAGTGGTTGTCTTGTTATTGTTGTTTGGCTTCTCTTAGTAGGTGTATGTGTATTTTCCTTGAGATATATTTGTTTTGCTTTGCTTTAATTTGTTGTGTAGTTGAGTTTGCTTGTTTGTTTTGCTTTAGTTTGGACTAGGCCGCTTAGGCGCGCATCCTTCTGCGCTCCAAGACTCAGGCGCTCAGCCCCCAGCGCACCAGGACTCGAGAGCGTGAGCTGAAGCGCTCAGATTTTCGTGGTCCGGGTCTGTTTACGTAAAGGGAGAATTGGGGCGCTCGTTTTATTTATCGAAAATCAAACGCGTCATCTTCTTCGCCCCAAACACGACTTCTTCGACTTTTCTTGCCAAATTTCATTTTGATTCCGCTTTTTACGACAATGTCGACTCCGGGTTAGTGTTCTTTACTTGCTTTTTGTCGATTTTGCTTGATTGAATTGATCATGAGCTTGTTTGTTGAAAAACCCTAGAAAATTGATTTGGGTGTTTTTTATTTGTTAAGTTTCGATGCTTGCGCTTGATCTCATTGTTAAATTGAGGTCGATTAGAGCTTGTTGAAGTAGTTATAAGCTTGATAAGGATGTTCGAGGTGCGATAACGACTCTTTTAGGGAATTGTGTTTGGAAAGCTAGGGTTAAGGACCGTTTTCCGATTATTCCCGTATTTATTTCGTATAACTTGGTTCAAGTAGTGTTTATGAGAATGTGGGTAGCTTCCTTGTCGGTTCTTATAGGCTAGGATGACTTTTAGGTCCTTCCGTTAGGTTTTTAGTGTCTTAAGACGGACCAAAAGGCTAGGATAACGATGCCAGATTTTCCCGAAACTACTTCCATTGTGACCGGGATCGAAAATGTGTGTTAGCGACTCTTTCGGAATTTTAATATCCTTATCCGAAATTTTAACCCTATTTTGACCTATTTAAGCTGATTTGGTTGACTAGATGATGGTAGGATTTGTCGTGGATCCCGCCACCAATTAAATAACCAACTAACACCTAACGGTAGTTAGGGTAAGTCGGGTCGTGTCCACGGAGACGGTATTGCAATGTTTAGACTAAATCGGCCTAGAACTAGACTATGCTACCAAACAAACACAAAGAGCTACTAATTGATGGATTAAGATGAGAGGAGAAGAAAGTCGACTAATGATGAGCTATGATGAACTAAACTATCAAATACTAACTAAACAATGCTAATAATCTAACTAACTAACACACTAAAGGGAATGATGACTAACTAACAAGATGAATCAAATATGGAAAGGAAGGAGTGGGTTAGGTCGGGTTCATAAGTGTAGTAGGGTGACTTGGGTAGTTAAGGGTGTAGGTGCCTCCTAATTGCTAGGTTCGGTCCGGGCAATCGCAACTTAAACCGATGTCGATGACTATGCTCAACATATCCACACACAACGCAAACAATGAGTAGAAGAAGACTAGCATGAGAAGCATGGCCACTACAACCCATACAAGCATATCAACAAACACATGGTGTGCCAAATGTGTGACTAACAACAAAGATTCACCCTTTACCCCCAATCAAACCCTAATCACCCATAATCTACACTTAATCCCCCTACTAACCCACAAATAAACTACTCACTCATGGTCAAACTAACTACAACAATGAAAGGATAAAACAACTTCACAATCCAAACATTCATCATCAAGAACAATATAAACAATAACAATCAACACTAATCAAAGATTCAAACTTGAATTTATAACAAAGAGTAAGAGTAAAGAAAGTTATACCAACACAAGAGGAAGAAAAAGATGCAATCTTGTATAAATAAGAAACCCAAATAATCTCCAAGGTTGTCAATCTTGGATGAGTCTTCAAGTAGCTTCTTAATACAAGAACTAATTAACTAAGATTAACTAAGAATTAAAGGAAGATTAAACTAATGAGAGGAGAATTTCATCTAGGGTTTATGTGATGTAGAGAGGCTTAAGGTAGTCTAAAACTAAGGTAGGATACATAAACAATACAAGAGGGAAGTATTTATAGGGTTACAAATGGAAGGGAGAAGAAAGAAAGAAATGCGGGCTACAGCGATTTGGTCCCGACTGGGACGGATCATCCCGACCGGGACGGACCCACCATCCCGACCGGGACGAGTTGGTCCCGACCGGGACGGCCTTGCAGTAGCTCCCTCAAAAGTGCACTTCATCCCCGACGGGATGAGGTGCATACCCGTCGGGGATGAGTCTTGTAGGCCTCCAATATGACCCCTTTGGTTCCCCCTTGCTTCACATGAGCTTCTCATCGATTCTCGGGACTCGGGATCGGATCTCGGAGGCTCGGGATTGGGTCCCAAGGTCTCGGGGTCGATTCCGAAGCATCGAGTCATCGTTCCTTTACTCCGTTGGCTCCAAAATGTGTATGTATGGAGTCGGAATCGCTCCAACTCTTCCAAATCGGTCTCGGGAACCTGAAACGAACTAAAGGAAGCATAAGAAGCCCCTAAACCGCTCCCAAGGAGCGATTCCACAAGGAAAACGGGACCAAAATACTACGAAATAGGCACTACAAACTACACTAATCAACTTCCCCACACTTAACCCTTACTCGCCCTCGAGTAAGCACATACTAACTACTATACTAGCCGAATGGGTATTAGCGCACCCTACGCCCTTTCAACTCACGCGAGTGCACTTAGAGGAAAAGTGCACTCCGCAAGGCAGGTCGGGTCTTGCGACAAAACTGTGGATGCAACCGGACACAAAACACATAAACAAACAAACACACAAACAAACACACAAAAGGTTGCACCCAAAAGAAAAACAAATACTGCTTCCCTCTAAAAGCAGTGAAAGAAGCACCGGTTTAGGACTCGAGGCAAGCGACAACGTTCCCAAGCTAGCAATACAAACCAAGATGGACTAAACCCTAATAGTATGACGACAAAGCAATAAAAACGTTGGTAACATACCTAGGTCCTCCTAACTTTCTAAAAACGTACTACGGGACGATCGGCGGAGTGGGAAGTGATGATCCACGGTGTTAGTCGACACTGTAGGTAAGTGAGACCCCGCCCCCTTTAGCAAAGAGCCAAGAGGGTCGTCCCATGTCCGAAACCGCCTAACTAGTCCAAGTAAAAAGGTGGAAAAACATGCAAAATGAGGGAAGACCGACTAATGCCGCTATCATCCTTCCTCGGGACTCGGTCCTTTGGTAGGCTCTTCACGGCAAAAGTCGGAAAGAGGCTTATTTTTGTGGGGTTATGATCTTTTTGTGAATCGGGTTTTCTTTTGGCATTTTCTCTTTTCTTTTGCATTTTTGCCTTGTTTTGCCATGCCATTCTTTTTCTTCTTTTCTATTTTCTTTTTGGCTTTTGTGCCTTTTCTTTTTCTTCATTCTTTTCTTTCTTTCATTTTCTTTCTTTTTTCTTTCCTTTACCCTTTTTGGCAAGATTTGGCTTTTTGGCATTTCTTTGTATGATAAGAAAGAGAGGAATCAACAATTTGTAATTTATTGGTGGATATGTGTAGGAGGTAGGGGAATGGGTAAGTCGGGGGTCGCGATTTCCCTTAAAACCCACAAAAAGTGGAGAACTTGGACTAATTAAACAATCCCAAACACGGTCACCTAGGGGACGGGACTCGGTAACCAAGGCCTTTTCACACCGTGGGTGGTCATAATGGTCAAAAGTGCAAATCCCGTAGTAAATTCCTAGTAAGCTTGGTGGACTCAAGGTAAAGGACCAACGAAATCATTGATTTAGGGTCATTCTACTAGACTAAAGTCCAAGACTCGATTTATACAACTAGGAAGGGAAAGTAAACACTCGCACACTAGCCTCTAAACCGGGTTTTCGAAAACGGTTTACACACATGACACACAACATAGCACAACACAAAATCAAAGACATGACGAAAATGAACGAAAGAAAAAGAAGCAAAAGCAACAAAACAAAAACAAAACAAAACGAACACATGAACAACACAAACACCACCCCTAATTTCCAAACAAATCACCAACCAACATCCAACTTTACAAAGCTCCTCCCGAGCACACCATATCACATTCTCCTCCAAATACCGCAAGAGACAAAGAAGGAAAAAGGGATAGAAGATGTTACCGGACATCTTGAAAGCTTTCCAAAGCCATCGGTGGATTAAGCAACCTATAAGGAAAAAGGGGGGCAAACACACACAACGCAACAAATACACGACATAAAGACACAAAAGGAAAACACACAAAAGAAAAATCTTTTTAATTTTTATGAAAAAATTTCAAATTTTTAGGGTTTTTAAAGATTTTTCGAAAAACTACAAAAATAAAGCTAACTATGCTAGAATAACACTCCTCCCACACTTAAACCGAGCCATGTCCTCATGCTCGATCGTAGTGTGCGGAGAGACAAAAGAAAAAGAAAAGAAACTACAAAAATAAAGCTAAAAATCAAAAATAAAGTGGAGAAAAGGGTAAAAGGCGTCCGGCCGGGGTGTAGTCAAGTCACCATGGGCCGAGACAAGAAAAGATATGGAAGGGGGAAGGAAAGTGAAAAGAAGGAAAAAAAAAAGGAAATGGGAGGGGAGGACTAGTTGTAATCAAGTCACCTAGCCCGGATTTCGCCTAAATCCGAGTAAATCCTCAAAAAGAAAGGGTGAAAAACTTGGAAAATTTGGATTTTGAAAATGACTCTCGATGTAGTCACATCATCGAGAGTCGGGAGCAAGCACACCAAGGCCTCGAAGGCCACCATGACACAAAGGATAAGAGGGAAAGGGAATAAACAAAGAAGACAAGCTATAAAAACGGAAAAGAGAGGATAGTTGCCGTACCATACGGTTACCAACTCACTCGCTCCATCGTCTCATAAGTCAATAAAGGCACTTAGCTTGTCCATGTCGTCGTTATTCCTCTCCAATTGCACTCCGGTTCCATGGTTGGGGCACAAATGCAAAGTGAGGCGGGTATTGGATGCGAAAGTCGGTTTGAAGTGAATAGAAAATGAGGTGAAGACATGTATGTGAGGTGTAAGGGTCATACAATGAGAGTAAGGACATGTAGGGAGGTTGGGAGGGGGTATAAAGTGGTTGGGTGGTCTCAAACAACGAAGAAAAGAGCCAACGGAGGACAGGGGGTCCATCCCGGTCGGGATGAGTGGTCCCGGTCGGGATGAGTGGTCCCGGTCGGGATGACCATCTCGTCCCGGTCGGGAAGACCTCGTCCCGGTCGGGAAGACCTCGTCCCGGTCGGGATGAGCTGCCAGTGAACCCAACTTTTGTGCACCTCATCCCAGACGGGATGGCATCCTTCCCGACCGGGATGGGCCTTCCATCCCGGACGGGATGACCTCTTCTAGGCCGGGAAGAGTCTCCAAACCCTCTATAGCTCCCAAAAGCTCGTACCGAGCTTCAAAAACCGACTTCCCTTCACACAATCCAAGCTCCAACAATGACCTCTCTTCCCTAGGAATCACTTCCACTTCACACCTATCACAATAAACTCAAACAACACATCAAATTCCCTCCCTCACAACACTCATCAATCATCCAAACAATCAAGAATTTCACAAAAGCAAACAAACTAAAAGGGAAAGAGATATATACAAAGAGACGGTTCTTGTGGAACTCCGTCAAACCAAGGTGATACTTTCTTCAATCTTTTTCAACAACCAAGACTAGTTCCATCTCCATCAAGGGCACGAAGAAACAAGTCGAAGGCCCTAGCAAAATCTTCAATCAAGCTAGTAACATAAGCATCCACAAACCAAGGCCCTTCATAACTTTGTCTTGACGTTCCTGGGGCATCCCGATCTACTAAGTTCAATGGCTTGAACTTGTACTTTCGATCCTTCGGTATATGCCCAAACGTCCATCTATCCTCATGTGGCCCCAAGGGAGGCTCATCTTCATCCTTTTTGCTCTTCAACTTGTCATTAAACCCATGACATGGGCTCTCATCCTCCTCCAAATCGAAGTCATCATCCTCAAGTACATACGAGTACTTCTTCAAGCTTTGTCCCGGTTCTCCCCCTTGATCGATGTTTTCCTTGGCTTGGATCATATTGCATGACTCATCATTAGTAGGCGAAGTGTTACCTTGAAGGTCAAACACTAGCTTCTCCTCGCCTAACTCGAATGTGATCCTACCGTTCTTCACATCGATCATAGCACCGGCGGTATGCAAAAATGGGCGCCCAAGAATAGTGGGAGTGATTTCATCTTCCCGCATATCGAGCACGATGAAGTCAACCGGAATGAAGAACTTACCGATTCTCACCGGCACATCCTCTAGCATCCCCAATGGTCGGTTGAATGAACTATCGGCCATTTGGAGCGTGATAGAGGTACTTTTAAGCTCCTTCATCCCAAGTCGGAAACAAATGGAGTAGGGAATGATGCTTACACTCGCACCCAAATCACATAAAGCTCTTTCGATCTTGTAGTGCCCTATGGTGCAAGGGACCGAGAACCTACCCGGATCCTTCAACTTTGGAAGCGTAGAACCTTGAATGAGCTCGCTCACCACCCTTGTGAACGCGATGGTCTCTTCCTTGTCGATGGATCTCTTCCTAGCCAATATTTCTTTCATAAATTTTCCATATGCCGGGATTTGGGTAAGTAGGTCGATAAAGGGGACACTCACATCCAACTTCTTCACAATACTAAGGAACTTGTCATATTGAGAGTCTACCTTGGTCTTCATTTGCCTTGTTGGGTAAGGCAACTTGACTTGGTATTTATTTTGCTCAATCGGGGTGGACTCTTCAAATGACACTTTCTTTTTACCCTTATCTTTAGCTTGAAGTGGGGGAAGCTTGTCTTGTTGAGGTTTCTCAACCTCCCATAAGACTTGCTCATCCGTTGGATTATCAAAGCTTGAGCTCTTTAGAGTTGGAGGTGTCATTTTCCTTGTCGGTTCTTGGATTGGCTCTTGCTCACTAGGAAATTGAGGGGATTCATAAGATGTACCTCTCCTTGTGGTGATGGCATTGACATGCTCAAATTTCGATGTTTCGCCTTGAGAAGGTAGTTGTCCTTTTTGTCTTGAGGAGCTCCCCGAAGCAAGTTGAGATACTTGAGTTTCAAGCATCTTCATACGGGCATCTCTTGTCGCGTTTTCCCCTTGAATATAAGCAAAGAGCTCTTGATGGTTTCTTTTTATGTCCATTTGACTCTTTTGCATATCCATCATAGATTTTTGAATATCGAATCCCCGAGGTGGAGATGATGGATTATGCGGAGTATCGGTGAGGGCTAACGGAGTACCATAGTCATGAATAGGAGACCGGCTCCTAGGCTTGCTTTGTTATTGATGTTGACGGTTCCCTTGGAACCCATGAGAATTGCCTTGATTAAGGCCTTGATTGTTGCCATGGTTGTGGTTTTGATAACCTTGGTTGAATTTCCCTTGTTGGAACCCTTGATTGTTGTTGAATGAACCTTGGTTACTTTGTTTGAAGTTGTTGAAAGGCCTTGAGTTGCCTTGATAACCTTGGTTGTTGTCCCTTAAGGGAGGTGGAACATAAGGACGATGTTGTTGATGGTGTTGAAAGGCTTGTTGTTGAGGGACTTGATTGGAAGCTTGGTATTGATTAGCATAGGAAGTACCTTGCTTGAATGCTTGAAAGGCATTCACTTGCTCAATACTCCCTCTACAATTCATAGGGTCATGACCAACGATTCCACAAGTGTCGCACATGCCATAATAAGGCAAAGGAGGTGCAAATCCCAAAGCATTCACTTCATGAATTGAGGCTTGGTTGGAGGAGCCGATGCTTTGGACTTGAGTGAGGTGACCTTGAAGCTTCTTGTCAATGGATTCCATGTGTGTCTTCAATTGAGCCCGAAGGTCAATGCTTAATTGAGTTATAGCATCAAACTCGTGCCTACCTCCTCGGTTTGCCTTCCTAAGCCTTGAATATTGCGAATTATGCACCGCCATCTCTTCGATTCTCGCCCATTTTTGGTCATCATCGACCTCGGTGAACCTACCATTGGATCCCATATTAAGTATAGTTCTTGAGTCCTCATAAAGACCATTCCAAAATTTTTGGACTAAGAACCATTGTGAAAGTCCATGATGGGGGCACGATCTAACCAAAGACTTGAACCGCTCCCAAGCTTCATATAAGCTCTCCTCATCCCGTTGTTGGAAACCGGTGATGGAGGCCCTAAGCAAATTAGTCTTCTCCGGAGGGTAGAAAGTTTGGTAGAATGCCAATGCAAGTTTCTTCCAAGTGTCGATGCCCATGGTTGCCCTATCGAGACCTTTAATCCATTGCTTCGCTTTTCCAATCAATGAAAATGGAAATAAAACCCATCGGATTTGATCTTGAGTAACCCCGGGTTGAGATATAGCGTCACAATAATCGGAGAAGGTCTCCATATGTTGGTGCGGGTCTTCGGTGGGCAAACCACTAAATTGATTCCTTTCCACAAGTTGAATGAAGTGGGTCTTGGCCGTAAAATTTCCGGCATAAGCGGCCGGTAGAGCATTGGGTCCCGGCAAGACATCTTCCGTAAATGTAGAGTGGGAGGAAAAATTCGGCATTATTGGATGTAAGGGAGAAGATGGTGTAGACGGAGTTGATGTAGATGTAGAAGGGGAGCTAGGACTAGAATCTCCAAAGGGATTGGTGAAATTCCCTTCGGCCGTCTCTCGATATGCTTCCTCACTATCGCTTCCTTGAGCTTGCTCTTGATGGGTATTGCTTGCACTTGGTTGAGAGATCCTAACCCGGTTAATCGTCCGTTGGCAAAAAGCTCAAAAAAGCCTCTCCGGCTCTGGATTAAAGAGAAAGGATTCGCCTCCCCGCCTAGGCATACACTACACACTAGAACAAACGTGAGAATACCTAGTGCTTTATGGGCACTAGGTAACGACAATAAGCAAGCACAACTAGAGACAAAGAGAAAAGAAAGCTAAGGAAGCAAGAAAACTAGAGAATATTCACAAGAGATGATAGAAGGGCACAAAGAAGAGTAACTAAGTCTAGAAATGAGCAAACAAAGTCTAAACAATGCACCGTCCCCGGCAACGGTGCCAAATTGATGGTAGGATTTGTCGTGGATCCCGCCACCAATTAAATAACCAACTAACACCTAACGGTAGTTAGGGTAAGTCGGGTCGGGTCCACGGAGACGGTATTGCAATGTTTAGACTAAATCGGCCTAGAACTAGACTATGCTACCAAACAAACACAAAGAGCTACTAATTGATGGATTAAGATGAGAGGAGAAGAAAGTAGACTAATGATGAGCTATGATGAACTAAACTATCAAATACTAACTAAACAATGCTAATAATCTAACTAACTAACACACTAAAGGGAATGATGACTAACTAACAAGATGAATCAAATATGGAAAGGAAGGAGTGGGTTAGGTCGGGTTCATAAGTGTAGTAGGGTGACTTGGGTAGTTAAGGGTGTAAGTGCCTCCTTATTGCTAGGTTCGGTCCGGCAATCGCAACTTAAACCGATGTCGATGACTATGCTCAACATATCCACACACAACGCAAACAATGAGTAGAAGAAGACTAGCATGAGAAGCATGGCCACTACAACCCATACAAGCATATCAACAAACACATGGTGTGCCAAATGTGTGACTAACAACAAAGATTCACCCTTTACCCCCAATCAAACCCTAATCACCCATAATCTACACTTAATCCCCCTACTAACCCACAAATAAACTACTCACTCATGGTCAAACTAACTACAACAATGAAAGGATAAAACAACTTCACAATCCAAACATTCATCATCAAGAACAATATAAACAATAACAATCAACACTAATCAAAGATTCAAACTTGAATTTATAACAAAGAGTAAGAGTAAAGAAAGTTATACCAACACAAGAGGAAGAAAAAGATGCAATCTTGTATAAATAAGAAACCCAAATAATCTCCAAGGTTGTCAATCTTGGATGAGTCTTCAAGTAGCTTCTTAATACAAGAACTAATTAACTAAGATTAACTAAGAATTAAAGGAAGATTAAACTAATGAGAGGAGAATTTCATCTAGGGTTTATGTGATGTAGAGAGGCTTAAGGTAGTCTAAAACTAAGGTAGGATACATAAACAATACAAGAGGGAAGTATTTATAGGGTTACAAATGGAAGGGAGAAGAAAGAAAGAAATGCGGGCTACAGCGATTTGGTCCCGACCGGGACGGATCATCCCGACCGGGACGGATCATCCCGACCGGGACGGACCCACCATTCCGACCGGGACGAGTTGGTCCCGACCGGGACGGCCTTGCAGTAGCTCCCTCAAAAGTGCACTTCATCCCCGACGGGATGAGGTGCATACCCGTCGGGGATGAGTCTTGTAGGCCTCCAATATGACCCCTTTGATTCCCCCTTGCTTCACATGAGCTTCTCATCGATTCTCGGGACTCGGGATCGGGTCTCGGAGGCTCGGGATTGGGTCCCAAGGTCTCGGGGTCGATTCCGAAGCATCGAGTCATCGTTCCTTTACTCCGTTGGCTCCAAAATGTGTATGTATGGAGTCGGAATCGCTCCAACTCTTCCAAACTGGTCTCGGAAACCTGAAACGAACTAAAGGAAGCATAAGAAGCCCCTAAACCGCTCCCAAGGAGCGATTCCACAAGGAAAACGGGACCAAAATACTACGAAATAGGCACTACAAACTACACTAATCACTAGAGCTATGTTTTGTGGTGTTTTTGTTTGGTTTCACCGCTAGAGGTAACACCGTACGTCCCGAGGGAGCTTCCTCGGTTGGTGCCAGTGAGGAGGTTGTCCGGGCAAGTTCCCATACTCC
This sequence comes from Agrostemma githago, assembly GCA_958450325.1. Classification (NCBI taxonomy): domain Eukaryota; kingdom Viridiplantae; phylum Streptophyta; class Magnoliopsida; order Caryophyllales; family Caryophyllaceae; genus Agrostemma; species Agrostemma githago. Next base: position 29,909,390 of record OY288249.1, read on the forward strand.
TCGAGGAATACGCAGAAGAAATAGGAGGACCTCGTCTCAGCGTCGTGATCCCGAAACTATTAGGGAGGCTGAGTTTGATAGAGTGAAGAAGCGCAAGCTTCCAGAGACAGTGGCTAGGAGCGCCCGAGTGGGCTCGTTTACGAAGATCCCGAGTGGGCTCGGGACTGGGATGTTCATCAACTAATGTTTCATCTTGACCGTCATATTTCTAGCCGCGTTGTGCGAGGCTTGGTGAGTGTCCTATTAGTGTTTATTTGGTTCTGACTCGGATTTTGCTACTTACTGCTCGGGTTCAGTTAGGTTTGTTTTTGTTTATCCTAGCATTGTTTCGGTTTGCAGTTCCCAGGTCTGATGAGGACTTTCTCGGGTTTTACTACGTGCCTTGTCGTCTACCACCAGAAGTTGACCCCCACGGTGAAGGGGATTATCGAGAGGATTGCCCTAGGTCCCGTGGTCGGGCAATGGGTTAGATTGGTGGGTTGCCAAACTAAATGCAACCTTATGGTGATCCGAACGATGATAGATTGCTTCCACGATACTACCTCGACCTTCCACATGTCTTTTGGGGAGGTCGGGATGACCCTAGAGGATTTTGGGATGATTAGTGGTTTGCCCTGTGGTCTGGACAGGATTAGGTTGGCCGCCGAGGGTCCTAGTCTAGATAGTGACGAGGTGCGGGGCCTCATCGGGGATTGTCTGCCGCGTGAGGCATATAATACGCCTCATGCTATACTGTGTTTGTATATCACCGACCACTTCGAGCGAGTGGCGATGTTAGAGGGTCGGGAGGCTAACACGCCAGAGCAGGATGCTCGGCTATGGCTGTGGTATTTCCTAGGGTCGACTCACTTCTCGGACAAGAGCGAGAGGTTTAGTACTAGGATTTTTCCCTTCCTAGCCGACCTGACTCAGCTGGGGCGTTTCGATTGGGTGACTGCTGCTTTTGCGGAGATGAATCGCTGCTTGCAAGTCATGGTGAGGCCGTTGAAGATAGAGTCGGCTTCAACTGTGCCCATCGTGGGTCCGGGCCTCATATTGGAGGTTAGTTTTATTTTTTGCTCTTGTGTTTTGAGTTCTACCTAGTTTTTGGCTTGGACTGCTAAGGTTGTTTTGTGATTTGCAGGCTTGGATCTATTCCTATTTTCCGCTCTTGGCACCTAAGACGGTGCGGGCGCATCCGAAGAGATTCCCGGCGGGAATCGAGTGGAGGCTGGCTCAGCCTATGAGCACAATCAGCCATTACCCGGTGGAGAACGCGCTAGTTAACAAGCTAGGCGTTGAAGATGTAAGTTTTCCTCCAATAGTTTGTTAGGTGTTTTTACTTTCTTAGTAGGTGTAAACTTTGCATAGCCCCCAAGTCCCGAGATTCATTAGGATGTGGGTTTTGTTTGTGTAGTTTGTGGCCCGCCCTTGGGCTGATTATGGGGGCGTTCCGTAGTACGTGACCGCGGAGCTGAGGCCGCGAAGTTATAGGAGGATGCTTCTTCCTGCGTTGATTCGCCCAGTTTGGTACCTGGGCGAGTGGTTTGTGCGTCAGTGTTTATATGACGACTTTAGGGTACCGGTTGATCCTCCCTGGACCATGTTCAGACCACCGACCGCCGCAGAGGTCCTCGAGGATAGGGACGGAGAGGGAGGCGATACACTCCTGGTGCCCGGTGCCTCCAACTTCTCTCACGTCACCCGGCGGTTGGCTTGGTACCGCCTCGTGGTATGGTTCTAACTCTGGAATCTAAGATTCGTGTTGTGACTTATTGTTTCTTTGCCGTCTTGGCCGACCAATTTTGTTGTCTTCTCAGCTGGCCGACCCGACCGACGAAATCGAGCCACCTGATTTTCCTTTGACTCTGCTTAGTGTGGATGCGGCTGGGATACCATTACTGAGCCCCTCCCCCCGTGTTTTGCCGAGCAGATGGATGTCGGGATAGAGTGACGACACCGGGTGTACCGGGTGAGTTTCCGTTTTTGCTTTTCGTTTGGGCTCTAAGGATTAGAGTTAGTTTGGCTAACTTTTGTGGTTTCTGTTTTCAGGTTTCGTTGGCTTGCCATCAGAAGTTCTGGCAGACCGCCAACTGCTTCCGGACCGATGCCTGGAGGGTCTCCCGTGACACTTCGGGACTTCGATCGGTGAGTTTACATGGCTGAGGTGGTTTTCTTAGACTACTTGTCTTTGTTATTCTAATGTTTAAGTGTATTTGTAGGATGTCCCGGATATAGTGGGACAGCTAGAGACTCGGGTGACCGAGCTCGAGGCGAGAGAGGTTGAGGCACAGCGGCTCCTGCAATCTCGAGCTGACGAGATCGCCTTCTTAAAGGAGCAGCTGGCCCGGTCCCGGGGTGAGACTTCAGCACAGAGTGAGGCTAGGCATCAGATCGAAAGAGAGGCTGAGGCTACGGGTGCTACCGAGGAAGTTGGTGGAGTCCCCGAGACAGCTACCCTAGACATGCTGTCGGGGATGGACGGTAGTGAGTCTCCTCTTATAGACCTTGAGGACCTAGGGTTAGATGACCAGCTTTGCGAGATTGTGATTGTCGTCGGTGCGGCTTCTAGGGGTCCTTCCTAGCCTTGATTTGTATAAGGATTCGTATATTTTGTATATGTGTTTTAGATTCTTAGTATTTGAGTTGTATGCATTAGTCTTGCGTTTTGGTTTGGCCAATTGTTTACTTAGATGGACAAGTAATCACTTTTGTCTTCATTCATTTTGCGATGTGACCCGGTTTAGGGTGTGTTAGCGTTGCATGAGAGTATGAAAACAGTTTCTTTCGGATGTTTTGAAATGTGTTAGTTTGAGCCGGGAATTGGATCGGGTAGTACGTCGATTAAAACGTTTTGACTCGAGATGTAAAATGTTAACGTAAAACATTCACGTATTCTGACCTAGTATATTAGGAGATGAGTGCAATTGCTTTGACATTTGAAACGAAATCGAAGTTTAAAAATTTGGGCAATTTTTGAAAAAAAGTTAGACCACTTTTATGTATTCATAATCTCGCCTTGTCAGGCTACAGACGCGACTGGACGATGATTGCCAATAGGCTACAACACGCCTAGGTGGGGTAGCTTATTCCCCTAAAATGAAAAGACATCTAAGTCTGGTGGGTCCGATGGACGAGGTATACCGTCCGTGTGGACTTGACACTCTTGCGTGGGCATTTTGGCTGTTTGGAAAGGGGTTTAGCGACTTCAGGAGGTCATTCCTGACGTCCGGGGTTGTCCAGTGTGAGAGCGAGGTTAAGGTTGTGGGGATGATTGTTCTACGGAATAAGGAAGCTATGCGGGCTAATGTCGCTAAGTTCCCGACCAAAGACGGCGTTCCCGATCCTAGTGTTTGTTAGTTCATCTACACGGGCCAAGACCGACGGGACCCATATTAAAGCTGTGGAAAAGCAAAGAGAATGGGGTTTGCTGGACTCACGTTTGAATAGGGCGTTAGGAGCTTGCTTTCGGAAAATCGAAGAGGAAGAACGCAAGCAGTCATACCCGAATGGTAAGGGTAGGGAAAAGCTGGACCGATAGAGCCCAGCCGTTTAGTATTATGTTGTATTAATTGATATTACGTGGCGTATTAGTACTAGTTTTTGTGGAGCTTAGACATGTTGTTTAATTTTCTGGGTCGTCCGGATTTTTGGATGCTTGGTGTAAAGGGCCTCAACAAAGGCTTGATTTAATTGATTTTGCATTAATGAGAAGCACATTTATTTATTTATTTATTTTTTTGTGGTGGCTCGCAACTCGATTCTTCATTTTTCCCGGAGCGCCCTTTCGGGTTTTCACTCCGTCCTCGGCTCACCTCTTTTGTTTTTTTTTCTCTTTTGCGTTATATTTTTTGTTACTTTCTTTTATTTTTTTTGACGACGGCTCGCAACTCGTTTTTTCATTTTGCCCGGGGCGCCTTTCGGGTTTTCACCCCGTCCTCGGCTCGTCGTTTCTGCTTCGTCATTTTAACTCACTCGTGGGTCGGGTTGTAGAAGGAGTCCCGGTTTATACATGAATCGATTAATCGACTGCTTTGTTTAGTTGTTTGGTTGTACCCGGGAAAGGGTTGCCTACGTATCCGCTTTCGGGCGGAATCAAGCCATGTTCGTAGTTCTTTTTAGATGTGAGTGATTTTGCTTTAGACTCGTTATGCCAATTATCGATGTGACATGTTTAGAGTGTATTCACGTGGGCCTTCATCCTAGCTAAAAATTAATGTGAAACGGTCGAGTGTGACCCCTTGAAAGTGACAATTACCGGGATACCGTGTTTGGGTCAGGGTGACTGGCTTGGACGATTTTGGAATGTGGAGCTAGGTAATAAGTGGCTCTGATGAACTAAGATCTGGAGCTTGATTTGTATTTTGTGGAGTTAAGGCTATGGGGTTGCGGTTTCGTAATATGGTAGGAAAGGAGAAGCTGAGTAAAAAAAATGACTCAAGCTTCAATCGGGTGGGATGTAAATTACGTGGGGATCTGATTTTCATGTCTGGCCCTAACGGTTGGGATTATCCTATTGAGCTTGAATCCTCAAAATTCCGGACTGTCTCCTAACAAGTGTCTCGGGAAGGTATTAAAGGTTGTAATGTAGGGAGGCTAGTATTTGGGTGCTAGTTGACTGGTATGTTCATTTTTCTTTTTCTTTTTTTTTTGGCTTTTCGTTCGGACTTTGCCCTTAAAGTCGAGTTGAATGATTGGGAGTTTGATTTTGACTGTCAAGTTTTGTCTTGATTATTGGATTGGGCCGGTTTTGCATGGCCTTGTTTTCACTTTTTCTTTGGCTCCTTCTGGCCATTTCAGACTTTTTTCTTTGTCGGACTATTACCGATGGTGGGGATTGGTCGGTCTTTATTCGAGGGATAGTTATTGTGGGAAATGGGTTTGCCTTCCGTCTTTGATCGCAAGCTAAGAAACTATCTAAGTTCGTCATAGGATTCGGGAATGCTCGTTCTGAGGGATAGCTTGTGGCTTTCTATACCAGACATGGAATAGGTAAAAGAAAAGAACACGGGATCTCGGTTCTTGTACTTCCTTGTTGCTTTAAGGTATGTTTGATTGTTATTGACAAGTGGCATTGTATCGAGTCATAAGCGAGAAATATATGTTTTAAATCAAGCGATTGTCGAGGCATATTATAAAGGAAGGAAAGTTTATATCTTTTTATTGATAGTAATAAGCGGGCTACGTGCCCGAGCCATTGTTTTCGGGGAGGTGGAGGACAGATCCCCTCTCACCTCCTGACTCGATGCGAGAAACGAAGAGACATTTGTTATATTATTAGACCTAGGCCCTAAGATGAACTAGACTTTGACTTGGACATAGATTCACTCGTCTCAGTGGATGCCTGTGAGTCGTCGGCATTTTTCTCTATAGGGTTACGGTGGGAACAACCGATGGTGTCGCCAGGGATAGTGTGAATGCTAAAGGGGTTTGTGGTATTGTGTGGTTTCTTGGGTGGAGGGAGAGGGATTACCTCATTTTCGATCATGTCTTGTATGACATGTTTGAGTCGATAGCAGGATTCTGTATCGTGCCTGTTACCTTGGTGATATAGGCAATAAGCATTAAGGGCCCAACTTTTGCTTCGTTTGCTGACTGGTGGATCCGGAGTGGGACCCAAAGGTGAAAGTAACCCTTGATCGACTAGGCACTTAAGGGCTTCGATGTAAGATAAGTTGATTGGGGTAAACTTTCTCGGCGACCTTCCTACTTTGTTGGGTTTAGTCTTGTAAGGTCTTGGTGTCCCTTCCGTATTGACTTTAGGAAGCCCCAATCGGGCGGAGCATTGGGGTAATCTATCCTGGGTAGGTTTTTGGGCATGGTAATCGCACGGTATAAAATTTGTCTCGCTTTCGGTGTCTCTATTCTCAAGGAAGTTGAGGCGGCTATAGATGTAACGGACGGATAAAGTCAAACGGGTTATTGAAGTGTGGGTGTTGCGAACCAATTTGGCTAGGGTATCGACATCGTTGCGGATGCTTTCGATGGCGTTCGGATCTACCGACATGTTGGGGAATGATTTTATTGGAAAGGATCAAAAGGTTTGATCGGATCCACCGGACGACTTAGAGACTCGAGGAATGCTCGTGATCGAGCGACACGGAAATGAGGCCCTTGATTTGCGTGTTTGCGCACTCACTGGCTTAGAGACTCATGTGCTTTAGACTCTTGGTGTATTCGGCGAAACGTCTAACGAATTCTAAATCTCGGCAGCGAGATGAATTTGACACAAACCTCGGAGGTGAGGCTTAGAGAGGACTTCTCGAAATGAGACGACCCAAAAATGTAAAATCTCGAGTAGAGATGAACTTAGTGACTAACATAGACGGTTAAACACACGGTTGTACGACGTAAGAAGTTGATCGCGATCCCGGCTCAGGATCAAAGAATTTTTTTTTTCGAAAACGACCGATACTCGTAGAGGAAAGTATTATATATATTTTTTTTTTGAAAAGTTATTTTGCCAAACTAGGGTGACGATAGTGTGGTGACATTGTTAGTGATGTACAGGTGTGCTGCCACATGTGTCAGTCGGGAATCCGGCAGTAGCAAAGTGTAAAGGCTTTTTTTTAAAAGGGCCTATTTCTCGGGGGAACCAGTTTTGAAAATAATAACGTGATGCTTTTATTAAAAATACTATTTATTAGCTAGCTCGATACCGGTGCTGCACGGGACGCTCGTGGTAGAGCGTGAAGTCTAATGACGGTGTTTTAAGGGTGTGACTAAATCCTGGTTGAGGATTTTAGCGATTAGTGTTTTTAGAAAGGCCCTTATTTTTTTTAAACGAGTTATTCACGTTCGTCGGTTGCAATAAATAGCATTTGACGGTGGGTGGTGTGTTGTGAGGAAGTGTCTTGAGAATGTAGACCTTTTGAATTCCTTGAGTTCATTAATTGAAGCTTTGGTTGTGTTAACGGTGTGTGCGAAAAACGTTTTTTTTTAAATGAAATGTAACCGTTTGGTGTACCTTGCTCCCATTAATTGGGGGTCTCGGTAGTATCAACGGTGTTTGTTGTTTTGACGGGTTTCACTTTAGCCGTGCGACAACATTTTAAAATAGATTTTTTTGAAAACGTCGAATGTAAAATCTGCCAAGACAACGGCCTCTCGAGGTTTTTTTTTTTGTTTTTAGAAATTATGACTTGACCGGAGTATCTGTGTTTCAGAAATCGTTTTGAAAAGGTGAGATATTTTCGAAAACGGAATTGGGTGTGGTTGAATATGTTGGCGTGGTTGAATCCGGATTTTAGTGTTTTATTTGGGTTGTATTGTTCAAACACGCTACACATAACTAGGAATACGTACACTCATGCAGGATGCAGACTCGGGTAGGTTAGGGTAGGCTACCGCCCACGAATAGTCTTTACTTAGGCATTGACAATGATCTGAGGAGATGAGTGTCATACCGTCCGTTTGGGCTATCCGCTTATTAATCTCGTGGGTCACGCGTTAGGCGGCCGGAGCGTCAATCGAGGGTCACTCCGCTCGTCCCTAGAGATCTTACCGCAAAGAGGTCGATTGGTCCTGATATCGGTTAGGGTGGGCTTTTTTGAGCCAAAACCTGTAGTGACCACAACTAGGAACTAAGAAATGAGCTTCACCGACCTCATTCAAAGTTACACCACCGCTGGAAACTTGTTTCCGAATCCCCAGCGGAGTCGCCAAACTGTGGACGTCCGTCCGCACCGCCCGGCTCCCCGCACGTTCCTGCGCGTAACTGACCCAGTTTTCAACGTGTGGCGGCGGCCACCCACGCGGCCCCCTCCCTGTCGGGGACCGGTCCGATCTCGCATACGAGGCGAAGTGTCGGACCTCGATTTGGATGACGATCCGAACTTGTACTAGACGGGTGCGGGCACCCGTGTTTCCGTTTGGGAATCGATCGAGACGTGGTTGCAAATGTTTAAAGGCCGATTCGTTTGGTAAGGCAACCTTTTTAGTGAACTGAATTCGTTACCGATTTGTGGAGTCGCCACCGAGTCAATTAAGGGGACTCGGAAACCGTTCAAGTCAACTTTGATCCCCTACCCGCTCAAAGTTGAGTGACACGGGACCTAAAGTTAAAGACTTGTACCCTTAAGCACTCCATGCCTGGAATGACTCTCATTGCCAATGGTTTCGGACATTCGGAAACCGTCGATTCTGAGTAAGGGGTGAGGGTACTTATTGGGAAGCGAATATCTGATAGATATCAACACCCACTCCCGCCCGCATTATAGCGGCCTCTACTAATCAATCGGTGGGCTGATTTCCTAGTACTTTTGTCGTGGTGGAAGTACTGTAATGATAAGTGTGGTTTGTAGTGCCTATTTTGTAGTGTTTTGGTCCCATTTTCCTTGTAGAATCGCTCCTTGGGAGCGGTTTAGGGGCTTCTAATGCTTCCTTTAGTTCGTTTCAGGTTCCCGAGACCGATTTGGAAGAGTTGGAGCGATTCCGACTCTATACATACACATTTTGGAGCCAACGAAGTAAAGGAACGATGACTCGATGCTTTGGAATCGACCCCGAGACCTTGGGACCCAATCCCGAGCCTCCGAGACCCGATCCCGAGTCCCGAGAATCGATGAGAAGTTCATGTGAGGCAAGGAGGAACCAAAAGGATCATATTGGAGGCCTACAAGACTCATCCCCGACGGGTATGCACCTCATCCCGTCGGGGATGAAGTGCGCTTTTAGAGGTGTTACTGCAAGGCCGTCCCGGTCGGGACCAACCCGTCCCGGTCGGGATGATGGGTCCGTCCCGGTCGGGTTGAACCCGTCCCGATCGGGACCGTGTGCTGTAGCCCGCATTTCTTTTCTTTCTTCTCCCTTCCATTTGTAACCCTATATATACTCTTCCCTTGTTTTGTAAAGCGGATGTTCTTCACTACCCACTAAACCGTAGACTACTTTAGGTTAGATTAGATTAGATTAGTGTATATTAGTCGGTAATTAGTAGTTAATCTTAGTTTAATCTTGTATTATTGGATCTCTTGAAGAATCCATCCAAGATTGACAACCTTGGTGGATGAATTTGGGTTATCTTCTATGCAAGTGTTCTCCTTTTCATTCTCTTGTTAGTATGGTATAATCTTCTCTTGCTTTTTACTCTTTATCTTGTTTATTCATCCAAGTTTGCATCTTTGATTGTTGTATTGCTCTTAGTTCATCTTTTTCACTAGTTTCATTATGGATGTCTTGATTCTTGTGCTGTTTCCTCTTGTTCTTGTTAGAATTAGTTTGATGATGTTAGAGTAGTGTTCTTGCTAGGGTTAGTAGGGTGATTAGGGTGTTAATTGGGTGATTAAGGGTTT